>JAWWEE010000074.1:14084164-14348281 GCA_035221455.1 Xenops minutus
ACGGCGGGCCGGGCCGCGGGGTCCCGACCGGGCTCCACGCCCACGGGGCCCTTCACCCGCCCCGGCACGCAGAGCGGGTCCCGCAGCTCAGCCGGGCTGCGGGCTGCGGGCGGCGGGCTGCGGGCGGCGGTGCCCCCCGGGCTCCGGGGACAGAGCGGGGCCCGCCCGGCTCCCCTCACGGAGCGGGGCCTGCGGCGGGGCCGGGGCGGGCACCGAGCCCTGCCCCGGGGGGTGTCAGTGTCCCAGCCCTGCCCAGGGGTGTCAATGTCCCAGCCCTGCCCAGGGGTGTCAATGTCCCAGCACAGCCCCAGGGGTGTCAATGTCCCAGCCCAGCCCCAGGGGTGTCAGTGTCCCAGCCCTGCCCCTGGGGTGTCGGTGGCCCAGCCCCGTGTCCCGGGGGGGTATCGGTGTCCCAGCCCCGTGTCCCGGGGGGTGTCGGTGTCCCAGCCCCGTGTCCCGGGGGGTGTCGGTGTCCCAGCCCCGTGTCCCGGGGGGTGTCAGTGTCCCAGCCCCGTGTCCCGGGGGGTGTCAGTGTCCCAGCCCCAGGGGTGTCACACCTGGCAGCGCGGGAACAGCGAGAGCGTGCGACTACATCAGCAGTTCTGATGTTATAATGAAGACCTGTAGAAAGGCTGTGTATTGCAGGTTCCTACAAGTCGCGAAAGCTCCTTCTCCAGCTCCCGGTTTTTTAGCAGTGGCCATAAGGCGTGTCGCCTCTGAGGGGTGGCCACAGGTGCCTCCAGGTGCTGCCTTTGGCTCCTGGGCAGCTCCTGCCAGGGCGAGTCAGAGCTCTGTGCCCAGCTCCTGACTCCGGGACCCGAGCGATGTTTCATAACCTGGCTGCTGCTGCTGCTTCCATAAAAGTACAAATACCATGCGCAGTCCTCTCGGGCTCCTCACGGTGTGGAAGGAACTGAGAGCTGAAGGGGTTTCGTCCTGTGGCTTCAGAAGTGGATGCAGTAAATGGGTGTAGTGTTTGTGTGTAACTGGTGCTGAGGCCTTGCCAGCATATGAATCCATTAGAACGTTTTATATGGCTAATGACACCAGGAACATATCCCAGGTTCCAAGTCATCTGATGTGTCTGGCATAGATAACACAAGGAGGGAAGCACTTGAAAGCAGCATAAGAGAGTTGTGGAAAGTCAGTGGTAATGTCTGCAGTGTGGCAGATTTGAAACAATATGATAGATTGGCTTGTTTAAATTTATTTTGCCCCAAAGTCATGCTTTATTAAAAGATTTACCTAGTTCTGTGCTTGAATTAAAATTGTCACGATACATCCTGTGCTCAATTCCTTTCTTCTCCAAGTTAACTCTTAATCTTGTTGAAACTTTTTAATGTGTTTTGAAGTCTCAGGCAACAGTCTAGCCCTTAAATGCTGTGAAGTTAAACTAATTAGAGTCTTGAATTTGCTTGTACTTATTCATTTGGACCTGTAATATGCCATTAAAAGTGATCTTTCCTGATATTCCTTAATAGAAAGGAAAGAGGAGGATAACATAGGGTAAATGCAAACTTCCCTTGGATCAGAGTAGTTTGTGCGCAGTTTTTCTCTTCCCACAGAACTATACAGCAACCAAAACACTGAGCTTTTTTTTTGTCGTTGTTTGGTTTTGGTTTTATTTTTATAACCTTATCGTAGTTATTTTTAGTGGTACTTTAAGTTAATCTTTTTAGAAGCTGTTTTTATGCAAAGCAAAATATATATATTTCAGGGATGAGTGCATATTTTTTCTGCTTCAGTAGCTAGAAGAATTGAGCTTTTTCCAACTTACAATTTGTTAAAAGTCAGAAAGGAAAAGGAAGAAACAAAGCTTATAACAATTATATGTTTAAAATATTTTTGTAAGAATCTAATGTTCTTAGTATTTCATTAAAAAAATATTCTTGGCTAATGATAACTAGAGGAGCAAAAGAAAACTACTATTTTAGGGTTCAAATATTTTTAGCTTTTGGTCAGGATGTTAAAGAAATAGATTGTGGAGTAACTAAAATTTTGTAATTAAAATGTCCTTCAAAGCATTTAGTGAAGGAAATACTAGTTTACTGTTTCCTACGTCTCATTTGTGAAAATATCAGAATTAGCAAGGCAGTGACAGCATATGGTGAGGTATTTCTGACATGTAATGATTGTCATACATATATGTTTTTCATGTACAGGCTCGAGGATTACGTTGTGTTAGCTGGAAAGAGTGTTCTTCATCAGTGACTTGAGCTGTTTCGAGGATTTTTATGTGCAGAGGTAATAGATTATTTATGGAAGCGATTTAAAGTTTTAAATCTTTATATGAAACTGGTGATGGTTTTATGTATTTATTTGCACCTAATGAGGTAGATGTTGTCAGGTCAAAGTGAAATGGTCAAATGTTGAATGTAGAGCTTTGATCTGAAATTGACTGAAAATATTACCGCAGTTACAACTACAGAAACTTAAGAGTTTTTAAAATACATGGTAAAATCAGAAGTATGTGAACTTTATCACTTATTTTAGCAATATTTATTCAAATATTTATTGTTGCAGTTTCTATCTAAAGTGCTGTTGATGTATGGTATGCCTTGGAGGAGTTGCTGTTGTATTGAGAGTAAACATGTTTTAGTAGAATTCTTGTTTATATGCCACTTTCTGAAATGTTTGTCTGTTTTATTTAATATGATTTTCTGTCCTTTGCTAAACACATTTCCTGAGATATTGGAACTTTTTTTTTTAAATTTCTTTGAAATAGGAATTAAGATGTATGAAAAGTTTCATTGGCTGTAGGAGCAGCAGGATGTATAAAGCGGGTATGTTGAAAAATTACAGTTAATACCCTTGCAGAGTATTTTAATGTTTGATTCTGTGTCTATCTGAACACAAAGACTGTTTTTATCTCTGTGCTTGAGTTGCTGTTAGTTTGTTCATTTTAAATTCTTTAGTGTCATTGAGAGTGAACTCCATTGGGTTTGTACTCCAATGAAACATTGTCTTCAAAATTTCTATAAAAGATATTAGGGGTTCAGCAGCAGGAAAAGATGTTTGGATCCTCATCCTCATCTGCAGTCAAGTTAAGACATTGTTCTTGTTTGCTTAGACTTAATGCTTCATGTTGTCATTATAATTCACTTACAGAGGTCCAGAACATGCTTTTACTTAAAAGGATTTTTTTTAAACAAAATTTAAAACATGAATGCATATTTTTACAAGACTAACATTGGCAAATAAGAGGACGGCGATACTTGAGTAATAGTTGAGCCCTTTTTTATGAATTATATTTGCATGTTCTTTTTATCAGAGTTGAATGAATTGCAGACTTCTTCACAACGTAACCACTAAAAATAATGTATATGATAGATATTTTTTTAAAAAATTTTGAAAATAAAAAGTTGTGATCATTTTTTTTATTTCATTCTTTCTTTTGCTAGTGTAACAAAGGTTCTTGCTGTCAGCATAAAATGACATTTGGTGAATGCTGTTGTCTTTATATTGTATTTGCTCTGTATTACTGTTGGTCTTGTCACATTTCATAAAAACACAGAACAACTGGGTAGAAACTATGCTATTCTTTGTGTGATATTTGCTAATTAAGTGTGAGTTTGACTTACTCTATTATAGTACTGTATTTGCAGGTATTGGTTGCTCTTTTATAAGCTGATTAACCTAGTGTAAGTAATATTCAAGCATTACTAAAGGACTGCTTTCATGGGTACTTATAGAGTAAATGTTGTAGAAAATGTTATCATGGTTTGTGTAGCAATATGTCATAATCTGATAATTCTTCCTAATTAATATCAAGAATGTAATCAAACCACCATAAACCTAACTGTGGTAGAACTGTACCGTGTGTTGAACAAGTATGTGAAAGTGCATAAATTAAGAAGAGGCTATCTTTGGTTTGTCACTTTAGTCTTTTACCATTTAAGGAGAGAAAAATTTCCTCACCTAAACTGCAAACTATTCTTTTTGTCGTTGGTTCTTTCTTGTGTTTTTTTGAGGGCCATACAGTACCAAAAGCCTTGCCTGAAGGGAGTCTGGCTCCTGTCCTGATACCAGAACAGGCTTAGTAGTGAGCTATCAGTATATCTGGAACTGTTGCACAAATGGAAAGGAAACAATGTAATAGTAGCCCAGTGCATCTTTCAGAATGGTAATGCGTTGTGGTCACTTCATTTGTGGGTAAGATTTTGGGGGTTTTGTTCTGCAGAGTGCTGGGATTTTTTCTCTTTTTCATGGGATCGTATCAAGAGTAAAGTGACTTTTAG
The DNA here is from genome assembly GCA_035221455.1 of Xenops minutus. Taxonomy (NCBI): domain Eukaryota; kingdom Metazoa; phylum Chordata; class Aves; order Passeriformes; family Furnariidae; genus Xenops; species Xenops minutus. The sequence continues at coordinate 14,088,403 of JAWWEE010000074.1, forward strand.
AGGCTTTTGTAAGATATTAATTTCTGTGTATGTGTTTTGTTCTTTCATTCTGTGGCTTAGCCTATTACTGTTTTTCAGGCAATCTAAGCCCAAGATTGTTGGTTTAGAAAAAGTATCACGGTTAATGCCAAGAATTCATGTGATGAGATAAGCTTCAGAGCTGAACTATCTCAGCCTTGCTGAAGAGCCTCTCTCACAGTAAGTCACTGGGGAGGCAGGAGTATTCTTGTGTCTCACTTGGGTATTTGCCAGGAGGAGCAGGTGCAAAAGAGACGGAACAACAGCTTGGAAAATTTGTTTGATAGGTAAAGGAGTTGTGGGGGAAAGAAACTACTCTGGCATATTTTGTATGAGAATTTTTGCTGTTTGGTTGAGTTTGGGTTGCAGATCAGTCAGAGCAGTATTTCCATATTCAGTCTTCTGCATGAAGCCCTATGGTACCAGTAAATGAACATTGCAATGTCTGTAGGAAGTATGTAATGGTTTTACGTGACCCAAAAGCAGAAACCAAACCAAAAAACCCTTACAGGTGTGTCTTACCTTTTGGTGCATTACGCAGCTGTTGTAAGGGACAGTTGCAGGGGACTCTAGCTCTTCTTCTAAGGATCTTTCCCTGGGACCAACTCTCTGAAAATGTTGCATGGTGGCAAATTACAGATTAGACTGATGTAATTTCTCTTGTACCTGTGCTTCTTTGTTGCTTTGCTGTTCTTATATATGTTTGTGGTTATTTTGGATGAACCAGAGAAAACAGGGATGTTCCTGTTACTCATTTTTGTAGTTTTGGGCATGTTTCAGTCTCCTGCTGAATGATACAGAATTTAATTTTGGTAGTTTTTTTGACCATCCTTGGCTGGTTAGCCCCCCTAAGAGAGGCTGTAGTCTGGCAATTGTCTGTGAGTGCATGTAATCTCGTTTATATCAGCCTGCCCCTTCAAAGAGGTAGTGCTACATACACCAAGACATGAACTTCTGACAGTTCCTGCTCTTGTTCAGCTCAATATAAGTGGAACTGCTGGTGAAGAAATAAGGTAGATCCATGATTTGAAGAAGCAATGGTGTAAAGTTGAAATACCCAACCTCAACTGCTACTTATATGCCCTGTCCTAAGGTAAAACTCTATGAAACCCCAAGATACTGTTAGGGAATCAGAAAGGATCAGTCTACAGAAACCTGCATATTTCTGTCGTGCATGTAGTGTGACCTGTGTATGATGAATCAAGCATTAAGAAGTTATCAGCCTACTAGTAAAATGTCCTAAATTAGTAATATGGATGTTCAGTGGGTTGTATTGCTTATGTCATCAACAGATTTTGAGGCTTTACTGAAGAAGGAACATAAGCTGGTATTGGATTTAGAAGGAAGGAACTGTTCTGTATTACAGGACTAAAACGGAGACCACCCAAATGCCTTCAGCTGTTTTTTGTTATTTTCACAAATAGGTTGTTCTTTTAGCAGAGTGTTTAAGAACAGAGTTGAGTCAATCACTCTACTGTGTTTTTCCCTAAATGGCTATATTAAGCAAACTACAATACTGTTTGGCATCATGAAAAAAAGTCATGATAGACTGTTGTGATTTCAGATTTTCAAATGCACCATGTTCTTGGAAACTTTTTTCTGGTTTTGGCTGGATATGTATCTCCTAGGGGCCAATATAGTATCTGGTATATTTTATGTTATTTTAGTAAGTTAATTCAGAGATGTTATGTGTTTTCCGTAGTTCTGGTAGAGTAAGCAGGATGTAGAATGTTCTTGTCTTCCATATATTATGAGTTATCTTTTTTATTACAGTCTTCATTTTTCAAAGGGCAGGCCTGCTGTGTTACTTTACAGACTCATGCTTGTGCAGCACATATTTGGTGCCTCATTAAACACCTGAAGGTGAAATGTCCTGGGCAGTTACCTTCACTTTGTGTGTGTTTATGTTCTCCTGTAAACCAGGGAATTTCTTTTTGGAAAGATATCCTGATTGGCAGATGACAGAGATTTGCAGACTGTAGTGGGTGAGATACAAGGAAAAATTTATGCTGAAGAACAAAAAACCAAAGACTACCTGGCCCCAAATGATGTCTTGAACATGTTGCTTTTATAGAGAGAAATAGGAAAAAGAAAAAGATTGTTTAGCCTTTGAAAGGCAATGAATATCGAGAAGTGTAACACAAGTACACAGAATGATGAATGGTTTCAGAGAAGTAGTTCAAAAGCTTTTGTTGGTTCATGCTATAAGAGTAAGGGGACATTCTGTGAAATTGGAGCGGCAGACTGAGAAAGAAACTTGAGAAAGGATATCTTTCTTAATAAATTGATAAGACAGTGAGCTCTGCAGCCTAGGGATAATTTTAATTTAGGAAAATTTTAATAGAAATTGGGTAAGTTAGAGTGCAAGAATATTTACACAGGCTCAGGTTACCTTTTCTCCTGAAAGAATGTAATCCCTCAGCTTTTTCTCACTTACAAGATTATTTCCATCATGATTTTTAATAAAGCTCATCTAAAAAGTATGTATTGATGGGGGGAGTAAAGGAATTAAGTCTATCCCTAGTTTGTTTACGGGAGAAATGGTTATGGTGTCTCACAAATTTGTTTGCTCTCTTTCCCTGTATTAAGTTATATCTAGGTGAGATACCCACTAGAAGCTATATCTAGTTCCCTTGGTAGTATCCACTGATTTACTTTGTTTTTCTCGTAGATGGGAACCTTAAAGAGGAGGTTTTGGGGATTAACGTCAGGGTCCTCATCAACTTGGAAAGAACTTATGTAGGGCAGTTGCTTTTGTGGCTTGCCACTAGTGAGACACCATTCTGTTCCACTTTGATTTTTCTGTTGCCTAGGCTTGTGCATTAAGTAGGTGTTCCTGCAGTAATTTAATCCAAGTCAGTACACAAGTTTGTTCTGTACCTAGAGGGATGGAATATTTAGGGAGGGTGAGATGAGCTAACGCTGGCCTCCTGTGTCACCCAGCCAACTCCCAGCAAGTATGTAAAAAGTCATAAAAATAGCAGTGGGGGTATCTTAATTAAATGAGCATGCTTGTTGCTCTGCCAGTCTTTTCTCTTGGCACGGTTCAAGTCTTAGAAACTGTTTGCTTTCAGTCTCTATCAAACTCAATTATAAAACTCTGTGATAAAAGCATCAAAAGCAGTGTTCAGAAGAAAAAGTCTACACAATCGGCTTTTGCTCATTCCCACTGAAATGTCCTTTTCTCTCCATTTAATGGAGGCTTCAGTTTTTAGTTTTGGTGTGTTTAGCAGCAGATTGACTTAAATTTGTTGCATTTGGCTCTGGAGCAGCAAAGAGCAGATGTCAGGGAGGTGCCGTGACAGGAATAAAAAAATTCAGAAGGCTTGTGGGAATTTGGGGGTGAGAGGGAAGTCTTCCTCCTATTTTTTCCATGCTAGAATCCATATTATAACACTCAGAGCTGGCATTCAGTTCAAAACCTGCCGTGCTGTAAGGGTTGGTGCATTGACGCAGGCATTCTTTCCCACAGCTCAAATTATGGAAACAAGAGTTTATTTATAAAATAAAATATGCCTGTGAAATTATAATTGATACCTTAATTATGGAGAACTTGCCTGAAAGATGGTAACTTAGTGATCTGTGGGACATTTTCCTGGCTTAGAATAGCTGTGATTTACACCGAAACATTTTCTCTGTATGAATCTTAGAAATGGAATTCCCCTGTCAAGGCAGAAAAACTTCAGTAACTGAGAGGTACTCTGTCAGAGATGATAAGCCTAAAACCTGAAATAATGGTCAACTTTTAAACATTATGTAGGGTTGGAACATCTGAAAAGTAAACTTTGCCGTTTGGGGATTGTTGGGATTGTTGCTATATGAAAAATATGCATTTAAAAGCCGCCACTACATGTTGCCAGTCTTTACATAAGCAGGTGGGTGCCAGATGTATGTGGGATCCTGGAGAAGTTTGTTGCTTTGGATTATTTCTTTTCACTTTTGTAATGAGCAGAATGCTCCAAAAGTCAGCAGAGGCGTTTTTTTTTTTTTTTTTTTTTTTTTTAAATCTTGTCTTTGCTTTGATTAAGGGGCCATTTCTGAAACACCTGGTGTTGTTTGTAAGTTAGTGGAATGATGACTTGTTTATTTTTCTCACATCTTTTTTTTCATCCATCATCTTTTTGCACTACAAGAGTATATATTGCCACAGTATACCTTATAGAAACATAAATATGATATATTTATGTAATTTTGATTGCAGGTTGCTGTATTTGAAAATTGTACTGGTTCTCTGTTGTCTAATTGTAGAAGGATGTACTTAATGGAGGATTTTTTTTCCCTGTGATGAGAAAAGTTTCACTTACAATGATTGCAATTACAGTAATCTTGGGGGGGAGGACAGTAATAAATCTACTTTTCCTTGAGATGATTCTAGTTAATCTTGTATTAGTGTTTTAGTAAAATATGTTGACTGGTGTTTTGGGTCTTCTGCTTTAGTGGTGAAACTAGAATCTTGTCTAGCTCCAAAAGTAGCTCTTGTCATTTTCAGGGGAGATGGGATTTGAAATAAGCGGAACGTATGCTATGGTGCACTTCATAAGAATATAAAGTGTGACTTTTTTTTTTAAGAGGCTTAGTATAATGGTGTGAGTTGACAAAAGCATCATATATGTAAGGTATGTAATGTACATTCTCTGTTCTCCTCTTACAAAGTCAGGCATGGAGTGTGCTGTTCAGATTTGAGAACAAATCTTTCCATCTCTTTTGCTGATGAACAAAGTAAATGCACTGCTAAAAGAAAACAGGACAAACTAGCATGTCTGGTGGCTGTAGCATGTTGAGTTTCTTGTTTAGGTAGCTAATCTCAGTGACTTTAAAGTGACAAGACTGGAAATAATTGTGGTCAGAGCTGCTCCAAGAGGATTGAGTGACGCCTTTTTGATTTTCTAAATGTAAAGGAAGCCAAGTTTTATCTACAGCTGCTGGGAGTGTTAATTCAGATGATGAGTTAGTCCAATCCAGGGGAGGATTTTCCACCTCTGACCAGTTTAGGGCATCTTCTTCTGCTTAAGGTGAGGTGCTGAAACTGTGAGAGTATGGTGTGCTTGATTAGCATACTTTATGTTTGTCCTGTATTGGATAGTGGACTGTGCCTACATACTATTGCAATTGTCCTGTCTTATCAGGGAATAGGACAGGCTAAGTATTGTGGGTCTTATTTAACCTCACAGAATTTCAGTGATGAGAGATATAACAATCGGGGACAGTGTAAGTTTTTTTGTTTTAGTCTAAGTGGAAATATGTTTTAAAGTGTGTGCTGTTCAATAATGGAAACAATTTCCTTGAGTTGTCTCTGTATAACATTTATATGTGAAACACTAGAAAGACCATTTCCAAAACACTCATTAATAATTGAAAGTTATTAGATAAACTTGAATTATTTTCATAGGTTAGTACTGGTTGACAGAGAATCACCATACTTGGTTTCTTGGAGGATACTTACAAAGAAAAGTTTTGGGCTATATTTAGTGGCCTCTCTTTCCCATACTTTTTTGTGAATGGTGTAGTTACCTGTTAATTCAGTCTTTGCAATTATCTTTAGAAATCTGCTCTGTATTGGAAAGGAGAAAATGTTTGGTGTATATACTTGCAGGCAGGGAGACACTGCATGGGAATATTAACACACATGTTAAGTTGACTGACTGTAGATGTCCCCAAAAGAGGAAGTTTTAACTTTCTGTTGAAATCTAGTCATATTGCAAATAACTGTATTTGGAACCTTAGTAGTTTTGAAAACCAGTATCTTCGGAATTTACTTTTTGTGAAGTGGCTTCACAGGCCCAGAATGTTATAATTTTTACTTTAATTTTTTTAAAGTCAATTATATTTCTTTCTCAAAATAAGGTGAATGCAGTAACTTCTCAATTAACAACATTACTACAACACTAGAGTCATGGAATATCCCAAGCTGGGGGACCCACAAGGATCATTGAATTCAACTCCTACTAATTTTCAGATATAAATTCTACAGAGATTTTACAAAGAGCAGATGTGGTCAGGTGGAAAGTATTGTCGATTTGCAAAGGAATCCTATGTTAGCAGTGCATACTGTTGTGAGCCACAGTGCTGCTTCAGGGTCCAGCAGATGAATCAATTACAAATTCAAGTATTGAAAGACATGCTTGGACTCTGACATGTTGTCTACACTTGGGATGTATGAGAAGTTCTTCACGGTGCTGTTACCACCAATTCATCTGCATGGTCATAGTCTGTTAGTTAGCTCCTGGCTTCTAACAGCCTTGAGTCAGTTCACCTTGCTGAAAAAAGGCTGTGATTTCAAGCACATTGAACTGAAAAAGCCATAGCATTATCCCTGGGAGTACTTTTGCTTTACATGTACAAGTCCTTCGAAGACAGAATATCTTGCAGCAATGTTGAAATATTTGTTTGACTGATCAACATTGTTATATGCTGTGGGTAGATTTGTGTTGCATTTATAGCTATCAAAAATTTAGTGGCTCATCCACTATTGCGGGTTTTTTTGTTTGTTTGTTTGTTTGGGTTTTTTTGGCTAACATCTTGTATGGCTATTGTACTGCTGCATCTTTAATCTGCTGTGGAGGCAGACAAATTTAAGAGAAGTGACTTTAATCTCTGAAGAACGTGTATTGACTGGGAGAGTTAGTTCAGTTTGTTTTTGCAAATCACCAGCCCTTAGAAGTGGGATTAAGTTTAGTGCAGGAAAAATGGAACTTTCCCTTTATCTCCCGAATGAGGTCACAGTGCTTGTCTCTTTGCAGCCTCCATCTCAGTAAAATAATAGAAAACATAATTGTTTTAAGTTTCAGTTTTATCTCCTGATGAGTGGGAGGTACAGTTACTTGTGCAGGCCATAATGCCAGCAATGCCTTTTTGGCCTTCTTGGTTGTTACTTCTTTACTGCACCTTGTCTACTCTGTTTGCGTGCCCAAGCTCAAAATTCTCATATGCTGCTTTTGTATTTTCTTTTTTCCCCCCTTGATTTTATTTATTTGGAGATTCCACTGAACAGGTAGCTGAGTAGACTTCAGTCATGCAGGAGTTGGTTATGCATATGGCTTTAGTGACACAAAGGCCCACCCACCTTAGATGTGAAGGCAAGGAAAAGGAAACAAAACAGAATCCAGCAGAAGAGAGGAGAAAAGGAAGACTTTGGTAGTAAAGGAGGGTAGAGGGAAACACCTGAGTGATAAGGTGAAAGAAAAGAAGCTAAAGTGCTAGTATGGCGTGCTGGTTTTGGCAATGCAATATGTGATAATGCTGTTCTGATTTGTAATTTTAAGAATAACTGAAGAAGTGTGTTGCTTAAATAAGATCATTTACTGCTTTTTTAATTGTAAAAGTATCTTTTTCAGTAGGTCAGATATACACTAACATTTTAGGGGAGCTTATTTTTGTTTAATGAGAGTATATTCACTGTAATTTTAATAAATAAATTAATAAAATACTAGTGCTTGGTTGCATTATTGCTCATCTCTTGTCTGATTTGGGTTATGTGCAGCATTATGTTGTGGTAGATATAAAAGAATGCAGTTTTCCTTAGTGAGGAACCAAGTCTCTTGTATCACTAAAATGGTTCCCAGTTCTGTGTGAAGAGCATGTGTGTGTATAATTGCTGCTGACTTGCCAAAATGGCACTTGCAGGCTTTAGAACTAGACTGAAGTCAGATTACTCGAATTCTCTCATGTCCGTAGAGAACAGAAATTGCTTCACCAACAAATACATAAGGTAGCTTGAGCTCATTCTGCTGAGCTATGGGGTTTATTTCAGAATTTGGGAGATTCATTTTCATGGGATAGGTAACTGAGTTAGCGTTCTTGCTTGAATAATGCACTATATATTTTGGAAGGAAGTTTCTTTTGACTAAATAAGAACAAGATGTTTGACCATCTTCTAGAGAGAAGACTGGTCAGCATAAAGTTAAAAAGTCTGGAAGAGACAACTGACCATTCTTGTGTGGTCTTTGCAACTTTTTCATGTTTCTTCTGGGCTTTAATTATACTGCATATACATGGCAAGAAGAAAGACCGGAGGTTTTGTTCTTTTTGTGGAGGTGTAGCTTTATCACATCATTGGGAATTTATAGCCTAGTAATATATAGTGTTTTTTCCATTCCTGCATTTTGCAATTGGTTTGTACAGCCTCATAGTTTGGCAGCTGAGAGCTCACTTTTTCATGATTTTTTTTGGCATGAAAGGGTTACTGTTCACATTTCCTGTGTAATTCCTTCTGATCTTGCTGGGCTGTAATTACTTTCTTGATGTTAAACATTCCCAGGCTCCTATAACCTTCTAGCCTGCTCGCACTGGCCAAGTTTGTCCCAGGTGATCATGTGGGCGAACCTCCTGTTTTTAAGGATAAAAAGCTCTCCTTCCTGTGTAAGATAGACTACATACTCATTCCTTTGCTGTGCAATCCCCAGAGAAATCTTTTAAAAAATAATAATAAGGTAACACATAACTCTTTTAGAGTCAGATTTAGCAGCCAAATAGATGACAAATCAAGTATGTGGGTTTAGAATTTGCTGAATCTTGGTTGAATGACTGCAAGTTCACATGAAAGATTATTTTTTCTTAATACGTTTGGAAAATAGGTTATGATATAAAAGACAGATTTTGACTGTAGCTTCTTACTTTTGACCACATAATTGGCAAATCTTTTTAAGCTTGTTTGAATGAAGAACTACTTAGTTGAGCCTTCAGGATTCTTTTTTCCTTTTGAATTCTTTGCAGTAGCTGCATATCTAAAAAAAAAACCCCAAAACCAGAAAGACAGGATCTTACTCCAGTCTGTCTTTCCCACGTAGTTCAATTATCCTGTATTTCTTCTGATTTTCAGTTTTGGGATATAAACAGTAAACCCAAGGTATTACTTTGTTTTTAAATGGAAGTCACTGTATACTACTGAAAAATGTTGACTTCACAGGTGTGGGAACTGAAGTGTTCTGTTCTGCAAGGGCACTGAAAGGTCCTGTGTGCCATTATTCAGCTGCTCCTCAGCTTTAATGCGGAGGAGACACCTGTAAGAATGCAAGTGAAGTTTGTTTTCCATGACCTTTATACTGTTTTCTCACAGTGCCGAGAAAGATGAAAGATTGTGATGGCAGGATTTTTTTAGGGTGTGAGGAGTTGTAATGTGCTGATACATTGACATTGGTGGGTGTATTTTTGGTACTGACAATGTCAGAGAAAGTAGTTGGAGGTTCTGTGTACTATTGGTTCAAGAAGTAGCCCAAGTTTCAATACTTCATTCAACAACGGTATCATCTTATTATTCTGTTAGAGATAATTTTTTTGGTCATAATCCTAGTCTTATTACCTCGTGCATTTAATTGGCTGCTTTGTGCAATTCTCAGGCTACAAGTAATTCTGTTTTGTTCAGCTGTATTATTGTACTTGCAAGACAGATACTCAAAAGTCGCCCCAGTAACTGACTGACTGAAATCTTGTGAAAGTATAACTGTGTTTGAGCTCAGCGGATTTATATGGTTATACCTGGAAGAAAATGTTTGTAGGTAATAAATTGTAGCAGTTCTTAGTTTAATTCTCATGCATACCAATGCCTGTGCTTTACTTTATAAATAGAAGCTAGAGCAGTTGGTGTGTCTGTAGTTAACTGTTCTGCTATACTAGTGAAGGATAGGAAGAATATATTTTAATGAAAATGTCTTTTTAATCTTTTCAGGAAGTCTTCTTGAGTTTGATGGCTGAGTTATAATTGGAATGCAGTCAGTATGCTGGCCAGTTCTTAATTGCATACTTCATCATGTAATTGGGAACATGGCTGTCAGTTATGCCTATTTTTGTTGTTGAACTGAAATGTTCTTACCGGGGTATTATTCAACACACAGAAATCCAGTCCTGGCATAAAGTCTTTATACAGTAATCATGTGGGAAAAAACCCCAAAACCATGAAACACCAAGTGACTATAACTGGACAAAGGAAGATATGCCTATAATTTGAAATTAGACTGTTACTTAGTCATTTTATTGTCTCCTTCATGTCATCTGCAGGTATCTGAGATTTTGTAAGTAACTTCATATGAAGAGTTTACCTGAGCACATCAACTTGGATATGCGTGTGCAACAAATTGTAGCAGGGTAGTGCTTTGGTTAAAGCTTTTTTTTCCAAGACCGCTTACTTTTGACTTTTTGTCAATAAAACTGATGAATTTAGAGTTAGTTGAGAGGAAAACTGTACTGAAGCCTGTTTTCTATCTAACAGGATGTATATGTCGTCTTGCCTTTCTCTTTGCCTGTTTGATTTTGCTTCTGCTCAGTTGAAGACAGAGAAGAATTACATGTTATATTGTAATTAAAGGCAACCTGTTTTGAATTTACTTTGTAGATTGCTTAGGATGTAACTGACCAGACTTTCCATTATGAATTTCACCTTTGCAGTGGAAAGTACCCTGAGTGGTAATGAATTTTCTTCTATGAAAAATATGTGGTTTCAGGGTCTATGCGAATTACCTCTTGCTTTTTGTGTAGAAGTCCTGTTACAGGATGTAAGCTGGTTCTGTTGATCTTGTGTGTGTGAGTGCGTGTTGATCTTCTGGTGGTTTAACTTAAAACTCTTCTGGACTTAGATGTCTCTGATTTGCTAGAGGCAGGGTGATGCATGTAGCTGTGATGCAGGGAAGAATTGCACCTAACCTTAATGCAGGGAAAGAAGCTGTTTGCTTTTAACAAGCTGCTTTAGAAATAAGGAGTAATTTGAATTAGGTGAGCTTTTAAGCTTTCAGACAATGTAGTCAACTGTATTTTTATATTCATATTTGTACAAGTTCTCTTTTAGAGAAGACATGTAAATTACTGTTGTGACAAAATGCATAAATATGTCTAGGGTTTGATAGTAATTAATTCATTTCACTTATCTAAGGAAAGATTAAGTGCCTCAGTTTGAAACTGGCTATAAAAAGTAACATGTAAACAAATTTAACACACATCCGGTGTAACAGCACATTTCATAGAACTTCAGGCACTTTGTTTTTAAATGCAGTGGTTTCTCACTTTCAGTGTTCACAAACTGTTTAGTCACAGAGTGCCTCTTGACTAGATTTTTAAGAACAGGTTTTATCGCCATGGCTTTTTTGAGTGACTTGGACTATATATAACAGAGTCTTAAGTACTGCTAAAATGTTGATTAGCACTCCAATAGAATTTTGTTTTTACCACTGGTGTGCAAAAAGAATCACAGGATTGTAGAATATCCTGAGTTGGAAAGGACCCACAGGGACCACTGAAGTTCAGCTCCTGGCCCTGCAAAGGACGGCCCCAGGAATCACACCATGAGCCTGAGAGCATTGTCCAAACACTTCTGGAACTCTGTCAGGCTTGGTGCTGTGACCACTTTCCTGGGGAGCCTCTTCCAGTGCCCAAGCACCTTCTGGTTGAAGAATCTTTTTCTATTATCTTAACTAAATCTCCCCTGTTACAGCTTCAGGTCATTCCCTTGGGTCCTGTCACTGGTCACCAGAGAAAAGAGATCAGTGCCTCCATGTCTCTTCCCCTCGTGAGGGAGCTGTAGACTGTAATGAGACCTCCCCTCATTCTCCTCGAGGCTGAACAGACCAAGTGCCCTCAGCTGCTCCTCACAGGGCTTCCCCTCAAGGCCCTTCACCATTTTCATTGTGTTCCTTTGCACACTCTCTAATGGCTTAATGTCTTTCTTATATTGTGGTGGCCAAAACTGCACACAATATCCAAGACGAGGCCATCCCAGTGCAGAGCAGAGTGGGACAATCCCCTCCCTCAGCTGGCTGGTGATGCTGTGCCTGATGCCCCCCAGGACAGCCCTCCTGGCTGCCAGGGCACTGCTGACTCATATACAACTTGCCATCAACTAGGACCCCCAGGCCCCTCTCTGTGGTGCTGCTCTCCAGCCTCTTGTCCATACATCCAGGGTTGCCCCATTGTGTTTGTTAAACTTCATGCAGTTTGCCCAGCCCTCTAGTTTAGGTCTTTCTGCAGGGCCCCTTGGCCTTGGAGGGAGTCAATAGCTTCTCCCAATGTAGTATTGCCAGTGAATTTAGTTAGTATATCTTTGAGTCCTGCACCTAAGTCGTTTATGAAGATATTGAACAATTGACTTTCTGAGTTTTCTTGGATTTATCCTAATTCAGAAGATGTCACGTATCCACTAATAGGAGAATCTCAGAACACATGCTCTTTGTGCTACTGTCTTTCAGATCTCTTTTCTGGACATTGGGTCTGGTGGGCTACTTATGCGAGAGTTCCACAACATTGACTTCAAAATAGATTTGTGTTGCACATCAGCTTTTTCGTGGCCTGCATTTCATCTTTGGTTCTTTGAATTTAGACATGTTACATACATATATATTTATATGTACATATCTTAACACTGGTGTTTTTATAGAAATTGCCTATTCATTTGTTCTTAGATAAGTATTAAGAGTGCATGAGATCTTTGTACATTCACTGTGAATGTACTGCATTTTAATTCTTGTGTGTTTAGTGATGTGTACTGACATGATGCACATAGTTTTGCTATTATTAATTTTATAATTTCTTTAGTATTTTCATTCCTAGAGGTCTATATTGATGCTTTAGGGAGGAAGAGAGGTGAAACATGGAGGAGAGATCTCAGTGGCAAGAGGGGAAAAGGTGTGAGGATATGGTGATAGCACAGTAAGAGATTTTAAGTCAGTATTATCAGTTAATTTGAATCATCACTTATTTTGAATGATTCATTATTTGACAGACACATGTTGGAAAGGAAAACCAGTAAGCTGAAAAACAGTGTGCCAAAAGTAATGTGCTCTTGTGGGTATGCATTATGGAATCAGAAAAAATATTATGGAAGGGATCACTGGGGGTCATTTGCTCAAATGCCTGTCTCAGAACAGGGCTATCTTCATAGCTAGGGGAGGTTGTCCAAGGTCTTGTGTAATTGAGTCTTGATTATTTTCATAGACGGATACTACACAGTCTCTGAACACCCTTTTTTGGTGTTTGATGGCTTTCACTGTGAATTTTTCTTTATCTGATGTCTAGATTTCCCGCATGACAACTTGTCTGTAGCCTTCTGTCCTTCTCTTGTGCAGCCTGAAGGGTGGTCTGCCCTCATCTTCCACACACCCTCTTATTTTACATAGGTGAAATCAGCAGTAATATTCCTACCTTAGCCTGCAACTAAACACAGGTATGCCTTTGGGGAACCTAAACAAGAGCACAGCCCTGTAAGTACAGAACAGACCAGAGTATCCATTTCCCTCAGCTTGCACATGGACATCTATGGAAGCCTTTCTTGGCATTTCACATCCCTTGCTCATAGTAATTCCAAGTGATCTTTGCTTTGCTAATGCTGTGTACATGACCCCAGGCAATGTTTCTGTAGTCTTCCTGTTTGCTTCTTCCTCTTCTACCTTTCATAAGTTTATTTTGTCTTGGAGCTCAGTTACGAGTACTCTGTTCGTCTGTGTTGGCTTCTACCACACCTGTGCTGTGGCACGTCATTGTACTTTGAAGAAGCTGACCTTGAATATCAGTCAATTTTCCAGGACTCCTTCTGTTCCAGGGAGGCCCTTTCAAAGGGGTCACACCAACAAGCTTTCTGAACAAATAGTAATGTTTCCTCATGTTCAGATCTGCAATTTTGCTGTTGGTCTTTGATAGCTTTTCTCAGGATTTTAAGGCTCAACATCTCCTACATCTAATGCTGCCATTGACTTTCACATTCCTGTCCAGTTCTTTCTTTAGCTTCCACCCTCGCTTTGGAAGATTCTTCCATGGCTTTGGAAGACTTAAATCCTAACTACGTTTTCCCTCTGAAAACACTTAAGCCTTATAAAATACTGGCAACATATACAAGGGATGCAATGCTGAAAAAAGAGGCAGTGCAGCTACAGTGTCCTGGTTTTGGTAGGAAATAAGACTTTTACAACCCAAATGTTAGAAGAATTAAATACTTTTCTGTCGGTTGCTGTCTGAAAGGAAAAATGCTTGGTATAAAATCTTAAAAATGTTCTTGAAATGCTAACGGAAACACATTTCTTAGTTTGTGAAAAATGTGTATGAGGAAGAAAAGAGAAATAGAACAGTTTGTCAGACTAGTTGCTACTTGAGACAAAAACTCCTCTTCTGTTACACTGCCCACTCAGAATGTCTTGGTTTGAGCACTGCTTGTAAGAAGAAATAACAGGTATCCTGGGTAAAACTGCCATCTTTCGTTTAAAAACTGAAATAGGCATGATTTCTGTAGCTTAGAATTAGATAATAATCATCTGACAAAAGCAACTGTGCATTAAAGACTTGGCACTGAAACTAGTAATTTCTGATTAGGTGAGAATCCCTACCACTTTAGTAAGTTAGTTAGTGAGGGCTTGTCTTGGACCTGGTGATCTGCACAAAGACATTTGAGTTCTGAATCGTATACATGGAGAGAAGGAATTTTGTTATTTTTCTGAAATAACTGAAACCGGTGTATATGTTCATTTGTTAGTGAATTTCAAGTGGTATTGTTTTGTTGTGGAATAGGAAACAAAAATATTGGAGTACTGGGGTGATAATTTTTCCAATTACACCTAATACTTAACAGTTCTATTTTTTGTTTCTAGATGATTAATATTTCTTTGAAAGTATCTCTTCAAATTTCACTAAGCATGCATCCAGCTTATATTAGTCACTGAGTTTTTACTAAATAAAATAGACAGTGATTTTTGAAAGGAAAAAAACTGGATACCCCTCCTCTCTGCAATTTACTGGTGTTTACACTAAGTGTAACAAGCAAGGTCCCAGGTGTGTGTTACTTCTGGTCAGTTACTGAAAGTGTTCATCTTCAGTGACGGAAATAGCTTATTTGCAGCTCTTATTGACTAGTTAAAATATTTTCTGTGACCCACAGATAAATACAAGAACAAAAGATGCCTGGGAGCCTTTGCTAATGTTAAGTTTCATTGCCCAGTTTACCACATTCAGAGACTACTATTCAGCAAATTAAGAGATTAAATGTATTGATGCAGATGTTGACCTTTTTTTCTGTGCCAAGAGAAGATGAAGTATCATGATATTTTGAACACTGAGATGCAGTACCCCCCAGAATTTCTGGAAGTTCTGCCTATATTTTTAAGGCTTTTTAATTTTATAGTTTTACATGAACAGTCATGAAAGCAGAGAACCTTACAAGGCATTTAACAGTTTGAAAGATGTTAGGAAAGGGCATACACTGTATCCTTATTAGACTTGTATTTCTCCTGTGTAGAAAAAGTTCTGTTCTTGTCATCTGGTCTAATACCCAAAGCAGTTTTATGCTTTCTATGCGTTCTGCTAAATGTACATATATTGCCTAAATTTGTTACTTATTGGTTGTTTCTTTTAAAAATGGTATCCAAAATTTCACATTTCAAAATCTGAAAGCTTAATTCTTCCATCTGCATAAAATGAATTTGCTTTCCAGTCTGTGGATTTTCATGATCTTTAAATGTCATAGGTGTTGCAGCTATTGCAGCAGGCAGTTTTGCAAATACTTGCAAATTATATATGTATGTAGCCAGAAATATTGAAAAAATGAGTTACTTGTTAATCTTTAAAGGTAAGTGTAATCAATGGAAATGTTTATTTTTTTAGATTAATCAAATGATGGTGTGAAGGGAACTCTTTGTCATCGCCATTTTATGTTTCTTTTTCAAGATTAATTCAGTTCCAACTTATAGCATGGTCATTGACATTCACATGCTATGGGTCACGAGGCCTGCATATAGCAAGTGAATTCACACAGATCAGAAATACCTTAGAAGGAACGTGCAGAATGTCTTTGGCAGTTATCACCATGATTTTTTCTCTCCCCTCCTGTCTCCCAGTGCTTTATTAAAAAGTGGTTGAGCTGGATGAATGAATTGTTTGATACAGAAGATGATGCAAGTTGTTGGCATGCACTCAGTGCACATCTCACAATGACAAAGTTTACAGCACAGATCTTAAGTTATTTCACCATTAGTGAAAGGCAAATGGACTTTACAGAGAGAAAGTGAAAATGGTAGAAATAATATGCAGGGTTTTTTGCTTTGCTGCAACGGAAGCACTGATTTTTATTTTTACAGAAATGCATTTGGTGATGTCCTTTCCAGATTAAAACTCTTGTCTAAATATTGCAGGGTACTGTGTTCTTTGTTCAAGCTCATATATTTCTGCTATTTAGTGCTAGTTCTTGAGATAAAGCAAAATGATAAATTTAAAAAAACCAAAACCAAATCACAAATCACAGCTGTGTATTGAAAATGATAGCAGACCCAAATAACTGGTATGTTAAAACATGTTTCATGAGTGTTTAGTAGAGAACCTCTGTGAAACCTAAAATGTCGCATCAAAACTGTATAGACTTTTCTGTGATTTTGTATATTAAACATTCTACATTGCCCACTTGATCAGTTCTCACCATTCAGAAGACAAGTAGTACTGTGCCAGGGTTTTTTACCTGAAAAAAAAATTATATTAGAGGCTTTTTATAAATTTAATTCAGATCCTAGAAACGTGTGAAGTTTCTTAAAACTACTTCTGTATTCAGTAAAGGAAAATTATGAGAATTCCGCCTGTTGCAGATATTGGGAGCCTGTGCTGATAAATCAATTGGCCACTGATCAATTTCTGAAGCTTCTAAAATTCTTCTTCAAACAGATAGATATGTGTATATATATATATACACAAAAACATATTTATATATACATATGTACTTACATGACAGTTTTCTATCAAATAAAAGCCATATTATTCTGCTGAATTCTGTACGGGTTTTTCTTTCTGATTCATGTAGAATAAATAGTGCAGATGTGTTAGGAACTGTGACCTAACTTTTCTTCTTTTTCTTTTCAAGAAAAAGTTCTGCATGCACATATCTCCTACTTTAATCTTTAAAAGAAGAGCAAATTTAAAAAACAAGGGATACTTGAGCATCAAAATGTGACTAACTTGATAACTACTTGCTCATTTAGTTACTCCCAGAACAATTATTCTCTTAGGAAACATGATTTGTTTGGTTAAAACAAAGTAAGAAGGGAGTGAAGTTAGCAACACAGTTTTAAAGAACAGGGAGCTGATGATGGCAAGCAGTATATGGCTTGGAGACAGGTGGTTAAGGAGGTAAAGTTATTAATAAAAATCTGTGGGCAGTAGAATACAATAGGGTTCTTTAAATATAGAGGGTGTTCTTGAAGGATACAAAAGCTCAGTAATGATAGAAGTCCAATAACAGACAAGGATGATAAATTTCTGCTGTTCAGAAAATGGCATAAATATTCAATAAATATTATGTTCTGTATTCAGAAAGAGGCTGGATGATGCTTTTACATCTCACCACCTCCATCATTAGTGATGGCAAGAATGTATTATCACTGTACCAGGAACTATTAATGTTAAATGTTTTTAAATCTGGTGCCCTGACACCTACCTATACTAGAAAAGAAAGCTTAGAAGCTATATGAATTATTCATTTTGAGTTTTAACAAATCATGGAACAGTAGAGAAATTCTAGAAGGCTGGAGCAGAACTAATGTGCCCAAATTTAGAAAGTATAAGATGTGCACCTTGAAAAGGCCAAGAGTAGTATGCTGTCAGTGAAGATTTAAAGCAGAATTACATAATTAATGCTGATCAGAATGGGCAAGCCAGACCCTACCTTGTACTACTGCATGGGGTTACTCCTGTCTGTGAACTGAGGTTAGGCTGACTGGCCTGTAGTTTCCCAGATTCTCTTTCTTGCTTGAGGTTGGGTGTGCTAGATACCAGTTTCCAGTTTTTGGGAATCTCCCTTGATGTCATGACTAAAAAGATGATAAAGTGCATCCTTGTAGTGACACTGACCAGCTCTCTCAGTGTTCATGGATACATCCTTCTGACCCTATGGATTTGTACAACTGCATCTTTATCTAGTGTTGTGACATTATATTAATACCTCAGGCTTTTCCATGGCTTCTTTGACCTTCTTTGCTAAGCATTAGGCCTATTTTTTTCCTTAGTCTTTCTTTTGTTGACAGTGTACTTTCTCTTGTCACCTTTTCTGTCCCTTGTTATTTACAACTCCGGGTGACTTTTGCCTTTCTTAACACTCTCTGTGCATGGT
This sequence comes from Xenops minutus, assembly GCA_035221455.1. NCBI lineage: Eukaryota > Metazoa > Chordata > Aves > Passeriformes > Furnariidae > Xenops > Xenops minutus. The sequence goes on from JAWWEE010000074.1 coordinate 14,106,476, forward strand.
TGAGCAGTGTCTTAAATAATTAAAACTCTCCTGAAATCTAGAGACACTGAACATGACTAGCAAAGTTTGGATTTGGCCATAGTGTAGGAATTAGTGCTGCTATTCAAAAAATAGATGTTTGATTATTTAATTACCCTAAATGAGCAGAACTTTAATGTTAGGATTTGAAGGCTTGACATGACTGAAGTAGTGTAGGTGTCCCACAGCATGGTTATTATGGGAAGTTAATGAAAAGGTACTGTGTGTCAAACAAAAAAAACCCTAGTTACTCTAAAAGCTTGTTTGTGCTTAATTGTTTTTCTCTTGAAGTACTAATTCAGTGTGGTCTCGCTTAGTTTGAGATTTAACTGAATGCATTAGGAATACAAATATCTGTAGGAACAGAAGACAAAGCTGGAGGCCCATAGAGAAAGAAGAATGTTCCCAGGGTTAGCATAGTCTGCACACCACAGCTGGTTGTTGGACAGTGTCCAGTAATAATTTTGACATGTTTATTTCACATTTTTTCTCTGTGAACATGTTTTGAGGACACTTCATTAAATATGCCTGATCGTCTTTGAAGCTCTGTGCCTTTAACATTTTTTAAACAACAAACAGGGTGATGATACAAAAATGAAAATTATATTGGCAAGGACTGTTTGCACAAGGAGAACAACATAAGCTAAGTGAGTGAAGGCAGTGTATGTTTAACTGTGTGAAAGTTTTTGCAATAAGGAAGCATGTTTCATCAGTAACATTGTGCTGAAAGGCAGTAATAAATCTCAGAAAAAAAGGAATCATTTAAGTAAATGATAGAATATGGATATATACCTTGTCTTGTGAGTGCCCTGTATATTGAATGGTGAATGGTGTACTAGTTTGAACAACAGCTGATATTTTATGTGCTTCTTGATGCTAGTCAATCAAGTGTCACCAAAACTAGATAAGCCTGTGGAATACTTTCATCTACCTAAATTTTACAATTAGTATTAATGTGTTTATACCAGATTGACTAGAAAATATACTCCATTATGTCCTGATTTTTCTTAAAATAAATTACATATTGGCCACTTCTGCCCACCAGTTGCTTTGCTTTGTCAGTTGGGCCAGACCTCTGGGAGCACTCAGCCAGGGAATTGAAGCATTCCATGCAGGTGAATCCATTGAAGTAGTGACAGTCCTTTCCCAGAAAGTGAGAGGGATATGAAGGAGTAAAGAATGCAGATGAACAGCTGAACGTCTCTGCTGGGGTCTGTGTGAAATAGCCTGGGCAGGACAGCAGCAGGGAGGGCAGATGCTGCCTCTGCCGCATGTGCTCAGCACACAGCTGGGCTGTGGCTTGTCTTGCTGCAGCTCTCACAAGAGTTCTGCAGCTCTAGTTCACTTCTTCAGCTGCACATGTTGAGCTGCCCTTCATTGTGCCAGATAATTTTGTGTGTTGGTTGTGTGTTGGGGATTCTTTTTATCTATAAGTCTAAAATTTATGCAATGTTCTTTATCACTTAAGGTACCTACTATGAGAGAGCTTATATAAAATGTGACCTTTTAATTTTTGTACTAAATTTGGAACCCTTGAGTTTTATGAAGGTGCTTCAATGAGATTAATTTGTAAACTTACTGTTAGATGATTCTTTCAATGCAGAAATTTCAATTTATTACATGTTTAGGAGGCAGTAAAGGTAGAAGTCATATAAGATTGAAGTTTCTTATGCTACTCATTAGATTTTTACAGGTTTTTTAGGTGTTACCTGTTACGTACCTATTCTTTTCTGGTAAGTAGGATCATGCTTGGGAAACACAGGATATAATTCATAGCTAGGCAATGTTTTTAATGTTCAACATAATTTAAAAAACCTGGTTTTACAAGTGTATGTGTTCTTGAAGTGTACTGGGCACTAAACTATGCAGAAAAAAAATGTCCTTAACCCTGAAACAGCCTGGGCTAGCAGCATTAAAGGCTAAGTTTGGGAGCAGACTCCATGCAGCACCAAACCAGTCAGAGCAGTTTTTAGTGCATCATCTGATTAGTTACCTGGTATATTTTTACTGCAGGGATATCTCTAAGGTCCAGCTGTGCCTCACAACAGTTACACATGCTCAGATGAATTCTACTTCTTCAGTAGAAATCAGAGGTTAGTTTTGAGTTCAGATGCAGAAAATAGGGTTTTTCCTTCAACATAAGCAACTAAAGATTTCAATGTATAAGTCACATTAAGAGCTTTATTGGTTAAGAAAAATTAGGCCTTATAATTTAGTATGCTTTGAATGGGCTTAGGCCTGTGGCAGTGTTTGGGTTTTTTTGGGCTCTAATACCATTTTTCTGTTCTTTGTTTCTTTAGCTTCTGTCTCCGAAACTTGTGTATGTGTTGCAGATGAGTCCTTTTGAGGGGGACTTTTAAGAGAAAGTTGTTAGTTGGTAGGCAATTTGAATTTTAACATCTTGGAAATACATATCATCTTGGCCTAGCTCACTTATTGCTTGATCAGGACCAGTCATAGAGATAGTAAGTAAGATTCTTTTATTTTTTTTTTTTATTTTTTAGTTCTTGAATGCTTGTTTTGCTTGGGTCTGAGAATACAATACAATGAAGTAAAAAAATGCACACTGCATTTTATAAAATATGGAGGATATTTGCACAAACTTTATATGTCACAATGACGACCTTCGGAGAAACTCATTAATGAAAATTCTTACAGAAACAGCTGTAGATGATGTTCACTACTTATTTGGTATCATGACAAAATTTAGCACTATGCTCAAGTTTGCATCTATAAAATCAGAAGTAATTCCATTATTTTAGTCAGAATGGTAAAAGCAATTTATCTTGCAAAGCTTGGAGTGCTTTTTTTGCCTTTTGTCAGCTGTTGGTTGCCTTTCTTCTAGGTAGAGCATTAACAACATAACCCAGACTACATGAAAACAATGAAACCCTGTACAAAATCCTTCCTGAATGATGCAGGAAATTTTATCAGAGGGGTTCAGGTTAGTGTTGAAATAACCTGAAATATTTTAAGTCAAAATAGAAGAAGTGATTGATTGTTTCTTGTTTAGTCTTTACAGAATTTAAGGACCAGCTATGATTCTGTGAAGAATTTGGTTTCAAACGTAAATCAGTCAAACTGTGCAGGTGAATGTATTGTATTCTTGTCTTAATCCTCAAATTATTAATGGATTTTTGGGGCTCTGTTATCTGATACATTCAAATACATTTTGAGTATGTGTGATTAAGTTCTGAGGTATCAAGTATCTTCAAAATGTGTTAGGACTACCAAATTAAGAAAACAGAACTTGCTCTCCTTTCAACGTTGCAGTCCTGACTGGTTATTTTTGTAGTCTAAATTAATAATTAACAGAATCCTAAAATTTTCACTGGAAGTTGATATTACGGTACTTGTAATAGCATATTCCTCAAATATTGAAGTTGAGGAAGATGAAAAAAACCAAGTAATATACAAGTAATATTTTTTTTTTGTCTTTCCTTTAGGCATCTCTAACTGGTTGGTACCTTCCTATATTAACCTCATCCTGTTCTTTCAAATTACCTGTTGTTCTGTAGTGTAAGAACAGGTAAATAAAAGGTATATATGGGAATTTATTACAAAATATCTTTGTTCTCTGCCAGTTGTTGAAAGTCTCTTTAATCCTTCAGCATATCATGAGACATGGGAGGTTTAGCTAATTCTGAAGTATGGTAGGAGCATTGCAATGGAGGATTGATGGAACAATCTGTCCTATGTATGTAGACCAAATTTTTCTGTGATTTTCAGGCTATCCTTTGCTGTCAGTTAGTAAATATGATTTGATTTCTGAAAGGCAATTGTTGTGGTTTTCAAGACCCATCCAGACAAAGCTGTAAGCCCAGTGTTGACCCTGCTTTAAGCAGAGAAGTTGCACTGGAATGACCTTGGGCAGTCCCTGCCAACCTGAATGCTTGTGTCGGTTGCTGTGTACACAGTCATAGATGTTAGTCTAGATGTGTGAAGTTTTAACTCCACTGAAATGGCTGTTTAGTATTTGTGATCTTGTTTATCTGAAAATATCTATCTTCTGAAAAAAAGCTAGTGTACTGCAGGAGATCCATAGTGAAAGATAAATTATGCAGTCTGTTCTTATTAGACCAAAACAGTAATTAATTATGAACAAAAGTCAAAAAGTCTTCCAATTTAATCAGATATTGCAAACTGAAAACCGTAATGGTGTACTGCAATTCCACTATAAATGACATAACATATTCCTAACAGAAGTGTAAGGTACGTAGATTCTGTCTTACGAAACTGCATTGTTGAGAGTCCTGGCAAAGCTTCTAAGCAGTTTGGACCCAAGCAATAAATTAATGCTTAATTAAGGACCAGGATAACATGGCAGGGGGAGGACCAGGTAAAAGGAATTGCACAGTTTGAGTTTTAAAGTAAATTCTAGTTTAGTCATTACCAACTAAGAATGCTAGATGTTTCTGTTTCTAGGGTTTTTTAAAAAAACACAAAGTAAATCTGAATTTAAATTGTTAGAACTCTGGACAGGATAGATTTCATGAAGTATATTGTAAAAATGAAATTAGTTTGTATTTTCCAGAACTATTGTTTCTAGCTGACCTCAGAATGAAGAACAAAATATAGCAATTTGTATTGATTGATCATTTCGTAGTTACTTTCACAGTAGTAATTTCCAAGACTGTATTTTAAATCAGAAGCTTTGGCCTTTTAATGCAGAGTAATGGCAAAGATGTCTAATACAGATACGGAACTTACACAGTTTCCCAGTTTGCAGCATTCAAAGCACTGATGAGAAGGTATTTACTAAGGAAAACATAAAATGATAATATTTCCATTTAAATTGGAAATTTGAAAAAAAAAAGGGGGGTTGCCATATATTTTGTCTAATATTAGACATAATAGTGGCTGTTCATTGCTCTTTTTTAGTTTGTCAGAATGGAATTGTTTTCTCAAATGGTAAATAGTTTGGGTTATTTGCAGTCTTAAAAACTCGTCAACTACAATTTATTTAATACACATACATTTAGTAAAATGAAGAATCAGTATTGCTCCTTGTTTAACCTTCTCTTCTCCCAGCATCCTTTTGAGAAATTTCACTTCTCTACATTTTTTTGCAGGTCCTTGAATTTGCTTTCTTGGAGATAGTTTTAGTTGTAAAATAAGGATTACTGGGACTGTATGCTGAGCTGTCTGCAATAGTAGAAAATGTGTGGAAAAGCCTCATTTCTTACAGTGTATGTGCTAGCCTTTATTCATACAATTGAAAAACCCTAGAAGCTGATTTCAGATGATGTATCTCCTCAAGAAAAGCAATCACTTTTCATTTGCCTGCTATTTTAAGCCAAACGCTCAAGTTGCCCTATGTTGTTTCATAAATAAGCTTTTATTCTCAGCAACATGTTACTGAAAGTAGCATAGAACCTGTCGTGTAGGCACAGTTCCACTCTGACAGATGGGCATAGTGTAGGCATGCCAGCCAACCCTTCCCCACATCACCCAACAGTATGAAGGGAAGCATTTTTGTCCAGGATTGCCACTGTGGCATTCCATGCATGTAAGGCTTGAAGTTCAGGAAATGCACTCAGACTGGTCCATCTCACAGGATGACCAAAAGTTTAAAAATAGAATGAGTTTTAGGTTCTGCCGGGTTTGTACTGTTCTGTTTCTTTTTGTGGTTCTGCTGAAGTCATCTAATGGGCTCAGCCAAAAGAATTCTGCCATGGACACATATTTCTCCCTGATTGATATTCTAAGTATGGAAACATAAGCACTGTGTAATTTCACTGGTAAGAAAGCTGTTCTTTGTGACTACATCCGTATGTCTTTGGGTATAGAATAGGAAGACAAGGATCTACTGACATAGGATGAAATTCTGGTACAAAAATATGATGTAAAATAGAAAACTTTGAATAAATCAGACATTTGGGACTGAAGATATGGGTAGTGAAATGCAGAATATTTTTGCAGGTTTTCAGAAGTGCAGATCAGCTATTGCGTGGTTATTGGGGTTTGGAATTTTGGAGGAGTTTTTATTTTTAAAACATTGGCTTAATGCCTTGTGCTTGATTTTATAAAGTAGCCAAGCACTGCAGGCTTTTGGCAAATACTCTTGCTTGAACAAATGCTTTTGTGTGTTAAACTAGTCAGTCTTTGTGTCTGTCATTTTTATCTTCCTCAATATTTTTGTGTAGCTTCAGTGTTTTAATCCTTTATTTCAAGTCTAACTTGGCTTTTATATACCAATGAATTTTGTTTACTTTCCTGGAAGCTGTGCTGATTCAATACATTCATGCTTCTAGGGGAACTTGGTTTCAGTTGAAAAGTTTCTAAATTAAGGGAAATAATGTTTGCATGGCACTCATTTACAAGGTGGCACAGTATGTGAAAGAACAGGTGTGAAAAATGAAGTGAATAAATTTGCTTTTGAAATACAAATGGGCATTTCACGGCTTCTGTCAGGAGAATGTCTTTTCTTAACTGTTCTAAGTATTTAATTTTTCTTTTTAAATGAGTGTTTTCCTTCTAAAATTAAATTACATAATATTTGACTAACACATCTTTGCATGCTTAGTTTTAAATTAAAATTCATAATTAAGCTTAGTATGAAATTATAAGATTTGATTTAATGCTTTCTTCCGGTACCTGAGCTAATGTTCACTGCGTTAGAAGGCACAGTCGTCCCTGAGAAGCTTTGTTCTTTTAACAAAAGGTACCAAAAATAAATTCAGTTAGGGTCATAGTGGTTTAGTTTAATACTGTTATGATAATAAGTCCTATAATTACTTTCAGATAGTTCTTCCTTCCCAGAGGATGAGGTTTTTAGTTTTGATGTCTACTTAAAGCCATGAGAATGACAGTAAAATTAATGTCATAACCTTTACAGCCTATTTATCGCTTTCTGTGTAATATCCTAAAGGATTTTGTGTAACACCTAAGATAAATGTCTTAGTGTGGACAAGCATCAAATTAGGTTAATTGGGTTCAACTGATATTCAGATTCAGTGTGTCTATCAGAACACCTGTTTCATACAAAAGACCTGTGGGTATCTTTCTGTGAAAATTGCTTTTAAATGATTACATGTATGTGCTCTGTTTCCTTTGCTTTATAGACATCAAGTTACAGTGTAGCATTCTTCCCAGTTTATTTTCTATTTTTGCCTCTTCTTGTTGAAAATTCATTTATCCTTTTATTCTGTGGTAACATAGGGAATAGTATAGGCATGATAGAGCTATTTTGTGGCATTAAGGTAGATTTTGCTCCTAATTCTGTTCACCTTCTCTTCACTTGAACTTGTAAGAGATTTCTTTTCATCTCTGAGTAGTCAGCAGCAGATTTCTAGAGAAGCATTTTGAGTTGTGGAGTACTGTGACTTGAATGATTTTATTTAGTGTCCTATGGTAGGGATACAAACTGAACAAACAAATTTTAAGGTTATATGGAATTTAAAAAATGTTATAATTGGGGTAGGCTCTCAAGGTGGAGAAGAATTTATGATAATGCAATATAGAAATAATCTGCATCATCTCCAGTATTTGGAAAGTGCAAGTATTGGACTCAAATATAACAAGGGAAAACTGTAAGAACATTTGCCTCCTCAGTATTCAGTAAAAACAACAGGACATCCTGAATTGTTAGTTGGTGACCAACTTAAAATTTGTTCTGGATGTAAGAGTGTAAAATAGGTACAAAATTTAGATAATAATTTTAGTTCCAGGTTTGGGTCTCTTTTGAACATCAATGTGTTTTTTATGGGAAGTAGTCATACCGAGCCAGATTTATAGTGAAATTTAAAAAGAAAAAAAATATCCTGAGGACAGGTATAGGTAGCTGTGTGGATGTTATAACCTTCAACTTCTATAATTTTAAATCAGTGCACAGTACAGAACTTTTTGATAAGACTGCATTTTATGTTTAGAACATGCATCAGTTGTCTGTAGATACTAAGTAACTGTTAAACAAGTTAAAATCTAGTGGAAAGATGTCAGAAACTGCCAGAAAAAGGATCAAAAAGGCAGTATCACTATTGATGTATTTGAAAATAGTATAAAATGCAAACAGAACAGTTGCACAGTGTTATGTGGTTTGCTTTCTAAACTATGTTTGTGTTAAAAGAAAACATGCTTTAGCAGGCATACATAAAAGTGTGGATAGAAAAATTTGAAGGGATGATGATAAGAATCTTTTCATGACTTTAAAGTGTTGGTCTGTTCAGTTTTTCCGAAAAGGAAGGTTGGAAGGTTACTTGATTAAATATCTCCAAATATAAAGAGTGATGAAAGGTTCTTTACTATAACAACAATGAAAAAACTATTCATGAATGGCTAGAAGATTAACAATTAATTGGAGAAATTATACTCTTTTAAAATTATTATGATTATTGTCAACAGTAGCCGATCAATGTACTTGTCTGTCAAATAAGCACTGGATTTTCTAGATTAAGACCATTACTTTACTGCAGTTAGAGTTGAATTCAAATCAGATATGCCTCTACAAAATATTTGGATTTTTATGTTCCAAGTTTCTGTTCCAGTGTAAGGGTTTATGAATATGTGAGAAAATGTGTGGAGCTTCTATTTCCACATGCTATTCTAAGAATTGTTGATCTGTATCCTGAAGTCTGGCTTGCTTGTTCTAATTCTAAGAGGAGTTAGTAACCATAGGTGGAGAACCCTCTTACATAATTTAATGCTCTCGTACACAGGGAAGAACCATGAAAACCTAAAAAGTGTGACTTAAGAATAGTAATTTTGAGAATCCTAATTTCAACATAATTTCTGGCATTGTTTTTACATGAATATGTGTTTCTTTAAGTACTTCAATATGTTTTGAAGTCCTGGAAATACTGAAGTGGAAGAAAAACTGACTTTGATTCTCTGAAAAGATGTTATTGATCAATACAGTCTTAAAGAAGGATGTCTTACAATGTGGGTGACACAGAAGTTGAAAACCCACACTGGTTTCTAGAACTGTCATCAGTGTGGTCTGTTCCATTCCTGTATGTCAAGAGGGAGTTGTCTATATGTTGCCACAACATTAAACTGCATTTATGTGAGCTGACATGTTTGTGTGCTGGGTCTGACAGCTCGGGGGTTGTCTGCTTAAGTACCACGGACAGAGGCTCTATGAGGCAGTCTAGGATCGGCTGATCCTTGTCAGCAAACCTCTGCTAGGAGGTGCTGGTTGATGTACCAGAGCTGCTTATTCCCTATGGCTCAGCAGAGAACATACATTTACCAAAGAGCTTCCCCTGTTTGCTGTGTGAGAGGTCTTCTCACAGCAGCCACACTTAATGTTCTGTTATACTTTGCTGTTGAACTTCCTGAAAATGCCATTTCATCAAATGTAGTGCATCAGATCTTGTTGTAAGTACAAATGTCAAATTTAGGAGAGATGGCAGTGTAATGTTTGGTTCACAAGAAAAAGTTAATATCTTAATTGTAGCATCCACGAAAGATTCTGCTGGTCAGTCAGTTTTGTGGGATCCATGTGGTCACATAGAATTACAGAATGGCATGGGTTGGAAGGGACCTTAAAGGCCATCTAGTTCCAACCCCAATTCCAGGGATGGGGCACTCACAGCTTCTCTGGGAAACCTGTTCCAGTTCCTCACCACCCTTATAGTAAAGAATTTCTTTCTAATATCTGATCTAAACCTATCCTCTTTCAGTTTAAAGCCCTTACCCCATGTCTTATCTGTATGTGCCCTTATAAAAAGTCCCTATCCAGCTTTCCTGTAGGCTACCTTTAGGTGCTGGAAGGTGTTATAACGTCTCTGGAGCCTTCTCTTCTTCAGATCCCCAGCTCTCTGGGCCAGTCTTCATAGGAGAGGTGCTCCAGCCCTGTGATCAACTTAGTGGTTCTCTTCTAGGAGCCTCTTCAACAGGTCCACCTGAAAATGATTGCTTAACCCTACATTGTCTGTGATTCTTCAGAATGCATTGTCCCACTGGAATTCACGATGTTCCCTCTCTCCTGGGTTTAACAGGGTTTTTCAATTACAAGAAGCCTAAGTTAGTGCACAGTGTTGAAATATGGAGAACACATATAAGGGTCCAAAGAAACAGTTGGTTTAAAACTCTGGTGGTGTTTTTGCATGAGGTGCAGATATACTGGAATCCATTCTGAGATACAAGTCTGGAAACTGTTGCCATTGCCCTATTAATTTTTTTGTTTGTTTCTGAAAAATTATCAGAGCTTCTAAGTATCTGTATTTCTTTCCAGGAACATTGTCATAACTATTAAAGAGCGTAATGCAGAATCCGTTAACAATTTCTGCAGGTATAGTATGCTTTCTGTACTTCTAGAAATTAGATGCTTGTGATTCAAAATGTGGAAGAAATTTCATCTTTACTAATGACTGTATGACTATTCTACTATTCTACTGTAGTATGGTTTAAAAAAAAAATTGTCCTACTGCAGCATTTATCACCTTAAACAATTGCAATAGCTAGAATAGTTTTCTTCTTCAGGGCACTGCTAATTACTTTTACCACCTATAGCTGAAACTTGTAAAGCATCTGCTTCTTGTTTGATTCAGCAGAATTAAGTGTTCAGGTTTTATTACAATTTTTTTAACTCTCACATATTTGAAAATCATTGCTATATTTGACCCCCATGTCATATGGGATCAAATGTATCTCCAAATTATGCTGCAAGAGTAGCAGAAACAAAAAGATAAACATTAACTTCTATTTTTTTAATTTTAAATGCCTTTTCTCTAGCACTCCTATTCTTATTAACATTGTTTGTGTTTAACTCTTTGTTCTATCTTTTGTCTCTTCAAAAATCATCTTTTATTTGATAGAGTTTTCAGTAGTGTTAGTGTCTTGATTTTTTTCCTTCCAAGTTAAGGACATTTGTGCTGCAACTGTATATTCCCAAGACTAAATGTGCAGCTGTAACTTCAGTTTCATTTCCCTTTTGATCTGTGTCACAATGCTGATGTTTAAATATGATTTTAATGAGTGTCATTTTTAATGATACTTCTTATATGTGAGTGAATGTTTGATAGATATAACATCAGCTCTAATGGACCTTTCAGAACCATTGCTGGTTGTCAGTTAAGTTTCCATTGTTAGTACTTACGTTAATTAAGAAAAGCATTGTATATTACTTAACTTGAAGCCTCGAGCTTTTACTGTCATCTAAGTTTATGTTTTACCTGTTTTGTGAAGACTGAGTATTATTATGATGCTACGCAAATTGATCTTAGTTGATGAGTTCTATGTCTAATGGGACTACTCTTTCAAGGGAGATAGTACTTACTGTTGGTTAAAGCTGTCCATGCCTCAGCATGCTCTACACCTATATGCTTATGACTGAAGTACTTAATTTGAATACTTAAAAGCCTTAATTTAATTTTTCCTGAAGTAACAGGAATTTTACCCCAGTTACAGTATTATGTTGAAGCCATTTTTGAATAATAGGAGGAAAATATAGACTGTGAAGCTGTTTGCATCCTTGAAACTGATTAACCATTTGCTTTGAGTTTTTTTCTGAAGGCTTTTTTTTTTTCCCTAAACCAGAATCGATTCCTGTCAGTATTGTGTTCTCAACTTGCACCCACATTGAATGGTAGACTTTGGAAGTGAGTGTTCATGTTAGAAGGCATAACTATATCACAACCAGGAGGTATATCAGTGTGAAATGATGATATTCTAGAAATATAGTAGTCTCGGTATATTTTTGTTTACTCTTCTACTCTCATACTTTTTTGTCTTTACATCAAGTGCCACTTATTTCTTAAATGTGGCACTTTAAAAATATTGAGGCTATTAGCAATTTATAATGATTTATGTATGTCTCTAACATTGGTACATTTCTTACAAATAAACGGTTTGAAAATAAATTTTATTCATAGTAGAACCTATCCATCAGTTACATTCAGTATAGCATTTTTGTCAGTGTTTCTATACTTAGAAAGCACTTGTTATTTTTCAGTTAAGTACGGAAGTAATGATTAGTGCAAGTTCTTTGAGTGACAGCATAAACCCTTCACTGCTGCCATTTGTCATGTAATAGCAGGAGTTCTGTAATTTGATCTGCACTCCTTCAGGACATCTGTGTTTTTTTCAATTTAAAATATTTTATAAGAAAGATGATTATCTTTTCTATAACAAGCAATTGTATCTCCATGCAGTAACTCCACATAACAGATGCACTTTTCTGAATAATGATAGATATCTACCTTCTCAGATTTTATTTTTTCCTAGGAATTATGAAATTATTGTTGAAGCATCGTATTTTGTCATTCACACTCATTACTGCTGAGCAAGTGATGGGGTTTTTTACAGTGCTCAATAATGACATAAAATACTGGTGTACCTCAGTGAACTGAAAAACCTTTGGCCTTATCAGTTTTATAAAATGTTTTTGTTAAATGACTGACATGAAATAATTTCATATCTTATACAAATATTTTGCAAAATATAAGGCTATCATGGTTTACCTAGCAATTTATTTAATACTTTTTGTGTTTTTTAAATATACATTGGAAAAGAGTATCACAAGCTCAAGTAATAGTTTTGCTCCTTCAGTATGTGTATTTCAAGTTTTTAAAAATTCATAGGCTTGTTTTTTTAAAGTCAGTGTATAGTTCAGTACATTTTGTATCCTTATTAGTATGGTCATTTGGTGCTGGGAGATTTCAAACTTCAATTAGCCATGTAAATGTGTTTCTTAGCATCAGCTCTCACGTTGCTGGAACCCCTGCTGCCTTTATATCATTAACATAAATGCAGGTGCAAATAGCATTTATGTACTTTGATAGAAAGCAGTTGGAGACGTTTCACTGTGGGACACAACACTTTCAGATTGTGTACATCTGTTCAAATAATGTATCCAAGCCAGTGACATGAATGCAAGGATAAAAACATCTGCCCCTGAGACCATTTGCCATACAGCAGATGCTTACATCTTTATTTATGCAGATGGTTTGTGTGATGAGCTGAGCAGTGATGAAAGTGAGAAAGTTTGACAAAAATTCCAGGGTATTCCTTGAGATGGGAAAATACATTGGTAACAGTGCTTTGCTTTCACATGGCTGCTGAAAGAAGAACTATATATACTATATATATCTACTATAAATACTGGTTCTTCTAGTGACATGGACATGCCATTTAGGACACTAACTAGGTTAACACAAAATCAGTAAAGGTTTTTTCTTTTAATCTCATGCACAACAACTGCAGTTACAGAAGATACTAAATAGTTTAAGAGATGTATTTACTTTTAAACAGGAAAGCTCAACTGCTTTGCTTCAAGATGTTCTCAAGTTACACAAAACATTGAATTGACTGAAAAGTTTGCAGAGGTAGAAATTTTGAAATACTAACATAACATCCCACAGTCGTTCAGAGGTCTCTGTGGTGCTGCACAAGATTCCATGACTTTGGGGATTTTGCAGGACAAGCCATGTTCAGCATTACAAAATTATTAGTGAAACAGTTTAGCCTGTCTGTTTGACAATGCCTGTGGGGCAGTCACGGTGAGTTGCAGACCCGAAGTGCTGTCCCTCGGGCAGCAGAAGGTGCCTGGTGTGGTGGTGTCCGTGGGCTGTGCCCGTGGGCTCCGACTGCCCCGCCAGGCTCGGCTCCAGGGGCTCCTTTGTCTGCCGGCCATGTGCACATGTAGTTAATTAGCAATGGGCTGATGTTTCGGCACACAGCAAGCTAAGGATGTCATCTTTGGCCCACAGTCCTGTTGACTGCGTTCTGTTCCCATTCCCTCTTATGCCAGCACCATTGCCAGTGTTTGCTGATACAGTATCACCTCTCAGCAGTGTATTCCATAGTTCCTTCACAGCACATTTAGTACTTTCTTTTGAGAAGCAGTGCTGCCTGTAAACAGCACACTGACTAGCAAGCTTAGCGATGCCAATAAGCGTTGCAAATAGTTGTAATGATGCACAGGGGGAGGAAAACCTGTCTGATACTGTAATTTAAATTGTTTTCTGCTACATCCTACTGCCAGTAAGCCCTAGCTACATTTGTGTTCAGCAGCAAGGGATAATTTCATATGTTCTGAAAGCCAGTCTGCCTAGCCACGATCATAGTATTTCAGAAGATGTTTTAGTTTTCCTATGCTATGCAGGCTCCTATCTGTATTTGGAAAAATATACATGCCTATTTGAAGTACTGTAGAGATTCTCTAATCTTTGTTTTTGTTTTAACCTTTAGTGGAATTAACTACAGGTGGCAATGTTTTGCTTATCTCAGCCAGAGCTGGAGAGTCTTTTTCTGAAGAAATCTGGGTCATGAGGAAAGGAAAGGGGGCACAGCTAGAGCAAACAAAAACTTGGGATAGAGATTCCCCATTCAAAACTTAGACCAGTTAGGTAATTGTCAAAAGAAATGAGCTATTTACAAAATTCCTCAGAAAATACTCTCCAACTATCCTCAAAGTTTAACAATTATTCTGGCCCTTTTTTGGGGGAATGATGAACTTTGTGTATAGTTCATAACAGAAGACTCAAAATAGGTTGAGACAAGACGAACAGTCTTCTGATCTCTGTTCATCCTGAATGAGGGTGCACTTTCTGAGATTTGTACTACAGGCTTTTAGTGCCTCAAGTCTATTGGTCTACTGAGCCAAAGTGGCAAATTAATTGTTTTCTCTTGCATACAGTCTTTCTTTAAAAAGTGCTCTGATTTTCACACACACACACACAAAAAAGTGGTGCTCTATAGAAAGAATAACACTTTTGCTTGTCTGTTGTTCTCTCTATTTGCATATCAGTATTTAAAAAAAAAAAGAAAAATTGCAGAGGAAGAGGGATAATTCCCTTACTGCAGTCAGACACACCTGTTTTCTATCTGGAGGAGAGTCAGATGTGGATATGTTCTCTTCTTTGAAAGGAGAGCGAAAATCTAGTCAGAAAACATTTTATGATTTATTCATAAAATGTTTCTACTTGACCTTTTTCTGCTGCATAGTTTCTGAAGAATTCTGCCTTCATTTTTTTAACAGACTTGGTTATTATTGTTTCCTGCACTTAAGAAAAAATAAGTCTATTAATTACCACTTTAGGCATATTGAGATACTGTCCAGGTTGATTTGATCTTGATAGACTCTTTAGAAATTACTTTACATTGAAATTGACTTTACAGTGAATTAATTACTGTTTAGGTCCGTATCTTTCCTGAAGCTCACTAAAAAAAATTTGAACTGGCAACTCTCCCAGGAAATAATTTTTTAAAATCCAATTACAAGTGTTTATCCCCACCTCCTAAAGTACCTAATTTATATTTGCAATGCTATTGGAGGGTTATGAATTACGAGTTTATGACCAGTGCTTCCATCACCTGCCTTTAGCTATTTTCTGAACAATTAGTTCCCCCAAGTGGCTGCATCACTGCAGCATTGCTTTTGCAAATCTTCAGGGATGGTGCCCTCTGTGGAACAGAATGACTGGGCAAAACCAAAAAAGATAACCACCGGATTTGCAGTGATACCACAATAATTTTCCATTCTACTCAATTTTGTCCTGTCAGAGCAGCATGGTTTCTAGATAATGCTCACTTGAAAGCTGTCATGGTTGGTTGCTGAAACTAGCAGAGGCATATAAAAGCTGAAACACAGTCTTTGATGATGTATCTAACAGTGTCTCTCAGACAGAAGTTCCATGCTTAAGCAGAAATTAAATGTAGTGGTAAATTTTGTGGTTGCAGAGGCCAGGCACCATCTTGAGCTCATAGATAGGTCTGTATAAATCTCATTTCTAAGTACCCTTATTGCCACAGTGAGAAAAGTCTTTGTGTGATTTCAGCTGTAAAGGTGGAAAAAATTACTAGTAATTACAGATGCTTTATGTCTAGCTCTCTTTATGTCAGTATTCATTTCTTGATCTGAAAATATTTTGATCTGCTTAAGACCTATGAATTTAGTTGACCTTAATAAGAAATGAGTAGCTTGTAACTTGAAAGACTGTGCCTTCAAAAAAACCTGAAAGCTTTTAAAGTTCACAAATACTGCATGAGATGCATTAAGAGAGCATGTAGATCTGCTAATAACTGAATTTTAAATCCACTGCAAAAGTGTCTAAAAATCTCTTATGTATATGTTCTGACTCTTCAGAAGGACTTTGGAGACTATTTTCCTTTATAGAGTAGCACAAAAGAGGCTCTTTTTAATAGGAGGTTGTGTTAAGCCTTGCATTGCCCACATTTTCTGTAAGATGTTGCTTTTGAATATTGATTTACCAGTGTGCCTAATACATCTGATGATACAATGCAAAAAGGCTACCTCAAAGCTATTGGCCGCTTGTTATTCCCTATAGAAATAGTATTTCATACGCATTTTAAGTTACTTGTGTTGAGACAATACAGAGAACTATGAAATCTAAATCTATGAGAAATCAAAAATTACCTCAGTGTATTATTGTTGTTAATGCTGGTAATATAGCAACTAAATACATTGATATCTTTGTGTTAACTGTTGTTCAACAAGTCTGCTTTTGTATGGGTATTGGTTAATGTTACACTTTTCTCTGCGAGCAGAGATACTGAAGCCAAGGTGCTGGCGAGATTGATTGGCAGATCATCTTAAAAAAATCCTTCCTTGTATCTAGTCTGAATCTACCTTCCTTTAGTTTAAAACCACTATGCTTTGTCCTGTTTCTGCAGGTGCTGTAAAAAACTCGGTCACCGTCTTTCAAGGCCCCTTTAAGTACTGAAAAGTCACAAAAAGGTCTTCTTGGAGCCTCCTCCACACTAAACAACCCCATCTCTCTCTCAGCCTTTCCTCCTAGAAGAGGTGCTCCATCCTTATGATTATTTTTGTGGCCCTACTCTGGGCCTGCTCCAAGAGGTCAATATCTTTCATGTACTGAGGACCCCAGAGCTGGACACAGTACTGCAGGTGGGGTCTCACAAAAGTGGAGTAGAGGGGGAGAATCACCTCCCTTGACCTGCTGCCCATGCTGCTTTTGCTGTGGCCAGGACATGATTCATCTTCTGTGCTGCAGGTGCACGTTGCCAGCTCATACTCAGTTTTTCATCCACCAGTACCCCCAAGTTCTTCTTGGGAGAGCAGCTCTAAATCACTTTATCCCCCAGCCTGTATTGATACCAGGGGTTGTCCTGACCTGTGTGCAGGAGCTCACGAGATTCCCATAGGCCCACTTTTTGACTTGTTCAGGTCCCTCTTCCCATGTCCTTCAGGAAAGTCAAATGCACCACTCAGCTTCATTTCACTTGCAAACTTGCTGAGGGTGCACTCAATCCCATTGTCTATGTCATTGATGAAGATATTAAACAGCACTGGTCCCAGTACAGACCCCTGAGGGACATCACTTGTTATTGATCTCCATATGGACATTGAGCTGTTCACCACTACCCTCCAGCCGCAACCATCCAGTCAATTCCTTATCCATCCAATAGTTCATCCATCAAATCTATACCTCGCTGATTTAGAGAAAAGAATGTTGGGGAGGACCATGTCAGAGGCCTCACAGCAGTCCAGATGACAGCACAATAATGAAGCAATTCCTATGTATACTTTCAAACAACTGAGGGAAGCAATTCTGGAAGCTGAGAAAGTGATGTTACTTTTTTTTTTTCTGTAGTTAGATCTGTACAAACTTTGGCATACATCAGTATATGGTCAATAGTACATTAAGGATGTTTCGGGCAAAAAAGACTGAATTAGACAGGAAACTGAAGGACTTGCCTAAATGATCCTTGTGATTGCCTTCCAATTCAGCATATTCTGTGAAATACGAGCTATGTACCCATGCTCTCGAATTACTATATGGCTTACCTCTGCAAGGTGACGGTTTATGCCAAAAATAGTTTTAGCTTATTCCCACAATGAAAAATGTCACTCAAAGTTTTAATGTGGAACATCTGCTTCAGTGAAGTCCAGTTAATGTAAAAAAAAATAAATTTTATTGTGTGCCTTTGGTATTGTAATGTGTTCTTCTGTTAAGAAGAGTCTTTTGGAGACCATTTAAGGAATCCAGGAGGCATCCCACTGCTCACAGAATTTCTTGAAATGCACTATAATCCGAATCCATTAAGATAATAAACTTGCACAGACTGTAAAGACCTTTCTAAATGATAAAATGCTTAGTGCACAACTAGCAAGTCGCATTTATGCTCAAATCAGAATTAATTATCTATAGCTTCAAAGAGGTCTAATATTCCCTCCTAGAATTTTAACACTGATCTTGTTCCTCCTGTAGGGTACCAGAATAAATTTTCTAAGTGTATTTGCACATTCTCTATCTTAGCGTTTGTCTGAATAATGTACTGTGACTTTCCAATCTCACAGTAAAATACTTTGTTATATTGTTTATTTTTCTAAACTCTAAACTGCACAAAAGCATTCTTATGTAAACATAATTATATTGCTCTTTAAAAATCAAGTCCTAAAAGAGTAAGAAATGTGAGATTCCCCCTTTGGCTTAAATGCTTCTCCTTTCCAAATCACATGTAGTAATAATGTTGGTTACTATCTTAAGTCTGTTTAATTCCCGTATCCCACCCTGACTCTTTGGCCTAGATATTTTTCAAGTCTCATTTCTAGTCATCTTGTCCTTTTTCTGCTTGCCCTGTATATATCCATGTTTCCCTTCCACATCGTCAGCTCTGCAGTTCAGAGATAAGGAGAGGCCATTTCCTTGTTCCAGCTTGGGTGTTTAGACCTAAAGCTATAGCTCAGGGAAAATCTGGCCCAGCCTGAAGCAGGAGAACGTTCAAGAGAATGTAATGATTGAAAAAATTAGCTGCTTAAAGTATCCATTGAACACATGCCCAGAGCTTACAACTTTGCCAAATTTGGGCAGCTTTTCACAGACCAAAGAGACATTGCTGTGTAACATATCAAGGTCTTCATCTAATGCACAGATGTGTTAACTAGATTCTTCTTTTTTCTTTATTTATTTTTTTAAATGCAGACTTACTTGGGAATGGCTGGCATTTTCAATTGAAATTAATTTTAGAAAACTATTTGAAGCAAATATCCAGAACAGAACATTCCATCCAAGTGGTTATTTTTAGAAAAGGTAGAAACACCTGCAAATTAATTGCTCTAACGTTTGGAGTTTGGCATTCATAGTTTGTAGGCTTTATTACTGACCTTATTTTGTATAGGAGTGTGGCAAAACTAGTTTTGAACACAGAAGGGCAAATTGTTTTTTCTAGAACATCTGCAGTTCCATTGATTTACATGGAATTATGGAAAGTGTAAATTAGCATAGAATTTAGACTCTGTTTTTAAAAGCCTCACTAAAGCTACTGAACCTTCATTTTTCTGAGCTTTTTGTTTTGCTGCTCTTGACTGTCTGCCATGACACTGGAGCTAAACCATCTCATCTGTTTGCCACATTAACCAGCTTTACTCAATTATTAAGCTATCACCTTGCATTTGGCATATAATATATTGGATTTTAAAATGTATTTTGAGGAGAGAAAAATGGCAAAGAGCAAGAAGCAGTAGCTTTCTTAATGAAGTAACTGGAAGTTAATGTTTTATATTGTCATTTTATGTTGTCTTTCTTGGTTTTGTTGGGTTTGGGAGTTTTTTGACCTGGGTTCTATTTATAACTGACTGAAGCACTTTTGCAGGTGGTGGTTTTTTGCATGCTAATCCTGCAGAGAAACATTGTGTCCAACAAAGTATGCTGGATCAGCAAAAGCAAGAAACTTGTGCTGGAAAGACGGTATCCACAGGTATTTAGTGTGTATGGAGATTTGGCAAAATGAATGATTAACTGTCATTGGCAGAAAAAAGATCTAATATTGTCTGTTAGAAAGTTGTGCATTTTTTTCTTTCCCATAGAACAGAGTCTTCCTTTCAAGGTCAGCAAAAGACTCAGCAATGTCAATGTGCATTTAGTAAAATATTTCATTAATCTTATTCATCATTATTCTGTCTTTTCCTTTAAAATAAGCTGATCAATTTGTTATGTTATTTTCCTCTTGTTTGTCCATTCGTACACAAATGACATGCATACCTGCACAACAGAGCTGGACCTACAAGGATTATTAAAAAAACCCCCTAACACTATTACACAGTGGTTTCTGACATTTTGGTGGTTGAGTTCAAAATAGACCAGGTTAGCAGTAAAAATTACATTTCTTCTGATTCTTTCTACAGTGTCTGAGTTCAGTAATGTTACATGCTTTATACAGAAAACAAACTGAAAAAAGTACAACAGTAAGGCAGATCAGACTGGATTAGATTAAACTTGGATGACTTAGGAAGGAAGGAGAACCATCAAGGAGCAGCAGCCCCATGGGAGACTCCCCTTCCTCTGGAAGACTCTTCCCAGCATGGCTATATCAGAGAATTTGATGCATCATCGATTTTTGTCTTGGTGTGTCACTGTCCACTCCTATACAATTTTAAAGTTACTTAGAAGGGATGAAAGCTTATGTCATGCTGCAAGTTTCTGTGTGATTTGACACTTGCAGGTCCTATCATAGTAACCATTAGTCTCTTAACAGAGAATTTTAAAGTAAATGGGTTGAATTGCATTTGATTTAGCCTTGTGCTTAATTATTTAAGTGTGCACCTGTTGCCCCAAGTCCAAACCCTTCTGAAAGACTGAGGACACCACAGTTAAAAACAAGCTTTATGCCCTTCAGATATTAAATCTGATGTTTTAATTTTAGAGAAAGTATAAAAATTGTTGCCTTTCAGTGAACAACCTGTAGACTGACTTGTAGAAAGAAAGCTGTTTAAAATCAAAAGCCTTCCTCACAAATGCCATTGCAGAGCCTTAGCAGAAACTTCCCCTTCTTAGGTGCAAGTCTTCATGGGATTGCCTAGGCACAAAGGCCTTTCCTCAGGCCACAGCTGACAAGTCAAAATGAGTCCTTTGAATCAGAGACAGAAATACTGTGGGAGAAATGGGATGTCCCTGAAAAATGCATGTGTAGTTTCCAAGCAGCCAGACTGCCAGAGCATATCCAAGTCCTTCAGTGCAGTGAAGACATGAATTACTATAACACTGTCTGTATGCAAAGGAAATTGCTGAAGACATAATTTTGATTACTGATGATACTTGCATGCTCTGGGAGGGGTCAGTAGAACCTCCAGTCTGTGAATTAACTAGCTACTTTTTCATGATTCAAGATGCTAAATACATAGTCTTCCACCAATTCTTCCAATTAGCTTTCCCAGTCTGCAAGCAAAATCTTAACAGAGACTGAAGGATATCAGACAGCTAGTCTGCATCTAGCCCTTCTCTGTATTTAGGCAGCTTAACTACTGTAGCTGTGTTGGATGAGAGGGAGATGTGGAGTTGAGTATCCTGCAGTACTAGAAGCACTGCAGTGAATATTCGGCACTAAACTGTCTAATGTAAACTTGGGGGGAAAAAAGAAAAAAAAATGGTTTTTTGAAGGCTGATACCAAACATAGCTTGCCTGGAAGATGTATTTGTGATAAAGTTACACTACTTGGAAAAAGAGTGTATAAAAAACACCCCCTTCTCAAACAGTTATATCAATGCTTAGTGTTTTGTTAACTTATTCAGAAGATATTGATCTAAACAGACCTTGTTTCAAAGAGCATTTTGTGGTTGATATTCCTGAAAATCTGGGTCACTTTTACAGAAAAGTGATTTTACTGCTTAATTTTGCAATAGGCAAGTCAATGCATTTAAGATACATATGGTTCTTTTTAAAGCTAGTGCCATGCATTATTTCTACAAATATTTCCTCCTAACCTCACATTAACCTTTCTTTTGTGGTGCTTTGGCTGCCCTCTCTCTACCTTTGTAGAGGTGGCATTTCTACAGCAAAACTTCCACCTTTTTCTGTCCCCAGTGGTTGGAGAGCAGATGCCTTGCAACTTCAAGTAGCACAGGTGTGCTGGCTTTTCTAAAAATTTTATGTAAATCAATGAATGAAATTTTGAAATACAAAAAGAGAGGAACAAGCCAGTCATGAGAGAGAATGGAAACAGCTTCATGTTGAACATAGTGGCAAACTGAATAGTTGCTGATTTGGAGAAAGTCTTTATTATCACTGTACAGCAAGCATAATCTGGAAAAATAAGAGCTGGCTCTGTCCTCGAGAAGGAAAGTATATTTGTTCTGTCATCTGCTGTATTTAAGCTATACTATTTTACCTGTAACTAGCACTGAAGTTCAGGGTGAGTTTGGTTGCTGATTACAATACTTTACATAATTTTATTGTTTTCTCAGAAACTCTTAAAAGTGTTTTCTCAACAACAAGAAGATACCCTGCAGAAAGCAAATCATCATCTGAGTATTAATAGCAATCTTAGCAGCTGAAAGTGTAAAGGTTTCTATATGTTTAGTGACTGTAGATTGTAAAAACTCTGTAGGCCTGGACTTAGCCCTGTGTATAGGGTTCTCTATATTTGTGTAGGATTTTCGTACATACAGTAATCCAGTCTGCACAGAATGTCTAGAAATTCAGGATATCTCTATAGACATTGAGCAGAAAGTTACAGTAGTCCCCAGTCATTTCACTTAATTGGAGCATAAAGAAGGTACATAATGGACTTGGTGTTTGATGCTGTAGATGGTAATAAAAGGATCAAAGGCTTATGCCCTGCACAGTTATTGCTCTATGAATCTGCTGTGGATCAAAGAGCTTTGATAAGCATCAGACTTACTATGTATAAACTGTGCAGTTTATATGTGATTGTTCAGTGAATCCAGCATGTCCTGAAGGCAGTGGATTTACTGCACATGTGCACACCATGAATATGCACATGTATCTGTCCAGGAGTTCTGGTCTCGGAACATGATAGGTCTGTGACTTACAGTGCATGTTGTGAAATGTGTGATGTCTGAGAAGAACATCCAGGATTAAGATAAACTTACTGGAGTTTCCGGTGTCTTTTAATAATTCACAGTTACCTTTTTAAGTCCAGAATCATATAAAAATGCATTTGTAATACAAGTCTTTAAAATGGCAAGGAATGCAAACCTTTTTTGCAGAATTACCTTACTGCGATATTTCAAGGTTCCAGCATTTACTTTTAAGTGTTCTATTCAAATGTGATTCCTCTCTTAAAATGATGTTTGCTTTTATTTTTGCCTTCCCATGTTGCTTGGGGTCTTTGTAGCTGAATTTTCAATGGTTGAAGTTGTTGGGATCTTTCAAGAAAATATTTGAATAACTTACTACAGTAGTTCTATTGTGCATTAACAGCATGTAAACAATATGTGTGGTTGAGTATTTAACAATAGTACATCTTCTTCCAAGTCCTCTTCGATTTTATTATATATTATTTACATGTTTTATAGCAGTAATTTTTTTTTAAGACTTCATCAGGCAAGCTTTGGTCTGTATCTGTTAAAACCCTTACATTCTAATTGTTCCAGAAACTTTGAAAGATCGCACGATTCTGTTGGAGAGGTATGGTCAGAACAGGTGCTCAGAAAAGTTCTGTGTCCTGCCCCTGTTTTCCAGCTGAATATTGCCAGCATTCTAGTGCAGCTTTTCCAGGGCTGAAGAGACTTATGGGTGTATTTGTTCTAAAATGCCATATAGTTTCTAAGCTAGAATAAAACGTCCATTTAAGATTTGATTAACAGGGGGAGGTTTTTGCATGTCTGTATTCAAGAACATTGCTTCAGGCAATGCTTTTGTTTTGTCTGTGAAACTTTTTCAATTCTAAATTTAATTTGGTGGTCATTTAAATGCCAAAATATTTTTAATAAGTTTGTGTGTAATAGTGTCTTTTGTAAGCAGTTTTAATTTTGAGACATAATTTTTTTTTTAAGAAATACTATATATCATATTACATCTTTGTTATGTTATTCTTACAGATAAACACAACCCCCCCTTGGATATAATACAAAGTTTTCAGAAGAAAAGTCAGTTTAGGACCATTGCTCCAAAAATGGTACCAAAAGTTTTAATATCCAGAGTGGTTTCTTGTCTTCAATCATCTTTGTCTGAGCCAAATAGACCGATTTCAGCTGCAGGTTCTAAACCACTGGTGGTACCAGCTCAGAACTACACTGTCATGCAGGTGGCTGGGCAGGAGGGGACGTTTTCCCTGCTGGCTGTGCCCTGTGTTGCCCCTGCCCTAACGCAGCAAGCCCAGCAGTCAAATGTGGCCCCTTCTGAAAACCTGAAGCTGCCTATCCCTAGGTACCAATCTGTGAGGAATAAATTGCAGAGTGACAAAAAACAGGCAAAAATCTCTGGTTTGGGTGCACCTAACAAGATTCCTACCAAAGCAGTGGTCTCATCACAGACTACTTTAACTGAAGGATGTCCTGAAACTCCTTCTAGTTCAGATTCAACTGAGCAAGCCACACCAGGAGACTGTGACTCATCTGAAATTGCAGTTGCCACTCTAGTAAATAAAAGCAGTTGTATGGAATCTGGATCTCCTATAATGAACAAAAGTGAAATTGGTAACAGTAATATTTCTGGACCATCTGTAGTTAAAGACTCTTTATCCAAGCCAGGAAGTACAATTAATCCCACGAAACTAAGTCTATGCTCTGTGAAGACAGCATTGGAAACCACAAGAAGGTCAGTCATGACATCTGAGAAACTAAAGGAAAAACCCACAAATTCTGCAAATCCTCTTGCTGTCTTGTCACCAGCAGTTTTTGGCAGTACAATACAGATGACTCCATCAGCACCAAAAGGAAAACTTCCTATTTTGCCTTACTCAAGGATGAAAAATTCAGCGTTCTGTAAGTCTAAGCAGAGTACTAATGTTACAGATGTATCTGGTCCTTCGTTAAGATCTGAATGTGAAAAGATACCAGCTTTGGCAAAAACCAAAGCATTTGATGAGCAAGTAGCCGTATCACTTACACAAGTCCCCAGACAAACCATTGGAGAAAATACCTTCTCTCCATCCAGTAAAGTGGATGTTGACAGTCTTAAAAAATTGAACAGTGCAGCCTCTAAAAAAAGAGGCAGGAAAAGAAGAGCCCCGGATGATTTATTGGCTTTTCAGACCAAGCGAAGGAAATGCATCATTAATAAGTTTAGAGAAGGAAGAGAGAAGGTGAAGGTTGATATTCAGACACCTGAAGACAAAAAAGCAGAAGCAGTGAAAAAATACCGTAGTATTAGACCCAAACCAGTGGTAGTTGTGCAGGCCTCGGCACCACTGACTTCTGCAGCAACAGCAGAGGCACCATCTCGTGACCATTTAGAGCAAGGTATTCTTTTAAATGGTTTACTTGCCAATAAATATTTGAGTTACAAGCATAGTGATGCTACATCAGCTAAATCAAGTGATTTAAGTAGAAATGCATGTTCAGCCATACCTAAGCCGTTGCACAGATGCACCATTTGTAACCATACCTTCCAGTTTAAACACCACCTCCAGGACCATATGAACTCGCACACAAACAAACGGCCATACAGCTGTCGGATCTGCCGGAAATCATATATTCATTCTGGAAGCCTGAGCACACATATGAAGCTTCACCACAATGAAGGCAAACCCAAAAAGCTGGTATGCTGTGAATTCTGTGCTAAAGTTTTTGGCCATGCAAAAGTGTATTTTGGCCACCTCAGAGAAGTCCACAGGGTTGTTATCAGCACAGAGCCCTCTCCTAGTGAGCCAGAGATGCAAGATGCTTTAAAGAAGAGAGACATGAATATTAAAGAGTCAGAAGAAGCTACAGAGAGGTGAGCATTTATTGACTATAAATCATTACTGACACTTGAATATCCAAAGTAATTTTGCATATATTCTAGTAACACCCAACATACTGCCACTGGAGCCATTTGGATCAATTGATTTCTCATGGTTAATACTCTGTTCATCTGCACTGTGTTCTGTCCTACCCATTGGGGGTTTTCCCTAAAAGATAAGGGAACCAACTGCATACGCGAGAACCGATTCATATTTCAGTATTAGCTTGTAGTTTGTTTTCCCTGTTAAATATCATTATCCCATTTCCTTCTCTGGAGTGCTGTGAGCTAATCCATCTCATGTGTTGATTACTACAGCTTTTGTGATCACTCAGCCAAGGAGAAAAGTTAACATTTACCATATTAGGATGGATAGAACTATCTTTTACCTCTGCATTATGATTTTCACGTGAAATTTCTTGACACAGTATAAATGTTGGCTTTTTTTGTTACTTCCACTGTGCATTTGCTTTCACTGAAGAACATTCAGGGCCTCACTGCAACACTATAGTTAGATTTTACTCATTTTACTTGGCATAGTTCCACTCTCTGGGGCATAAGTTAGAAATTTTTAAGGTCTGGAATCTAAGAAACACTAGCACTTTTCTGTCAGTCTTACTAGTCATCATACAGTGAATCATTCAGTTTATCTGTTTTGTTGGGTAATCTGTCTAGTGTGTATAAATATGCAGTATTATGAGGTCCTTTTCATAGCTGTTCTGAGAAGATTTCTGAGGAGGTCATGTTTTGACTGGCTTAACTTGCCATGGACTGTTTGTGCATCCTTTATACAGCAAAGATGTCCTAAATCAGGGAGAGGGCTGTCTAACTGTGAATTAGGTATTTAAACTTTTCTAAACCATGTTACAGACTTTGAGGGGGGAAAACAAGCAAGAAACTTTGAAGTTTTATTGTTTCCATCTTGGAAAGGGAGGTGGGGCGTGGTTTTGCCTTAAATTGACCTTAGATCACTCACTGCAAACAAGTAAGTTTCTCTTACTAGTACACTACAAATAATAGTCAGTCTCCCTTTTCTAGCACAGCACTAGAAGTATTTGGATTCATCTCACTGAATCAGGAACTTTAAAAAAAGTTATCAATCTTTTATTAAAAGACTGGTGGTGTCAAAAAGTTATTTCTACCAAGGCAAATTTTGGACGCAATTCTTAAGCTCAGAAGTGTCAAACAACATTTGGTTTCAGTTGCTTCCTAAAACAGCCTTGCTAGTATTTTCTTTCTTTTTTTCCCCCACTCTTCTAAATGAATTAGATACTGTAAAAGCAATGCTTGTTTTTAATTAAAAGTGTTTCATGACTGTCATCTCTTCTTGGAACTTATGACAGAAATTGCTATCCCTCTTCTGTGACTGACTAATACTTTAATAGTTTGTATTTTCTTTTTTTAACAGGGGAAATAAGTGTAATTTTGAGGACCTATTCCATAACCCGGGAGGAGTGAAATTACAGGTCAGATGTGGTCGATGCCAGTTTATTGCACAGTCTTTTGGTGAAATGAAGTTCCACTTACTGTGCTGTCATGGAGAAGAGATTCAGGGAAGAGTAAGGGAAGGAGTTTTGCAAGGAAATAGAGGAGCGAAGGGAGAACTGATTAAACATACAACCTACTTCTGGAAACAGCGCAGTGAGAGAAGACATTTAGCAAAATGCAGTGCCCATGAGGAAGAGATCTATACTTTTCCAAAACTGAAAAGACAGACACATTTTCACCATCAAAATAATGTCGATATTTTATCTAAAAGTGAACTGACTCAGTCAAGAAGTGATGAAACCACCAAGGAGATGCAAAATGTGGGGTTTGGTACACCAAGCAAAAAACCAGAATTTCAGTCTAAAGCAGGCTATAGCTGCATTTTATGCAAACAGTTATTTGGAGGAAAAGAAGATCTTTATAATCATTGGCAGAGTCATCATAATTGTGAAGACCCTTCCATTTTATGGACAATTTTTAGTTTGGTATCAAAACAAGGGATTATTGAATTTTCTAATAATGGTAAATTTTGAAGCTCAATTCTACAATACTGTGAAAAGCATTAACTACCTTACCAAATTGCTTATGGATTTTTTGCTGTCTTGGTAAACTAACTCAACAACTAACTTCAAAGTTTTGTTCGGTGGGTTTGTTGGGATTTTTTTTAAGTTATGCTAACCTTTATTTTGGTGAATAGAAAATAAATTTATTCAGTGTCATTCTAGGTGGGTACATGGAAGCTGATTGCAAAACATTGTACTTAAAATTCATGCTTAAGGAACTTTATAGCAGCAAATACTCAATACTAATGGTTAACATGTAGGAAAAAGATTTTCAAGTTAAATTATACTGTACACACAGGAATAAATGAATTTATCTGGAGGAATCTCAGTCTTGTATGAAATGACAAACCCCACTGGAAGTGTAATTTCAGTCCCAACTGTGCTTCCAAATTTTGTGGCAAATACATATTTCCATGCAGTCCTGTTGATCATTTGAACGTCCATACACGCAGCCAGCATTCAGAACCTTTATAATCTATAATTTCAGAACTTTTGATTCTGATTTTCTTGATTCCAGTGTCTTCAACCATGTTCATTCCTTGCAGGCCTTTTTGGTGTTAAATTCTGTCCTGATAATAGCAAATACTTTGTAAGTAAAAAACATGTATGTATTTACCTGTAGCTCTTCATGCTGAAGGTGCATTATTTGCCAGCCAGGAAGCCCTCAAAACTTGACTGCTTTATGAAAAAGAAAAAGGTTGTTTTAAAAATAGTGGTCTGAGATGGATATTTGTGGGAAGTCTGACATTCTGCCTTAGACTGCATGTCTCACAGTGAACTTTTAGTGTATTCCTTGCACCTCCAGTCACAGCAGCACCACTGCCAACACCATCAGCACTCTGCCTTTAACACTCTTGGTGTATCACTTTTGTACCTCTGCAGCTGGCCCAGTCTTTGGCTCAAAGTCTGTGGCAGAGGTAATGAGTTATTTTTTCTTATGTTGCCAGATTTGCTGTACTGGAGGAACTGTGTGTGGCTCCTTAACCTTCCAATGTCAGGAGCTGGTAACGTTCCCTTTCCAGGGAGCAAAGCTGTAGCAGCCTGTGGTGCAGGAGCAGTGCATCCTGTGATCCCTGGCTGCAGGGCAGGCAAGGTCAGTGACCATTGCAGCACATCTCCAAGGGGGCAAGTCCACTCAGGCTGTAAGGGGATGGACTTTTGATGGAAAGGTCATTGAAATCGTTGAATCTAGTTTGAAATTGGAGTTTAAACTGTTGTTACTCAAAGTCTTGTACCTTTTGAATTATTTTGGGAGAAAAAGAAATCGCTACATCACTGTCCAACAGAAATCAGAGCACATCAGAGGGCAAGCTGAAAAATACATCAGTACTGCCCCTACAGTACCACTCTATTAATTTCTGTGGTCAACTGTAATTGAGAATTTGCAATAATGAGTGATTCCTAAAATGTCCTGGGTCACCCCTACTGTTTTGCAAAAGTTACTCTGATGAGAACATGAGAAGAGGTCTTAAAACGTTGAGCTTTCTGAATGGGATTCCAGAAGCTCATGCAATATCTTCTCTGTGTGTTTGTTTTTTAAACAGTAAAGACAATTTTGATGGCCTAATAGTTTTGAATGCAATTTCTTGTTGTACGGTGCTTTGCCCGGGAGATGAACTATAAGGCAGGAGCCAAGAATAATAAAAGACAAAGAGAAAATGCTTGTAGATCTGTACAGGTGCTTGGTAAGGTGGAAGAATCCCCATGGATTTTCAAAACTTTCTTCCTCCTGTCTGTTGTTTTAATACATATTTGTGCTCTTTCTTTGCTTTTCTATATTTTTTTTATGCTGAATTACTTTAAAAATGCTGCTTGTTTCTTATTCTTGACACACCCATCTTTTAATGCAGACAGTATATTCATATTTATTTTCATGGGCATATTTGAAAGGGAATAGTTAATTTTGAAGTCAGTGTTTCAGACCAAACTGAGGCCACATTTAACTTGGTAAATTGTGTTGGATTTAGAAGCATTTTTTACCCACCCCACAATTTAATTCTTTTACTTTCAAAATCAAACAGCATGGTGTCTTCCCTGAAACAGAAATGTGAGAGCAATGCTTCTTTCCCATAGTTACACTGTATAAAAGGGAATTTCATTCCCAGCACAAAACATGCATTTTAAAAGTTGGGGGGGAAACCATTTTAAAGGGTTGATCATGTTCTTTATTTAGAATTAGTGTCAAATCACCTTTCTTGCAAAATCACCCATCCCATGGTATAGTTTAAAATGAGCTGACATGAATCCAGTTTCTCCCAGTCAGGAACAGCATCAGCGATGGCAGAGTTGTCCTTTAAAAATATTTTCAAAAAGTGTTTGTTAAAAACAATGGTGCATCAGTAATATAAATGAGTTGTTTGGTGGTAAGTCATCAGGCCAGAGGAGTCAGTCCCTTTCACTGAGGGGGCGATGCAATCGTGATGGGAGGGAGGGGATTGGGATGGGGGAGTCAGTTGCATTTTTTTAAATAAAAATTTTCATGTACAGTGTTTTTCATCATATTTTTGTGCTTCTTTCCCATTCCGTAGTCCAGGCCAAATGGTAAAGGTCTCAGCTTTCAGCAATTTAAAGCCTGAAAACATGTTTGAAAGCATGGTTCTAAGCCACTTCTCAGTGTCCTCATAAATGTTTAAAATTAGAAACCTTTTTTCTGAGCCTGAAAGCATTCTTATGTTTCAGGCTATTACGATTATGGCAGATTATGAAAGATTGGAATTTTTGAAAATAGCTTTGCATTAAATACAGATGTGTCCTTTGTTTAAGATGTCTTTGTTTTGTATTTGTGTTCATTTTGATAACATTTGGAGGTACGAAGTGAGCCTTTATAGACAGCAACATTAAGTAGTGCATGTTTGCTGTTCAGCAGAAGGGTTGTTATGAATACAGTTTGCTGTTTACCTTGAAGCTGGACATGTTAACATCTGGTTTTGCACATAAATTATGTTTTTAAATTGTTAAACTGAATGTTACTGTTTTTGTAGCTGTAGTTTTGTTCCCCTCTGATTTTTCATTAAATCTGTTTCAGCTTCACTGTTCAACTTTAAAGCTGTTCCTCACATGGAAAGTTGTTCCTTCATCATCACACCATAAATAATCAAAGCTGGAGGAGTTCCATTGCTTTTCTGGCTTGTGGAGTATTGCCCTTCTCCAGCTGCAGAGCTACAGTTTCCTATGGCTAACTTGACATAGTTGCTGGCAGTAAACGTTTTACTTCATTTATTTATTTATTAGAATTCAGACCTCAGCTGTTTAACTCGATCAGAGTTTCTGTCGTATCTCATTAGATACTTATTTTATCTACTATTCACTGATCTCTTTAAAGAAAGTCTCATAAGAAGGATGAACAGGTATTTAAGGCAGCAGATTTCTACCCTAACTTTGTGCAGATGATGCTGACATTTGAGAATCACCAGCTTATCTAGGCTCAGCCATGTAGTATATTATATTTCTACAACACATCCACCTACGTGTGCATCTATTTTGGAACAAAATGTATACTTCAAATTCATCTGTCAGTTACTATTATCAAACCTGTACAATGTGGGTTATTATGCATAAAGATTAAAATGCTATTAACTCTAGTAGGTTTACTTGTCAAATTCCTTATAGCTCTGTAAAATGAAAAGCTCTGTGTGCTGAGTATGACACAGAAAAAATCTGGTCTCACGAAGAAAATTCTGATGGCTTAAAGGTTGTCCTCATTTCAGTGTGTGCTTTTACAGCTGATCTGTCACATTGCAGGATTTTCTCCACATTTATTAAATAGACATAATTTTTCTTGGTTAGGAATACTGAAGAAGACCTGAGTCTGCAAGCAGGTTTCCAGGACAAATGTGTTTACTTCTTTTTTCTGTACAAGCAGACACGTTCATGAACTCAAAGTAGTCTTGGTAGCCTTAGGTTTATATGCACAATGTAAGGAAACATGCAAGGTTTGGGCTTTGGGGTGTGACTTCATGAGGCTGACCATTCTGCAGTTCCAAAGTGGAAACTAGAAACTTGAGTGTAAAAATAACTTGGGTTTCAGAATTGAGTGAATTTCTAATACCTTATTGACAAACCTTCAAGAAATCCTGAAAAATGAGAATAGCATCCTTCTCTCCTTGTGCTTTGTTTGGCAATTTTATTGGCGTAGTAGTACCAGAGGTGTTCTAAAATATGATACTACTATTGCTTGCTCTTTTTTTTTTCTTTTTTTTCATTTTATTAGCTTTTCTCTGTAAGCATTAGAAATGGTGGGATGAGTTACAATGAATTACAACTTCTGCTGCCTACAAATCCCGAAACATTATTCTGAAGTTACTTTGCAGAAACTTCCCTTTTTAGTCCAGAATGACAGATGAAATCAGCAAGAAGCAAATTCTACTGGAAAGAGATATGTGAGCAAATTGTTTCATATCTGGATTTCTCTGCACACTTACACCACTGGAGATGAAGTTTATAGATTACACATCTGATACATACAGTTTGTTCTTATCCAGAGTTGTTTAGAGTGGCCAAGGGAAGTAAGAATTTAAAAAATGTCCATATCTTCTCTTTGGCTTGAATTTTGTTAAATATTTCTGCTGTTGTGCAATTACACATCAGGTTCCAAGGCGTGTAGATACTCAAACACTTTCTGGGGGACTTAGAGCATAATTCAGTGGAGGAAAGGGGATGAAATGTGTGAGGGAAAGTAGTGATAATGGAGGTTGGCACAATGTATTGAATATAAGTTCCAGCTTTGGAATTACTGGCCTTTGATGGAAGTGTCCTGGAGTCTTAAACTTCTCCCTTCCACCCCACTGTGGTGCCATCATTCCAGATTCTGCTCTCACTTAAGGTACATCAGTTTGGAGCACCCTCAGCTTCTTTGGACACAAGCTTTTCCAAATGGCATAGCTGATTTTGCAAACGTCCTCTTCTTATGGTATCTCAGTTATAGACATATCGTCAGGTGAGCTGCTGGCTACTGAGACCACCTGCTGCCAGACTTGAAATGTGGTCGTTCTGTTTTCTGAGGAAAGCATCTTTTAGCTTTAGTCAATAAAAATGACATCCAAAGTTGCATCTGTACTTAAGAAAAGAGAAAATGGCTCACTCAAGTTTCCTACAGGTGCAAAACTGATAAGTAGTAGCACAAAAAAGGGAAGTGTTGGTATAAGAAAAAGCAGCTGCTAAATATGATTTGGAGTATTTATGTACCATTGTAGAAGACTAGAATGTTCCATCACCTAGTTAGATTTCAATAATAGAATCAGAGACATTCCATAAAAGTGTCTCATGCAGATATCATGGTATAAAGCAGCAATTCAGAGATCCTGTGACTGAAATGCCTTCTCTCCTTGCCTCGTGCACCTCCCCTCCCCTCCCCTCTTCTCCTCTGTCTTTTCCTTTTCTCTTCTCCTCTGTCTTTTCCTTTTCTCCCCTCCTTTTCCCCTTTTCCTTTTTTCCCTTCCTGGCCACCCTACCTTTTCAGCATCCATTCTGGCCAAATGCAATTTATAAATGTGTGCTTCAGTGAAGTCAGCATTGTGTCTGGCATATTTGCTGCTAGCCAAACCCTGGGACTGAGTAGTTGTGAACAGTCTTTTGGAGAATGTTTCAGGCTGGAGCAGCCCCCTGCACAAAGCAGGGCTTAGCACCAGCCCAGGAGCAGAGCAGTGGTTTGGCTTTTTGGAAGCCATTTCTGTTGCAGTTCCTGCTGGTCCATCACCAGTGGGGGGTCACGAGTGTAAACAAGGCTTCAGTGTAGCAGCTGATACTTCAAGCACTGTCATAAGCAATTTTATGACTTTTGTAAAGCAAGCATGAAAATTGGGACAAAAAAAAAATCCCCCCAAACCCACATAAAGTTGCAGTTTCAGCTGGCAATCCTTCAGTAGTGAGAACTTCTCTTAGCACACCCCCTGGTTTTATTGCTGCGGAACGTGGCCAGCCTCTTTACCCACACGAAGCAGCTCACACTGCTTTGGCTATTCTGTTTTTTCTGAGACTTCAGGCGCTCTGCCTTTCACATGCAGTGAATAGGCTCCTTTTTTCTACCGCTGATTCAGGGCAAAAATAAAGCATTTTATTTCCTGAATGCTAAGTAATTTTGTGCAGCTTCAGGTTTAATCTGGCTTTTGAACATACACCCAATCAAGGAGATCAATACACCTTCCTATTGCTAGCAGCAGTAAGTGACACAGTGAGGGAGGAAAGCAATAAATATCCCCGTGACTGTACCTTTGAAGCAATGCAGTTGCTTGCCTTTCACTGGAAGTTTAATTTCTTCATGTTTTTAGTTAAAAGCTTTTAATAATTTCAGCTGCAGTAAATACACTGCAATACTTTGCTATTCTAATAAATCCTTTTTCAGCTCTGCATCCTTGGAGTTTGAATCCTGTCCAGCCTTTTTCTGCTATCTGCCAATTCCTTCCTAAGTGCAGACCTGACATGCTTGCCAATAAATCCACCTTCGTGCCATTTAAAGTCATCTGCAGGGTTTTTTTCTGGAGCTAATCAAAGTTTGCAAGAAGACATTTTTTAAAGGGAACCGGCTGTAGGATTCGAGCCATTTAAACTGTGCAAGGTAATTAAAAAAATTGCAGCTAACTATTATATAGAGAAATGGTATAGACTGTTTGAAGCTCACTTATTTTTTTTGTCTTCCATGAATAATTGGAGAGAAAGTTTTCCAGGGAAAAAATTTGGGGGTTATGCTGTTTTATGTGCTACTCTCCTAATCTAGTTTTTAGACTCCCCAGCACAGCAGAGCCCAACCCTGCTTCCTAAGTTGATCACAGCCTGTTAAAGCACTGTTTTATTTTTACCTTGTGAGACAGTTGGGCTGATAAATAGATGGGATACTGGCACTCCAGGAGACAATCACAGTGTCTGCACAGGTTGATAGTCTCATGTTTTTCAAGAGGAGCATTTCTAGTGTTTTTATACAGGCATGCGCACACAAAATTTTAAAAGGATTAAGTCTCTGGAACATTTTAAACTTGTCTGTTAGTGGCTCACTGTACAGTGCATTCCAGTTATTTTTAATAAAATGCAGTAACAGTGTTATTATTATATTGCTAATATATCTATGGCTTATCTAAACCCTGAAATACACAGTGGTCACACGAGTTCTTCCAGGAAATTGGATTAATTGTTGCATTGTTGGAATTTCTTTTTAAAAAAGTACTACTGCTGCTGTGTAACACCACATGTAAGGCTTAAACGGTATTTCTGAGGGTGATTTACTGGTCCAGCAGAAAAGTCTGGTGATAAACCTTTCCACTGGGATTTGCTTACATTAGGAAGCAATGCAGGTGGCAGTCTATTTCAACATGGAATGGATTTTTTCCCCTTTCTTTCTGATAAATGAAGTGCTTATGTAAGGTGAGAGATTGAAAAAAATGAGAAGCCTGCAGCCCTTAGAGGATCCATCTGAAAGCTCCACATGCAGGCAGAGGAACACAGGGAAACTGATGCAGTTTCTGTACCTGCTCACCTTAAGCATGATGGGAGCCCTGGGTGGTGTTTGTGCCGGCCTGGGAACACTGCTCAGTAAAAGCTCCTCATTGCAGCCAAGAGTTTGAGTTTGGAAACTGGGCATCATGTGCAGCACAAGAGGGGGTGCTGACACCAAACTCATTTCATCTGTTACTTGGTAATAAATTGTTCCCATATCTTCATGGCAAGAGTCCTTTATCCTTTGAGCTTTTGTCTTGTGTTTTCATTTTGTGCATAATAGATAGGATCTGGTTTTGAGTTAGCGCTCAGCAAATTGGTTATTCTGAAGCTTCATTGTATGCCAGACCAAGCCCTTTGGTTACCTCTAATACCTACTGTCTTCCTCCCAAATGAGTCATTTGGTGTCAATGACAAACATTTGATGTTTTTTCCTGTCAAATACCATATGCAAATCTCCTAACAGTGTCATATTCTTAAATTATTGTAGCACTTGATTAAATTAGCCCTTTTAAAAGGGATCCATGTTCACTAACAGTGTTTCCTGTAATGCACATCTCTAGAGAAAACTTGAGATCTGACTTTTATAGTCAGAACCAATTAGGCTCATCTTTTTTTCCCCCTTTTCTCTGCAGCATTCAGATGAATTGCATTTTTCAGGCACAGTTCAAGCAGACTATCAAATCTCCAGGGCTCTCTGCCTCCTGGGCTCCACATTCCCATTGTCAGCTGTGAAAAGTAATTCCGCTTTTGCAGTTGTGTCCAAGGAAAGTAAGATGATAAATCCAAAAGTTAGATTTAAGAGGGGAAGTACATTATTGTTTACTCATCATTGAATAAGGTTTTGTTCTAGGAAATACAGTTGATGTGAGGCATGGAAGCTTTGAAGCTTTCTAGCTCATGAAGTTTGAAGGATTCATTCTCATTTGAAAGAAAATTTGGGGGTTTGTTAGGAAATATATTTCCAGAGTCCCTGAAATGTGGCAATGGTTTTGAAAAACAGTAGGCTGAAAAAAAAAAAAAATAAAAGCAGGAAAAAGAAAGTAAACTGTAAACCCAGAGTAACAATCCTCGAGAAAAACTCCACAAAAATCCCAAACACATGCAGGCTCTCTGAGTGTAAATAACTGCTTTCAGATAAAATTAACGATAGAGTGGTCTTGCTGTTCAACTACTCTCATGAAATTGCAATATGATTGAGAATGACTTTTGTACCAGAAGAAAACATTAGATCTTTTCATTTTGGAGGACTGAGAAGTTCTCCCTGAGGCAGGGGAGAGGTGCAAGTATGAAGTTATCTTGGAATCGTTGCTCAGTTCTCTGTGCAGCATTTGTTTGCAATGTTCTTTTCTTTTCTGTAATGCCACAGAAATGCTTTTCCATGGAAAATAAATGGTAGAACTTTAATCACTGCTAAGTCTGCAAATCGATTGAACCTTCATTGTACAGGAGCAAGAGTGTTCAGTGTAAAAAAAAAAAAAAAAAAAAAAAAAAGCCATGACAATTAAGCCCCAAATCTCTCATCATTTACATGTTCACCTTTCAAGTTTTCTGCTCCCGTTCTATCACTATTAGATTTAATACCTGTAAGGATCAGTTCACCACAACCATTCAACATCCTGCTCTGTACAGGCAAACCCTGTCACTATTCTAATAAACCTCTAAATGTATCCAAATACTTCTAAGAATTTTCAGACAACACAGAAAATAATACTTTTCTTGCTGTCAAGTGAAAATTATTAGTTTATTTCTAAACACCAAGCTTCTGAGAAATAAAGCGGCATGGTAAATGAGGCCACCTTCCTTCTTTAACATGGTTTTAATAGCTTGCTGCACTAATGGCCAGAACTGTAATTGGGTGGGAGAACTTTGAGCTGCTCCATAATTCAAGCAGTGGAATATTAATATTATATATTGGAAACATTTTCACAGACCACAAAAGGCTAATGTGTCTCAGGAGCAAGATTCACTCAAGAAGGGCCAAGGTCACCGTGCATCTCAGCTTGCCTGCTCCCAGGTAAGCCTTGCCATCCCCTGTCCCAGCCTCTCTCTGTCCCTGGTGACAGTGCTGTAGCTGCTCAGGACTCGGTTTCCTCTGCTGCCAGCGCTGGATGGAGTGTGGGCAGAGGGCGTGGTGCCGCTCCAGCCAGAGGAGCTGCCTACGGCGGGGTGCCCTGCAGGAGGGGCCCAACAGACCTACAAGCAATTTTTAGATATTTCTGGAATTTCTTTGGCAGTTAATAGTATTCTCACTGCAAGCCTCTGCAGGACAGACACCCGTGATGTGACATCTGTGACAACTGGCGCCTCCTGGCACGTGTGGTTGCCTGCTGGCCAACAGCAGTGGCACTACGCGAGGATACAATGAAAAGGGAAAATTAATGTGAATTATGGAACAGCACATCTTATGTCTTCAATTAATTCATTAGAAAATTGTGTGTGTACCAAGAAAAATCCTGTTCCTTGGGCTGATTACAACAATCCGAACAAGACAAGAAATCTCAGGACAAGAATATTACTTGAATGTCCTCACTGGCAGGTTATTAGTAATTATGGGATAAAGAGTGAGTCTGTCAAGAATCTAAACTGAGCCAGGGGAAATCCAAGGAATAGTTTTAGTAACTTAAGTTACAAAGAAAGATGTTAATTACTGTGCAATTACAATATAGGTTGGAATAAACTGATGTGAACTCACGCGCCAAATTGTATTTTGCAGAAGGTACCAAATCAGGGTAGGAAAAGCATGAGAGGAACTGAAGAAATTTAAAAGTATTTCCAGAGCTGGATATTTGATAAGAACAAAGGCAAGATAACTGAAAAGGCATATATATATTTATATCTGCCAAATACATTGCAAGGGATTAAAAGGGAAGAGTATTTGGGTTCTCATTTCAGGTTAAATTCAATGGGGGGCTTTTCCTTCCCTCCTGTTTTCTCTTTCAGACATGGTCACACCCCACGCAAAGGCCCCGTGCAGGTACATGGCACACGGGTTCACTCTGCTCCTGCTGACTGCAGCAGGGGGTGGCTGCTTAGACAGAAAGCATAACATTTTCCTTACTGTCATGTTCCTTGCTATAGCCTCTAAAAAATCTCAGTCTCTGCAAAGAACAGCAGCGCCTAATGCTAAGTAGAAATTACTGATTGAAGACTGATTAGCCACGGATGGCCACAGGGTGATTTCTCTCTTAGAGACTCAAAGAGTACATGGTTTGCTTTAGTTTTTTTCTCCCTCACCCAGTTTTCCTATCTGTAGCATTGGTTATCGATTGATGTTTTATAGACAGTCTGGGAAAAGTAATTAAGACAAGAAGGTCTGGAGATATTTTCAGGAATTTCAAATAGAGAAAAATTGTAGTGTACTTTGAGAAATATCCTTGAAGACATAATAGAAATTTGGGTTTCTCAGGTATGTGGTGGCAAATGGTATTTTTTGTTGCCCTTTTAGCTTTATCCTCCTCCTCTCTGCATACAGCAGTCCCTTCCAGCAAAATCCCTTTTAGTCATTCATTGTATAAGAAACTTTAAAATCCAGATGAAATTAACAGACAAAAACCTGGGTGGTTTTTTACCAGGTAGTGAAGCTGAGCACCAAAGCTGACTGAAATGCGCTCACAGACATATAGTGGAATCCCTATTCCTGTGGGGAGATGTGTCCAAGAAAGGGGAGAGATACAAGCACACCAAGCCTCCCACTCTTATTTCTGTGCTTCCCATCACAGGCTCCACCGGTGCCCAAATAAGAAAAACACGGCTTGTTGCTGGAAACGGAATACTTTTTGTCCCATATGAAATGCTTTGCTAGTGAAATCTGGTACAGGCTTCATATTAAAATAATGGATACAAAGTCCAGCTTGCTGCATTATGATACTTCAACCCTCAAAGCTCTTTGGTTAAGAAGCAGGAGCAGGGAGCACGCTCCTTCACTCCTCAGTCCTGGGACACCAAAGCAACAAAGAGGAAAGAATTTTGGAGATGGTGGCAGGCTGGGAAGAGCAGACCATCTTTTTCACTGCCCAGCTGCAAGTAAGGCTTACAGTCTTGTCCAGGTTTCCGAGACAGTACAAGGGTTCACAGGGTTTTGTTTTGTCGTCTCGAATTCACCACATTAAGTGTGAGTGTCCTGACCTGGCACTCAAGGAGAGACCAGGTGCCCCTGCAAGCAGCACCGGGAGCTCTGCCTCTTCTGGGTGGGAGGGTTATGGCAGCTCCCACAGGGGCTGCAGGCAGCAGGGAACTGTGAGGCTGTTCCAGTTCTGGTAGAAGAAAACCTGAGTGGTTGTGCATGAAGCTCAGAGCAATAGGATAAACTTCTCAGGTCACAAAGTCTGATCTCCTTCCTTACTGCCTTATTGTGCTGGTAGCTCATAATCATCTTGTGAGCTAATAGCTCTCCTCTTTCGATGTCAAAACCAAGTAAGTCCCCATGTGAAAGCCACAGTTCCACTTAGGTGTCTCCA
This sequence comes from Xenops minutus, assembly GCA_035221455.1. Taxonomy (NCBI): domain Eukaryota; kingdom Metazoa; phylum Chordata; class Aves; order Passeriformes; family Furnariidae; genus Xenops; species Xenops minutus. The sequence goes on from JAWWEE010000074.1 coordinate 14,145,981, forward strand.
TATGCATGATGTACAGCTGGTGCAATCAAGTTTAATCCACTTCTAACATTCCAACCCCCAAAGTCTCATACATAGTATTCTGATAATCGCATCACCCTTACAGTACCAATTAACTCCATCAGATCCACAGATTTCATTAGGATTCTCCTACCTGAATAATAAAAGTTATTAAATAAAAGAACTTGAAACACTGAGCCCTCAAAAATGGTGGTACTCTTCTTTCCTGATGGCTCTTGTCTCACCACAGCCCTTGGTTGCCTTCCTCTCGGCCTGTTTCTGCCCAGAACAAAAGTACCTGGTTAAGTAACTGGTTTCTGTGTGGTGCCTCTTCATTGAGGTGCTTGCAGTTTACACCCAACACACCCCACTTGCAAAAAGTCACTCCTCTTACTGAGGAATAATGTGAGATGAGGTTGAGGGTAGACAGCTTTGGGGAGTGTATACCAACCTTAATGTCTTTCTTTATCTTTTGACTGCATAAATGCTTTCAAATTATAATTCAGTATTGAGAATGGACTAAAATGGCTACAATAGTTGTGATTGCTTGGATTTCGCTCTCTGTAATGTAGTTTTGGCTCACATATTGACGTTCTTTGTGTGAGACATGTTTGGCAGAAGAGACAGGCTGGTCATTCCCAGTTTCTGTGCATCAATATATTTTTCAGGTGGAATAGGGGCACTTCCAGTTTTACATTCATATTCCCATTTCTGTTTTCTTTTCATGGTCTAACTGGGTTTGTTCACATCCCTACAGCTTCTTACCTGTAAAAGTGAACTTTGCTTTTTTGATCAGTTTTGTTTTCAGTAAATCATCCAGTTTTTGCTCCTGCTGGAGTGACAGACAAGGCATCTTCCTTACAATCTTTTTGTCCTTGTTTGGGATGAAGTTTTTTAAACAGCCTTTTTATGTTTATAGAGAGAATGTCATGCTTGCCCCATGCTCAGGTTCTTTGGTCGAGCTGATGCTGTCAAACTGTTTCACTGATTTCTTAAAGCTTGACATTAGAAACTGAAAATCTAATTCAAATAATTAATTCAATTGTGTTTTTCGCCCTTCTAATTTAGAGTAATCAAGTTCTAAGGAAGCGACATCAATGTCTTACTGAGACAGGCATCAGCTAAGACAATTTAGCTCAATTCCATAGTAGTTTTTGGCATATGGACCAAAAATCTTTCAGGCTCACTATCAGGTGGGTGCAGAGATCCCCACCGTGGGCTGGGAAACCGCAGAGCAGAAGGAAAACATTAAGTGTTTTGAAACAGTTGTGAGAGGCCCTGCAGAATTTATGGCCTTCAGGGGCCTGTGAGAGGTTTATGAGGCCGGAAGGTTTCTGGGGAGCACTTTTGTGTGGGCTTTTGCAGGTGGTTCCCCGAGATCATACATCTCCGTTGGCTGGAATTACCGTGTTGCTGGAACTGGTGCTGCTTTGGGTTTCTGAATGGCAAATCACGCCTTTCTGGGGAACCCTGCAATTCTGTGGCAGAGCAGCAATCCCATCCTCAGATGCTCTGCATCATCAGGAGGACAGGCACGCTCCTGGCATGCAATAGCAGTATCAGTGAAGATCAATATGCTGTTTTGGAAAACAACTGTTTGTAAACTGTCTGTGCAAGGTCAGAAGGAAAAAAAACCCTTGTATTCTGGTCAGCCTTAACTGAATAAATTTATTCCTCCAGGTGGTTTTATTTTCCAGTGGAACTTCTTGCAGCAGTACAGAAGATAGCGAGTGATGTGCTGCAAACATCTAGTGTCATGTGTATGCTCTTTGACTTTTCATCAGAGGCCTATTAGATGCTTTCTAATGATCAATTGTTAGAGTTCTTTTAAATAGCACCAACGTAATTTGAAGTGTAACACACAAAGATTGTAAAAAACCAGAAACCTCTCCAGGAGCAGTGGCCATGTCAGTGCCTCCTTTTCCTGAAATGATCTTTCTAGTCCTTAGAAGCTTGCTAAAGTTATTGAGTGTAGCTGGAAACAGGGGTCCTTGCCAGTATTTTGTGTGCTTTTCATCCATTGACCACAACAGCTTCACAAGCCCACGCTCTCTGTGACTCCAGTGGGAAATCAGCACAGCAGCCTGCAGCTCCACGCTTGCTGTCCAGAGGTGGCTGCGGTTTTCCTCTGTGGGAGAGCTGTGCCACACAGGAGAAAATGCAGCCATGCAGGTACCTGGCTGCTGTTACAAATTCATGACAAATTAATTCTTCTCACGGACTGCTGGATGTCCCCTTCAAAGGCTTTGAGGCAAGACTTCCAGTGATAGCAAAGTCCCTGGCTTCCCTCTCAGTCTGGCTTGGGAGCACCAGGTCCCAGTGCTGTGTCCCAGCTCATCCTGGAAAAGGTGGGAAATACTCCAGTCCAAGGGCATGGAGGTTGCTCTGATTTCCCCAGGCTTGTCTCACTGGTCACCCCTGCCTCCCAGACATGTCAACATTCTGCCTTTCTTGTCTATATTTAATATCTTTTGGCTTAAATACCATTTTTTGTGGCTTTGACTGCAAAGGAAAAAGATGGAGAGGGAAGCCTCCACCACATACTGATATGCTATAGGACATGAGGGGTTTTCCCAGTGCTTCCCAGACAAGGCCACCTCCTGTTGCATGCCCCACCTGCAAGATGCATGCTGGTGAGGTCAGCTCGAGCATTTGCTCATCTTACAAAAAAATCCCTGCTGGGGCTGAGAGTCATGCAGATCTACAGTATTTCACTGAAGCCTTTATTTACACAACTGGTGTAAGTATCATGTAAAGATTATTGCAGAGGGGTGGATAAGGATTGTTTAAAGTGGTTTTCAGAAAGAATACAGGAATTGATAAGTCTGTTTTATGAATCACAAAACCTGGCAGCTAAAACTTAAACAAGGAGCTATTTGGTAACTTGTAGCATAACCTGCCCTCCCTATTGTCCATCCTTAAAGAGGCTGTGCTACCTGTGTTTTAAGGGTATACCTGAATGTGGTTATTTCTCAGGTTTTGCTCCCCTATAGGGTTAGCAGCTGGAAAGCATGCTTTATGATGATATTTTGGTTTTATTTTTAATTCATTTCCCCTACCTTGAAGTATTTATCATCTGCTGTAACCTGTTGTTTCAGACAGCTTCTAGATCCTAGCTGATGGAGTTTATTGATTTTTGACTCTGATCTTGCAAATCTTATTTCAAATTCATTGCCTGCCAGAGCCATACTGGGAGCCTGAGTTGAACTGCAGCATGTTACAGATGAGAGAGCTCTCTCATGGGCTTTCTGGTGTCACCAGCTGTAAAGGCCCTCTGTGTGCCCTGCTCTGGAGCAGCCCACCCTAATGCCAAGAGGTCTCAGAGCAAACCCTGACCCCTTCCCCTCCTGCAGCCCCATGCACGGTTGTGCCTGACACCTCAGCGTGCCAGCAACAGCCACACTGTGCCGTGTTGAACCACGGAGGAGGAGAGACAAGGAGCTGTGCACAGCAGATGTCAGGCAGTGGGTTGGTGGCCCAGCTTGGTGGGTGGCAAGCCCCTTTGTCCCAGCCCACCTCTAGCCCTGCTCTCCTCACACACAAATTATGTTCCCGTTCTCCCACTGCAACAGAAAGCCTGGAAACCTGAACCAGATGCAAGGTTTCACCTGAGTTTACAGACAGCCTGGAAGCAATAACTCTGGGAGGTATAAACTGCTCCTTTCATCGTAATAAGATGTTAATGCGGGTAAAGCCCCACTGCTTCAGGCAGTCCTCTATTAACTCTGCTACAGCAGCTGGGTAAAGGATCTGCTGGATCAGTTTCAGCAATGCCCACACCCGTGCATCCCCCATGCCCATGGCTCAGGGCCTCCCATTCAAATGTCCCCCTGATGTGGTCCCAATCCCTGAGGCAGACGGTGCCTGCTCGTGTCCCTCCCCCAGCTCAGGGTCCCCCAGGTCTCAAGATCTTTCATGAGGGCTGTGGGCAGCAGCACACAGCACTTCTCATGGGGCTGAGCAAAACATCTGTTTGCCATTGCTGTGGGTTGTTTATAGCATTTTGATGCTCTCTCCTGCAACATTTTATTTTAAAGGGCCTGGTGATACTCCCATGCAAAGTGCATCTGAAGTGCAGTTTGCTCCTGGTTTATACATTTTAGCTAAGATTGCCTATAATTTGGGATGTTCTCAGGGCATGTGCCCTTCTGATGCAAGACCAAAAACATAATTCCCAGCTCTCACGTTACTGGTTGCAAGCCATGCTGCTCTTCTCTCCTCCTGGCTTCCAGTGGGAAGGGATATATTGGGCCAAACCAAAATGTCCCTTCTTTGACTTTAAGTGAAAAATTGCTTTGGAAGTCAGGCTGCAATCTCTCAAAATACAGCATGGGATTAGAGGAGCAAATCCTACCAGTGCCCTCCTCTGTGGTGCTCCATACACATTTGCTTTTCTATTGTGGGAAGTCCATACATGTGGTACGGGGCTCAGGCAGCACTGAGGTAAGGAGGAGCAGAGGGGTAATGTGTTTTCTGCTGGGCAACCCTATCTGCTCTGACTGTGCTGGATTTTCAGTTAAGGGGAACTGTGAAGGATAATTACCATCATGTGTTACCTGAGATTACAGGGTTGCTTTCCAACTAATGACACTAGGAGAACCAAGCAGTTGTTAATATTTAATCAGACTCTTGGCTTAACAATTGGATAAATGAGGTGTGTAATTACACAATTATAGAAGACATTTCAGATAAGAACTGTGCTGTTATTAATAGTGAAGGTGAAAGCTGGTGAACATACACCGTTCAGTCCCATCAAGCACGTCATTAAAAAAGATCTTCAGCTCGAGAATCTAACAGCATGTCCTATGAGATGGTAAACAAAGGTTTCAGCTGCTTTTGAGATAAAAATTCTTGCTTGGCCAAGAGGTTTCAATATAAGAATAAATACCAGACCAGGTGTTTTGTTGATGTGGCAAGCTGTAACCAGGGATAACTAGGGAACATTTAAATACATACACAGAGTATATCGCACATTTATGGCTGTGCTTTATATATCATTTCTCAGCAGTCAGGCAATTATTTTACCTAGGTTCTTAATTTTAAATCTTGCAGGAAACAGAGAGGTACCTTTTAATTCAGTGTAGTGCTTACCTGCCCAGTGGAAGTTTTCTTTAAAATGTGTTGTCATATAGCACATACAAAGTGTTGTGTTTGATTGCAAAGTACCAGTCAGGATGAAAATGGAGATGCTGTCTATAAAAATTTCATTAGTCTGTTCCTTTAATCCTGTGCTTTATTTTAGCTCCTTTAAAACATTACTTTTTCCAAGTGATTTTGATTTGAAAATATTGCAATAGTTGTGGTTCTTCAGTATTCCACTACAGTGACCACTAACTGTAAGTCTCTCAAGAGTCAATTAGTGGGATACTGGAAAGCTAACATCAAAATCAAAGAACTTATTGACCAGCATGACTGCAGTTTAGTGATATGAATTAGAATATCTCAGGAAATTGAATCTCAGAAATGCTTTCCACAATGTAATGAGGCAGCATTCAGGTGTTAATGTGGTTTCCCAAATGTGAGGTTGTAAAAACAAGAAGCACGTTTCTTGGCAGATGCTATGGGCAATAGTCTTTTGATTCCCTCCTGTTCCCAACTAGCTTTCCTGAAATGTTTGCAGTCATGCAGATCTGGATGCACAGACATTGTTGAATTTCTCAGTGTCCAGTTCCAACTGTGATTAGATACCACCACCTCTGGAGTGTGCTTTGAGATCAGGGGAAGAAATGTCCTGTTGAAGTCATATTAATATTTTTCTTCTAGATATATTCACATTAAGAAATCCTGTAACTAGAAGTGGTGTGCATACTCACTGCTCAGCTGAGAGCTGGTTCTGTGCCAGTGGCTGATCTGCACAACACACTGTCAGGTCCTCTCGGCATGTGCTTGCACAACAGTTCCTCTTTAATAGCAATTTGTACTTGGTGTTGAGCTCCTGCTGTGAGAAGAGCATAACCCTTCAATTATAGTGATGCAGAGCCAACAGGGATAATTAGGAAATAAGATTTACCTATATGATATGTTGGCATAGAACTGTAAATGGAGACATAAAGAAATGCACAACCAGAATAATTTCCTGTAGAAGGTTATGTTGTGATCCACTGTAGTGTAACCTGTTTCTTCATTCTCTTCCTTTTCTGCTTCACTTTGAGTCTGCCAATCCTGTCTTGCCCAAACTGGTTTCACTGAAATAATTGTCCTCTATTCTGACCTGGTCATGCACCTTCCTAAGGCTGCATCTCTGCAGCTCCCTGCCTCACTTTAGAGTTCTGGATGGCCGTGGACTGTGCCCTTCATCCTCCTTGTCAGACCTCTCTTACTCATATGTGACACCCACATTCTTGTGCTCCTCATTCCTTATAGTACTTTCATTACATTGCCAGCAAGAACATATTTGACAAATAAAGACTTGCAGTTCTCTTTCCTTTTCAGGACTTGACTCCTCTGCTTTGCTATCCCCATGAGCTACCTCGGAATTACTGGATGAATTATAGCTTAGAAGCTGAGGAACCTGGGAGCTGTTACATTTGAACATTGCCCAGACAAGCTAAAGTACCTTGAACCTGTTTGGTTGAGAATGCACCCTAACAGCAGCTCCATCCATGAATTGTCCTGGCTTCCTCAAGGAAGGATCACCTCTAGCACTTGGCTGTGAAGCATTTCATGTCTTTATACCCCTGTGTAAGCAGATTAGGGATAAGGAAATAAGCAGCATTCAAGCCTTTCCACCCCCACTCTGCAGGCCTGTGCAAGCCCACCCTCTGAGGGCAGGTGGCCACATGGTGAAATCCCTTTTGGCCCCCAAGACACAGTTTTTCCATGAGCAGCAAGAAAACTGCTGTTGGTTGGTGGGTTTGTGCTGGAATGGGCAGAGAGAGCTGCCTACAAGGTCCTGCCTGCTGGGAGCATGGGCATGGTGATACATAACTTTCTATATTAGAGTCCAGGCTCTTCCCAGTGCACTGCTTTTAGGAGATGGTTTCATTATCTATAAAGCTTTTTGTTGCATCCTTTCCCGTTAGTCAAGACATGATCTGTGCCCAGTGCTACTGCAGCAGTTATGATAAAGGCCTTTGCTGTTGGCCTTTGGGGGAAAATCCAAGACTGACAGAGGACTTTTCTAGCTGAGGCAAGCAAGATTCACTTGTTAATTAACATTTGTGGCACCTTGAAAACAGAAAATGCTGCATGTGTACTTAAGTATTTTTCTAATGTCAAAGTGGCTTACGTTTAAACTTTTTGAAGCCCTAATGACTTGGTCTGTCAATTCCTGATCAACTTTATCTATAAAAATAAAAAAAACCCAGAAAGATATTGAGCCCTGGCACCTGAAGAAGGCTTCACTTCTCCCATGTGGGGGGTATTCCCTCTCATAGCTCTTTGAGGATTGAAGTCCAGAAGACTGCAGAGTCAGTGATCATAAAGTACTTATGACATGAATACCTGAAACATCTATTTAATTAAAATGTTAAAATATGTGGACTGTTTCAAGGACGCTGCTTTGTAGATTTCTGCAGATTGGGCACATCAGTAATTTATGCAGTGTCTAGCTTTGCATGTTGTTCTGGGCTATTTACACTTGTCCTCAGCTGAAATATGGACCATGGCAACCTTTCCACTCTGTGATTACCCCAGCAAGACAGGATGCTTTGCAAAGGGAACACACAGTGACAATTGCCATCTCATGAACTTCTGAAGCAGTGCACACAGAGATCCACATGGACAAGCAATTCCCAACATGTTTTCGTGGAGCTTGGGAGTAACTTTCACTTTCTGCCCAACTGGTACTCCCATTTCTCTAGTCATCATTTGCAAGGGCAACTTTAAAGGAATTCATAAAATCAGTTTGTATCTGTCTTTCCTTTGAAGAAAGTCAGTGCCACCCAGACCTCACAGATCTCTCAGCTGGATGCACATGTTGGCTGCCCTGCTTGATCCCCACTGAGCTAAACGTGAATGTTTGCATTTAACCTCCATTGAAGGGAGAGAGAGTTCCACAATGCGTCTTCTCTCTGTGTCAAGATCTTTCCATGAGTTCATCCCACAGCTCCCATAGGTGGTATTCACAGCACTTTATAGTAAGTTAGAGACACCAGCTCTTCCTTTTTGTAATAACACCTGAAAGAAAGAAATACAAAGAGGTTACACAGAGTATGGATAAAATTCAGGGCACATCCTAGCTTTTAATGGAACTCTAAATATCAAAAGTAAATCTGCTAATGTAGGTGATGTAGTCAATGGAGAGTAACCAAAAGGCTTACTGAACTTTCTTTGAAGATTTGAATAAAGAAGGATTTCTTTCAGTGTTTCTGTTCGATGGGCATGTTAAGTTACATGCAGCCAATGAAGTGCAGAGAAGCAGGACAGCTGGGGAAGCCCAGGGAGAGGGAGGATGAGCCACGAGCTTGTATTTTGGCAGGGAGGTGACTGCAAGCCTGAACTAATTTCTGCATAAGGAGACAAGTGAAATAAAGCAGTGTTGGATTCTGCAGGATCCACTTATCTTTTATCTGTAGTTTTTAATTTCTATTTGTAAAAGAATAGATGGATGTTATGCAACATTTTTCTGATACTCCAGCTGTGGAAAACAAACCACATCTGGCACATAAAATGACAATGAAATTATCTGAAAGCTGTACTGTTCTTAAAAGCAGCTACAAGTATGTGTTCAAATAACTTGCTGGAAAAGAACAGGTCCAATGTGTCAGATGATAATACATAAGCTTAGAAGGAGGGAAAAATTAAGCCAAGAAAAATATTGCACTTCAGAGAGTTCAAATAAAGAGGTTCCTTTCCACCAATCTTCTGTGGGCTTGCAAGACATAAATTACAAAAACAACATTTAAAAGCAGGAATGCAAAAATCAAAGAGCAAAATTAAAAGCTCTGTTCACGTTCCAGCCATGTAACAAGTGTGCAGCAGATGTTGGAGGCCTATGGTTAAGAAATCCTCTGGTCTGGATGCACAATTTCCAGCATGTCCTGCTGGCATGCATCTGAAGGCAGGTTATAACAAATGTACTGTCAGCTGTGTAAAATACAGTCTGTGAGAAGAGGAAATAGTGCAAATCTGGCAACAATGCTTTCACTTGTATTTCTCTAAAAAAGCTGCTATTTCATAGCAGTTCTGAATGAGGAGCCACCAGTGGCCTGAGAGCTGTCACACTTTGTCTCGATGAAGACCCACCTCCTTTCCTGGTTCCTCTCACACTGGTGCTGAGGTTTCCAGTGAAGCACAGGGTACCTCACTGCACCTTAAAATGGAGCAGTTCACCTTAAGTGCAGCTGACGTTTGGGTTCCTGCTTTCATGGTCCATTATACCGTATTTGGGTGAAAAGACCTGCACTGCCAAAGGCAGAAAGGAGTAATAAAAATAGCATATTTAAATAGTTTAGCTGAGGGAAATTGTCAAAAGACCATGGAGTTATTTCTTTGGTTTTATATTTAAAGTGATTTCTAAAGATGGATTTGGATAATGTTCTTAAAATATGTCAGACTTTACACGTTAAGTGAAGAAAAATACCCTACCTCCTACACTCACAGCAGCGGGAGAAGCATGTTGTGATAACTATATAAAGCCTTTTCTGCAACCGAGTTGTTTTTAAGTTAAATATTTTTGTCTACCAAACAATAATAAAACATCAGTCAATACCACACGCAGATCCCAGATGAATGAAATACTGAATGCACATTAAAGGCTTTGCTGACAACCCCAACAAGAAGGTTTTTCATGTCGGTTTACAGGCTTAACATCATTTAAACAAACTCCCCTTTACATCACCTCTGCAGTTGCAATGGACCTTACTGTGGGAGTAAATTACACGCCTGCTTAATCTGAGAGGGTTTAGATTAAATGTGAAGTGTCATCTCATGGGTGGAGGGGATGGGCCAGCTGGGGAGAGGGAAGTGGCAGGGGGAGATGCTGCACACGAGCCCAACATGGAATCAAATTAACTAGTTCTGCTCTGTGTACATTTTATTCCTCGGAATAGATGCAAGCCTGAACTGAATCCTGCAATGGGAAATGCTGTTTGTCCACACCTTCTCCTTCTTATTATGGAAACGGTTAAGCAAAAGTATGCTCACATTGAAGTTTTCAGTATGTTTATTAATAAGAAAAGTATAAAGTTTTGCAGTTGTACACTGCAAGAGCAAGGCATGGGAAGGCAGGTGTAAAATGTACTCTTTCATGTCAGTGGCAGCTGCAGTTTCATTTTTGTGGCAGAGTGATAAATGACAGGAATTCACAATGTTCTCCTGAGTCTCTTGGAAGATGTATTCTATAGAATGAAAATAGAAGCATTGAATTATTAAGGATCTTCCCATTTACATATGAAAATGGTATGGTGTCATGTTAAATACACCATATTAAGAGGTCAATTAGAGACCTATTTTAAGTTAATGGAATTAGTCCTTTTTTTATTTTACATTTTAAATGCAATATTTCAAGATGTAGGGAAGATAGAATGAATAGAAAATAGAGTAATCCAGTTAAAGGCAGTTAATGCTTGTGGAATGGCTGAGAGTAAAGTCAGCAGGTGAAAGGCTGTGATGGGGCAAGGGCTGAGGAGGGAGCTCCCTTTTCTTCCCATCTACACTGACTCCCTTGTGCATGTGAGTGAGATTTGCTGTTTTTAAAAGTCCATTCCCTATATCCAAATAGCCCATAAAACAGGAGAAAACATGCTTGAGCCCTGGCTCCCAACCACAACCCTCATTTCACTAAATCTTACAGCACTTTCTTTAAATCCTATTTGATTCAGTGGAAACTGAGCATATAAAAAAGTCCTGAGCGCAAAATTGCAACCGGTCAAGGTACAACTCTTGCATCAGTCACTGAACAGTTGTTCAGATGCAGATTTGTGTTGGAATCGGCTCCAAAGGGAAATAGCTAGAAAGAGCTTCTCTAGTCTTCAAAGGATTTACTGCTCCTGTTATGCCCCTGGAATATTAATGCACATGGAAATTGGCCCCCTCTGTGTTACAAGAGAGAAGATGGATGCAAAAGGGGAAACCTCTGGACTGAATGACAAGTCAATAAAAGAGGCACTAGGCGTATTTTGGCAACCAAGGACAGTTCTGCCCACAATCCCCCAGGACCTTTGCTAACCCTCTCTTCCACCCTGCCCAAGAACATGTTTATGGGTAGTTGCACTGGGGACCTGGATTCAGTGGAAAAATCAACAAGAGAAAAAAAGCATTAGGATGGGTTTTTTACAACTGACATATTCTTGCCCATGTGGCAAAAATTGCTGCCAAAATACATATAGATATATGTATCTATACTCTCCTTTTGCCTAGTCTTTAGATAAGGTGCAGAGAGCACTTTTGTGTTTGGAACACTGTTTATGGTACAGGCATGCAGGAAGGCAGTTTTGTCACCAGAGTAACTGCCTAACTAAAGAAATGATACACACAGTGCATGAAAAGATATACATTTATGCTGTACAGAAGAGCTTGGGATAGTTTAGCTCACACTTGTCTCTGTGCACATACATGCATTGCCTCTGCAGTGTCTGCACAGAGGAGACTAGACCCCTATCCCAAGTGTACTGCTGTAGCAGTGAGGTGTCACAGCTCAAGTTCTGTAGCAAAACAAGCATAAATTCCTCTTTATTCATCTTGTCTGGTCACAGTTCAAGTTTCCACAATATTTTGGGTCAAGAATTTGTTTTTGTTTTGGTGATTTTCTGCCTGCAGAGCTGATATCTAACAAAGAAAACTACCAGATCCTAAGGACTCCAATGCTTGTAGAATGAGAGTTTGAAAACTATACTAGGCATAAGATTAAGAAGGCTGCATTCCCAGTTGGTTGAACCATGTAACTGGGGAGGACTCTTGCCTCTGTAGCAATGGGACTAAAGGGTGTCAATTTTAACTTTAGGAGGGAACTGTCACCCAGTGCTTTGCCACAGAGCCCACATCACTATCTCCTTCTACTGCAGCAGCCAGATCCTGCACCAGGACAACCAAGCCAGCTCTCCCACCTGGGGAATATGAACCATTCACTTTCCCGTAAGCTGGGCCACAAGACCACTCATTTCCTGGCACTTTCTGACTCCTGATCTTATTCCACAGATTTTTCCTTTACAAACAACGGGGGGAAAGCTGTGGAAAACAGAAAGGAGAAATAGGTCACACTAGAAATTCTGAAACCTCAGCAAATCTCTCGTTTAAAGTGATTAATTCAGTGACCTCTGACCACAAGGCAGACCTTCAGCTTGCCAGCAGAGAACAAAAGAGTCAAGATCTGACTGAGTAAGGAGGGGATGAAGAGTGAGTTGATCCAGTAACTGTGAAGAAACATTGGAAATAAAAATACTCAACATATATGCTCCTTCACTTAGTCCTTCTGGTGCATAGTTTATTTCTGGATATGATGGAATATGAGGTACATTTATATTCTTTTTGATCTCTACTGTTTGATCCAGATCCAGCCAGCAGAGCAGACTGATGCTCTTAATGCTATTAAGTAGAACAGTCTGCATTTTTTTTATTTTTTAGTATAGGAACTAAAGAATTGTTTGCAAAATAGTACAGAGTTAAAAGAAAATGAAGTACCCCAGCAGTTTTTAACATTTTGATGTTTCTTTGCTGAAGTTTCTTGTCCTAAAATATATTATTTTTTTTGTAATGGAAAGTGACAAACTGGTCAGTGACATTGGACACTTCAGCCTGAGCTCCCTGCAAAACTCCCCCGTGGAATATAATCTTTCATCTATAGTCATAAGCCTGTAAGCTGCTTATACTATTTTTAGTTTATATTCACCTGTCATTTGGTTAGTCTCCAGCAAGCCAAACAAAATTCACACTTGGAAGTTCCCTAGTTGTTTCCAGTTAACACCATTAAAAAGTGAGAAAAAAGTCTTGAAACAAATTGTCTCAGAAATGTACATATTTTTGCTACTAGACACTAAGCAAATACCTCATTTGCCGTATCTGATCTCCTTCATGAGATAGCTTTAATCATACCATTTTCTCCAAGTAGAAAAGAAGACTTGTGGGAAATTCATTTTGAAAACGCTACTGTCTAGCAATGCCAATGGCATGGAGACTTCCCCATAACTGTTACTCCAGTAGCACTTCAAAATGAGAGGAAGAGTCCTTGGAGTAAGATAAAATGCCCAATCGGCACCTCCTGTAGTCCATTACTTAGTTAAGGTGCAATCACTAAAGGCTCACACAATGCTTGAACGATTTTCCATTTTCATGTGTGGTTTAGGTTCTATTTGACACCAAAATATCAGCCTATTACTGCTTATTTGATTTTATTGTAAGAATAAGGGAAGAAGTGAAGATGAAATGCATAATAAAAACCTTGTCTTCCCACAATCATAAATGTTTTAAGATTCAGCCAATAATGTATTAGACTTCAGTCCTTTCTTCAAATAGAAAAATATTTCTTAAAAGTGTATATTAACTCTTATTTCTTAAGTGTAGGGTTTTCATGGTTCTCAAAAAGGAGTCCTGAGAGAACCATTAACTCTGTTATTGTCTGCACAGCAAAACTGCCATTTGAGTTGTCTTTGATTAAATCATTACCTTCTTTTTTTTCTGTTTTATTCTTTCTGGAGACATAAGAAGACATAAGAAGATAAAGCTGTTGAGAGTCCAAGAAACAAAAATGGGAGATTATTTATATTCAGCTGTCCAATAGAGGATTAGAAGTATGAATCATTATTTTATAATATTATAGTAACGGATGAGGTAAAGTTTTGGCTTGTGACAGGTATAGTGTGATAAAACCAGAACTGCCTATAATTAATATTTATTGTTATTATTTACTGAGCATGCGAAAGTGTATACTGATTTACAGGAAAATACACAGATAGAACCCAACATACAGGAACTTTATGTAATAAAATAAACTGCAACAAAACTGATGATGGCAAGGAGGGTCTGTTTGCCCCAATCTCTTCCCAGACAAGAGCCCTGCAGTTCCTTGGAGGGCAGAAGTTTCTCACCTTCCGCTAATTAAGTCCATTGGTGATTCAGTGTTTGCTCTGCTAGATATGGATCACCATCTACATTTTAATGCCACTGCAATACAGTTGCAACAAATAGTCCACTTAAATTCAGAAAAAGTTGCCAATATTGGGTGAGATGTATAACATTCTCCAGATGCAGTAGCAAGGACTACACTGACAATAGTTGGAAGTGTGAGTAACAGAAAAACATTGACACTATCAATCACAACAGAGCCTCAGCTGCAGTTAAGATTTATGATGTCAACCACATTACAGAGACCTGTTAATGAAAATCAAAGGTTGAAACATTACTAATTTATTGGGGCAGGCTCATGAAGGCTTTAATGAGAACATCTTCCTGGTGAATGGCTACTTGGGAATGGCTGTTCCAGTATTGCAGGACCCCCAGTAGTTAGAGCCTTTGCACATTGTTGCTGCTAGAATTTTAAAAGGAATTTTGAAAAGTTTAGGTTTTCCTCAAAAAAGGACATGAGGCTGCTGATCTTCCAATATTAGCTTTGTGGTCTTAAAATCCATAGTAAAAATTACACATAAAAGGAAGAAAAGGTCCATTAATACCTAAAAACCTGTGGTGTTCAATACCAAATTTAGCACAGAAAAAAAAGAGGGGAAAATTAATCTAACTATGCAGAAGCCTGGCAGGTTGTAGGGGCTTACATTTTCAGAATTAATGATATCAGGTCTCTGAAGTCCCTTTTGCCCAATGAGAGACCTGTCCCATCTCAGCTGAGCCTATTTCAGGAAAGGTTTGATTTGATATTCAAATCTTCTTTGCACTCAATTGACAACATTAAATTCAATACATCGGTAATGGTCCCTGCCTTAAAGAATGCCAGAAACCAGAAAAATTCCCAAAATGCCTTCCCTTCTGCCCTTGTGGCTCACATGCCCTCACTAAAAGGCCAAGACAAAGCAAGTGGCTGTGAATTTTTGAAAAAAACTCTCGAAATTCCTGAACCAAATTTCTCAGCATAACCTGATACTCTGAGAAGATGTTTTTTTTTCATTTGAAATACAATTTTCCTAGTGTCAATATCTGGTAAATAAAGAAGACACATCCTGGTTTTGAGTGTCTAATCATAAGTAATGACAAATAAATAAGCCTGTCTATCTATTCTCCCAGAATTCAATACATATATCAATCAGAGTATGTGTGCACACATGCCAACAATTTCTCAGAATAATACTCTTAATAACCTATGCCTATCTAATTTTGCATTCCCTCCAAGATCAGGTAGACATATATAATGAATACACCTCTATAGCTAAGCATATATGTACACACCTATGAGGAAGGACATCAAAAGTGGATCAGAAGTCATAAAAGCCAGTAAAATGTGAATGCTGTGAGCCAGTTCTGTTGTTAGTAGCATAAAGGCAAAATTATTCTGAAGACTTAAAAGTATTGTGAAAGAGCTGGATGTTCTCCACTAGTTTTCGATCACTCCAGCTTGTGAAAGATGACCTCTTCTGTTTATTCAGGGTAAGGAGGATTGTTATCCTTGGTGATTCTGCTCCCATCAGATGGTTGTGTTAGCCTTCAGGCCCCTGACTCTGCCAAACAGGCTGCAGCAGCTGAGGTGGTGCCTGCCAGCCAGAGCTCTTCCTCTCTTTTGGTGGGTTAAATGCGCTAGGCTCAGATTTATGCAGCTCAGCAGGGGTCAGCACCCTCTGATCATGGGGCTGTCAGCATCTCCATTTTTCTGGATTTCCCCCCAGCTAGGCACAGCAGTCCTCGTCCTGCTCCTGCTGACAGGCAAGGGGCTGGAAAGCAGCTGGGCTTTCCTCAAGCAAACGTGACCCCATGCCTTCCTGTGTTCAAGAGTTTCAACAAGTTTTGGCTCTGCTCTTGACTCAGGGAAGGATTTGTCCTGTCCTTGTCACCCAAACCCACCACCAGAAGGACGAAACCTCACCACCAGCAGCCCACCAGTGAGGAACTTACTGCTCCCACCCAGCTGGAGAGAGCAGTCCCAGCGACACAGAGCCCATGGCTCACCAGGAACCTGTTGAACAGACAAGACTTGCTCTGAAACCTCAGCTTGCCCTGTCCCTTTGGCCTCATGCTGAGCAGTGCACACCTTTGGGTTCCCCACACTCATGTGCTGCTCCCCAGTGCGCGATGGCTCAATCTCATGTTTGTTGGCTGTAACTCTATGTGAAATGTGATGCTAACCTTGTATGCACCACAGTTAACAACTCCTTACAAAGCTGGTGCAACATGCAGGTGCCAGTGCTATAATCTGCATTTAACAGCTACAAGGGTCAAAGCTACAAGGGAAGCTAGAAAGGTGTGTGTGAAGGACATGGAGAAACATGTAGATGGGATTAAACTTCAGCAATTCCTTCTTTACCAGCTTTATTATTAATTGTGGTACCAAATCCTACTCTCCAACATGGCTCTTACATGTTTCATAAACACACTAATTTTCCAACTGATCAGCCAATAATTTGTCCTCTAAGAGTTGTGCACCAGTCAAGGCAGTGTGACTGGGGGGGTGAGGTGTATTGATTCCTCCTTGTCAGCAGTATTTACAAAACTGACTTCAGTTTCAAGGCACACACCTAGTAACAGCAAAGTCAAAGGGTGGTCATGGCTAGGAAAAAAGTGTTTGACGTTTTGATGCCATAACTTCTTCAATTTTAGTTACATTATAGCTTAGATTGTTTTTTCAAATTCCCTTTATGTTAATATAAAAAGGAATTCAAGCTGAAATAGTTACCATCTGTCTGAAAGAGGACAGGAAAACATGGTTGCAAAAGAATGTCTAAAGTGTGGAGCAAAATACAGTCCTGCTAATGGTAAAATTTCAGTCATTAACATTAAAGATTAAAGGCTATAACATACAGGAAAATATATTGCATGGCTTATCACATTTTTAATGAAGGGTTCAGTGTTATAGCAGGCAAGCACTGAGAAGAAAAATGTGCCTCTTGGATTTTATTTGCTCTCTTGGGACACTATCCTATCATGATTGTAGCCTGTAGGATCAGCCAAATGAACACCAGGCAGTAAGTCAGCGGCCCCCAAAGGTTACCAGAGCTTCTTCCTAATGTTACAGCAATGATTTAAAAAATTAGCTCACATTAACCTTTCACCTTTCAGTGGATGGTTCAAATCTAGTAGGGGTTGGTAGTGATTGAGAGTGGTTCCTATAAGTTTAATGTTTTTTTTGTGGTTTGTGCAATGTGAGTGGGTGGTCTCATGCTGCATCCCAGGGGAGGTGTGTCTGCAGGATGAAACCCCCCCCCCAATAACTTGCCTCAATTGGTGCTAATTGGAAACCTCCCTGGCAATTTCAGCAGGGACCCCTGCATGGGCACATACACAGAACAAGCTGCTGCAGCCCATGGCTGCAGCAAAGGTTGCTCTTAGGCACTCTGGCTTCCCAGCAAGATTTAGAAGTCTGAATTTTTAATTAAAGCAGCTTTGCCCATCTTTGGTGCTGAGTCTTCCCAGAGACCTGCTCTAGCTTTAGCCCCTTCGCCCTCTCCCTTCCCCAGATTCCCCAGGTCCTCCCAAGGGTGCTTCCTAACTCCTGATTTTCCCCCTCACAGGTCAGACCGGACCCACATGTGCGGGTCTCACTGAACAAAGTCTGGGGACAAAGCCTGGCCCTAGTGGAATGTAATTTAGGGCAGAATTGACTTTTGCCCTACAGTCATTGTCAATGAAGGTGGCTGCAGCCCTTGACTTTGTGTACTTCATCCACCTCCAGACTGTGCCCACTCTCCCACTCCCCCAAACCAAGATCCACAGCATAAGCTTATACATGAGATGAAAGATTGCAAACAAGCATTTGCCATAAGGCAACAGGCAAAGTGTCATGGTTTAGGAAGGGGATTCCCCAATTGAGTTTTTCCACTAGAAAGACCGTGAGCCGCTCCCCTTCCTACCCTACAATGGGAGGCACAAAAGGCAGAGATCATGGCTTGATAAATGGCTGGAAACAGCAATGAGACTAAAAAAAACAGTAACAGCAACAATAGAAATAACAAAAGTATACAAAATAGAGGGTGATTCACAGGCAAAGATGTTGGCTGGGGACCTTGAGATAACAACGGTGGGCAATGCCACCACATTTTGATGATGGAAGCCACGCCCTTTTTCTCAGAATCCAGAGAGTGTCCCTTTCCCCTGCCCCTGGCAATGATGTGAGGTGGTATTGAATAACACTAAGGATCTGGCCAAAACTATGGCACACAGTACAACCCAAGAGCATGGGCGTCTGGCCCAATGAGTCGGACTCAGAAACACAAGGTCCAGCACACTCCCTAAGGTTCACCACAATGACTAAGACAACATTAGCACAAACCCAGGATTTCCAGGTTCCCTGAGTGCCCTCAAATCTTGTACCAATGGTAAACATTTGTCACATGCACAAACACAGCTTTTTGCAAAGCCTGCTTGTTTTCTGTGGAAAATGCTTTACCTGATCTAACAAATTACTCCCCTTCCTCTTCTGTGGTATTTTGCAGCTAGAAAAAATTATCAGGCTCTGGCTGAGTTTATTTCTTGGGTGAGAGAGAAAGCAATCAGCACTCATGTTTTTTTCTTCCTTGGGTAAATAGTTCTTGCTAAACCAACCTAAGTAAGGTGATTTGCAGTATGGATTTTTCCCATCTAAGTTATTAGAATAAGCTCAGTCAGCACATTCAGCCCTAGTCTCTAGTGGTACATAAATTTAATGCTACACTCAACTCTCCTTCAGTATTTTTGGTGTATACTTGAGTTTTTCTTGGCACAGAGAGAAGTGGCAGGTGGAGTGATCAGAGACTTTTTTCTGTCAAAGTGAGATTAGTTGGGTTTTTTTTGTTTGGTTTTTTTTTTTTTTTTTTTTTTGGTTCCTTTGTTCTGTAAAAGCCCTGGTCTAATTCACTACAAGCTATCTAGGACTGAGAATGCCATTTTTTCACTGATTTATATGTTTGGTTTAAAGCTGTGCACTGCTCTCAGTGGAGTTCCTCTATTTTTAGTATCCTGCTAAGAATTTTTAACCAAACGGTTTTATGCACAAGATGAGCAGGTTTTGCTGGGACTTCCTTATTTTTGCATTATACTGTCAAAGGCAAACAGTTTCCTCTTTCTTTGCCCTAATAACTTATCTCAGCAAGGGAAACTGGGACACCCGGGCTAGCTCGAGGCAATGGAAACCCACCAGCATCTGCTCAGGACAACACTGATTGACTTAAGCCCAGGCTGAGCTGGGTATGTAAAAGTAAAAACCCCCAGAGTGTGTGAGCAAGAGTGCTTGGGAAGGAGAAATAGGAGAAGGAGAAAGAGGCTTTGCAATGAGCTGCCTTCTCCAGGAATATACTAAATAGAGTTCACCTGGCAAAAAAAATCAGAGAATGCATGCAGCTTTCTTGGCAGGTGCAGAGGTGGCCTGTGACATGATTTAATGGTATTTTAAGAGGCAAGCACTAGAAACAAATAGGACTGCACTGGGATGAATTAGATGGATTAAGATTCAATGAGATAACCTAACAACCTCAGGAATAACTAATGACCTATCCTAACAGAAATGTCTGCTGGGTAGGGAACAAGGCAAAGCTGTTCACTTTAATGATTTTGCTGGCACTGAAGCCTCTCATTTGGGACATATAGCAAGAACAGCTTATAAAAAGTATTGGCTAAAGTCCTCAATTTGTGCAAATTGTCTTGGTGCCTTTGGCATTGGATGTGCGACCCTCTGCCCTGTTGGAGCATCTGCCTCATTCTGGTAACAAGACAGAAATCAATGCAGGCCCAAATGTGAATGATATATTGATGTTTGCTGAGATACTCTTGTTTATAGAAATGCTTTCATAATACCAGGAACAGGACAGCTAGGATTTAACACCCAGATGTGCCAGGGACAGCCCCAAATGTTTTACATGGGAGGAAGTGACAGCAACAATTACAACATCTGAAAGGGTGATTGGGATATAGGCATTAGTCTGGCACTCAGCAATACTCTATTCTGCAGTAAGAGGGATGCATTGCTCCTGTGACATTTAAAATCAGAAATGAATGATAGTGTATCCAAGAACTGTCCTTAAAATTAATATTTTACCTCAACTTCTCAACAGTCTGATAATTATTCACTGCATCAATTGAAAATTATCATGATCTTGGCTGAACAAACTAAAAAATCTCCTATCATATCAATTAAGAGATTGTACAGAACATTGTAATTAATTTGTTTAGTTGAAGCTCCTATTTCTTAGCAGTGCCAGGCTGATTTAGTGCCTTGAAGGACACAGACACTCTGCAGAACTGAAGAGAAATGAAGAGAATGTACTGGTCAAAGGAATGGAATTCCTTCTTCTTCAGTCATTTACAAGATGAGAACACTGGAACAAGTGTCCATAAATCTCAGCTTGGCCACTTGACTTGACAGCAAGTGAGAGGCTCTCCACAGAGTCCACCTGAAGGTAGCAGGCTGTTAACTATGTGGTGTGCTTGTCACAGCTATGAGGGGCTGTGGGTGCTTTCTGCCAAGGGACCTCTGGGGTGAACATGGAGATCTCCTGGACATTCACACTGCACAGTGCATACCACAACAGCACAATGATGTGGCTTAAATTTCACCTTGCCATGGGATTAGAGGAGCACTTAGGGTCTAAGAAGCAGTAGGCACCACAGCTCCCAGAGGACCATGCATATATTCCAAATTCAGATGGGATGGGATGAGATCAGTTCCTCTTTTCTTATGTCCTGGGCATATATATGCTCTGTACCGGCATTGGCTCATACTCCCTTGCACAACTCTTTCTTCCTTATTGTAGAAAATGTTACTGAGCAGTGAAGAACTACACAGACACTAAGCCTTTGATGGTGGAACAACTCGTGCATGTGCAGGTGTGGGTGTGTGGCCAGCTAACTGCAAACTGTTACTGTGTACAGCACACACGCTATAATACAGCTGAAAGTTCAGAGCCTGACCTTCACAATGGCTACATAAAAATGCTTCCTTTGATCAACCTCAGCTCATGATTTCATCTATGGCACCTCTGGGGCACTGCCCTGGGTGTGGAAGATGTCCCAGTCCTGCTGCTAGGCCATGGATGACATTGTGCTCCAACAGCTGTTATCAGCTCCTTTAATGACTAACAGGTATGTTAGAAAGCATCCAAATTGTAATCAGACTGAAATAGAGTTGCAACGATATCTGATCTGGGAATTTAGTCCAAAGCTTTCCTTTTCCATGATGGTTTTCATTTCCTGTAATTTAGGGCTGGAAGCTTTTATGGAATATCACATGGTTTTAGTTTACACAGGAAATCAGCTGCAGTTGCAGGAAGATACTGACTTAGGGGTTTTAAGGTTTG
The DNA here is from genome assembly GCA_035221455.1 of Xenops minutus. Lineage (NCBI taxonomy): Eukaryota > Metazoa > Chordata > Aves > Passeriformes > Furnariidae > Xenops > Xenops minutus. Next base: position 14,167,280 of record JAWWEE010000074.1, read on the forward strand.
TTTTGTTGGGTTTTTTTAAGAAATGAAGATTGCTTCAGAGGAAAATATTACAGACTTCTACCTCTACTGTTTGAAGCCTGCCTTTTGCAAAGTGATATATGATTATATAGGAACAAGCAGTTTATTTCTGTTACATGATAATCACTTAATGTGAATGAAGCAATAAATGCCTTTCCTTTTTAGAATGAAGAGATAAACCAAAAGCAGGACAAGATGTGGAGGAGGGTGAGGGGAAGGGATGCTAGGCAGCTGCAGTGAGAAAAACCTCTGAAGCAGGAAGTATCAAATAGAATGTGCTTGAAAAGCCTGAGATGACCAAAACAGATTAAAATGGGAAAAGGTGGTTATGTTCCATGAGTCACAGCCTGTCAGTTTAATCACTCTCTGTGTGACTCCTGGGGAGGCAATAATGCTGCACCACCCAGACCACACCACAAAAGCCTTCTCCATTCCCAGGGGTGAAAAGCTGGTTCTCCCAATGGTGCCAGACACGTTTCTCTTTTGTGTTGAGGTGCAAGTGCTGAATTTTCAGTCTTGGAAGGGAAAAAGCCCTTTTGAACTGCATTTCCACTGGTGGCACTTCTCAACAACTACTCCTCTGAAAGTGCCAACAGAGCAGCTCAAGTGTGCTCTGGCTAGAAGGCCAGGACAGGGTGGGCTGACATCCCTCAGGAGGCAGGCTGTGAAATGCCAGTTGGGAGATATCAAAGAGCAAGAAAAGCAGCAGGAAGGGGGGTGGAAGTCAGCATACTGCCATAAAAATTCATCTCTTCCCAAAGGCAATCCTGTCCACTCCATGGATCTCTTTGGTACTAGAGCAGAGGGAGATGGCAAACTGTGAGAATAAAGAGATGGACCGTGTAAATCAATAGTGAATAATGAACTATGTTGGAAACACCGTCGCAAGCAAAGGGCTGGATTTGCAGGATGGTGAGAGCAGAGGAGTGCTGGCTGTTTGCTTTTTGCACACAGAGGTACATTATGATTTTAAATGAATCCAGAACAGCTGAGGCATTTGTGAACTAAAAGCCAACATAACCATGACCATCTTAATCATCCCCTTGTAAAACGAGTAGCCATATGCGTGAAATCAGCCCATACATTTTATGGAATATCTGTTGTGTGCTGGACAAGTACTTGGACTGAAGTTTATTTTCTCAGGACTTTAATTCCTGAAATATAAACCACATAACCTTTTTCTTCATAAAACCAGAATTTAGAAAGGGGAGGGGGAATTCTCCCAAGCTTTGCACTGCGTGGCATTGCCTCTCACATGTCGCTGCCCCTGACAAAACCTAGTGCTATTGTGAACACTATAAACAAGGATTCCTTTACTACCCTGCATGAACAACCCTTGTCATGACAAGGAAGGGCGTTTAAACAAAGGTGACATGGCTTATAATATTTGTTAGCAAGATATCAAAACATTTATGTGCACAGTATTTCTTTGTTATACTTCTCAAAAGGCTGAGGTTAATCAAAAGGAGCCTGTTCCTTGTCTTAAGCAAAATCTTGTCCCAAGATATCTGCACCAGAAAGCAATATCGTATTTCCTTACTGGTTGCTTCTCAGCTTATTCGACATCAGAGGCAATGTTACGCTGCATTAGGACTTCTCAGGGCAGGAAAGTTCCTCCTTGACCATACCTCTCCTGGGCTCTGGCTTTGCAAGGTTTTGTGCATGTGTTCAACCACCTGTGCCAGAGTAATTCCTCAGGCCTCAGCAGGATCATTTATGTGCATAGTTTCACATATACAGAGTCTTTGCAGGACCATGATCTGATTGTATTTTATGTTGCACCATATCCTGTAATATATCACATTGTCCCTGGCTTACATGTCCCAAGTTCCTTCAGCTCCTGGAGCAAACTGTTGAAAGCAGGATGATTCAGGATGACCAGAGATCATTACTTGTGCTCATGGTCTCATTTTGGACTTTTCCACTTTGGAAATTAGGAGAAGAATGATTTTGAACTTGTGGATGGTGAGGGGATGCAGCCTGGAGGACGATGGACCCCTCTGTCTCTTCCAGAGAAGAGATCTTTCTTCTTAGGGGCATCAGCAAAAAAATCCTGCTGAAATAAGGATTTGTTTTTGGGCAGCAAGCAGAAAATTATGTGATCTAGAGAGGGGAGCCGTCCCAGAGAATATCATTTAACTTAACCAGTGGGGGAGTTTTGAGAAGATATTGGGGCCTCCAGAGCATCTCTCACTGAACTCACATGCTGGATAAAGGCTTGCAGCAGCAGTTGCCTGTGGCACTGGGTGTTCCTGCCTTGCAAGAGCCCATTGAAGAGCCTGGGGACAGAGACTCCTGCCCGGGCATGAACAGTGTATGATGGGGAATAGGACGTGGACCTGGGATGAAGATAAATATTGTTTTGTTGTTCTCAGTTTCAGTTTTAATTCATCTAAGGGAGATGTCCTGGACGCTGCAAGTGAAGAGAGACTTGTGGAAAGTCTAATCACAAATTCTAAAAACATGAATTAGCCCCGCCTTTGCTCCTCCCTTTCCCTCCTCTTAGAATCAACCTCAAAGGTGAAGCCAGGAGTTCAGGCAGGACCTTTGTGCTGCCTTGTTCTTCAGGTTCTGTCAAAGCACCTTATCTTTAAGTAGTCTGCATGCAAACAGTGCCTGTTGGAACATGATGAATTTGTGAGATGTATTTACCATCCTGAACGAGATTTTAAACAAATTGACATTTTAATATGCATTTATTCCTGTCGCATTAAAAAAACCTGCTGGTATTATGCCAGAATGTGATATATAATGATGGTGTTTAGCAGCAGCTCTGTCATTTGGTGTTGTTGACAGTAAAATAAATTAACATAATAAACCTAATTTGTTCAAAAACAGCTAAGTAAAAACAGATGGTTAAAATATTTTGGCAGGACCTGTTAGCCCAGGTTTACATGTGTGTTTAGACATTAGTTCTGTTTGCAACATATGTTACATATTTTCTTGAACCCATTTAATATGCAAATACACACCCTTCTTCCACAGTTGTATAAACAGGTCCTTTACAGCATGAGCAACAGGGAGGGTGGAGAGAATGGGTGTCAGGACCAATTTTCAGCTATGTAAACGGAAAGTAGCCATAGTACTGTAAGAAACAAACAGGACAGAAGGTGGAGCATAACAACATATTTGCGTACTGACACAATGGATCTATTACTGGCTCCTGATACCTCCTCGTGTAAGACGCTGGTTTGTTGCTTGTGTTCATGACTCTGCTCCAATGTGCTGTCCCCACTGGGCTCTGCAGTCTCCCTCTTACCTAAGTCTCACCGCACTGGCCTGAGCCCCAGCAGGATTAATGCTCACATGTAGTCCCATCCTTCCCTCTGTCCTGTTTGTGAGGGCTAATGTGGGGAAAAAAAAAAAAAAAAAAAAAAAAGAGAGGAAACAAAAGGAGAAAGCAAGCTGCTCTTTTAAAGAGAACCTGATATTGGAATGGAACAAGCAGGAATTAAGTTCATTTTTTCAGACTATTTCTAAACTGTGCCTGGACTGATATAGGAATGTCAATACTATGAAATTCTTATTAATATTTAAAGGTTACGTGTCTGACAGTCATTTTCAAGATATAGAGACATGATTTAGTGGTGGATGTTGCAGTGCTGAATTAACAGTTGGACCCAGTGATCTTAGAGATCTTTTCCAACCTAAATGATTCTATGATTCTATACCAAATGAAAGTAATCTTTGTGCTGCAAGAGAAAAAAAGGGCCCCATACCAGGGCATACTTTTAGTGACCTGTCTATTTTATAAAAATTATATTAACATGTGCATGTATACTTAATATACATGTAAGATGCACCTTTTAAATCACAGCTCCAGATCAGAAAAAGCATGGACACATGGGAAAAACATGGCCCATCAGTGCCTCTCAGTGCACAGCTGCTTCTGGAGAGCTTTGAGTCAGAAGGCAAGGTGACCTTCAGTGCCCTCCTGAGAGAGCCCAGGACATGCTCATAGCAAACTGCACTAGCCACACAGGGTGAGTTTTGTTACTATGTGGACTAGAGAAAAAGGTGGCAGGGAGGGGAGAGTCAGCGGTCTGAGCTCCTTCCTTGAAGTCAGTAGTAAACTGTGTGCACTTCAAGTGGCCTCAGGTTGCCCCTCTACCCAATTTTGTAACCCTCTTTCTCACTCACCTCACCTTTTCAGAGGGAGAATGGCTGTTCATATCCCCTTCTCCACCCATCCTCCCCAAAATCTTCTGCCCCACCCCTTGGTGATATTCCCCTACCTGTCCCCTCCAAACTCCAGCAAATGTCACTGCCTGTTTATCTCTCTCCACACCGGCAGATCTCCCCTCCTGCCCCATGTCCCTGCCTGCCACAGCACCTCCCAGCACCCCAGAGGGCAACACTGGGGAAGGCTCCGGGACACGTTTCTGCCTCCAGAGCAGGAGGGGATGAGGGAGAGTGGGAATAATGCCGTTACCTGACACATCATTCATGCCATGCCTTAAAGCAGGGACTCACTTCATGAGTGCCCAGGGCCTCATCCTGCAGGGAGGGCTCTGGATGCCCAAGAAGCATGGGATGCTCTCCAGAGAGGTATGCAGGCCATTGCTGCAGAAATACATGGCACAAGGGAGCATTTTCAGAAATTCCTCAAAATGTCACTCTCCTTTCCTTGCCTGGCTCTATAACATATCTGACATAAAGTATTATTTGTGAAACTTCCTTTTAATTGCTGTTTAATGGCTTCTAATATATTTCAAATAGGCATCTGCAAGTTCATTTTGACATTTATTAGAAGCCATTAGATACCAATTTAATGGTGATTTTATGACAAATGTCTGACATAGTTAAAAATGTGATGGTTGACAAATTATAATGTGATGTGCTTTTGAGTGTCAGGGCATTAGACTGCTTCCAAATGTGACTGTTTTCGATGCTGTAAATTAAATTTTATTTCTAACTGATTTATTTTTGTGGGCTCTGAAAATGAAGAGAATCAGAAGTTGAAAAGGTAGAGGGGAAGCAGGTTCTGATGAAAGAAGACTTGATCAGTCAAACCGGTGCAAGTCCTGGTGACTTGCTTTGGGTGAAGGAAGATGGCATTTGGAATAACTTGTCTTTTAGAGGAATTGCTTGATCTTTCTTACCAGTGTTCTAGCAAACACTTTCCCTGGCATTAGTCTGATTATTTGTTTATTATTGTTATTATTGTCTCACAGAGCATCACTCATTCTAGACCATCATCCCCTTGTGCCAAAGAAAGGACAAGTGCTTGCCTTGCACAGGCAGTTTACAGCACAGGCAGGCCCAGGCCTGAGGAAACAGGGATATAGAATTAGCATTATAAACAGCAAACAGGGGTTTTTAGAAAGCTTTTCCTAGGCATCATGGCAGAAAAGATTTTAGAGATAATTGATAAATTTTTGTAGAAGGCTTCTCACAAGGACAAGAGGCTAAATGGTTGAGGAGAGAGCTGTGCAAACTAAAAATGGGTGATGGAGGTTGCCAGGAGATCCCTAGGCTATAGCATTAAGGCAGATCATGGATGTGGTTACCAAGTCTCGAGTTGCATGGAAATGCCACATTCACATTAACATGTGCACAAATCAGTGGAACAGAACCAGATTTGAATCTCAGATTTCAAAGAGAGTACAAAACCTGCAGATGAGGGAAGAGATGCTTTCTCACAGACGGCCTCTGGCTTTAAGGAGAAAAAATTGCTAAGAGCATTGTGCCTGTCCAGAAGAAAAACGGGACTTCTTGGAGACAAAGGGACTAGTCAAAGGACAGGGTGTCAGGCAAGGTCACCTTAGCCTCCAGAGGAAATAGAGACTGTGGATGTGATGGAGGAGATGATGTCTTTGGAATTTGTTGTGTTTGGGATGAAAGAACTGAAGCAGCCCTGGGGTCTGCTGCATTTCTGGGCTCTCCTGACCTCCAAATGTAGAGTCCGGCGCTGACAATCCTGAGCTGTTCTACTGGTGGAGGACTGAATCACCTTTTTCTGATGGCCTTGTGCCTAAGGCACTCATCCTGCCTGTTTAGTGACTGTCCTCATTGCCATGTTCATTAGACCTCATGGAGTGGTACGGGTATAATGAAGATCTGCCTGGAAAAAGTACCTGGGAACTGATGGATCACATTTCATGGTCTGTACTGGGGAGGAATGAGGAATGCCCTGAAAAGCTACTCATGTGGGGCTAAACTCCTTGGAGAACTTAATTTTTGTCCACCATAACCCAAGAGCTCAACTGCCAGCAGAAATGCTGATGGGGTGACAGCATCTGGTTTGGCATCTCTGCCTGCAGCCTCATGTGGATGCTGGGTATGATCCTGGGTAGCTTTGCCTTGTTGGTGGCCACAGCACACCTTCAGTGGTGCCTGTCTCTGTGCCTGCTAGATGAAGGCTGGCTTTTTACAATGTCACCATGACACCATGATCTATCTGACAGCTCTGCACAGACCATACCATGGCCTGCACTGGGATGTCAGGCATGGCTTCTTCATTTAATTCCTCATGTGTGGCTGAAGGCAGTGATCACAACACTTTGGAAGGCAGGCAGGAAGAAGAGCAGGGTGTCCCATACGCAGTTCATAAATCAGTCATGCCATGGGCTATATACTGCCTGCTCCTCCACAGGGTCACTGCTAGCTAGAGGATGAAGCCCTGCAGCTAGTTCAGGTGAGAGGGCCCGTCAGGTCCTTCCCTGAACTGTGGAGGCAGTTGTCATCCTCCAAGCCTTGGATGTGAGCCTTGCTCAGCTACCTTACAGCATAGCACAGTAGACTTGCATTTTAGTGATTCTTACACAGGCCTGGAGTCAAGAATCACTGTCCTCAGTAAAAACATGCATCTTCCCAACTATACTATTAAGCCATGTGGCTTTCTAAAAACCAAGACTTTTGTTAAACAAGATGCCCTTCTCTGTAGGTTGTAAGCGTAAACTGGAAGAGGTCCATGAAGTATTTATACAGGTTCAAAAGCTCTGCTAATTTTTTTCAAATCTTCCTGGGCAGTGTTTCCCTAACACACTGAAAAGGTCTATTTTCTTGTCTAATTTTCAATTATTTGATTTTTTTTAATTCTTTGTATGAGTAAATGTACTTTTACCATCACACAGTTAAGGGCCAGCAGGTCAAGGGAGGTGATTCTCTCCACTCTGTCCTTGTATACCTGGAGCTACTGGAGTACTGCATCCAGGTCTGGGGTCCTCAACATAAGAAAGATATGGATCTATTGGAGCGGGTCCAGAGGAGGCCATGGAGATGATCAGAGGGCTGAAGCATCTCTCCTATGAAGATATGCTGAGAAAGTTGGGGTTGTTCAGTCTGAAGAAGGAAAGGCTTCAGGGAGACCTTGTAGCAACTTCCAATACCTCAAGAGGGCTTATAAAAAGGAGAGAGAAGGACTTTTTATATGGGCAGAAAGTGCCAGGACAAGGGCAAATGGTTTTAAACTGAAAGAGAGCATGTTTATAAGAGATGCTAGGAAGAAATGTTTTGCTGAGAGGTTGGTGAACCACTGAAACAGGTTGCCTGAGAGGCTGTGGATGCCCCAGCCCTGAAAGTGTTCCAGGTCAGGTTGGATGGGGCTCTGAGCAACCCGATGTAGTGAGTGGCATCTCTGTCGGTGGCAGGGGGGTTAGAGATAGATGATCTTTAATGTCCCTCCCAACCCAAACCACTCCATGATTCTATATACCCATGATACTACGCACAAACTGCCTCTTTTGCAAGAGCAAAAGCACCTTTGCGAGCAGTCACTCCCAAGTGCAATGATCTGCCTTGTACTTGGACTGACATGGGGAGTTAGCTCAAGGTAGTTTGTACATGTTAAATTTACACTTTGAAACAACATGCCAAAGTTCCCCCTGACCCGTTAGCCAAGCCCTAAAGTGTTAAATGGCTCATTGCAGAACAAAGAGAAATTGGAAGTAGTCCCAGGCTGAGCCCAAATTCCCTGTTGCCAAGCCCACATACCCCAGAGCTGGGTAAAGCCCAGCCCTGTGCTGCCAGCTCTCTGGTCTGCTCCCTGCTCTGCCAGGCACAGAGCACCTCACATTCCTCTGCAGGCTCCTGTGCATCTTTCTTACCTTGTATGGAGGTCCTCTGCACAATGGAACTTGTCTTGGTTGTGCTTCTCTGGCCTTTTTCTCCCTCTCTCCATCTGACTATGCAGGGAGAGAAGTGCTGGCCAAAGCTGAACACACCATTCCAGGAGAGGAAATACCATTATACTGGCATCATGAGTGAGAGGGATCCTAGTGCTGTATTAAAATGAAGCATGAGCCTGGGTACATCTGGGTTCTGTTCCCAGTCATGCTCAAGATTTTCTCTGAAGTTTGCCCTTACTCAAAGGCTCTATGCTGCAGCCTCTCTTACTGTGAAAATGGCTGTAATATTTTCCCTGCATCTTAAAATTACTGGGGTTGTGAAAGACTTGGATCCTTGAGTGCAGATGTAATTAGAAATGCAAGATAGGGTGGATTAATTATACCCCAGGTCTCTGGTAACAGAATCCAAATCGCTTGTTCCATGGTTTTATAAGGAAGAAATATGTGTTTGGACCATGCTGTGTCACCAGGTACTACTTCCCAGTGCTGATGTATGGGGGCTGAAGCAGGGCTGGAGCCGGGAAAGCCACAGTGGGGACAGCAGGGACTGGAGCTCCCCCCAGACCTGCACTGGGAGTGCTGGTGCTGCTGCTGTGATTTAATTAAATACGAGGGCCTGGTTCAACAAGTTGCTGAATACATCTGGAGTTGCTGAGCGAGCAGGGCACTGACTCCAACCTGGCTTCATAACCACCTTAGCACCAAAGAGCCCTGTTTTGGTGTATGGGGCAGATTTGTGTTTATTTTATTATACAGCCATGCACAGCCATCATGCTCTCTCCATGTTTGTATGAGTGTGCATGACTGCAACACACATCCCCTTCCTGGCCAATATGCCTCGTGGTGAAAGATGAACCCACTCCCAGGTTCAGCATGTCGGGGTTAACCTCCGACTCAGTGGCAGCTGGTGCAGCTCCAGCACTCTGTCTTGTTTTGAGTAAAGAGAAAGAAACCCAACCCTGTTTGTTTTGTTTCTGTAAGAGCAGCTGATCTGGATTGGATTTTATCCAAGTCTTCATGTGATTATATTGCCAAATCCCCACAGTGTATACACAAAGCTATTAAAAAAAGATGAGACACTTTAAAATACTGTTAAAAGGCCTGCTTAAATTGTAAGAAATACTGAACTTTTGTCAGGGATTTTGGTATTTGAGCAAAAATTCAAACCCCAATACAAGACTTGTTACATTATTAAGCAATTAGAAGTACCCTTAGTTAAATAAAGAAAAAAATCAAACCGTTTTTCTGATCTAATAGCGAGTTGTCAAACAAAAATTAACCAAAATATTTCAGTGTGTGAACAGTGAAGCAGAGTTCCTCCCAGAGGGAAAAGCCCACATACAGATTTTTAGTGGTGGTGCCTTTCTCTTGTGTAGAAACATGACAATGTAGAGAAAAAAGAGGTTAGGGAAGCTCACTTATGGTGTGCATAAAAATTGGCTGAGCAGCAAAGCCCTTATTTTCTCTGGATAATTTTTTCCTAAGTGAGAAAATGCCTGCTATAGAAATGTCAAATGTTTTCCAAGCAAGGTTCCAGGTAGAGAGGATTGACTTGCATATCTGAGAAATCACTTAAACTTCAAACTTCATGAGCAGATGTCAGTGTTTTGAACCTCTTTGACATTATTAAAGATGCAGGTGGCACATTGGCACTACTGACTAGCTCTGGGCAGCAATGGGCATTGCCTGGGAGGCACAGTATCTTACCACTCTTCCCGAAACTGGTCACGCTCAGTGAGGAAAGCCAGACTAAGATGAACTATAAATCTTAGAATACATATTTTTAGTAAAAATTACGTGTGAAGTCCAATTTAAAAAAATACAATAATATTGATGTTACTGGTGTGTATGTCATTTTTCATGTGTAACAGGAAACACACCAAATCTTTCATGTCAGCTTAGGCCAAACCTAGTAGACGGTGAAACTCTAGAGAAGAAAGGGATTTAAAAATTGCAGTTTTGTATCCAACCTCCTGTTTATTTGTTGCTCCCAAATTTCCCCAGGTGCCTTCTCATTTCATCAGCTTCCAGCCACCAGGACCTTGACATCTAATATGTTTTTAGAGTGCACTGAGTCAAAATGACCAGTCCTCAAAGACCAAAACACGCCTGGTCAATGTTGCCTTGCAAGGTCTTGTCTCTATGCCTGGCCCAATGCTGTAATGTGCCCAGCATCCTCAGCTTCCCCCTCACTGGCACTCTGCTGCAGCTGACTCTTTGAATCACAGCATGGATTGGGTTGAAAGAACCTTTGAAGATCTAGTAGTCCCACCCTCCTGGGTGGCCAGGGACACCTTTCACTATATCAAGTTGCTCAAAGCCTCATCCAACCTGACCTTGAATACTTCCAGGGATGGGGCATATACAACTTCTCTATGCAACCTGTTTCAGTGTCTCATCACCATCATTGTAAAAAGTTTCATCCTTAAGTTCAATTCAAACATCCCCTCTTACTGTTTAAAACTGTCGTCCCTCGTGCAGTCACTACAGGCACCTCTTCTCTGCTGGCAGCAGCTTTGCTTTTGGCTGCCTCTCCACAATACTGGGAAAGGGAATGTGGCAGAACATAATGCCCAAAGAAGCATTAATTCCCTTCCCATGGGCCTCCAGAGCACCTACCAACAAGGCAGCACTCCTGCTCCTGTGAGCAGTGAGGCTCCGACCAGAGCAGGGCTGGCAGAGCAGCTCTTTGCAATTCCTATACCTGTGGTTTGGATGTTGATGCTAGGCTAGTCCTGACATTTAAAACAACTCCTAGTGTCTCTAAAACCAGACTTGGTGAGGTGATAGGTTTGTTGGGCTTTTTTTTGGTTGGTTTTCTTGGGTTATTTAAAGTGTGAATCTTTTAAGTCCCAAGTACAAATGTTTGCAGGGCAGCAGGGTCAGCAGTGGGATCATGCCTGTTTCTAGCCAATGTCAGGTGAGATACCTGCTTGCCCTGCTGCCTGGACAGGGCCCTGCCTGTGCAGGACACTGCTGCTTGGCCCATGAGTGAAGATGGCTCAAACAGCAGAAATGACGGTGTATGTGCTGGGCCAGCTTCACACCAGGTGGCAGCTAGAGGACTGGAACTGAGGTATTTTCCTTATAATTTTTTTTTTGTCTGGTCCTTGGGCCAATGCAACTGGAAGGGATTGCTAGAGAAAGAATGCCAGGAGAAGGCTCTGGAAAGCACAGTCAGGTCCCACAGGTTTAATCTGAACCTTCTTAAACTATGTGAATTTGGCATGTTGATTTTCCAAGTTCATCTGGCCAAGACACTGAGGAATCAATGAAAGAAATCTCCTTTTCACTTGGTTCCAGGTGAAGCAAGATAACTTGTTCTGGCAGCCTTTCAGTGTCCCAGAAATGTCCCATGATGTATGCAGAAGTGTGTGCCCCTACCCTCCAGGGCAGAGTACAGCAGCTGCAGTAGACCTGTATAGCCTAAACCATGAACAAGAAGATGCTTTTTAAGAGAAGTGGCAAGTTCTTACCATTTCCCTCAGCAGTTGTAGTTTGGCCAGCTGTTTTAATAAAGGACTTCAGTGTATGTTCTACTTCAAAAAAAAACCAGATTTCCCTTTACTATTCAAAAGGCAGCAATCCACTTACGAAGAAAAAACCTCCAAAGTTTGCAAATATGATTGTTTCCTTCAAACTGTGTGTTATGTTGCTTTCCTGCTTGGCTGGCACTGTTTTGAAACGTACATGTGAGTATTTAACATGCTAATTAAATGCCTTGTGCCACACTGCCTCCTTTTAGCACTTCCTGGAAAATTCTCCGAGGAGCTGGTGCCCGTGTCTGCATCAGAGCACCACTGCTGCCCATGCCAGGTCAACTCAATTTCTCTTAGAAATGTCTGGTGCAGCAGAAAATGAGAACTGAAGTAGAAACTTTAACACTTTGCTTTTCTTTGGGGAAAGCACAGGGCAAAAACAATTCCTTGGTATTATCTTGGAAAAGTAGTTCATGTATGGGATACTTAAAAATGCTGGGCACCTCTTTCATATGTGATAAAATATTATGATGATTTATTACATGAGAAACCTTTTGATTATATTTAATGAGTTTCCATTATATCAGTTTATTAGAGGAGAGACAGTACTCATTAAAATAATTTCCAGAATCAAACTAGAAACATTATTGGACATATTTAGGGATATAAAAGTCTCATCTATATGTAAGGCATGTATTTGTCCAAATGTGAAAGTACAAACACCCTTTTAAATGTGAGGAAGGTGACAGACAACAATAGTACAGTTTTCCAAACTGTAATTTTAGCTCTGATCAAAGCTTTATTTAAGGTTGCACATTATTTCTGTGAGCAGTCTTGTTTTTCATATCAAGAAATACATTAGATAGTGTTTGGAAGCAACTACATGAAGAACAACTGAGTTTGTGTAGTTGCTAACTCAGTTCTGAAGTCTGAAAATAAGAGAAGGAAGGATTTTGTCCCGTAGAAGCTGAGTGACAGCTTTGTGTTTGGCTTTCAGATCACCTTGGGCTTCTTTTAGAAAGATTTATTTTCCACTTTACTGTGTATTTATTCAATGGTTTGTGTGATGCATTATAAAACCTGGAAACACAGCAGCAAAATCCGTTTTCCTCATGTTTTGCTGATCACCAGAGACATGAAAGCCTTGGCACAGCCTGTCAGTGAGCACGGGTGAGTGTCAGACACACGTTTCTTTCCTAAGTCCCACAAGAAGGGAAAACTTGTTGAAATGTTTGCGTGCTTCGTGTTGGACCGGACAGCCTGACAACTCTGCTTAATGACATGAGAGGAGTTTAATGTAATTTAAAGCTACTCTGATCACTAATCTCATCATAAAGAAGTTTGCAAGCTTTTTCTGCTTCCCAGCTCCCACTGACTTCATTGTCCATCGATGTCAATAGGAATGAGCATCCCGAGTGTGCAGTGCTGAGTCTGACTTCTAATGAGACACAGTACTGAGTCTGAGCAGCACTGAATACTCTGTTCTCTTTAGGTTACACAGATTTAGGGGAGTGGGAGAGGAACAGAGAGACAGAGTAGGAAAAAAAGCCCTTTTCTACCTAGCTTTACACTGACTGAAGTGGAGAGAGCAATTGGCAGGTGATAGGATTGCATCCAAGTCCTGATTTTTTTCCTTTAAAATGCCTGTACAAGCCTGCAAAGGGCTTGAATAAACATGAGGTAAAAAATTGTGCCTTACTTCTACTGTGAAGCAAAATTAGCAGTGGAACAGGAGCGCCCCTTCCCTGGTTTGATTGTTGCTGCAATCCCAGGAATTAATTACAGCTTGGCCACCGGGTACCTGGCCAACAAACACTCCCAATATGTTATACGGAAAATTTATTTCTAGGTTTGTTTAACTGTCTCAAAATGTCTTTTCCTAATAAAAGTACTTGCTCAATTTAAATCACAGAGTGTCTGGCCATTGGCTTTATTTGGGAAATAAATAAATACAGTGCAAGTTTGTACTATATCTGTTGGACAGATGCATTGCAGTACAGCCCAGGGCACGTGAAATTGAGCACCTGAGTTGTCTTTGTGGCCACAGCACCAAACATGACACCCAAATGGGGACCTAGGATGTACAAGACAGCTTTTGAAAGACAGGATACGTGACTTCACCTTCTGTATCTATTCAAGCAGGAGGTGAAGGGACCTATGCTCCTCTCACAAGCCCCCTCACTGTAAGATAAATACTCTCTGAAATTTTTTAAAATTTTTTTCTTTTTCCTCTTTTTGTTCATTGTGCTGGCCAGAGGGTCATTGTGCTGCAGTGCTGGAACATCTTACATCTGACAGCAAAGTGCAAGGTGGGCTGAGAGCCATGTAGAATGGACCTGCCAATAGAGCAGTATATGTATCTCCTTCTTCTCTCAAATGGCCTGGCCATACTGAGAAAAAACTCATTATAAGGATCTCTTTCCCTCTATGAGTGGGAAGGGGTCCAACCAGACCTTTCTCTCTGCAGAAAAGAACTGCAAACTCAATTTTTATGCCTCTGACCCCAGTATGAAACTTCATTTTGGAAACATGCAAAGCCTATTCACCTAATTTCCCAGGGGATAATCGACAGCCACAGGATAAGAGAACCATTTTGTTAGTATCACCCTGACTTAGTTTGAAGTTAATTTCCAGGGAGAAGGCAGTGTGAGATGAAGTCACCTCACCACTGCCAGTGTGCTGCCAGTGACACAGGTGACAGCTGGCTGTAGCCAACTATCCCTTTGTATGTCCTCTGGGCCATCCTCAACAAAACCCACACAGAGCAGAATGTCACACCTCCCTCATCGTACAAGCAAGGAAAGTTCCAGGCTATGATAAGCAACGTTCTTCACCACTGTGGAAAAAGAGTCTTGTTGCCTATTTTTGTAATCAGGTTGACTCTGGTGGGGATTTTAAGCAAGGCGATGAATATAAGTTTTCTTTTCTACAGAACAGCAAGTCTCACAGCAAAAGACTGAAGGTAAAGGACCTACCTTATCTACTTCTCCTTTGCTGGACTGCTCCAATAGCACATGGCCTTGTTCTCTTTTCCTACCTGGAATTGGATTTCCACCCCTACTTAGGGGAACTCTACTACATTTTGTTAATTTGAACCTGTGTCCTTACACAAAACACGTTTCCCTGTCTGTAAATTTATCCTATTTCATCTAATCTTATCCCACATGAGCCACCCTTGGTGTTTATAGTCTTCAAATACTTGCAGAGGGTTATCATATCCTCCTCCTTTAGTCATCATTTGGAAAAGTTGTTTATGGTGAATTCTTTCAGACTTTCCTCATCCAGCTGTTCCCACCCACCTCTCATCTGTGGTGGTGCTCTCTGAAAGCCTCCAGCCTGTCTGCATCATCCCGGGCTTGGGGTGCACAATAACCATTGCAACAGCCCTGTTGCAGCCCCAGCACACCCTCTGCAAAGTGATACCTCAGTGGGCAGCCCCAAATCACATGGGTTTGTTCTGGCCCATTATGCAGCAGTGGTTAACTGATGTGCCTGCTTTCCAGGTTTCTCTGTCCTATTAAACACCAGTTTTTCAGACTGTTTCCCCCAAATGTATTAACTTTGGTTTTCTCAGGCACAGTCTAATTTAGTTATTTCCTGCTCATATTTTCAACCTGCCTAGCTTCCCCCATGTTATTGCTACATCCTCCCTCATTTGCTTTTGACTGCTTGGGCCAAATTACGGAGAAAACAGATATAAGCCAGGATGTGTATCCAGGCTTTCTGCCAGCCATTTCGCAAAGAAATCACTCAGGCCACAGGATCCCACCTCTCACAAGTCATAGTGACAAAATGTGAGTTAGCAAATGGATTTTCTTTTTTCAGCCTACCTGAATACACGGGCAGGATCAGTAGCAGTCCCCAGCTGACCCATGTGATCGCAGGAGCTTGAAGGTTTCCATCTCCTAAAGTGACTTGCAAAGCGCCCTTGGGTTCTCAGGGGAGATCATCAGGTATTATACCCAAGCAGTTGTTTGATTTAGACACAAAAATGGACATGTTCTGATTTTCAGATGCCAAGTGATTGTACTTTCTATGAGGAATTTTGACCACCATGGTACCTTAAGACTGGAGCTCTGGGCATGATCTGACCAAGAGTGGAAATGCTCATCACCTTTGAATTTTACCTTTGAAATCGCTTTTGTGTAGGTGAATGAATTTTAGCAGTGTGGGAATTGTTTACATGTGTGGGTGCATGTGTGTATATTTTAGTGTGTATTTTAGTTTTGGAGGCAGAGTCCAGGCAGAGGAGTATTAGTACAGGGACTGAAGGGGTGATGACAAAAGTCAATGGAGTGGGGTGGCCTGTGCTTTAGCCAGCAAGCTGTTGCATATTTTCCCTCTTCAGAAATAGCCTGAATCATCTCACACCTACATAAGCTGCTTTCCAGGAGGTGACTTGCTTTCCTGAATCCAACCATTTAATCAAACAGGGCTTTATTTCTGTTTTAGTTCTTTATGTTAAGTTACTCCTGGTTCATGAACACTTTCAGCAGCTGTTCATGGCCTTTCATCATTGCACCTCTCAATTCCTCAGGGCTTTTTCCCACTCAATGACTGAGGCATCATGTCTGCCAAGGTGAAGTGAGTGTTTCTAACTTCATTGCCCCAGCTTTCAGAAGAAAGGCTCTTTAGCAGGAAACTGCTTACAGTTCACTAGGCTGCACACAATTCTGCAAACTATATTTACTAAGTCAGACTCAATCTGTGCAGCATTCCCAGAACCCAGCTGCCTGATACTGGGCAGGCAGGGCCAGCTCCAATTGAGTGGCTGATGTGATGTAGCCTCCAGATATGATTAATAGCCAGCACTGAAGTGCCTGGTAGACATCACAGAGGATCCTGTGTCATCACACAGGAGTCTCCAGCCCAGTTCCCACCCCATGAGCCTAGTCCCCTTCACTTGCCTCCTGCCCCAGCAGACTGATATCGGATGGTCAGGAAGGTGATCTGGAAGGTAATGACTCTGCAGTCCCCCAGGCCAGACATCAACCCCACGCCTCCCCATAGCTCCAATTACAGTGTTACGGGACAAATACAAGCTAGTGCTGCCTCTGGCAGTCTCATTGCAGCCAGGTCTGGTGTGTCTTGTGCAAAGGACATCAGTGGAGACCCCTGTGCCTTGGGGTCTCTCAGGGAGAGGAGGGGGACCTCAAGTTCCTGCACAGCTCTAGGCAGGAATCTAAGGAGTCCTGATCCAATGGCAAGGATGGGCAGACATGCTGTGCAGAGCCCTGGGTTACTAGGAAATCTTAAATACTTTTGGATTCCAACAGTGGGGTTCCTCTTTTCTCACTCTATAGTGGAGCTGCTTTACAGGCAGTGAGGTGAGGGAAAAACCTTTTGGATACAATTTACCTGATGGTGGCTGCCTCCTTTTGAATGAGGTGGAATGTGGAATACAGCAGCTGAAACAAGTAGAAGTCTGCTGACTAGATCTGAGTGGTGATGATTTCTTCCCCAAACCTCTCCTTAGCCCTTGTGTGAAACCATTAAGTAGATTCAGGTGCAAGATGCTCTGCAGTTTGATGGCAGAAAATGGGTAAAAGAGTGGACAGGTAGGGCACTGTAGACGTCACAGTGACAAAGCCATTTATAGCTGCTTCCGTGCTCTCCCTTAGTCTTTTCATTCCTGGCCATCTCCTCTTGAGATGCAGGCAGGAGCAAAATCTGAAGAACTATGAGGGCTTCAGAAAGTGAGAAAAGCGGACTTTGAATGATGTAGCTGCTGTGGCTGTGCTTACCCAGCACCACAACTGGGGAAAACAGCCTAGAGGCATCCCAGTTGGTGGGCTAGTCCCCTGATGTCAGTGCAGTGCTGTGCCCAACCTAACAAACCCAGGGCTTATTAGCTCAGGTGCAATGCCAGGTGAATAGATCAGTACTGCTGTCAGACCCACTGTGGGACACCAGGCTGCACCTCATGTTGCCAATTCTCTGTGCATGGTCAGCCTTGGGCTGCTCCCTGGTTTGGAGTGTACAGGTCTCATAATCACTACTTTACTTCAGGGAAAATGTGCTGGACTGACCTCCCTCCTCCTTCTACATATACAGTAATAAACCCCATGAAAAAGTCATAGCAAGCAAAAGAGAAGAAAATCCAAGCTGGTTTTGGTCATCCATTTGGATCTATGCTTTGAAAGTGAGCAAACTGCCAACAACCATCCATCACAAGTAGTTCACCCTCACTCTGTTAGTTCCCATGCCCTGAAAAAATATCCTTCACTTCTCACTTATGTTAGAAACTCCCTGTCTCTTTGTGGGCATTAAAAGGGTTTTACAGGTTGAAATTGTGTCGTTCCAAAATGCTTTCAAGAGACATGATGTATGCAGGTGACAACACACACAGTCACTGTGCAATGGGGCAAGAAGGCTGCTGTTGGTTAGTCCATTTAGCCCAGCTTAACAGTGTTCCCATTGCAAGGTAAAAAACAATTCAGTATTCAGCACATAAAGTGATTAAAAAAATTAGTTTTGGGAGGGTAAGGGGGGGTGGAAGAGGTAGTTTCTCTGCAAACTGCTGCACTGTGACCTGGGTGAATATTTCAGCAGAATAAAAGCCCCTCTCCAACTCTTCTGCCCCCAAGCACACAAATAAGGGTGTATGTATTCAGCACAAGCACTTCTCTAAACCCAAGCCCCAGATATGAGCAGGTGCTTCTCCTCTCTTTTCATCATCTGAGCATGGCTGATGTCTCCTGCCAATTTCAAAGGCAAGTGAACACAATGGTGATGCGGGTGAAGCAGCTGGGGGGGCGGCAGGGACGGGGCACGGAGGGGGCCCTGCTTGGCAAGGTGAGCGGTGCCCGCCGAAATGGCAGGAGACCCTGCCAGCTCTTTGTGCGGCTCTGGGAGGAAAGGGGGGAAGGAAGGGGCGACAGCAAGCGAGCGAATTCGAACTGAAGCGGCTGGGGCCAGCGAGCCGTGGCTGATCTGTGCCAGCTGCGAGCCGCTGCTTCTCTAGTCAGTGTGCCAACTCCTTTGCTGGAGTAGGGAAGCAAGAGCCACTAGACGTGTGTGTGTGCCGATGGGGCGGGAGGAGGGCGGTGTGGATGTACCTTACTGACACTCAGCCATCACGAAGTCCCTACCAGCTGGCATCTGACATGTGCTCCATGCACAGCCGCAGCCTGTCTGGCCCAAAATACTGGGTCGAAAGGGAAAGGGCATCCCCACACTTACTGCAGAGCAGGAAATGCCACAAAACCCTGTTTCTCCCAGGAAGTCGTTCCCAAAACTGCCACATGAAACAGGACCGCGGCATTCAGGCTTGCTTAGACAGGCTACCAGATAATCAGCCGTCAGGGGGAATGTTCAGCCCCAAACCCGCCCCTGCTGCCGCTGGCACGTGTGGCAGCGTGTCCTTAAGGCCGTCGTGTCCCCTGTCCTCTGTGTCCTGGGCCACTTCAGTTCTCATGGCCAAAGCACAGTTTTTCCCTTTCCATGGAGGATCGTGGAAACCACAGCTCCTGTCCCCGGGCTGGGGTCAGCGCTGGCTCCGCAGGGAGAAGGTTGGTCAGGACGGGTCTGACAGTCCGAGGGGATGTCCGGGGGGAAATGCGGCTGCTCAAGGCAGCGCTGCCAAAGGGTGAGGGGCTTGTGCAGCGGGGCAGGGCCCTCCCGCAGTGGAGCACCAGGGGCACACGGCGGTCGCTGTCGGGCTGGGACTCCTCTGCAAGCCCGCCGGGCTGGGCGTGAGCCGGGCACGGAGCCCAGCGCCCGCAGCCATGAGCTGGGACGGGAGAAGGATCCCTGGGGAAAGCAGTGGCAGCGGGCACTCCAGGGCACACCTTCCGAGCATTCCTGGCCACTCCCGAGCACACCTCCCGGGCACTCCCAGGCATTCCCGGGCGCTCCCAGGCATTCCCGGCCACTGCTGGGCATTCCCAGGCATTCCCGGGCACTCCCGAGCACATCTCCTGGGCACTCCCAGGCATTCCCGGCCACTCCCAGGCATTCCCGGCCACTCCTGGGCATACCTCCTGGGCACTCCTGGGCATTCCCGGTCCCTCCCGGACCGCGCTGCCCCGGGCCCTTTGGGGCGGCACCGGCGCGCCCCCTGCCGGCCGGCAGGCGCTATGGCGGGGCCCGCGGGGCGGCGGCGGGACGGGAGCGCAGGGAGGCAGGGAGCGCAGGGAGGGAGGGAGGCAGGGAGGGAGGAAGGGAGGCAGGGAGCGCAGGAAGGGAGGGAGGGAGCGCAGGGAGAAGCCCCGGAGCTGCCCCGGCCGGCGGACACGGACAGGCGGGCTTGGAGGCGCCGCCAGGGCACGGCCGGGCAGCCGCGCCCTCCGCCTCCCGGCTCGCGTTCTCCTGCAGCCGTGGCTTTTCCATGTAATCCCTCTGTGCTGGCGTTTTTCCTGTGTTTTTTTCCTCGTCTCTTCCCTCCCAAAAAGGCTCAGTCACCGTCCCATCTACAAGGACACACATCCTCAGCCAGCCTTTCCTGGTCTCTGCCTGCCTTCCCACGCGCGGCTTATCCCCTTCTTTGGAAAATGCTGCTTTAAGGGTTTTCTGACTCTTCTCGATGAGTTTGGCTAAAAAAGGGAAGGGTTTGGTATATAGCCTTCATAAAGAACAAACCCATAAGAGATGCCTCAGATGACAGAGTGAAGAGGCTGCACCTGTGCGTGCTTCCAGAAGCTCCACTCCCACACTCAGCTGTGTCTGCTAAGGACCATCTCATCCTAGAGACAGGACCTGGAAGAAAATCTATGGCTGCCAGGTTCTCACGGACCACT
Source organism: Xenops minutus (assembly GCA_035221455.1). Classification (NCBI taxonomy): domain Eukaryota; kingdom Metazoa; phylum Chordata; class Aves; order Passeriformes; family Furnariidae; genus Xenops; species Xenops minutus. The sequence goes on from JAWWEE010000074.1 coordinate 14,187,584, forward strand.
GCTTGTCCTGTGTCATCAGAACTGAGGCAGATTTTGTAAGATCCTCAAAATACAAAAACACATACTCTACTAGTACTTAGTTCTATGGCGTGTGGACATCAACAAGAGAGGTGTGCTGGGGCAGGTGGTATCTTATTTGTCCAACCAATACAGGCTCCTCATAAACCTCACTTTATGGAGTCTTTGCACATTATTTTAAGGAGAAATTGTAGATCTTCTACTGTGGTATCTATCCAAACTAGTATCAAGGTCAATGGTGGCTCCAGAGAATCTCATCTTTACAAGTCATTCCTGCGGGGCTCCAACTTGTCCCTCTGTTGGTCAGACTCCAGGCTCTCAAAATCCATTCCTATTGATGCCTTGTGTGATTTTGGTTGGTCCCTCTATACTTCATGTTATTTCCAGCCCTCAGTGCTGCATCTGTTACTGCAGTCTGTCTTGCAAGTCTTTGCTCATCCAGCAGTCATGTGCTGGCAAAAAGGCATGGCTCTATCTAAAACAAAAACGCATTGTTAAAATTAAGTCTGTTTTGCTGGAGATTTTGCTACTAAAATAATCCAGAGGCTTCTGGATAAAGTCAAAACCTCAGACTATTTCTGGAAGTTTTCTTTTTGTGAAATGTTCAACCTTCCTTAGTATTCATTCCATTGGTGTAGTGTGGTGTGGTATGGTGCAGCACAGTTCTGCTTCTGATTTGCAATCAGATTTTGAAAATCTTTTCTGAAATAAAAAATCATATTTTCCAGATCACTAATAAACCACTTGGAAAGAACTGGGGGTGGTGTAGTGTGTAAGGAGTGTGTACATCAAAATACACCTTTCTAGAACTCTGCTGCAATGCAACAGCAATCATATTTCTCAAATACAGCAGTTAGAATTGTTAAAAAAAACCTCACATATTTAAATTGTAAGACTTCAGCAAAATGAGGGTAGCAGGCAGAGCTGAAAAAGAAAAAGCTTTAGAACTAGCAGAGATTTTGCTCGGAAACTACTTACATAAATGACTGAAATTCAAAAACAACTTTAGAAGTGAAATGCTGAAATATTGCCTTAACTTCCATAGATAAACCAAGCCAAATCAATTACTTTTCTGTCTATAAGTCATGAGCACTTTCTAAAGTATACAGTGAAGAAACAGGGGCACTAATAATAAAGTGTTACCACTTCAACATTATTATATACAGCAACCAATTTTGGGAGCTAGGAAGCAGGTGCCTTTCTTTGCAGCCAGTCGCCATGACCAAGAGTAGCAATCATATTGAGGCAAGGAAAAGTTTACTGGCTGCATAAAGACAATTAATAGCCACACATGCAAGCAGTTACCAGTTGATACCACACAATTTTAAACTAAAGGAGTTAAATATCACTGTTCTGTTACTAGGCACAAGTGGCTTGGCAATTGCCACTGGAAAATGAATGTAGTCGTTTAGCACAGCCTGGAACACAAAGCTGCAGAGGGGGATAGGGCAATGCAAAATTGAAGCTGAACAGGCATCAGCTACTAGAATAGCAAATGGGGACACTACAGTTTGCTGTCTTCTGCCTCTCTGTGCTCTTTCAGTAGTTCATGTGCTCTAGGACTTTTCTCTGATTCATTAACTTGGATGAGTAATTCCACGGGCAGGTCCTTGCAGAGGAGAAAGCAGAAGTTTGGGATGGTTTAGGTAACATTTGCAACAATCCCTCAAGACTCCTTCCAGCTTGGTTGGATTGGTAGAGCCAAAAGGGTAGAAACACACAATGGCAAGGGTTTGCCAGCCCAGGGCCTGGCCTGTGTGTGTGCAGACAGGTGTAGCAGAAGCAGGGAGCTCAGGTGCACAACCAGTAGCTTTTACCATGAGTCTCCACAACTGACTCTATATTTTGTTTGAATAGATAAAGGAAAGCTTTCTTCACATACCCCAGATCCTTGCTGCAATGAGAGAGCAGAAAGTGAAGCTGTTTCTTTTGCATAAATATATCTTTTAGCAACTGCATGTAAGAAATTTTTCCAGAGTCTGGTCTTGCTGTGAAAATATATTCCATGCTAGTCCAAGGGGCTACACTGAACAGGAGTAATTTACAAAGCCTTATAAAAGTAGCACTCTATTGCCAAGAGCATCACTGTCAGTGGATCAGCACTGTATGTGGATCTTGTCATGGGGCTGCCCTTATGACTGACTGTGGCTGTAGGAATAGAATGGGGCCATCTTTGCCCTTTTTGTTGTACATTGTTGTGGAGAGCACGAGATGTGACAAGAAAATGTGAGAATGCAGTTGCTGCTGCTGCTCTCGTGTGCCTGCTGCCTTGGATCTTAGGCACGTTTCACCGATTCCCTAAAGAATAAAGTGCAGGGAGCAAAGTAGCCCAGCTTCAGGAAATATGATGGTGTGCACAGCATATGGCACTCACTCTTTTCAACCATTCCTCTGAAATATGCTACACTTCAGGAGAAGCACAATCAGAGATGATGATTTGCTTAGCTACATCTCCAGAGCATGCAGTGTTACAGTCGGGTTGGGGTTGCTTCTTCAGTGGCTCTCCAGTTCTTGGAATAGTTCCTGCATGTCTGGCTCCCAGCCCACATTGCTCTCAGTAACCCCAGAGCATAGAGAAATATGGAAGAGGCTTGTCCCCCCCATGAGAAAGGGCTGCCAGCTGCATGGCTGGCGAAATACTGCCATATGGCTGCATATTCCCCCCATCTAGCCCTAAGTCTCACAAACTGGAAAATCCCACATGAAATATTCTTGATATAGAGCAGAATTTGGGGCTCCCACACAGTTTAAGACCACCCGTGAGTCACAGAGCAAATGGGATGCCTTGCAGCCAGCACCTTTGCTAAACAGAGATACTGTTTTTGAAGAGGACAGGTACCATGTATGTGTGAGCAGTCCATTCTCTCACAGGTAGGGCTGCAGCTGACCAGCATGGTCACTGGCAGGAAGAGCTGATGCTTCCTCCCTTTCCTTTTGGGATTGGCAGTACTTATCACTCAGGTATTTGGGCTGTGCCTCTGTCCGTGGAGAGGTTTTGCACCTCCAGATGCAGAAATCAGTGCCCAGAAAAATACTGCTAGCAGGACACCAGCACAGCACACATGCCAAGAGTTAACATAAAGGGAAAAATATTAAAGTGTTTTAGATGGCTTTTTTGTATTATTATTTTTATTACAGAATCAGGTTAGTTGAATTAGACAGAGGAAAACTAACACTGTGACAGCACTATCTCACAGTCACAAGTTTCAACAAAACTGATCCACAAGCCACCTTGAATGAAGAAACTGCGCTGCCTCTTTAGGCTGTTCTTTGGGCAGTTTTAGCCACTACCTCACCTGAACAGCAGCAGGAGTTACAATTTGCTGTGAATTGCTCATGATTACCTGTTCTTTCAGGTGCTCCTCTTACTCTATGATTGAGTTGCATGAAAACAACACAGAATCAGCATTAATCCTACAGGACATATGAATATGAGATCAGAGAAGGAAGAACAAATCTGGCATTTCAAGCCCCCCCAAATCCATCATCCCCGTCAAAGATCAGTTCATAAATACAACCTCAGGAGGAAGGTTAAAAGTGTTCATTCAGTAAAGGCATCTCATGCCTGCGTGATTAACCCTATGCTTCTCCCTCTGAGAAGCAAAGGGGACCATGTCACCCCAGAGACAGTACTAAGCACGATCCTCACCCTGTGCTTGGGAGGGATTTCCCTGCAGCATCAACTGTTGACTGCCAGCATCATACTGGGAGAGTGCATCAGGTAAACTGGGGCATCAGTAGACAGCAGGCACTTTGGAGAATATTATTATTAATTTATCCTCATCTACTACTTGATCCAAAACAGAAACGAAGACTTGGGAGTTAGTAGCAGAGACTGGTCAAATTGTTCTTCTCACCACTGCAGTCCAGTGAGGTTAATGCTCTATTCACTGGGCTGTGCAGCACTCTGACTCACCACAACAACCTGACACTGCTCCCTTCCACAGAGCCACCACAGGCTTTCAGAGAAGCTCAGAAACAGCTTTCACCAGTTGTGCATGTGGGTCCACAGCTCCTCCTCAGCTAAGTACCTGTTTGGGAGACAGGTGGGATGGCGGTGGACAGAAGCAAGCTCTCACAAACAAAGATTAGTCTTTTCTCCTCCTCTACCTACCTCCCATTTTCCCTCCTCTTCTGGCTGAAGCATACAGGCAGCAGATTTTTCAGATATAATGTTTTATTTGCTGTTTTGAGGCATAACAATATATGCATGTTTCAAGCCCATTTCACTGCTAACAAGTCCTTATCTGTGCTGGAATGATTGTGCAATCAAAGAACAGTATTTTTAAGATCGAGGATGGGGCAGTTCAAAACCATAGGAGATAGGAATTGTGGCTTTAGGTCTGGAAGCTGCAGTATTGATAGAAAATACAAAATGGCATGTTCAAAGTACTACCTTTCTCATGTACAGACTCCCTACACCAGAAACTTTGCCTTTGAGTTCACCCTAGACATAGTGTTCTTGGAGGTCTATTTGAAATAAGCAGAGAACACCAGCTAATCCATGCAAGCAAACCAACTAACCCTCCTCCCCAACCCAGACAAGACCTGTGCAAAACCTTGAAGCTTGCATGGGCCATGTTATAAACAAAGCACCCGAGTAAAAAGTTGCGTTCTGTGTCCTGTTCCTGGAACTGGGACATTAGATACCAAATTGTGTAAAATTTACAGGAACTCTGAGATCTGACAACAGTGAATTGTTTCGTTGCCAGCAGGTCCCATGCTGGCTCATCTTGTCTTTTAGCTGAGATTCTAAAGGCTTTAATGGTGGGTGAATGTTGCCCTTCAGCAGCAGTTGAAGGACTGATGGTGTTTTTGAAAAACAAAAGCAAATGATAGTACCCTGCCAGAGGGAAAAACAAGGTCAATCATGCTATGCAAATCAGCTGTCTGTTGTATAGAAAAATCAAAACAGAGGAACCTGCTACCCCCACAGAACAGACTGAACATGAATAATCAAAACCTAATTCCTGCTTGATTTTATCACCAGACAGGGTGAAAGACAAAAATATATGGGTGCAAAAATACTTAGATGAATACAGCAGTGACTTTGGAAACCTCTCACTGCTTGAAAAATAAACATGTCACTATAAAGCCCTTCATTTTCAAACTAATAGTGTATCCCATGCAGAAGGCAGCTGAGGACCTCTGAGGAACTGGCATCTAAACAGCTTTTTGCTGGAGGCTACCTAAGAAGCATCCTGGCTCTGAATCCTGTTGCTACCATTTTCTTGGGTTATTTCATTTCAGTTCTTGACAGAAACCAGTACATGAAAAGAAATACTCCAGTGCTGAATATTCCTCTGTAATATCTCAGGTCAGATGAATAGGACTTGTGTATTTCTAAATTTTTAATTAATTTACTTAAAGGCTTGCTTACAAGTTATTAACCCACCTCTCAAAGCAAGATTAACTTTAACTATGGAGCAATACTTAGTACAGATCTTGAGGAAATCCAGACCTCACACATTCAAAGATCTTACTTCAATTCCCTGGACCTAAGATAATGTCAAGAGCAGCAACAGCCCCACTGGAGGCCAGGAGCAGCTCTGAACGGCTGCGGGGCAGAAGGAAACTTACGCTGGCAGGAATGAAAATGTGAAACCCACTAGGCTACCAGAGGGGAACAACATAACTTGTTACACAAATGCCAAATGCCTGAAAAACATTTCAAACAATAGAAAATACTTACTTGATGATTCTATTCAATGTCCTAATTAGCTGAATGAAAATGATTTTGACTTCAGTGCTTACTGAAAGAATGGACACAATGCTCATTTTCAGTTCAAGTTTTACTCCGAATTGCACAAAGGTTGAAAAGATTTTTTCAAAGTCTGAAAATCAGCATAATAATTTTGGTTTCATATATAAAACACGGAGGATACAGTTGTGTGACTGTTCCAACATTCAGCATTAAAGTGTTGCCCAACCTAATTTCATCTCATACATTGATTATTTTCTACATTATCGGCTTCTCAAATTACAACTCTGTACAATACCTACAGACATCTAAGGTTAAAATATTTTGAAAAAATGTTATGGAAGGTTCCAATGACTTAGTACAGATTACAGTACAAGATAATGACAAGTCAGAGCATTGCTAAGAGTTTATTCAGAAGCTTTTACTTTCGGTTCTTATATCACAAAAGACATGTTTAATGTTTACAACAAGTATTAGAAACTGAGATGTTTTTATTTCTACTGTTATAAAAGTAACGTAGGAGACTGTTCTAAGCCACCTTCAAAATGCAGACCAATCTTTTTTTTTTTTTGTATATAAACTGTACACAAAAAACAAGGCACTATACATTTTTGGATAATAAAGTATAAAGGTTGATTCGCATAGTTTCTCAAGAAATCCATGCTATAAATACAAACGCTTTGTTCGGTTTAGCACCTGAAGCAGCACTGAGAACAATTCATTAACTATTGCAAAGAGAAACTTTTCAGAATGCTTAGGAGATACATATTGGTGGTATAGCTAATTCAGTACAAGCAACTGCCATCCAGCTACTTTTCTGTAGTTTTGACACAAAAGTCTTGAAAGTGAATATATATTGCATTGTTAAATACATACTTGTTCTATGTGTTTATATAAATATAAATTCTTTGTAATCCACAAACTAACAAAATAACACTTTACAAAGAGAACTTCTTTAAAAACAAGAATGGCAAGTATTGTATATAGCCAAAGGACACCTGCAGCAGTAGCTCAAGAAACTACTGTTTAAGTGCATAGGAGAGTGGGGCTTAAACACATTACCTTTAAGAGTCAAAATTGAATTCCATTTTCAAAGAGTTCTCTTGGCCTTTTATAATATTACACACCTCCAGATAGGTAGTCACTAATTACTCCAGATTATTTCTATTTGTTCTGTAAATGTAGGGTACAATTGTTTCAAAGGACATCGGAAGTGAGAACGGACATCCCTTTAGTGCTCACTCCCATAAACACAGCTTAGAAAAGTCCTTTTGCCTTTTTCAGGTTAACTTGCTTCCAAGATGGTAGTGCATTGTACTCCTCTCTTGTCATCTCTAATGCAACCTGCATTTAAAACAAGAGGATATGCCATTAGCAAAAACACCTCTAAGTAGCATAATTGGCTTTACTGCATGGTTAGACACAGATGCACAGTGTGACAATGCACCTATTCTTTCCTTACCTCAAAGTCCTCATCTGAAAGATAAATTTCAAGCTTCAGTGGATCAACTCCCTCAGGCAGAGGCCTAGCTAAGAGATCTGCTAATGGATATACTGTTTTACACAGCTTGGCCAGCACATCCTCTACAAGTATTATCTGATTAGAAACATCGGCATCCTGTAAGGAGAAAAGGAAAACAGAACAGGATCACAATGCTGAAGCCACTGACTGTGCTCAGGGCAGTCTGCAGATGGCACGGGATGACCCACTCTGCCTGACCCATGGAGCACAAAGCTGTACATCCAGGTGTGCACAAAGGAAAACAGCCCTGCCCTAAAACAACCTCACAGCTAAAAACACGTCTGCACTGAGCAGAAGGACATCCTGTACACTCAGAATCTCAGTTTGAGGCTGAAATCTGTGTTTAGTCATGAAGCCAGTGTTTTCCACAAAGGATGGCTGCAGAAGACTTACAGAACAAAAAATGTCATTTGCCTTGAGATGCCCCTTGACTGAAATCTTTTAAAGCAGCCACATAGAATTTGTCTGTGACTCTGCATCCCAGGTGAGTCAGTACTGGAGCCCTTGAAGCCAGCTGATCCTTTGTGGGCTGTTTTGCTCCCCTGCACTTGGAATCTGGTGGACAGACCAGAACTGCATGTTGCTGCATGATTGAAACAGCTGTTCTGCTAAACTCTAGCACACCTTTTTCTATGAGATGATTCAGATAACACTTTCCTCCTGTTTCTAACAAAAAAGAATATGAGAAATTACACAAAAAAGAAACCAGGAATGCCTCTGATATTCACAGTCCCAGACAGACTCTAGCTATATTGCTGGTTTCCTTCCTGTGCAGACTCCTGAGTTGTGTTTTCTAAGTTCATCCTCTGGATCTTGCGTCTTGATAACACAAAAAAGCAGTGTTACTGACAACACAAGACACACCTACTAACAGAAGGAAACAGACAGTGCAATGGAAAGTTTTACCATTTCTGTGATCTCTGCGATGTCTTCTCTGTGTTCCCAACTTGGGAACATATTAGTGAATGTCAGAGGTTCTAGGCCAGCATGAATTAGATAGGATTTTGGGGGCTTCTTTACATTTTTTCCTAAAAACAGTCAAAATACAAAATAAAAAATAAAGAGAAATGAAAAATTACAAATGGTACCATATTTTGCAATGCAACACACTATTCAAAGCTACCTCTTAAGCATATTTAGTTCTTTCCTGAAAAGCTGAAGTAATTTAAGGCAGTAAGAATAAATTTCACCAGGATTTTTTAAAAATTAGTATAGAACATTTTAACATGTTTTTCAGTATTCTTAGACCTGCCTTTTACTGTATCTGACTGCAAGGATCAAAACATGTATGCTGAAAATCCCCAACAGCTACTCCTAACCCAATGCCTTTCTTGTCTTACAGAAGTAGAGTTTGATTAGAGTAAGCAGAGTGTGATGGTCTGAAATCAGCCAAATTCAGATAAATGAAACCTTCTGGCATGCTCAGCAGAAGTGTCCTGCCAGCAGCCAACAGCCAACAAAGCTTAAGCTTAGAGGCTTAAGTGAGAATGTTTAAACTGTTCTGAGGATACAGAGGTGTAAAACAGTAATTTTGTTATTACAAATGCATGGGATCTGAAAGTTAACAGAAGTGTTCCAATCACTGGGTAGTAATTATTGATGATTTTCAAAGACAGTCCTGTTTTTATAAAACAGGTATGTGTGCACACAGTATAGGACATGGACAGATCCCTTCCTAGGAGTTATGTATCTGATTAAGTGCTTAAAGTTGTTATGCCAAGTACTAGTGAACAAAGGTCTATTGGTTGAATGATTTCATTCCCCAGGGATTCAAAAGCACTGATAAATTCCAAGTATTATTGGAAAGAGGTAGATAGGCAGCCAGGGACTGAGAGAAACTATAATTCAAAAATTATATTGTACATTCATCTTACTTGGATTTAAACAACTCAGTCTAAACAAATCTTTATTCCAGATAGGCAATGGAAAAGCTGAAGATGGTGCAAAGCTCACAATCAGGTGAAAGTAACAGAGCAACATGATATGACCTCATTTCCAAGGGCTGTAGTTTCCCTAAGAGCTGCTTATTAAAAAATTCTGTTATTCCCTAGATTCAATCTCAGAACATCTTTATGCTCTAAGATTTCCTCCATTACATAATACTCCGGGTTTTACTGTAGTCCCTACCTGCACTTGATGCCTGTGGGCTGTCAGGCAGAAGGATCTAAAAGAACATATCCCCTTCTTGCCATTGCTAAGGAGCACCCCAGGGAACTCATGCAACCTGTGCTGAATGCAAACGAGGGTCTGGCTGGATGTGGATGTTCCATTAAGTTTGCAAAATCTCAGTGTCACAGGTTTGGCCTTACATCAGATATTGAGAGCAAACTGATTAGAGAGAATATGTTCATATGAAACTGAATATTAGAGGTGAAAGCTCTGCAGAGTAGTCTAACAAGTATATTAGAATGTGATTTAGAATTTAGACAGAAGATTTACTTGAGTGCTTGATTCTAAGCCTTCTCTTTCACATATTTTCACTGTGTTTGTTCATTCTGCCATGAACTATGCAAAAAAAATGCCAAACATTAAAACCTGTGCATTTTCATTGCATGAATTCTGCCCCCTGCACAAACTGATCTCCTCAGTAAGAATCACTGAAAGGCAAACCAGATTCTTCCCTCTCCTGGCAGTCTGGAGCTTGACTCTCCAGATTGCTGATTTAGCAAATAAAATCATAGAGAAACTTTCAAGACATTTTGACAAGTTAAAGGAGATTTATGCACAAAGGAAACTGCTAGGTATATTCAAGGGATATCCAGAGTTGCTAATCAATCTCTTTCATGCCATCATGTAGTTAAACACTGCAAGCCAGGAAAAGAAAAAGGGGAGGTGCAGGGGAAGTGGGGAGTGGGTCATAAATGAGGAAAGAAATGAAGAAAAAAAATAAGAGAAAAACATTTCAATGCTTCTGGTCACTCAGCTACATTCTGGTAGTCAAAATAATTACAGCAGTATTAGTAACTCCTAAAATTAAATTTCTACACTTTGATAAGTAACACCACATAAGAGCTAGACAGCTCTGACAGCTTGATGCAATGAAATTTTGAAGTGGTTGACAGAATTTCAGATAATGAAAGCAACAGACCACAAGAACAGAATAGTCTGAACGGAAAAAAGCTGCTACAGAAGGGTGCATCATCTTTAGCATAGACATAGTACAAGCAGAATTGGTCTTTTAACAGTAACAAACTTGTGCTGTATCTATTCAATCACACACCCTGAAACTCTTGAGAAATATCCATAGCAAAGAGGTTAAAACCCACAACTGCTGCAAAGTGAGCACTCAGCAAAATAGCTTGTCCTATGATACAGAAGCTAAACTTCAGAGCCCTGAGGAGTCAAGGAAGAACTTCCCACTGTGCATCAAACTCAAATGCAGCAAATTCAATCTAGTGCAGAAGATATTAATCCCTTTTCCCATCATCAAACTTGAAGTTCAAGAAATCTGGATAAGTACCCAAACCTCAGCATGTGCATCTGATTCAATCTCTGGCTGGGACCAGAAAACATGACTTTCATTACCAGAAGATTACAGCACTGCATGAGGAACACTGATAGTGGGATCTTACCTCCATCTCTCTCATTAGCTTGCTGAACAGCTCTGGGCACTTCATTCATGGGGCTCTGTTCCTCTATGCTGACCTTCACTGATGCTATGAAGCACACTGACACACATGGCTTCAAAGAAATCCATCTTATCACTCCTGACTTGCAGAAAGGGGGTGGTGGTGAACAAGTAACTGGCCTCTTCAGGAATTCAGCAGTCAAAGCCAAAGACTCTTCCAGTTACTGCCCTGTCTTTAGCCCCCATTCCTAAACAAATGCTGCTGTTTGGCAGGGCAGTGCCAGAGATACCTGATGAACCATACAGAGTAATAATGCAGTCCAGTAAAGGTCGCACTTCAGTGTTTGCAGTACTGGTTTTCAGCTATCTCCTGTCAGGTGTCACCAACTCCCCTCAGTGACACAAGAGCAACTGACTAGAAACACAACACTTGTTCCTACTCCTATTTGACCTGGAGATTGCAGAGACTGGCTTATTGGCATATAGGTGGAATCCAACAAGAATATCACTTTCCCTCTTCAAATGCACAAATGTCTATGGGAGAGTTACACCCACTATGTCACAAGCTGTAAAGTTTATTTGCTACAGACAAAAAACAGTGGCATCATGAGTCTCAAGGTCTTTAAGCAGTCAGGACTTCCTTGTAAGAGAACACATTTTGCACCAATTAAGCCCTAGTGACTTGTTCACAGTGGGAAACTGCACTGAATTAACAGAACGCAGCTGTTACTTATGCCCTCTCTCCTGCATGGTAACCCTACACCTCTCTTTATTTATTCTCTGTCAGAAGATGCAAGGTCTATTCCCAGATTCACATAACAGTAGATGAAGTGAGAAGGCAGCATTATGGTGTCTCAAGGAAACTTTACTAGTGCAGAAGATAATATCTAGACACTGTACTCTTACAAGATCATCAACTGCAGCTTGAATCACTGCACAGTGAGTGACAACACCTATCCTGCAAGCAATGAGCACAGAGCTGAGGCTCTGTCTTCCAGCATTTCTAATGGCCAGCATTTTTCATGTGGGATTTGGTCTCGATCTTCAAAGTATTTCCATCTCCCCTACTAAATTGACACCCAGTTACATCAGTGAACAGCATCTTCATTCAGCCTTTTTGATACACAGAAGCTTATGAAATCTAAGAGGAGCTAGAGAGAAAACCTTCAGGTTTATGAGGCTGTATTCTCAGTATACACTTTTAGGAATCTGATGTCTGAACTATTCTCCTTCAGTGGGAGCACAGTAAAGAAATAAAGCCTTTCCTCTGACCATTGAGTCAGCATGGTATCTTGGCAATTTGGAAACAGTGCCACTACTAAACAAATGGTTTGCTAAGAAAGAGTGAAGAATGTATCTTCAGACAAATTGATGTTTATTGATAAAATTGGGGGAGCACCTTTCAGCTCAAGACGGCATGGCATGGAAAGGTATGACACTCTCAAAGCAGTCAGACGGAGCAATCCGTTACCTTTGCAGTACCGGAGCACTGTCTCCATGGCGCATTTCCTGTCTGTAGCCCACCTGATTCGAGCTGATCCAGTGATTTTGTTTTCCACAGGCCACCAGCCTTGCCACAGGTACACTTCATGGTGATTGTCAACAAGGAACAGTGCTACACAGTCAGAAAATAAGAAACACATCATCAGCGACTTACTAGTTTTTATAATCCAGTCTTACACGATTGTCAGCATCACAACAGGATCATTTCATAGCTTCCCAATCCCACTTGTTAATCATCCAGCTAAACCTCCGCTGGACTCAGATTCTCTGACATAAGCAATGTATTTTTATAGCAAGCTTTTAGGATACAGATACATTTGATTATTTCTCAGCATTTTTATCACAGAAAAATTACTGTTATTTCTTAATGCCATATAAACACCATCCACGCATGACAAATCAAGTGCTTACAGCTACTGAAACACTGTCCACTGCAGGATGCAGTTATCTGTTTTCTTGTTACTTAAGTATTTTAAAGCATATACCTGGCTGTGGGGCAGTGTACAGATCCTCTTGCAAGAATGGCATGGAATTGATGACAGCAGGGTCTCTAGAAGGGTAAACATACTCAGTGGCTGAGAATTCTCCTGATGAACTACTGAGGCTGAACAGGCGGGGGGTGAAATTAAACTTTCCAGGATCTTTAAAAAAAAAAAAGTAAGAAGATTTGCAACAGAAAATGTCAGAGACAATTGTGAAAAATAAAAAATAAACTTTTAAAGTCACTATAAATTCTCTGTTTTTTAAAAATCAGGAAAGACAACCAGATGTCTTGCGAGACTAGCAACAGCTGTGAAGGAGCTGAGCTAGACGGCTGGCTGCCATCAGTTTGACTCTGATCCTGGCTAGTTACTATCAACCATTTCATAACTGGCTGTTTTGCAGCTTAAGTGAAGCAAGTCCATCTCAGAGTTAGCTGACAAATTTTCCACTTGGTAAATCAATTCCCCTGCTACCTTTGTTGGCAGTTTCAAAGCAAAGGTTGGATGAGAATGTGTGCAGAAGTGCCTCCTAAATCCCTTCAGAAGAGAAGCAAGATGTATTGGTAATGGTGTTAACTGTTGCTCTGTGCTGTCTGAATGCAGATGGACAGCAGAAGGGGGAAGAACAAAATGAAACACTTGGTCTTCCAGCACTTTCTTTCTAGAACAGTATTACTTCAATCAGTAGATTTTTGGAAGCATCTCTCTGAAGGGATCATATCAACTACCAAGAAGTTCTTCAAAAACTACATTAAATCTCACAATACCATAGACCAGTAAAGTAAAATGTGAATGCCAAATCCAGGAAGTGAGATCTACCTTGCAACATGCAATCATAGGCCTTTCGATCTCTCCTCCCTAATGCGTCCCAGAATCCCAAAGGCTCTGACCCTTCATCACATTCATGAATTGTCACCTTGCTGCTGCTGTGCAGTCCTGCCTCCAGTGGGCATCTACAAAACACAAAGAGAGAGAGTTAACCCACTGTTCCTGCCCCAAACACAGCTAACACAAACCTGATGGCTACTTGCATTATTAGAACACAAAAGTATCCTCTAGCTTGTTGCACACTTCGTGTCAACACAAACACTTTGAAAAATTATCAAAAAACAGACAGGAAATTGCAACAACCATTCTCACACCATTTCTGATCCCATTCACAGAGTGGAGTTGATGTTCACATGAGCTCTCAGTAGGGATTCTCACTGCCTGCTTTTGCAACTGCTGCTGTCCTCCTCGCATGCTTTCCCAAATTAATTTCCTCTCCCTTATTCACAAGACTGGATTCTTATCCTCCTATTGACTGTAATTTAATTTGCTGCTCAGATATTGAGCATCTCCCTCCAAATGGAAAGTGTCTGGGGTTTTTTGCAACTGTAATTTGTACAGTAGGAAGAATATGGATTCCCCATCCCTGAAAGTGTTCAAAGTGGATGGGACTTCGAGCAACCTTGTCTAGTGGAAGGTGTTTCTCCTTTCAAGGGGGCTGGAATTAGATGATCTTTAAGGTCCCTTCCAATTCAAACCATTTTATGAGTCTATTAATAAATGCATTTGACCTTCAGTGAAAGTGATTACAGAACATGTGTTTTCTCCCCTCTACCAAACCAACTACCCATCACTTGTCCTCCTCACCAAGCATGCACATGCTGCATTTGTACTCAGAGAATAGCTTTATTCATTTCAAATTTTCTTGGAGTCAGATTATTTTAAGTAAATTGGTAGCCTATATAAACATCTCCAAAATATAGGTCAGACACTCACTGTTCTTTTATTTTATTGGCTGCTGTTCTTCCTACATCCTTGGTGTGAGATTGTGCTTTGCAGCCATGCCACAGGTAGATAAGAGCTTTATTTATATTGAGGACAATCATGGATGTCCGGGAACGCAGGCTGCTGCAGTGACATGCTACTTCAAGTAAGTTTCCTTCATTGGGAACTTCTCCTCGCACGCAATATAGCCTCCAGTCACCTGGAGCAGACAGGAACAGTGCAGCAGTGTTATATAGTCACATGGCATTGAAAAGTCAAAACCTCTGCTCTAGAACAGCTGTTCTCACACTGGGTGAATTTCATCTATTGCCTACCTATACTGTCAGAGAATAAACTAGCTAAGTGCCAGGTTTGGCTAACACTACTCAAGAAACCCTGGTACAGAAAAGATGCCTTCTGAAATCTTGCTACAAGAGTACAAGTACTGAGTACTGAAGAGCTTAAAAGAGCAGAAGAGTCAAGTTCTGCTGTTTCATATGGGAGAAAAAGGAAGACAAATAGAGTATTCCTATCAGTTCCTCCTGCCCTCTGCACCTTAGGCAGAAGGTCACATTCAGGTGTGAACTGGAGCATCTCCAAACTACACCTGCATTGAAATTCTACCTCAACTACAGCATTCCAGGAAGATGTTACAAAAAGTAATGACTGGGTAACAAAAGCCTTTCCTTAGAGCAGAAGAATTGCTCATAAAACTGTCTTTTTTCTCCCAGACTATATAAAAAAGAACATATTTTAAAGCAAATGGGTACTTAGCTTAATTAAAAACCAACTAAAACTATTTATATATGCACCAATACAATCAAGTCAGCATGGTCTAGGATGAAAAAATCCATTCTATGCTCAAAGAAGAAACAGACTACCTTGAAACAAAGCATTGCAAAGCTGTCTTAAGAGTTTCATGGCATTAATTTCCCCTTTCTACAGAGTATGGTATCTGAGACCAAAGATTTTGGGACAGAAGCTCTTAACTAACAATAATTTACTTTGTGCATTTTCTTCTTCCTCTTCCCTTCTTCCAGCATGCACAATCATCCCTCCTTGGAAGCACTGCAGGAAGCATGGTGGTTCTTTCCCTTGAAGCACTTGTACCTGGAAATTGAAAGCACCACTCTTCATTAAAAAAATTAAGCAAGTATAACGATCCAGGAAAACTAGTCTCTATGGATTATTAAAAATTATTTAGTTCTGGCCACCCACAAAGATGGCTTTCCTTCTGCTTTACAACTGCTGACTATTGTTTAAATTGCCATATACGAGCATGCAATGGGTTTCATATGTGACCTGCATATTAAAAGATACCTCTAGCTGGAATCCAACAATCAAGAGTTTCAGAGGACAACTTTAAAATTGGTTTAAACTAACCATTATTTGAATTCTTTACAGAACTGGTCCACCTTCACTGACATTCTTCAAAACCACTATGAACATAGGAACTGAAGCGGGTTTAAAATTTGCTGTAAAACTGGTTTCTGTGACAACATGCATGTTCTCTGCTCACTAAACATTGCATTTTGAGTATGAAACTGATATGGCAAATTGCTAAATCAGCTATGTTGCAGAGACTCCCACACCCTCAATCAAAGGCATTAATCTTCTATGAACTCCTGTCTTGCTGGTCTTGTCCACACTGCTGTTAAAAAAAACTAATTACAGCATGATCAAGGCACAGAAACTAACTTTAAACCTCCCACCTCGTACGTTGGTAACAGCGAAGCCACAGCAAAACCCAAGTCTGCTTTAAAACAAAATAAGCTAGTCTGTCCTCTCAGCTTCAAACTAGCTGTATCTGTATTTGTTAGAAACTCTGCAAAACAAGGCTATTAATATCTAATTATGGATAATAATAAACAAACTGAAAATTTCAAGTGTATTTTTTGCCTTGGATGGCAGAAAGTGCTTCTACTCAGCACTAGGAAGACAGTCCTGTTATCTGAACATGTACCTGACTTGAAGGCATGAACCTGTGTAATGGTGCTTCACATATTCCTGAAGGGAGAGACCTTCTCCTTCAGCCTTTCTCAAAAATATCATCTTTAGAAATGAAATTTGGGAATGACAATCCATAAAGGAGCTTACATGTCTGTGGCAGTTAGAATAACACCAAAAGTAATTTTGAGGTCCGAGTATTTGTAATGGCAAGAACACCTTTACAGCCAAAAAAGGTAATACCAATTTACTATTAGTGGATAGCTGGGCAGGCAAATCTTACCAGTCTGCCACCTAGGAAGCTCACCTGTGCTCCTCTCTCTTCATCGAGTTCCACTGTCATCAGTGCTGATGTTCCTTTCTCACTCACTGTGGAGTGCCTTCCTTGCCAAAAGAAATATACACATTTCTCTTTTCCAACAGCCCTCACTTGTTGCTCTCCTTTTTGTCTGCTTCCAACTGTGAAACAGAAAGCACATGCTGAAGAAAGTATTCTGGCTATAGGTTTAAACAGCACATGGTTTAATCTCATCTGCCAGCTCAGCACTATCCTATCCAGAACAGGAAAGATAAAATGTCCAGTTGGAGGAACATTAGGTCTCCAAGCCAGCACGTCCCCATGCAGAGTTGGCATTGTCTCCTCAGGTGGATGTGAGCCCACGGGCAGGATGCCTGTGTTGGCCGGAGAAAGAGATGTAGAAAGAATTGGTACTATCTGGAGAAAAATAACTGACAACACTTGAGCCAATTTGCATGTGAAATGGTATGTCCAGTTAAGTTACCACAAGAGTGCGTTATGGCTCATTTTCCACATTACACACTGTTCCTTGGCAGCAGGAATACAGCAACTTTTTTTTTCTTATTATTACTATTTTTTTGAAAGGATTGGCATTTAGTTTTTATGATAAGCAAATAATGCTTACAGCAAGTGAAGTTCAACAATATAACCAATTATGGAATATTTTACTCTTTCCAGTGAACAGGGAATAAACAGGTATAACTTAATCAAAGATTTAAAAAACCCCAGGAGTTTTAAAACAGATTCTTTAAAAAAATATTAAAACTTCTGCCTGGATTCCAGCAGTGCTGAGCAGCATCCAAATGAAACACTTAGGAGAAAGTATCCTGTTTTTTTCAAGTTGAGAATATTCAAACCACTACTCACTTCTAAAATTTATAGTTTTCATTCTTATCTGTACATTCAGCCCATAAAAGTACTGCCTCCTACATAAAAAAATTATTCTGTTTTGGAGTGATGGAATATGTTTTCATCCATTTGGATTAGAAGTCTGTTTGCAGTTCAGTACTAGTGAACTTCTCCCAAGACTTACAAGCTTTCATATTTTTCTTGGATTTGCTAGTATCTGAATTTGAAGATCCTGACTAAGACCTACCTACATTTTTTGGCTAAAAGCCTGAAGCTATATAACTGTTACACTGCTTTCAACTGATTTTAATATACTTCTATTTGGAACAATCATTTTTTGAATATTTCTATGTAATTTACCACAAAAGCCATCTATTCTTAGTTTAGTACCAGAAGGGAGAGTTCCAATGGGCTTACTGAGCTGACTAATTCTCAACCTTTACCTGCTGCTCTCAGGCTCTTTGTCAGAACACTGCTGAGCCTGAAACCCATAGCAAAAGGTTTCCCACAACAGCAAACAGGACAGCAAAGGCAATGAGTTGGCAAGGGCTTTCCTGTTATTGTTACTGATCTCAATTACCCAGCAAAGGCTTTCCTTCTTGCTAAGTCTACCCCTCATGCAAGACATTCAGACCACTGTCATTAGTCCAGCTGCCTTGTTATTTTGATGTGTTAAGCTGTGGGCACAATTCTGGCTTAATGAGCTGTCCTGTGAATGTGTACACCAGTGTTGGGTAAAAGCAGAAATGGACAGGATTACATTTGATGTATGAAAAATAACTATGGTTTACTACGGTTTGTATGGGTTTTTTTCGTATTGCTTCCTTTTAAACAAAATAAAAAAGGAAGATCTACTTTATGGTCTCGGAAGGCTAAATTAGCATTCCTAAACTTTAAAACAGCCTCATATCCAAGGAGGTCCAGGTCTGGATCTCACCACTAAGCAGCAGTTTTAGTTTCACTTCTCCATGTTTCAGCAGGAATGTTGGAATTGTTCACTAACCTGTAGTGCTCACCATGTACTTCCACTTCACCACATATGTGTCTCCCTCATGGAATTGCCCTATGCTTTGCTTAGGCAATCTACTATAATCAAATTCCAGGATGTGCCAGACATCCACAGACGCAGTGATAATTTCAAACTGCCTCCCATCTTCTCCTTCTACAAGTCCATAGCCCCGGCCAATATTCATTCCATCCAAGACGGTGCCTACAGTTGTTTGAGGCACAGCTACCATTAGCATGACGTCATATGGTTTAGAGTCAGATCTGGATTCTTCCTGTCAAAAAATACAGAGAAGAATTTTCTTTGAGCATAACTTTTTTATTTCTTACCACACAGTTCCAGTCAAACTGTTTGACTCCTGTATATTTCAGTATTTTAGTATCTTGTAATTGTTTGATGCCTTTTCAAAGCCACCTAGCAGTATTAATTGAGCTGCTTGCTCATATAGAAATAATAATATATAATATATATATTTACAATATATATAAATAATAATAATATAAAGCAACTCTGTGGGTTTGCTGTAGGAGGCAATGTTGTGACCTGTAGGTCAAAGCCCACAGGATAAAGAATGTGCTCTGGATTCCTTGAGAACAAGCTTCCCTGGCTTACATCCCAGCTAGGTCATCTAGTTTGAAATACCTAGCGTGCTTATTATATGCACCTTCTGGTGAAGGGATTCACTAGAATTCTTCTCATTGAGTTTCTTCAATTCTGTCCAGTCAAGAAATTTTTCTTTGAATAGTATTGTCTCATTATGTTCTGTGAGTCTGCCAAACACAGCCCAGTCTGGGCGTCCTTGTCCTTTTCTGAACAAGGGAACAAAAGAAATAGAATCAAATTAAACACTGTGAGCAAAGGACAAGAAAACTAGGTACCTGCAATGAGACTAAATTTGAGTTACGATACCTGGGTATGAGGGGATTGCATTCTCCTGGGTCCAGAGGATTTATGTCACAATTGGAGTAGTCAAAAGTGCCATTCCACAAATGTTTTGCCAGCTGGAATGCCACTTTTCTTTGTGCTAAGGTAACTTCCTTTCCATGCCATACATATACTTCACTGCCAAAATCAAACACCAGCACCTAAAAACCAAACCAAACAAAAAAACCCAACAACCTACCATTAGGTTAGGTGATAACCTCATGCTCCAGTTTCCATGTGCTGAACAGAAACTCCTCCAAATATGTGAGTTTCTACAGTGACATTAACAAGCAGCACTGCAATGCAAAGTATGGACAGGGCAGTGGTCTGCACTGTGACAGCTAATTTTTGAGGATGACTGGAAGCAAGTACAGGAAATGCTGTGAGCTGTGTCTTCAGATGGCATCTAAGTCACTAGCAGATTAGAGAGCTCTTATTGCTAAAAATGCTGCATGACTGATTGCTGGCCAGTTACAGCAGCTTTCCCTGATGTTTTGACCTATGCCTTGTCCCACAGCCAGGGAAGGCTGACAGAAGACACAACATGGGTAACTGGCTCAGCAAATGGGCTTCAATACTTCCAAGAAAATGCATTGTGTCTACTTCAGAAATCTGCTCTCATTCTGACTTGAATGGGTGAACTGATTGTTTGAAAGGGAAAAGTCTGCTAAAGATAGAAATAAAACAAGGCTTTTATTTTGTTTTGTTTTTCTGCAGTGCTACCTGTTTTGCACTTTAAGATTCTGGAGTAATCCACCATTGACAAAAATGTTACTAAAAGTCATTATCAGTCGCATGTTCCTGCATTCGCCACAGGAGCAGTAAGTGGCACAATACCTCTTTTGGTTGTAGCAGGGTGCATTTTGGCACCTTTCCCCAGTAGTCATCCTCAGGAATAAGTTTATCTTCGACAAGGCGGTAAATGCAATTTGTTTCTATTATTGCAGCTTCATACATTTCATCTTCTTCAGGACTTCCAGCAGCTTAAGGAAAAAGATTGTCAAAAATAATAAAAAAATTTTAACATCCAACTATTTTTACTAAAGAGAACCGATTTGATTATTTTACTGTCATAGAATTTCAGATGCTGTAACTGTAAGAATGCTTACACTGGTAATTTGCCTGTCCACCAAGGAGTTTCCAGAAGTCTTTGGCTGCATGGGTGTGAGTATTTATTCCTTCTTCTATAGTCTGTATATAAGAAGCTCTACAGCCAAGTTCTCTCTTTGTCTGAATTAACGTCGCAAGTTCTGAAGCCTAAGAGATTAACAGTTATCTGAGCAGGATTGCTTAAATCTTTGAAGTTCTTGTGCAATACTTTTGTTCAAGAAGAAGAAAAATGGGATATTAGAGCAAATAACAGAAGAAATGGTTATTATTTGTTACACTAAA
The DNA here is from genome assembly GCA_035221455.1 of Xenops minutus. NCBI lineage: Eukaryota > Metazoa > Chordata > Aves > Passeriformes > Furnariidae > Xenops > Xenops minutus. The sequence continues at coordinate 14,208,546 of JAWWEE010000074.1, forward strand.
TAAACAGACTCTTGGAAAAAAAGTTACAGAAATGCATTCATTAACCTCAAAACAAGACTTGATCTCAACGAACATGGGAATAAAAAGGACATCCTGCTATTCAGACTAATTTTTGTTTGAGTCCAAATCTGTATCCTGAGGATATCCTCTTTCCTCTTGCAGCTTCACAACCTACACACTCCTACGTCAGCTTTCATTCAGTGCATGCGCTAAAACACATTTTCAGGAATCCTGAATATCTACCTGTCACGGACTATCAGTTACATGTCACTTTTTGAGAGAACTGCCACTAAGGCTCAGTTTCATCAAAGAGACATATACTATGACAGTTCTAAAAATAAACAATAAACTCCCCAAACAGTACTGACCTTTGCTTTTTCTATGACATTTGCAAACTCTCCTACCCATAAGAAACATAAATGTGGAGTTAGCAACAGGAAACAGTCTCCACTGTTCAGTGACGAGGCTCTAGGTTCAACTAATCTTGTTTGAACATGTCTTCTTCCTAAAGAGAAAATAAAGCTAGTTATATATCTTCAACTACTACTATCAAATGCCAAGATCTAATTTGTTTTGAATGAAATACCAACAAATCCCAGCACATTTAGCAAAACATATGGAAACAGACTGTTAAAGAAGAATTACAAGACTACTACTGTGGAAAAAGAGTTTACTCACAGGAAACAAAATAAATGTTGACTCCTATCAACTAATATTTCTATTATTTCCTGTTCTTGCTTTAACAACTCTGTGTCCTTCTGGAAAGAAATGAATTAAGTAAATGGCAGACAGCAGTGAAATGTCAAAACCCTTCACATTTGCTTAAGTGAAGCTATGGCACAGTTTCTGTAAGCAGTAAAAAGTTTTAAGAATTTTACTTAGCCAAAATAGCAGCTACTATTTTGCAGAATCAGATATGTTACTATGCATTGTAAGGGCAAGTGGAGCAAGAACACTGTCATGTCACTTCCAAGTTACACTGAGCACTGGAACAATGGGACAGTTAAAAAATTTCAACAGGAGATGGCTAAAATTTCTGACATATTCTGTTCTCTCTTTGGAAAACACACACCAGTGGCACAATGCAAACCTGTTTCTAAGGTGTCACACAGTTGTCACTTATTGTTTTAAGTTCTGTACATAAATCTTGAGCTGAAGGTCTAGAACAAACTAAGCATCCAACTGTGGCAGCAACTCCCATATGGTACATCCAGCCTATTATTTAGAGAAAGTAAAAGCAGTTCCAGCATACCTTTAATTTGCAGGAGCATAAGCTTCTTGTATGGCACAGCACTATTGTTAGAGTTTTGCTCTGTTAGATTAACACTCCGCAGGCTAATGTTGCTGAAGTTCTCTTTGCTTGCCAGGCCAGCAAGTGCTACTTCTGAGAAATTTGAGTTTGTAGACACTTGTACATTAAAGGAAGTTGGAGGAAAGACAAACACACACAAAAAAGACAAAATTATATTAAAAAATGGGGTATTACATTAAGAAAATAATTTCTGTTATTTCCAGTTTTAATTTTTCTCAATAGCAACAGCAAAACCAGGTTGAACTCAGATTAACCACTAGCCCAAAAGCCTTGTGGGTTTAGGATTCCCTAAATTTCTAGATATCATCCAAGAGTAAACTGCCAGCATCACAATTATGTTATTTGGCAGAAATACCATATATTTGGCAGGAAACATGTCTCACCCCACCTTCTGTGAAGTATTGTGTGGATCTTCAGTGCCTAATAAGTCATCAGGAATAAAAAGACAGCAGAGAGTTGAGGCTAATTAACTGAAATCCCCTTAAAAATTTGGCTCAGACAGTGTGATGCAACAGCCATCGACATTTCAAAGTCTTAGTCATTTTCTACTGTAAACTTAAGGCCCAAATTCTTGGCTACTTTTGCTTGTTGTGCAACCAAAGACAAAGCACTTTATGAATTTATAACTCAAGGAAATTCTCATGAAATGGCAACAAAGTATTACACATATAATTAGTGTTTTCATCAATACAGTCAACATTTAAAGATGATCTTTCTTTATTTAAATGTAGCAAGGAAAACGTGTACCCCAAATGGTAAGAGTGGCCTTGGATAAATTTTACAATAATGTCTTTTGCTGTCTGTCTGGTTGCCAGGAGAAAGCAATGTCACAAGTAAAAGACAAAGCCCTTCCACAAAGCACCTCTATGGAAATTAATCTTTAGGAGTCAAGAAGGCTAATTCCAGTTTCTGAGAGAAAATTAGGACCCAAAATTGAGGCCAGTGTACCTGAACAAAAGTTCATCTATTCTTGCCAGCTCTCACCCCAGCATAACGTAACATTGGATCTGCTTTCCTTGATCTCCTGTCCTCACCCTGCAGGCACCGTGGCACTCTCTCCCTCTCTGCACAAGGTGACTGTGCTAAAAATAAATAATAAAACCTACACACAGGAGGCAGCTGCAGGTAGCTTTGCCTGAGGAAGTCACACAAGCCCTTCTCTCCAGACCTCCCAGCCAGTCTACATTCTACCTCATACCTCACTCAATTTATTGCCATTCAGAGAATGTGTTCCATTTCTTAATTTCTGATTTTTGTATTGGGATTTTTTTCCCCACTTTTAATTAAAATAGCAAGATGGTGTCTTGTACAAATCATGCTGCTAGCTTACTTTTTTCTACTTTCATTCGCTTTGACTCCATGAAGGCAACATTCAGTCTCTGTTCAGTATATTCATGAAGAATATCTTGTCTTGCTGCCAGCATTTTCAGAGGGTTTCTTGAGGACTGGACTCTGCGTGTAGGCCTAACTGCACGTTTGTGCTCTGCTACAGAAGATATCAATCTGGAAAACAGGGTTTACAATCATCAGATAACTTTTCTAATGACAAGAGTCAGGATCACTTCCTCAATTCAGGCAGAAGCATCATTTCAGAAATATGCAGAAGAAATAGACATGCCCAGTACTAAGAGACCTACCTACATGATGACTTAGAGCTGAACATTGAACACTTGGCCCTATGTCTGCTTTCAAAACAATGAGGAAAAAAATAGTTCTTACTTTGGTGCATAAGGATCAAAGATGGCATCAAAGTCCTCATCAAGGTCCAAAGGCACTGAGGAAGAAGGGAAATCCACATGGCGATAAAATTTGGAAAATGTTTCATCATCATCCAGCTTCATCACCTCTTTCACAGACCTTCCTGTAACCGTCAGCACTGTCTCTTGCATCCCAGCAACTGCAGGAGGAAAACACCTTATCCAGTAAATAATCATACTCAAGGTTCTAACTCTAAAAAACATAAACATGGCTTGTTTGGTAGTTGTCTGAGTTGTCTGAGTGGGGTTTTTTAGGGGGAGATGGTGTTTTGGTTTTTGTAGGGTTTTTTGTGGTCTTTTTTTAAGTGATGGTAGAAAAGAGCTGGAAAAGTGTTAGAACAGTCTAACTCCTACTCATATGCAAGAATCATTATACAAAATGCTTGGGAAATATGACTAAATGAGAAACTTAAGCACTATCAAAGATGAGTTGTTTTGGTATGATATAAGGATGATATAAGCATTTTATGGACTTGTATTTTCCGTCTTGTCTCCCACCATGTAATTCCTTCCTTTGAAAAGATCTACTAGAACTGCAAGTGGAAAAGTCATTGCTTCAGACTAGTGAGTATGGCACAATCATTATTCCACACTAGTGCCTCCTCTGCTGAAATGTGAATACAGTTGTTTATGGTATCTGACACACTACAAATTACAAAAGGTATTTTGTCTTACAAATGGAGGACAGACATATGAGATAGAAACACTGGAGAACTCTAGACAGCTTCATAAATAGCCAATAAGCTGTACAAGGAAGCTGAAGAACTGCTACAGAGAGTCAATGTTCAAAAAAGCAGGAAGGTAAATGAACTATGCTTTGAGCAGCTTAGTGTCCTATCTTGATTTTAATAAGACTAAACTACAATAAAGCTGTTTCACTGTGTGTGGCAATATGGTTCAGACTGGCTGTACGGCTTTAAGAAATTTTGCCCTCAAGAAGGATGTGTGCATCATGTGTAGAGAAATAAGAAAGCTGTTTTGGCATTTGTGATGTACTCTATTATACATTTGTAATACAATAGTGAAATTTAGTAAAGACTGAATCACAAAAATAAAGGAAGTGATCAGGAAGTACAGAAAAAAGAAATATTCAGTTTCTGTTATCCATTTATCGAAATTGGAGAGTGAAGACACTGCCACCTTTGGGAACTCTACCAACCTTTGTTATTCAGCCTTCCCAAGAACGACTCCAACTTATCAAGCTTCATATCTGATTCCAATTGCATATCAGGCCTGGCTTCAATTTCTAAGCAAACCAGAAAGTAAAACCTGTTAATTGACAGGAAATAAAAAAGTCTGAACATATCTCAGCCATTTTCATTCCTTACCTTCCAAGGGCTTTGTAACTGGAGTAGTAGACTTCTGCCGGTTACTGTAAGGGGATGCTACTGGTGTTAGAGCACTTGGAGAAGCCAGGCCTGCGTAGGAACACAGAACATGGGAATTGCAGTCATGAGTTCAGCGTGCATTTCCAGCAATGGCAGGGAAGCTATTTAGGGAAAGCAGACGAGCCTGGACACTTCCTACAGACTGGCGTACTTCCCCAGCCTCCCTAACTATGCTTTCTCTTGAATTCAGTAATTTTACTCCTTTTCAAGATAGTAGCAGTTCACTTAGTCTATATTTTGGAGTCCAACTCTACCACAAGCCACATTTTAAAAACATGAAAGTGTTCTGAACAAAAAGATATGGTCAGCAAGGAAATTACCAAGATCTTGCTTGGCACCTTCACCTCCACCATGCCCTCACCCTTTTAAAAATTTAAATGCATAAATACACACAGCAGGATACATCTGACTTGTGAATGCTGTCCCTGGATTATGCAGAAATTCTTGGGCCCTGTTGCATTTTTAAGAATACATGGAAATATCAGTAGAAATGGAAGTCAGAGTTCCCACAATATTAAGCACTCCTCTCTCCTTTTGTTGTACTTTCCTCCACTATTTTCAGTAATGATCAGAAAGCAAAGCATTCTAGACCCAGTGGATAAAATGAGATGATTTTTTTTAGTTCTTTTCATATGACTCTACATTTCTGTAGTAATAGAAATGGCACTCTATAGGATTCATGGGTTTTATTAGGTAGAAAAGCATACCGAAGCAAGGAATTGCATCTATGTACTCTTGTTGCCTAAACTTTCAGTAAATGGGGGAACAGATGTTTAACTCTTCTCTGATATCTATTTTTCACTTAGCAATAGCTTACTAATTACTGAGCCATGTAAGTTAAGCCTTTAGTTGTTTTGATCAGATTAAGCCAATGTTATGCTGGGAGAATATCTACTAACCATGCTTCCACTATCTTTACTGCAAATCCTAGCAAGTCCTAATTGTCTAACACCAAGTCAAATTTAGAATATAACTGGGTAGCTTTTCCACGAGCAATTTTTCTCCCTTTTACCTAAGACACTCAAAGTTGCAGCAGGTTTTAAGTCAATGGGTAAAGCCTTCATCAAGACATACTTGAGAGGACATAGCTCTTAAGCAGCTCTGCCAGGACTTAATCCACAACACCACATTGAGAACTGCTTAGTAAAGGATCACCTTCCAAATAAGACTGAAAAATTTTCAGCCACAAGAAGCAATTAAAATACAGCATCTGTACACACGCATATAAAAAAAGACGTAATTTTGCACTGCTTTCTCATAAGCTCTTAAATTAAAAACACAATAATTTATTCTTTTAGGCTATAAAAACAGCACACATCTAACTAAAAGCCCACTGGGGTTACTTTTATTGATGCCACTGTCATTGTGTTACCTTGCTTCTTCAAAAGAGTGATCATAGCACCTAAAGAGACCCTCTCAAGGCAATTTTTTTCCCATTAAGAAGAGCAAATGCTATCACAATCTATTCCTCTCCTAAGACCAATCTATTTGGCAAAAGAAAAAAATAAATCTCAGAAAGCAAGTCTGTGGACAACTGAGCAGTTTTTCTTGGTGACCTTTCAAAAGAGGTTACTCTTTAGACAGTGACTACTGGTGTTTCTAGCAGCAAAACAATGTAAGCATCAGCTAAAACATGTTACTAATAGATGTAATTCCTAATACCGTGTATCTGTTTATCTGCCAACAGAGTGTGGCTTGGACTGCAAACCGTTACTCCTGTTGCAATATTACCCTTGCCTTACAATGATTTTTATTTTTTGATAGTTGTCATTTAACTCAAAGTTCACTGTTGTTGTGTTTAGTAACCAAGTCATTGTAACAAAACAAAATCTAGTATTCATTAAGCACAAGCGGTCAGTTTAGGTGCCTTCTTCCCCAACCAGCAGCACTGAAAGAACAGCTACATTTCTACCATATACAGTTTCCAGAGACTCCTGTCCATTTCAGAAGAACGATTAGGTCTCGAAAAAGTGACTGAATTCAAAAGATCCAAAAACAGTCAACATTGCTCCCTTGTCATTTTTACTCCCCAGTTCTACCCAGAACGAGGGAATCTCTTCAGTGATTTCTTCAGCCAACCATAACAGTTTGTGTACAAGACAACATCTAAAAAATAACACTTGTTTGCTAAATATTCCCAGCAATCCTAGGAGTGGGGGAAGTGCCAGCAACAGCAACAACTAGATTTTGCAACTATTCTCTAGACAGTGCAGCTGGGTCTTCAAAGGAAGAATAAATAAGAAAGGATAATCCAACTATACCCTCTGTGTTGTATTAGAAGTAAAAACAAAACATATATCCCTGTTCAAGTGAAAGACTTCCACCAGTCACACAGAGCCCAGTAGTAACTGGATGGCAGTGCAACAGTACAGAACAAAATTGGATCAATATGATGGCCACAAGAAGCTAAAGTGAACAGCCTCACAACATGATATTCAGCTGAAGATAAACAGTCCTTCTCTTGCTAAACAGATACTGTTTCTGCATAGCTTTAGCTTGACTCTGTTTTGACTAGACAGATAAGAGGTGTCTTATTTATACTGGGATCATTTCATCACTGACCTTTTTTTACCATTCGGCCAGCTACAGTGAACTGTGTGGAGTCATTGGCTGCTCCTTTACCCTTGGACTTCCAGGCTTCTTCTCGAGCTGTGATCAGGTGTTTCCTTTCCTCAATTGTCATTTGACTCTCCTGGTTATCTGCCATTCTTTGCTTTTGGGGGGAAAGAGAGAAAGATGTTTTAAAAAAAAAAAGATAAACCAATCAGGATACAGCTAAAGACTGGCTGAACATTTCAACTGCCAGATGCAGAGGGAAGGGAACAGGAGAACAAGCTACTGAAGTGAAGTCACAGGCACAGCTCAGTGACCCTGAGATGCTCCATTGTCTTGCTGCTCCATTACAACATCACTGAGGTTTTGGTCTATGTTCATTGACCTTTTCTTGAAACTACCAGTTATGGCAAATGGTATCCCTCTGAGCAAACAAACCATTCACTTTGCATATGATATAATATTCCAGACCTTGTCCTTTTGAAGCATTACTTGCTACACAAGTGAGACCACTAAACTGACTTTGAGCAGATGTTTTCAAGTGTGCAGATTTTCAAGTGGCACAGGGAATGGCAATGAAGCGGTGTAACTTCAGTGGGTGATTCCTGAATCAGTCCCTTACAATAACTCAATTCTCCAGGCGGGATTAGGAGCCTTATCTCTCCAGAGGCTGCTCACTTTAGTTCCTGTCAGCTTGTTCTACTAAATATTTTTCCAATGACTGTGATCATCTCTACCACTCTCTCTCTTTTTTTTTTAGGTCACCCTCAGCTTTCCCTGCTTGCTTTAGAGGTTAGCAGCTAACAGCTTGAGCGATCAGAAGCAGAAGGTGCAGTCTTAGTGCCCTCCTACACAAAGGATTGATGATAGTACATTAAATAGGAAAGAAACTGAATTTACATACTCTGCTGCAGCTAGGTCAGGCCAAAGATATATTACTTTAATGGACTTATCTTTAAAATGTAGCAACATTTCAAGAATTATACTGCATAGAAATCAACTATAAAAGTATTTTTAGTGCAAGGGACTCTAAAATTACTTCCAAGTTGCATGTTATTAATCGTTTTTCTTCACAACCTAGCTGCTAGAATTTATAAGAAAAATTAAAATCTCAAAGTTTAACACAGCTCTAACTCATGGAACCACAGAGGGGGAAATGCAAAAGTATGCAAAAACTTGCAAACAAACATTCTTCTTCTTTTAAGATGGAAGGAAGAGATATAAACCCAGTTACTCTTATTTTTTATTTTCTTAAAAACCAGACTATATAAATAAGTCACTTTATATAAAACTATTGTGACTCAGGGGACACACTAAAATAGAGATTTCATAGCTTTCAGCATTTACCAGGATCAGTAGCCATCAGCCAGAAGAGCGAAGACAAGCCAAGAACTGGCTTGTACAAGGACTAGGACCATGAGAGCCCTCCACTCCTTCCCTCTAGTTCCATATATCTCTGCAGCCTTCTGCAATAAAACTTCCTCACCATTTATTAGGGAAGAGAGCTGGGCAGCCAGACAATATTACTGCAAGCCATGACAATCAAGATGAAAAACTCCGATTTCTCCCTAGAACTGTGAAATAGAAATAACAACATGCAAGTCTATCCAGTACCCTTTCCTCATCTGTCAAAGCCTCTGATACACCGAAGTAACCTCTGTTCATTTCCCTGAGTCTATGCCCGTTCCAGTGCCAGCACAGTCACCTCTGGGATGAACAGCTGGTAGAAACAAACACGGCAACACACTAAAGGAGGCCCGGGAAGGAAATTAATAACTATCTAATGAAACCACAAGTGAAACTTCACACACAAACCAAAAACTTTTAACTTAGTAAGGATGCTGACTTCAATTACAATATGATGGAAAGTGAGGGAGAGGCAGGAAGTAGAATCATATGGATTTGGGTGGGGTTTTTGTCTGGTTTGGTTTTTTGACTTTTTTTTTTTTGGTTAGGTGTTTGTGGTTTTTTTAACTTACAGGGGGCTTAATTTTGGATTGTGTCTTCAGTGAATACCTGCATCTTCAAAGTCTACAGAGCTACTGAAAATTCTGGAGAAGCAGAGTTGAAAAGTGTGAGTGTTAATCACTACACACATGAATTGCAAGAAAGATTGTGAGTAATTCTGGAGCTGTGTCAAAGGACAAAAGAGAGCAGCTGTCTGACAGCAGAAACAAAGTGGTTTGTTTTTTGTTTTTTTTTTGTTTTGTTTTGTTTTGTTTTGTTTTGTTTGTTTGTTTTTTTTCATGGAGGATTTCAAGCTGTTCCATGGCAAAACATCTTTGGAATTCCTTAAAAAAAACCCAAAACAAAAACAGACTGGGTGAGTATATTACACAATTCAGATCAATTCCGTATTAGATCTCTTCCTAATGCATGAAGACTCCCACCTTAATCTTGTAATAAATAAAGGAAGTAAAAAATCATAAACTGAATAGACACCAAGCAATCCCCAATCCATTTAATTTCCCATAACAGTCCTGATGAAAAACAGAAGTATATGCCATGATTAAATATAGAATGATTTCCTATATCTGGAAAACTGACAAGAGCCAATTCAACTAAAAGAATTTTCAGGAAATATACAGCTGGTAGAGTTTAGAAAGCTTTCACAACTGCCACATGCAGCACTTGTGGATGAATGAATTAGTCAAAAGGCATTCTGGCTGGGAGAAAGTACATCAAGAAAATTAAAACTCAAGAAGCTTTTAAGTAAAAAAAATTGAGACATGAAAGAAGAATCTCAAATTCACAACTATAAAAAAGTCAAACCAAAATTAGTATATAAAGCATAAATTAAAATAATAAATAAAAACTTAGGAATAAAACAGCTCCATTGTGATTTTTTTTCATTAAAAAGGTAGTTACTTCCAATGAAATATTCTAATTTATCATGTAAAACATGCATGTGTTTATTGATGTCTTAGGTGAAATAAACATAGGCAGTGAATTTGAAAAAAAGCCTTTGAAAATGGGAAAACTTTTGGGACTGATAAAAGTTCAGATGGGGACAATATTTAGAAGGAGTAAAACTAAAGCATGTAGGTACAGGTCACACAAGCTGTGTGTTGTTCCAGACACCAATGGAAAGACTACTGCAAAGACAATCAATGAAGAATCAAATCACAGGCATATAATTAATGCCATTCCACATGGCATTATGGAAAACAGGTTTAATCAAAATGGTAAGTTTGATGAGCTCAAGTAGGATTAAATATATTAACACAGTTACCTCTGATTTTTTTAATATATTTGACTTAATCAGAGATGACATTCTGAGGTGGGTTTTTTTGAGCAATATAAAAATATCAGAGCAGCTTATAGGCTGCAAACTAGTTAACCGACTGAAAACATATTTCTAAACAGAAAAACCCATACAGTGATCTGATTCATCCCGACTTTGATTAAAATGTTTTCATTAACATGGAAAAAAAAAAAAAGATACAGTTCTGCTGAGAAGGCCCTCATGATAACACCACCAACCTACAGAAGAGTGAGGAAGATAAAGAAGAGACAGTGACATAGATGGGAAAAAAAAAAAAGGATATCAGAAAAATCTGGTAAACCAGGCTTTTAAGAGAAATATTATTTGAAAAGGGAAACAAGCAAAACCAAGTCAATTACGAAGACTGAAAAAGAAGAGCAAGAAAAATTCCCATGGAACAGTTGCTTTGAACAGATAGCCTGGACTGCAATAGCCCATCCCTTGCCCTCCGTGCTTCTACCCAGGATGCTGACAATTCTGAAGGGTTTCAGAAAAGGGCTGAAATATTTTTTCAAGATAAAAACAAACAAATAAACAAACTACCACAGATTAAATCAGATGAGTATATATTTTCATTGAAGTGAGGGTTAAGAGTTAATGTTTTACACAGCAAGAATAATTACATATGAAAAATTACTTAATATTGCAGGGAATTTTCTGTATGACAACAGCTTAGAATAAAGACAGTGTATTTTTCTGAAAGATCCTGTTTTAGATCAGACAAGGATTTATAGACTCAATGCAAGAACAGTTAGAAACAGGGATTACTTTTCTCCCACTGCTTGACTAGGCTGGATGGTGATATTGGTCTTTTCTAGCACTGGAACACATATCTTGAGGGCATGCAGAGGCACTGCACAGCTTCTGAAGAATCAGCTCATCCTAAGGAAGGGGCCACATCTAGGCAATGCTCCATTTTGTACCCCACAATTTTCTAGTCCAAGCAGTGTCCCTGTTAGGTCACAAGAACACAACTGAGAAAGAGAGGTCTGTTAGCATGCTGGTGTGCTGTTTAGGGGTTTGGTTTAGGTTTTTAATACAAGAAAAAAGGTAAATCATGGTTTTCTAAGCAGAAGATCAAGACTGACCCTACCCAGGGGAGTCCAAACCAAGAATGAATACCAAAAATGCATCTTTCAAAAGGGCGTTCAGTTTAAAATCAATGATATAAATTAAAAAAAATAGCAATCAAAAATGTTTCTTTTTGCTTTTAAATAAAAGCAACTTATCTATTTTAAGCCACTGACAAAAAAAAAAAAAAAAAAAAAAAAAAGGCACCAAAAGAATCCAACAGTTGTACAAGTATGGTAAAGTCTCTGCACTGTTTTCCTCTGCAACTTTATATGGGCCTTGTTATAAGAAAAACATGGAGAGAAAACTCCAGTCCGAATGAACACCTTTCTGTTCATAAGTGGTTTGAGCAAAACAGAACACACTCAACTCATGTTTGGTGCAAACACCAAACTGATTAATTGTGCCAGATTAAAAAAAAAAAGCCCAAACAAATCAGATGTACCTTGACACTGTGCTAGAAGGAAGCAGCTTGCTCAGAGAGCAGCATGTAGCTCACCACTGTCAACGGAAAGGTGAACACTTTCTGCCTGTTTTCCTTTTAGACAGATGGAACCACAGCCCTTTGAAGGACTTCCTTGTATTACTGGAGAGATATTATTAAATTGGACTGTATATTTATCTTTTAGATACATAAAGCTGGTGAACTCTGTCACAACAAAATTAACAGGCATTCTGAAGTAAACAGCAATAAGCTATACTAGATCCAGAGCTTAGGGAGAAGAGGTAATACTAATAGAGTTTAGTTACTAGTTAAAAATTTAATTTTTAATTAAAAAAATTTAAAGATCACCCTCAAAACCAGTTATGAAAGTGAATGTGGAAATTGTAAATACCAGTTGTCTAAATGTTTATAGTACATCCAGTAGCCTCTTTGGTACTCATCATCCTCTATTTCAGCAGTGAGTACCTGCTCCTTGAATTCACTGCCATTACACATACTGGTCAGAATGCTCCCACATGTGACTGTGTATCATGTGGGAATGAAGAACCCGAGGGATTTCTTGTAGTACTACACCCACAGATGGGAGCTGGGAGGCAAGGGACAGGGAGCTGTAATATAATAGAATTAGATTTGCATAGATCTATTGAGACCTACTCAACTCTCCTTGTTTTCTCATGTTTTTCTTCAGCTTGTTCCTTTACCCACTCCTGCCTTTGCTTCTATTTATCTCTGATCATGTGAATCAGGTACAGTTTGCTCAGATCAAGATCTACTATTCCGCTTCTGCTCAAAGACAACTTTGTTATGTAGCTCTAGCTGTAGACAGTTCATATTTCTCATTATCTATTAATTCTACATAGGTAGGTTCTTCATCTGTGATGGAATTGCAGAGGCCTGGATGTGATTTTGAGGAAGACTTCACAGGAAGCCTCTCTAACATTTACTGGAACAGAACTGGCAGCAGAACTGTATTCCCAAGCAAACACAAAGTTAACTCTACTGCCACAAATTGCTTTGGGAATGCGCATCTTCAATCTGAGTGTAATTTTCGGTCTTACTCCTCCCTCCATTAATTATGTAGGAAGTTTATAGAGCTTTTCACCTTCCATCTCCAAGGATGACGTTCATCAGAAATCAGAGAGCTTGATTCTTTCAAACTAGTACTACAGACCTTAAAGGAAGAAAGAAAGAGAAGCAGGAAGATGGGACAGTCAGAGAATAGAAGCAGGATGTGCCAAGGCAAAAATCCTTTATACAGGGACTAGGGAAAAACACTATAGGAAAGTCAACTCTGAACAAAAGCATCTTGTTTTTTTACAGTCAATAAATTAGATGGTGTTATGTCTTACATTGTATATGTGCATTACTTACAGGGAAGTCAGGGTACACAGCATTTTATTCTAAAATAAATGCTGTGCAGGTACATACTACTCCTTTTATATACCCTTTGTAACAACTTCCAAGTTCTCAGTATTACAACGAATGTAATGTTTCCTTCTTTTACTTTCTCAACCATCCAGTCTAACATAGATACACAATTTTTAGACAAGTAACCATAAGAGAAACAGTGGAATGTGTATTGAAGAAGAGTACACAGCATAGTGTCATAACACTATGTTTCTTTAAAGTTGCATTTACTAAGCTGGTTAATCAGTTAAGAGGATTATTAATTTTCTATGTAAGAAAACACTATTAAAATGTGCTTACTTGAAATTGTTGAGTGTTTAAATTGTGCAGACTTTTGCTCACCTGATTAATAGGTAGAAAAGGATGAAATTTATGGAGAGCGGGTATAACAGGAGAGTAAGTAGAAGCATATACAGGTTCCTATGACAAGGACAGAAGCAAAGCAAAGGAATTAGAAAAGGACTGGACTACCAGAAAGGAAGAAAGAGGGAAAATAACTACTCTTTCCCTAACATCTTACTAAATCTTTTAATCTTCTAGAAATGTTTTCCCTATTGGAAAGCCAGAGATAAAAAATGTTGTCATAATACAACAGCACATTTACCAGAGCCATTCCATGCAGGAATTATCCAAGTTAGTAACAGTATCACTACAACTCAACACAAAACAAATCAGCAGAGCTGGAAAATACACTTTTCATATGCTGATAATTTCTATATCTGTTTTCATGCACCATTACCATAACCATGTCAACCACAATGTGAATAATTCTGCTGAAAGTTTAATCAGACCCTGCTAAATAATAAGCCATCTATTTTCTGGATGAAAGGAAAGAATGCTCATTAAAACTGGGAGACCCAAAAGCCATCTGAAGGGAATTGCTAAGCCCACAGTACGCAGCAAAGGTGAGTTCTCAATTCTAAACAAAGCCTACAAATAAGCCCTGCCCCAGGGCTGGGCTTACCCAAAGCTGATTAGACATGGCTTTATCATCTATAATTCTTCTCCCTTTCTATAAGTTAAAGCAAATGTGGAACATGGCAAACAATGTCAGTAAACACAGCTCATCACAGTGGCTGAAAATGAAGCCTAATCATTAGTTTCAGTTCTTATGAGAATGGGATACAAGCACTTGGTGGATGACATAGAGGAAATAGATAAAACCACAAAAAGAGACTAATATTTTGCCAAAAAGTCACTTTTTAAGGGCTCACACCCTTTAAGATTTTTCATCTCTGAGTAATTTTGAAATGACTGTTCAGCCCTAGCCTTTAACACCAGTGCTGAGCTGCAATTTAAACTTGCTGTAAGAATTTAGTGTTTCAAATGTGAGTTACTTTAATGCAACTGCAATGCAGCTGGTAATCCCATTAATCAGGGACTCTGTTAAAAATTGCTGACTATAAAATAGAAATTTTCATTCTCATAAATCTTGCTATTTTGATACTAAGGAAAGATTTTAAACTCAGTTAATTTTTCTACTCAGGAAAAAACCCAGCAAACTGGAAGTCTTCCACCCAGCCTAAGATGATAAACACAAATATACTAAATCCAAAATATTTTTCTGAAATAGAAGGGATTTTTTTCCATTAAGTCATTCATCAGTGTACAATTGTTCCTCTGATGTTAGAGCTATTCTTTGAATTGTCCAAGTATGTTTTACCATATATATAAATAATTTAAGAAGTCTCACAGCTTCTAAAAAATTTTCCTTCTGTGTGTAGCAATCATCAAAACAGATGCTGGACCTCCAAGTAAATCTCAACTTCCTCCCCTCATCTGTATCTCCTTGAGTTAATTCCTTAGTCCTTTCTTTTTTCACCATTTGAGGTTGCTCTGTCAGCTTTTCCATGAATTTTATGGGGTTTTTTTCTACAGTTTAATCTACATATAAGTTACTATAAAATCTTTGGAGAAATATCATAGCAGGCAGACAACTGTGCAGAAGTATTTTGACTAGAAGTGATGAAACAGCACTATTCAATATAACTATTTTATAAAGAGTATGAATCTTTCCACTTCCGTTGTTTATTGGAAATCTTAATGTACCTTAATAACTTCTAATTTATACAGCCATACTTCAGTAATCAAATCTCCAGAGGAGGTTAGATAACCTTTTTAGAGAGAGACACACAAAAGAAAACCTAAAAAGGTGTCTGACTACATTAACAGAAGCCCATACTGCAACTAAAAATGTCAGGCATTATTTTGAACCAGCAGGGCACGACAGAAAATTACACCCCTTTGCTGTTGATGCACGGCTGCCATGTGTGGAAATTGTACAACTAGCTCAAAATGCAGTAATCAATACAATTCCTGCATTTTGATTGCAATCCAGCAATACAAAGCACCAAGATTCTCAAATACACCACAGTCTCAAAGTTCTACAAACAGAATTCAGTGGCACACTGCTTCATGATCCTCAAAGGATAACAGCCTTTAAGTATCAAAAACAACATTCCTAGATTTAAGGGCAGCTGACATGGTGTCTTGTAAGCAGTGTGGTCACCTTAGTAAAGGTCTACGTTACTTCTCATGTATCACAGAGTGAATCAACATCACAAATATCAATACATATCAGAGAGCTGTGTATCTTACACACCCAAGTTTTCAGCCACTGGCAGACATGCAAGTCCTTTGATTCAGGCTCTAAGTAGCCAAGAGCTAACATGAACTATCAGAGTGGGTGACCCAGTGTCACAAAAACGCCCACTGTCACTTCAAAGCTTGTGTCCTTCAAGCACTTCATGCTTGCTTACTTGCTTTAAAAACCTAACTTGTGCTGTGCTGAGTGAAGTTTCTGCACACAGAAACGAAGCAGGGAGGAGGATATGGGTGCTGAGGAGTGAGAGGAGAGAACAAAGGGTTTGTCTCTGACTAAATCTTGGCAGCTGTTTAAAGCCTTTTCTCAACCCCATTGTCTCTAGCTGGAGTACATTTGTTTTCTGATCTCAACAGTTGTCATTTTGGAGACTAGCCTGTTAAAAATGTGACCAAAATTTTGCTTCCTTTGCTGAAACTATTTTTACTTTAAGATATTTTTCAAACCAGTAACTGCATTTTTGACCAAGTCCGCAGGGCAAAACCAAAACAAACCCCATAAACCAAACTGCAAAAATCAGCTTTCTTGTTTTCTGTCCAGTTAACACAACAATTGATGAGTCATACATTCAGACACAGATTTATCTTCATAATAATGACAGACTGTGACCTTACTTGTAATATACTGATAGAACAGGAGACTTTTGGTTACTGTTTGCCTATACTATTTAACAGAAGCAGCATTTTCACAACTAATTAATTGGATCCAAAGATTACTGTCCCCATCAGTAAAACTTGTAACAGATTTTATTTTCACTTGTCCTTTGTGAAATACTCCTTCCAAAATTAAAGGCTTTGGAAATAGCATATTTTATCTGACACTTTTGTTTTCAAAACACTAGACTCAGAAGGGAAACAAGTCTACATTGGTCCTCTAGTTTGAGCCAGCAGTCAGTCCATTTTGAAGCAAATCTCCCAGTCATCTTCACTTTCTATACTTTGGTTCACACTGCAGAATGCACAGACTTTTGGATGAAACTAAGCCCTAAAGTGCACTTCCAGATTTCCATGTAACACCAATGCTGCTAAAGGCAGTCAGGCCACAGGACCAGGCTAAATTTAGCCTGAAGTAAACCTTCACTGAACCAAAAGAAGCAAATATGGCATGAATAGCAGTAATAATTCTGATTTACAGTCCTGCTGGGCAACATAATTATGTACAGACCTAATCAGTGTGCTAACAATGTGAACCTCCCTTTCCTTTCTACACCTTTCTACCCATCTGCCTCTATTCATTAGCAGTGATAAGACAGGTAAAATTCTTGTCCTGACAGTTTTGGCTATCCAAACCCAGCAAAGATCATGCAAGATAAGCCAAATGGCTCATGAATGCTTTGGTACCTGCATTTCCTCAGTGATTCTAGGATCCAGAATTACTGATCACAAACCCAGTGTTGCACAGAGATGACACAGCTTTAGGAATGCGAAATTTTCACAAGCTCACCCATACAAAAGAGAACACTTGAGGTAAGTCTTAAGGCACTTTCACTGCAGGAGGGGTGTAGGGGGAGGGAAAGGGTTTAAATCATTATACCTGTACATGTTCCAGAAGCCTTAAAGACCCACTTACTAGTTCATAATCTCCTGATGTAAAGACATTGTAACTGGTATTATATGTCCCAAGACAGTGAAGATATTCTCGTTTAATGATCACTCATGTTGGGAGAATTTTTTTTTAAACAAGCCTGACAATAAGAGAAATAACAGGAGCTAGTAGCTAATATTAGGCATGCCTGTCTAGTTGGATGCATCTTCAAAAAGCAAAAGCATTTCAAGCAAGATGTTTTTCCCAAACAAGGACACAGTTACCTTCTTCAACAGCTGCTCAACTTCTTGCATCTGCGCACTACGATCAGCGACAGGTACTTTTGCATACTCCTGCTTTTTGCTGAGCCTGCTCTTCCAATCTTCTTCACCACTCTTCTTCAGCAATGCCAACCTAGAAGGAAAACCATGCCAACAGGTAACCTTAAACACTGTACTTCCCATTATCCTCAGAAGATAACCTTATTCTTGCACTAATGCTGCATTCAAGATAATATGAAATTAGGTTTTCTAACATTAACTATAGTTATTATTATTTCATACACATATACAAGGCTCACAAATGAGCACCAAGCCTTTACTGTACATGTTGAATGGGAATCATCTGTCAAAACACATCTAGATCTGAGACAGGGACCCCAGTTAATTTGTATAATCAGCAGAAATTGCCAATACAGCCAAGGGAGACCAAGGTACAACACAGATCATCCTAAAGTAGACATATAAATAGGTTAGATTAAAAACTGGGGTTTTTCCTTTCCTTCTGTCAATAAGGCACAGAGAATGAAGAGCTTGGCTATGGATACTTGTCCTGTAGATGTCCAAAGTTACAAATATGTATCCTACCTTTTGTCTTCATTACAATAATTAGAAAATATTTTAAAAATTACTTTCTTCAAAACCCAAGAAGAGGTCTGTTCAGCAGGCACACACCAATTAGATCTCATCAGGCACATCAAAGGACAAATCTGCAATTATTGCTTTCACTACAGCTCCAGGGACTGAAGTCACTATCAGACCCCCCAGGATCACTTTAGTATCTCCTTGCTCAGTTCAGGCATCGCTGTGACACAGATCAGCAGTACCAATGCACTAATAATTTGGTGCTAACTATGCTACAGCTGTGAAATCTATTAGCAAGATTCAACTGGTTTAAAGGATGTCTTATATTTATAATATGGATTACCATTAATCTCAGTAAGTAGGATATCTTCCAAGTGCTGTTTCCTAATTTTGAGCAAAATACATAACACAGCTCAAAGGGACACTGCCTGGTTCTGGTGGGGATACCATATAGATTTATTTTGCTAGAATTAGAACCTATTTGTCCAGAGAAACCCTGACATGATTAGTAGGGTAGGGTAAGTCAATCAGGAATATGAGGTCTACTCAGGCATGATCTTCAGCTTACCTTCCTCAGAAAATAGCATTTGTATGAATTTTCTACCTTCCAGATACCATTCTTAGTATCCATAAAACATGTATTTGTAGCACTTGTGCAAACAGTTGCATCGGTCCACTGAATAATTTTTTAGTTGAATTCTTACTACATACTTTTTTAAATCTAAGACATTTCAGTAAGTATTATACAAAAATTTCAACCCTACTAATATTTGAACATGTTCATTAGTTAAACCTATTTTGACCACAAGATATGGAAATTCCTTTTTAGAGATGTGATTTCTGTTACCCTCACAGTAAGCCTTGTCTTGAAACCCTGAGGAGAGGGAAAGAACTGAATAGATTTAGTCAGAAACCAAGTTTCAAGCAGCTGCTTCCTGCAAAAATCCTTGGGGTGCAACCATGCTACTGACCTGTTGAGGATGATCAGTTGGGCCTAGGGCAGTCATTTGAGAAAAACTAAGAATGCAGAGAAGGGTAATCCACAGACTACAATGGCAGTAAGAATGTTAGTATTCAAGAAAGCAGTTATTTCCTCTCTTCCTGCCCAGGCAAGCAGTGCTGGCAGGCTTCACATTGCCTGGTTGCTTCGTACCTCACAGCAGGTGATGAGAACTTGTGAGAAGGACTCACAATAAGGAGTTGAGGTCATGGTCATTGTTTCCAGAAGGGATACAAGATTTCACTGCCCAGAACTAATCTCCTGGAGTGCATCCATACATGTGTGAAACTGTGGAGGAGACCAAGATGGGACTGAATTGCCACCATGCAATGAATTATCTTCAGTAGCTATGTTCTCTGTTCTCTTGTGTCAGTTTTGCTTAGAAGTGATCTGTGGTAATTGAAGTTGGAAGGCATATTGGTCAGCTATGGCCTAAGATGGGTTTGATTTTAAAAATGTCTACAGCTACTCAGCATAGCAGGCAGGGCAAAAAAAGTCTTTTTTTCTTTCTTTTTTTTATTTTTAAGCTAACATTACTGCAGAGTGTTTGCCATAGACCTTTGACCCAACAGCCTAGTTGATCAGGGAGAGAAAAATCTCTAATTCTAAGAACACTTCTGTGTCTCTGGAGACCTTGTTTTCTTCTCTGCCATAAGGTTGGATTCATACTAGCCTTCTATTCTTCAGTGGCATGTGTAATGAAACAGCTCACTTCTACAAGTGAGAACACACACTTGTCTGTTTTGAGCAATGAAATCACCAATTAAAGAAACACATGCTCCCTATGCCAATGAAAACTTCACTGCTGTGTAAAACCTAAAGCCACACACTTCTTTCAAACAATGGGAGTGGCAATAAAGTCAGACTGGCCCGACTCAACCGCAATTGGATGGAAGGTGCCCTTTTGTATGAAGAAAGACGCAAGAAATACTGAATTGGTTCATACAAGCAAGTCCAGCAGCTCCATAGCTTAACTCAAAGTAGACAGCAGTTGATTCTTTGGAAAGCCTTCAAAAGTAAGGCAATTACTAGGTGTAACCCTTAGATTTAAGGCACGCTGCTTACTTGTTTCATTGCATATCTTCAGTTTTCCACTTTCAATAAATAATGAATAAACATTCACTTTCATTGCTTAGTCACACTGATTTTTCCTCAAAGGTTCTTTTTCCATTCTGAAAAAAAGCTTTACTCTTCTCTTGAAAGAAAAAAGCTTTGGTATGTCTGCCCATCTTTGTCAGCTTGCTCTGCATCCATCTTTCACCTGCTATGGAGATAGAATATGTGACATCAAGATTGAATGATCATCATCCCAGAGGTGCCAGAATGGCTTCAAAGCAAAAGCTTCCAGAGCTGAAGGCAAAATATTGGATTAATGCTGAAGGGAAACAGAAACAAGATTTGAATAATAGTTTAGTCTAAACAAATAATGTTTCATGAAAGGCCTTGGCAAAAGTCCTCACAAAAATGTCCAAAATGACACATACTTCTTCTGTGAAAATATTTTAGTATCTTAGGTGCTGGTGTTATCCTTGAGATAGAGCAAACTGGACATAGGCTTGGCTTTCACATGTACTCTGTTGGCTGCACCTGACCAATTGTTTTCAGATAAGAATTTAAATCCTGGAGGGTAATATGAGATACATAAATACAAAAAGGAAGTTGACTGTTAAAAGAGTGCATAAATTCAATATAGTGAGGAGCAAACTGTATAAGGAACTATTGTTCTGGCATCCATACATCAAAAAAGGTTGAAAATTAAGTTTAGGCTAGATTCTTCCTGAGAAAATGTGAATGATGGTAAGAGGGCCACCAGGAATTAGTTATCTGTAGCTTTTTTTAATGGTGACTATGGCATGTAATTGACTTCTAAAGCAGAGCTGAGAGGATGGGCCTTGTAGCAACTTTGGTCTCCACAAATGCACAAAGACAGGAGAAGAGAGAATAGATGTCTTTCTTCCTTGAAAAATCATGATTTTTATTCTTCCATGTAATATAGGTAATTCTGAAAATGCCAGGCATGCACTCACTCCAGAAGGATAATATTAGTTCAGTGAAGCAAGTCCTGGAGAAAATCGCTTTCGTCCAGACCAGCATTCATGCATCCTGCCCAAATACCATTACATGTGTGGAAAAGTTGTTCTTCCAAAAGGTGAAAGAATGTCTGACACAGCCAGAAAAATCCGCTGGATGGGAAGATGAAGTTAGTAAATGTGAAAGGAAAAAAAAATCAAAGTGCAATAGTTAATCTTTAGCAGAAACTTTCTTTGATGTTTATGAATACTTGGCATCACCTACAGTCAAGGAAAAGAAAATGACTGGTTGTAGTTTTTTAATTCTGGGACAAGAAATAGAATACTGTGGTATTTTGGACGTCTAAAACATTTTGATAGCAGCTCAGTTATTTACAGATGTTTGTGGAATCAGGATATACAAATTTCTGACAAGACAGCAGGTATTTTCTTTTGTCAGCTCTGAGACTGACTAGACAGCCTTGGAGTCCTAACAAAAGCAATTCCTGGTTGTGAATGTGACTGACAGCCTTTACTCAGTTCCTCAAGAGATCAGTTCAGCTGAGACCTTAAATGTAGGACTGGAGCAGCTGCTAATACTTGGATTTTCCCTTCCCTCCACTTCAACCTCTTTTTCTCCACCAGAATCAGAGGAAGCAGGTCATTTACTGCATGTAATTCAGAAGTTACTGGTCTTAAAACTTATCTGCCCAGACAACTGACATATTTCCATCAGGGGTATGGGAAGGTGGGTGAAAGTTGTTTTAAACTAAACGACAACAGTAAATTGAAAAAGGTTAAGTACATCCTTCAGAAGGGGCACCAAGACTGCACAGCTGCTGGAGCTGCCCCTGCACCCTCTTTGAGTAAGGGGGAAGACAGGGAGTGGGGATGCTCTATAAATGTGGATGACTCACATACCTCCTGGAAATACAGGAATTTAAGAAGTGTATTTTAGAATCATGTTTAAAAGAAAAAAAAGGTTCAGAGTTCCTAATATCACAGCCATCTCACCAAGTGAGGGAATACTTTCACACAGTGAAAGTTTAATCAAGCAGCTACTTTTATTTATTGGTTTTGCTTTCACTGCAGAAGAACAGAAGCAAAAATAGGCCTAGTTGTCAAGCTGAAGCAAATTTTACTCACTGGACTGCTACCAGTTTGGGACTGAGTTTGTACTCTCAAAGTTTTAACTAAATCAGAAAAACTTCTACAAGTACTACAGCAACTACTGAAACTCCAGCCCTGAACTCCTACTGTCTGCACAAGCACAGAAGATCATTCTGATCTGAAACATTTTGTTTCAGATCAGAATGATCTTGGATTGGAAAAAGTATTTCTAGTATTCCTACAAACCTGTCCAACTTAGTAGCTTTTTAAAATCCCTACAGTAAGTTCTCAGAAGACAAAATGTCTACCATGTATGTCTGAAACAGAGGGGGCAATATCAGAGAGTCTATCTGTGACACTCTGTACTCAGCTTAGTTAAGACACCTGCACAGATCAACAAGAAATTGTTATTAAATAAACCCAGAATCACATTATAGGTGTTGTAACTGAAAGCAGAACCTGGGGAAATATATTGAATGTACGAGTATAAATGTATCTTGCAGTTTTAACAACTTTAATTTCCTGGAATACTTGAATATTCAGTAGGCTCTTTCAAAATCAGGTTGTTATGTTCTCTTGAATGGTATTCTCGCTCATCATCATCTCCTTTACAAGCATGTCAGGCAGATTAGCTGCATATTTGTGCTGGTAGTAATAATAAAGCCTAACATTCACTACTTTGGTTTTTCAGAAGCAGTTTTAAAGCACCTTTCTATGCCATCATCAGTCTAATGACTGTATTTATAGGGAACATTTAAAAAAAAAAAAGAGTAAAATTTAAGTACCTTTCCTTAATTGACATAGTTTTACTGGAATTATCAAGGACATCCTCAGTTGTTTGTGCTTTGCTCTCTCCAGTGGAAAACATCTCACAGGAATTCTTATAAGATTTGCCTTCCAATTGTTCAGAGAGCTCCTGCAGTCTACAGGATGCTGCAGTTGCAGTTTGTGAAACCGTCCTCACTGCTGATGTGCTGGTGAGTTCAGAAGTGGGCTCAGCATGGTCTGTCCATTCAAAAGAGAAGGGTTGAATTAGACTTAGTTCTATATTCAAAGATATTTTACGTTACTAACACTGAAACAGGAAATCTATTTTTTAAACATTCATATCTCATACTCTTTTGACAGGGAAAAAATTCTGGCTGAGCTAAAATACACAGATCAATCATAAAATATGAGAGCGGTCATTTATGACTGATGTTCACATGAAGCCACAGAATATCACGTTCAATACACAATTCTGAACTTCATAGGGATGAGGTACAAACTGCTGCTCACATCACATCAACAGGAAAACAGATAGATAAAAGTGAGAGTGAACAAAGAGCAGGGGGAGAGAAGCAGACAAAATTTAAACTAAAAATTAACTTATTGGTAAAGCAGTTTAATGAATGATAAGGAGCATACTAGGAGGACATTTAATTGCTTAATAGAGGCATTATTTTCTAGGAGGGTGGGGGTTTTTTATTTTGTTTCTTCAAGTGGCAATTAAACCACAGGAAAAACTGCCTTGATGAATGATAAAAGCACCATTACAGTTATCCTTAAAGAAATATAAGAGATCTTAATTTTTCTTCTTGAAATTTTGTAAGTATAACATTCCCTCTGATACATGACTGCTCCTATTTTATCCTAGTTTCCATGTTCCTTGCAGTCATCAAAAGCTAATTGGATAGAATGGATGCTGCTTTTGAGGAATACAGGCAGAACTATACTGTCCCCTCCATCCCTCTATGCCTGCGTGAACACCATGAAATTCAAAATAAATTAACTTCACAGGATGAAGAGAAAAATGCTTTTAGTGCTACAGGGTACTATGGTCCTGTCACCCATCATAATTAAACAGAAAAGTAATACAATATGCTTCTAAATGCAACAGAATAGAAGACTTTATGTAATGACCAAATCCAGTAGTTATTTCCAAAGTACCTTACTTAAAGATGGGCAAGTTTACTTTTTAAGTTTAAATTATGTTGTGCATATAGTAATCCAATTGCTCTGAGAATGTCTTGGTTTGTATCTATCATCACACTAAAGAGAAAATAATAATTAGTTTTGCAAAATTAATTATCTGAAAATTATCTGCTAGTAGCTATGAATGCACATATGTAGTTAATTTATAACTAGATATGCAGAATAAGGCAAAAATTAAGGGCAGGTACTTGACCCAGAGTAACAAGTTTAGTTTGCTCAGCCTTTTCTAGGGTAGGGGTAAGGCCAAAAGAAAGAAAAGATAAATCTTAGCTTCAGCATATAATATCACTTCTTTCTAGATAAGATCTAAATAAAACTGAGCCATCTTTAAAGACTAAAGAATTTAAAGAGTAAAAAAAATAAAAACTGTATTTTTAAAACTTAAAACTTTACAGGTATTACTCTACTTTGAGGCAGTGTTTAAAAAATGAGACATAACCAGCCTTGATAAAGCTTGAAACACCATTTTCTGAATGAGACTACACCAACAGCAAGTATGTACTGCACCTCTTTGCCAAGTCTTGCTTTTCATAACACTTTCCAAATCCATCTTTTCTTCAAAGGATTGGCCTTCTTTGACTTTCCATTTACCTTGCATGCCAGTATCAATTTCCTTCTGTTCAAGAGGCTGAAAAAGTCCTTGTGAACTGAACAGTTCCAAGCTGCCCTTCCTCAGGAAGCTGTATGTTGTGTCTTTATGGCGGTCTCCTGTTTTTTCAGGAGCAGGATGTGTGGTTTCTTCCTCAAAGGAGCTGTACTTTGTAATTTCATTAGCTTCATGTGCTGGAAACCTCTTCCTCTCTTCTTCATGTTTCTTTGATGCTCTTCTGCTTTCTAGTGCTTCCATCGAGGGCTGCCACTGTTCCGACTTCTGTGTGCATTTTCCTGATGAGTCCAAGTTTTCTGCTGAAGAGTGGAACCTCAGATCAGCTCTAGCAGCAGCACTCGTGCTCCCATCACTAGCTGGCTTTGTGTGCAGGTCTCCAGCAAACAATGGAGCAAGGGCAGATGCCATTGTCGAAATTGATGTTGCAACAGCAGTTGACAGGGGAGCAATTTTTCCACTTTCATTTTGTACCTATGAAGAAAAAAAAAACAAACCAAACCCAAAAACAATCAAGGAACCCAAATAGGACTTAAAGGCTCTGAAATGATCAATTCCAAAAAAGAGTCTAATCATGTCAGTTCTTCAGAGGTTGATTGTATATGAATATAGTGCTCTATCAATATAGACTAGAAACAGATAAGGAAAACAATGCCCCCATAATTTGACAGCAGATGGATTATTCCCCCCAAGGGAAAAATGACTGCATGTGAAGAGCAACATCTTAAGTAATAAGGGGTGTATGTGTGGCATGCAACATGACGTTGTGTCAGGGCTCCGTGGAAAGGCTGACACTGGCACGGGACTGCACAGCACTGAGGGGAGAAATTAGTTCAGGTTCCAGACGCCGGATGACATGCCATGTGCCCAGGCTAATCAACTCTGCTCAGCAGGACTAATTAGCTTTGGCACAGCTCTGCTCGTACACAGTTCTGCAGCTTCCAGCTCTGGAGCTTGCTCAGCTCCAGAGACTGCTCCGTGCTGTCCTACACAGGGCAAACATTCCTGATGCTTCAGCCACATAAATCACCTTCACACAGGACTTTTTCAAGTATAAATATTGGCTGTCATGAGCAAAGTATTTGAATCTAAGAAGCATATTAAAAATACCTCCAAATTTGCTTTTCCAGTCTCCACAGTGGAGCAATTATCTTTTCTATTCTTCTAAGGTAATAATTTTAAAATGTTTTCCTAGACACAATTAAGATGGATTTTTTTTTCTGAAATGCATAGCTTGGCTTTTTCTTCTCGAAAGGTGACAAACATGCCTCACAGACATCAGGAAGGTTTTTTATGTTGTTTTCTTAAACTGCAGAGCTAGTGAGCAGCACGTAAAAGGAATTGACAAGATCACACCAGTAGGAGGAAATTAGCTCAGAAATTAAAATGTGCATGCAGATTCCATAAAGGATGGACAACACAATCATTTGTTAAGCAAACTAGAAAGCAAAGCAAAGACTACTATATTAGGTCAAAGATTCCAAAGAAAGAATAAGAAAATAGTTACCAGTTTATTTTTTTTCCATTGCATCTATCAGAATCAGAAAGTTAGAGGAGATCAGAAAAGTGATTTCAGCTTTAATTACAAGATATTTATGTTTTCAATTATGAATTTTGGGAAAGTAATCTCTATATACCTATTTTGATAGCTATTTTTTATGTCTTCCTAGGAAAACCATACTTGCATCTCAAATCGTCCCAACACTCCAAGGGAACAGCTCACTACAAAAGTCTTTGAAAATACACCCCCACTGAACTTGTTTCAGAGTGAACTCTGGTTTCTTTGGCTAGATTCAGAAAGAAAGAGATGACAAAACATGCTTGCTCTGAGTTTCCTTTCTTGAAGAACAATTTTGTTCTGTAAAAGTCTGACAAAGTAATGTGACTGTCACTTCTTTCCCATCTGCTTCAGCTCATTTCTGTTGATCCCCTTCCTGGCCCCCAAACAAGTTAGTGACACAGTCATTAAAGAGGCCAGGCTGTGACAGTGATTGGCACATGGAAAGTGAATGGAAAAAGGACTACAGAAGGTCCGGAAAACTTGCTAAAATAAATCTGTCAAACATTTATTACTACTTCAAGAGTAAGCAAAGTAGGCATAAAGTACAATTATGTATCTGTACAACTTTGCACCAATATGTTTAAAGAAATCCTCCCTTCTCACTATTCTATTATTATAATATAGAAAACATAATCATGGATTAAGCATATAGAAAGACAAGGGGAGGAACTTTCTAACACTCGGATTGATCCAAATCCCTAGAAATATGACATGCATAGGAGTTGTGCTTCACTATTAAAATGATTTCTTTTAAAGATGTAATGCTAAGGGACTGATGGGTCTGCTATTGTGATCAGCTCTGAAAGAGCACTGCTGGGCCACTTCATGCTCAGGCTTCACTAAAAAGGCATTTCTTTGCAGTTCCAATTATATGCAGGATTCCAGAACAGGAAGCCCAATTCTACTGCACACATTAAATAATTTCTTTTTGACTATGACTTCCTGAATTTCAAAAGTATCCTGCTTTTAAGGAAAAAAATCAATGCCCCCTCCCAGAGGAAAATGATAGAATGTGTCCTGAGTAATAATGAAAATATATAGTGCTTTCAGAAACAGGCTTGAAAGTTGCACATAACAAAGCTCCAAAATTCCCTGAAAATACACCTAAAGCACAATGATGTGTGTCACAGTTTTTGCCCCTTTGATCAGGAATTTACTTTTAGAAGACATGTAATACTCTACCAGAAAAGTCACACATTGTGAAGGGTACAGCATGCACTGAGCAGGAAGATGATGTACTCCTGAATTACTTAAAATAAGAAGAAAACCACACCAACAAAGTTAAAACACTTTAGTTGATGTTGTTCCTCAATGTCAGAAGACTGCTTCCAGACAAGCTCTTTCCCCAGTGTGTAGCTCAGTGCAAAGGAAAGGCCAGCTGTTACAATATCTTACACTGAAGCAGTTTTCCAAAACAAAAAACCAAACAAATGCAAAAGAGCTAAGATGGTACTTACCTGCTCCACTTCTCCAAGAGTGACTGGCTGAGTCTGGTAACGAGCATTCATTCTCCTGTGCCTCAGATCGCCTCGATTCCTTGTGGAGATGGCCCTGGATACTGGTTGAGACAGTTTATTAAACAAAGCCATCTTTTCTGCCAAACTTAAGGTGGAAGAATCTGGTTCATCAGACTGATCTTGCCCCATTGCCTCTTTGGCTGCTCTTATCTCCTCTTTAGCTAAAATTTTTTGGTGTGCTGATGCCTGCAAGCTGAAGAAACAAAACTGGAAATTAGTTTTGAACAAGCCATAACGCAGTTTTAAAATCTCAACCTGATAGAAGCAGAAGAACTGCACGTGAAGCACAATAGCCAATGGATTACAGCAGCCTAAGTGGATATGCAGTGGTTCAACATTGGCATGAAGAATTCTAATTCAATAGCTGAAGATTTAAAAAAAAGTTAATTTTTCATTCACAAATTCATTTGATGAGGACACTTTTTTTTTTTTTTAAAGGAACGGCAAGACTTAAGAGAGATTTTTCAGACAATCTCTTTATACAGAATATGGAGCTATGGAGAGACATTTAAGATGCCTGCTGTAGAACAAACACAGGTCCTACAGTACAATTTATGTAAAGTTCAATTTTATCGAAAGTAAACAAAACATTTAAAAGACAGACAAACTTCAAGTTAGTGCTGCTTTTAGGTTAGCATAAATTGCAATGCCTCTTATAATTTAAAGTGGAACAGAATTCAGACTGTCTTTTATTTTGAGTTATCTGGGGTAACTCAACAAAAAAAAATCGTTTTGAAACATAGTTTGATTTTGAAGATTGTTTGACCAATGCTGAAGGCAGACACGTTCATTCATAAAAGCTGTAATTGCATTTGTCTCTACAATAATGTATTTTATCTACCTTTATAATAAAATATTTTATTGTTCATCTTCTGCCACATGTATGGAATTAGTACAATTTTCTAATTAATTTTTTTTTCTGTCGTGGTCTCTGCAAAAATTCTCTTATTCAGAACAGGCAACAGTATTCTGCAACTTTACCTATAGGTGGTGCAATTTCTTATATTTCCGTTAATTTTGCAAGCTAAAAACAATATATATGTAGAGACAGACAAAAGACACGTACTCCTTGTGAAATCAAGCACCCAGCTTTGTTATTTTCATCTCAGGATAACATTACCATATAAAAAAATTTACAAGAGCAAAGAGGGTTCTGCTAGGTTTGCTCACATGCAAATTCATTTCTTTCACAAAGAAGAATATGTGGGTAAGTGTAGTTAGAAGGGTCCTGAAAACAGATGCTTGCCAAAAAAAAAAAAAAAAAGCTGCATTGCTTTATCATGCAAACATAAATGACAAATGCTTTAAATATTCTTTAAATGAGTATTGACTTGACACATTGAAAAGGCATTCAAGACTTTAAAGTTGCATCTGCTATTGAGGAATCTTGTGCTCCATGTAACATGCATGTTTACCCCCCCAGTACCTGGTAGGTTGTACAGTGCTCTTAACTACAGTGGGACTAGGTACTCTTGTCACTACTGTGTGGGTATTCACAGAACGTGAAGCAGGGGTAGTTTCACTTTAAAGAATTGCCAAGGAGGGAAAATTCACAGGGAGAGAGAAGAAAAAAGCATTAAGAAAAGCAATACATAAAGTGTTAACTACAGAAAAGACCAAACCAAAACAGAAAAAAAAAAACAAAACAGCAGTGATTTTTGATTAACTTAGTTATCTGTTGCGACATTTTTGAAATTGCTTCAAATACTTTGAAAGAATTAAAAACCTAGAAGAGCAAACAGGTTGTGTCTTGAAGTTATTCACTACCCACAATGCAAGCTACCTTTCCGTAGACCATTGGGTTAACATCCATTCACTTTTGTTTCAGTTTCCCCCCAAACGATTTTCCCTTTTTCAGGAAAATGTCATGATATGTGACCGGAGTGGAAGAAATGCATTTCCAAAAAGTACATTTGAGATTTCGGAGTGCAAAAGGTCTCCCCCAACACATACACATTCCATAAGAAATTGTGCAGATTTCCCTCAGTGCAAAGTATCTTTCCCATTTGAGTTACAAAACAATGCTATGATTAATCTCGTTTACCTAATCCACAGGTTCCTAAATTTTCTGCCAAATTACAGTTCATACAAGTTATGCTTTACTAGTCCCTCTAGATTTAAAAAGGAATTTCAGTATAGTTTCCCCTGTGGTCCTCAAGACCCTTAACATTAAATGTTTTCCTCACTACAAAGTTATGAGCACCACAGATATGGAACTTATTCCCAGATTTGAAAGCAGAAGCCAGAGTTGGAGCCAATACATGTACAAGACTTACGTAGCTGCAATGACCACCTCCTCACTGGTAATTGGTTGTGTGTGAGATCTATCCTGCAAACGCCGCAGTCTTCTCTCTACTGCTGAACTTCTTGTAGGTGGTTTAGGAATATTTTTCATTTCAAATGATTTTTCCATTTCCTAAGATGACATACATCATAATTAAAGACATGCAAGAAAAGTTCTAAAACAATACTTTATTTTCAGTTTTCTTGAGTGCAGAGCAGTGAAGCTCCCGAGTGCCCACCTCTGAATTAAAAGCAGGATGCAATTGCACAGTATGCAATGGAGTTAAAATTAACTACACACCTCTCTCTAAATGACATTCTTAAAGAAGGCTTTAGAGCAACAAGTCTACTGTGTAGGCAGAGAAAAAAGTGGAAAAAGAAAAAGTTATGTAGCTTGGGTTTGGTTACCTGCATTATACCTCATTGCAACACACTTTGGGTTCCTGCAGCATCTTGTATAGGAAATGTTTAATTCAGTCTTTTATGCAGAAAACGCAATACTTACTCTAAAAAGCAGTCTCTTTGCAGCTACACTTAGTTTGGCTCGGTCATCCAATTTTTCTTCATCTACACAAAGGAAACAAACAACAAAAAAACCCCTAAACATAATGAATCAAGCTCATATTAAATGCAATGGTTTGGGGGTTTTGAATAAATGATTACAAACCAGAAAATATGCTGCCTGTTTCTCCCACTTAACAAAAGACTTATTATGAACCCAGTTGTGTAAACTTTACCTGTTTTTACATGTATTGCATCAGAGGAAAATTCTTGAAATGACTGCAAAAGACTTGTCCTCAGGACAGTTCATATCCTTTCAAATTATCCAAACAACCTTTTATGAATCATCAAACTTATTGTATCAGTCTATAATAACACATGGACTAAAAAAATAATTATACTTCATAACTGTCTTAAGAGTCAGTGAACGGTATTGAACGACTATTTTCTACTAGCTGACCATTCTGATTACCACCTTGTGTCCCCATTTTTCAGAGGCTCAACTGGTATCCTTAGGAGCTGAAATCAGCATCCTCCAGATCCAAGAGCCAGCATCTCAAAGCTGCAGAGAATATCAGCTTTCAAATAGCATAAGGCATTAAACCTAAATTTAGCTACTCATGAGATTACCTACTTAATTTGTGCCAGACTTGGCAAGGGTGACAAGAGGGAAAGAGAAGTAAGATGGCAGACTGAATCTTATAATTTAATGATCTGCATTTTGCAACTTCCTTAACCAGAAAACAAGCTAGCAACATCAGTTTCACATTATATTAAAGGCTTTTTTTTAGTTATTAATCCTAGACCACTGATTAAAATGACTGATGATGAATATTGTTTCCCAACAACTAGGTTATTTATTGTCTAAATTAGAAAAAAAACCAACCCAAACTATGTTGAAAGATGTCAAGCCATTCCCCCCTTGACTCCCATATGAAATTTGGTATCCATAGACAGAGTTTTAGACTGAAATTAATTTGAAATCAAGTCTGTAGTAGACGTGGCATAAGGAAAATTGGTACTTCAAACATATTAAAGACAGTAATTTTCAAGTGGATTTTGTTTGCATTATCAAACAGTTCTTCAATTAAACCAAAACAAAATACATTTGCTCCCATTTCTTCCTCAAAAAACAGTACAGCAACATACCTTCAGCAGTTGGTATTTCTGCACTCAAAATTGACCTGGTGAAAAATTATCAAATAGAAAAACATTAGCTTGAAACAAGACATCAAAAATTATATTCAAATTCAATCTGAAGTAGCAGGATCTCGAAAGTCTTAAGAATGGGAGGATTTATCTATTTTTCAAGATTCAATAGTGTCCACTTGGGAACATCCTTTAAGAAAGCATTAAGGCAAGCAACTGCAGGCAAACTTAAATACAGTAAAGGAAAATGATTTCTAGTTCATCTTGCAGAAGCTAAAAGGCTAAGATTTGCTGTCAGCTCTTTTAACATAAAATAGGTTGTTTTGGTAGTTTACAAAAAGAATAAATGATAAAGGAGAGTAGATGGAAAGGAAACTCTTTATATAAAACCAACAGCATTTATTATTAGACAGAACCAGCGGCTCCAGTACTTACTGATGATTCACTGTTCACCATTTTACATGGGAGGAATTTGCAACAAATTGGTTTTGTCAGAGGCGTTTTGGGTTTCATGTTATAAGAAGCTACAACAAATATTTGATTGTTTTTAAAGAGAAACAGTAACCTTACAAGATGTTTATGCTATTAAATGAACAAATATTTTCACAAGCTTGTTCATGTCTACCTGCACCAGAATGCTACACAGAGCTACGTACGTGCCTACCTATCTGTCTCCTTTCGTTCTGCTGATGTTATAGGTTGAGTTTTAAATCTCTCAGAAGTCTTTCTATTTTCACCAGGAGTAAAATAGCGCCTCGCCTTTCGTGGCCCACGGTCACCATTGGCAGACACAGTAGTACCTGCCGCTGACATCTCAAACCGAGATTCACTTTCAAATCGCATGATAGAGAGCGCATAGAAAAGAAAATAGGAGAGAGAAGTAAAGCATAGATGTAAGCATCTCAACAATTCACTAGAGACCACTCTGCATGCGCCTCCAGTAACATGCGCAGATGTACACATTCCAGCTACCCCACATCACAACTTGCACTAGCAAGCAGAAGCACAAAAGCAGGATTCAAACCATCTCAGCCTACAGTACACACTTGTGAGAGCTAAGCTGTGTGCTTTAAGTGCCGAACACAATTGCTGTTGAGTGTGTGTAATTTTTGCCAAGGACGTGCAAGTTTCACACGAAAATACGATTGAAATGTCACCTACAGTTCTGTTTTCTTGTTGGCATTAGCAGTCTCCAAAAAGACATTACGGAGCTGGGCAACAGAGACTTTTGTGTCAACCATGCCAATCTCACCATTTGGTGGATTTGCTTCCATGCTCTCCTTACTTTTAAAAGCTTCTAGCTTAGGAGTCACAGTATAGTCAGACATTGAGCGAGTCAGGACCTTATGCTTTGTTGTTGACACTTTCCAAACAGGAGCCTTTCCTTTGGCAGGCTGCAATACAGATCCACTCTGTATGTACATCACGGCTTCACTCCTTTCTATGTTCTCAGGGGTCTTAAACTGCTGCTCAGGGGCCTGCCTCTTATTGCACTCCAACTCTCTCTGAACTTCTGAGTTAACTTTTGCCTTGCTTGCAAAGGAGGAACTCTCCACAGGGGTGTCTAATTCTCCCCCTCCAAAGAGGCCTTCATGGTTCTTCCCTTGCTTGCGAATCTCAGATGGCAAAATTGGTCTTCTGCTTTTGGAAGCCTGTTCACCCTCCAAGGAATCTTCTTCATCAGGTTTTGTTCCATAACTGGGTGCTTCTTTCTTTTCACTCTCTGATGCA
Organism: Xenops minutus; assembly: GCA_035221455.1. Taxonomy (NCBI): domain Eukaryota; kingdom Metazoa; phylum Chordata; class Aves; order Passeriformes; family Furnariidae; genus Xenops; species Xenops minutus. The sequence continues at coordinate 14,242,172 of JAWWEE010000074.1, forward strand.
GCAGCTGCTGACGATTTTGTTACGAGGCTAACATTGTCTGGTGGGAGGAGGCTGCCAACAGGGACGTTTGCTGGTTGTTCTGCTGCCATGAGCTGAGCTGTGTGAGCAATGCCAGCAGGCTGAATATAGCCATGTATTGGTTGGCGGACGGAACTGACGGGCTGATTTATAACCCTATCAAAGGCAGACGTTTCTGTCTGAAGAGGCATGTAGTGGGCTGGCACTGGATGGGATTTTCTCTGAGATACTGTGTCTGTGACAAGTTCAGGGCTTCCACGAGCACTTTCCTCTTTCACCAATTTCTCTCTAACTTTTACTCTTTAAGAAAGAAAAAGGATTAAAGCTGTGAACAGCAATACCCAATCTGGAAAGGAACACAGACACCTACTGTGGGTACAGACAGCGACATTGTATTAAAATAAAAAACAGTCAACACAAAAGAAAGCAATCTTATGATGCAATCCCTTCTTCCCCCCAAATCTTAGCAGTAACATTGCTCAAAAACACTTGAGTGATTCACAGACCCTCGAACATGCATGACTCCTGAGAAGGTAACTCTGCAAGCTCTGAAAACATCCAGCATGTTCCCATGAGATCACAACTGTCTGTCAAACAGCACATACCCATAGTCTCAAACGAGATGATCAAAACTGCATTTTATATTATCAAAGTGTTGGGTTCAGCCTGAAATTGCAAATTCCTCTGGCAATCACATGTGCAGTCAGATTTTTGAAGATGTCTAAACACTGGGTAGCTCATGTCATATCAAGATGTTGTTGCATTGCAAAAAGGGATAAAAAACACATTATCTCCACTTAGCCTTTCAGATGGTTTGCCAGAGACTGGTTTACTTGTGCTTTTGTGTATCATATAAGACATCTGAACTGTTACATGTAGTGTAACCTATTTCGGTGAGAAAAAGTACTGAAAGGGCAAGGCTTAAAACCCAAAACGAAACTATGGCATGGCTGTTGCTCTTCAAAGTGCTTGCAGGGAAGAAAGGGATTTAGAAACCAAAACAGGCATTCTGTTTTAAAATGTTTCATTGCATTCTAACATGCAAAAACTTATGAGAATGTTCCCAAAAGTTACCTTACTTCAGTGTGTTTTCTAGGAACACCTCTGGACTTGTGTAACATCCATGCAAAACAGATTCATGTTTAACCTTTAGAAACTGAAAGCAACAGCGCATGGGGAGGCAAGCACGTGCAGCCAGAGGCAGCCTTTGCTCTGTGACTGTCGCTGCAGGTCAGCTCTGCAGCAGTTTTACAGCCTCGTCCAGGGCTCACACAGCTTACAGGGCGAGCGTTTGTAGATAACGCACACATAGGATTAAAAATGAAAGCCCTGTTCTTCCTGCCCTCCCAAGTGGGTATAAAAAATTCTTTTAATTCTGAGGAAGAAGAGAAACTCAAATAAAATAGCATACTAGCTCTCTATTTGAAAGTAAGTGATCCAGCTCCAAGTATATGCAATTCCAGGCTTGCTACAACAGACTTTTTGGAGGTTATGTTATTAAAAAAAAAAAAAAAAAAGTTAGGGAAAAAAGAGCAAATTATCTAAGAGAATAATCCAGGATATCCAAAAGTTATCTTAAACATCAATCTTTGTAATATTTTGGTGCTTCTTATCTCTGAGGATTGATGCACTTATCAGGGAAAGTTCTCAAAGTTACTTAAGCACAGAAAGACTGTAAGTCTGAAAAAGTATTCTTTGAACTACATGTACCAAGCATTCTCCAGAACATCCATACTAATATTAGTACTGGTTATAAGAATTACTTTAATCAGAAACATTAAAAGAATCTTCCTACAATGTTTTTGTGGCATCACTGTATGTGTTACCAAACTGGGAGAAAGCAGCTGCCTGTAGCTCCAATTGAGATCTTGCTTTACTTTTCCATTTTTTTATTTTTTTTTTAACTTCTCTTATACCATCTCTTTTGGAATTCAAGGAATTATTTGTAGGGAATGCTAAGTTGAATTGGTGTATGTTATAAAAATCTGCTGTTTGCCGAGTATAAAGTGGGATAAAATAATAAGTTATAATATTTAGTGGAAGCCAGAATGATAGTAGCTATGGAAGAACCTCGGGGCATTTGTACTTCTTCATCAAAATACCAATTGGCCATAAGTTAGAATAAAAGCAGGTGCTTCAAAAAAGTTTCAACAGCTCTTTATTCACACGAAATAACACTTTCTAACTTGCTGTTGTTAAAGGAACATTAAAGGCAAGTGTTAAATGAAGACAGAGTAAAGGAAAAGAGAAAGGTTTGTAGACTGATTGTTAGCCACACAGCTATGTTTTATGATACCTGGAGGGCCAGCTGATAAGTGAAGGTGTGTCCCCTTCCGAATCTTTCTGAAGAAACCATTCAGGTTTTGCTTTCCCTGCACTACTACAGAAAACAGAACTTCAGGTAACTTTTGAGATCTTAACACGTACTCCCATTATTTTTCCTGCTCTTCCCTCCCCACTGCTTTTTATTCCTAATTACTCAGTTGCAGAGGACTGCTCAAGAAAACAAAAGCAATGCACATTAATCAAATTCAAAGGCAATAAACAGTGAAACAAACTATCATATTAATTCAACAAACCTCTAGAAGGCATTCTAAATGGTAAAGATTCTGCAAAGCTAACTTTACCAAATGTAAATTGTCCAAAATTTCAGAAGTGAAAGCAACTACACAACCTTATTTCTGCTCTTTGCCATTGCAGGTCAGTTTGTGCAAGGACATTGGAAAACGTTAAAACCATTAAATTCTTTTGTGGTTTAAAGTGGTAAAGACTACTGCATCCAAAACAAAGCAGTAATAGGAATTCAATGAAGTTAAAAATTCAGATGTCTACATCATCCTTCCCAAGAAATTCTCAGGGGCATCTGGAACCCCTCTCTTCTCTTGTAACCCTGTATCACAAAAGCTTCAGCTAGCATGAGTAAAACATGCTGTGTCACTGGGTGACTTGGGAAAGGAAAAGCTTAAGAAACAAAGTGATCCCTAATTTAATCCTGACTTTATTCTGTTTCCATTTTGGTGTTGAAAGCATAAAAAGAAACAAGAGCACTACAAACTTTACAAAGCTCTGCAGGAAAGGGTGTTCACAGACTTCCTGTGTACGGTTTTTTAAATAGTTTCCTAAATGCCCATCTTCACCTAAAATACCTCACCATCAGTAGATCACATCAAGTACTTTTAACCTTGCAAGCACAGGCTGTCCTGCCACATTAACTTTACAAATTCACTCCCCCAAGGTAACAGGCATCCAGGATGCTTTCCATTACCTATCTGAAAGCTACATCTGAAAGAACTATTGCATTGAGTGATTTGGGATGAAAATCCCAAATTAAGTTCCAGGTCATCTCCTTCAATTTTTCTTAGATGGTCTTTTAAGAAAAACAACTGAAAAAGGTCAAATCAACATCTGTTCTTAAGACAACAATCTCTTTGCTGCAAATAAGTTTAAATTTGAGAACTCACCTACAGTTGTCGCTGTATCCAAATTAATCTCAGAACAAAGACAAACACCAACTGTTGAAACACCTTTTGTTTTTCCAAATGTTTTTGAATCCCTAATGGAATTGACCAAACAGAAGGTAAAACCCATTCATAGAAGCTGCCCCAGTAGCTGGAATCACTTTGAAGCAATAGAACTTCCTTATCCTCTCTTCTCGTGTACTTTGGCACATTTTTATAGTGGGCATGGCCCAAGCAGCAATTATTTGTACTTGATCATTCATCCTTTGAAGAGTGCAGTCAGAACACAAGCCATATTTTTAATATCAGCAGCCAAATGCAGGCAATGTCAAATGATACCTTCTCAGCACTTTGTTGTCTTCTCAGTGATGGGTAACAGGATTAATTATCAAATCTTCTTAGGACTGAAGGCACAAAGCCTTCATATGTATTCCAAAGAAAGCTGCATTTATTTTCCAATTTGGATTCAGGAAATTTAAATTTAACCAAAAAGAAAAAAAAAAGGCAGCCTATATAACGTGGGCCTGACTTTAGAACAGCAGTCTCATGAAAAGCTGGAGTTAGCCCTTATTTCTCTTGTGCAAACAGCCTTATAGAAGAGCACCACACAGTAACTTTAAATGGACTGCATGGAAACAGACAGTGGCTTCTTTACCGCTCAAAAAAAGGGACAAGGGTTTCTGAGAGGTTATTGTTACATCCCTGACTATCACATCAGTGAGTCCACACTGGCACTGGAAGTGTCAGGGGTATTAAAGAACAGGCTCTTGGCAACTCAGCCTTTAAAATACCACCTATTGCCTACATGTGTGTCAAAACAGGAGTCCAAATCCTTGGCTTAAAGTCTTGTCTGCTTTAAGTGCTACACCACATCTTGGTGGGTGCAGATGATTTCCTTTAAAAGATAAGAATGACAGTATGGGAAACTTGTTTTATGCAAATAATGACCAAAGATTCAGCAATTTGTATTAATTTATTACTTATTCATAGAATCACAGGATAGATTGGGTTGGATGGGACTTTTAAAGGCAATTTAGTCCAATCCTCTTGCAATGAGCAGAGACATCTTCAATTACATCAGGTTGCTCAGAGTCCCATCAAACATCAGTGTTGTAGATGTGGGGTGTCTACCTCCTCTCTGGATAGCCTGAATTAGTGTTTTATCATCCTTCCTGTAAAAAATTTCTTCTTTATATCTAGTCTCAATATATCCTCTTTTAGTTTAAAAGTATTCCCCCTTGTCTTAGTGCAACAGGCCCTGTTAAAAAGTCTGTCCACATCTTTCTTGTAAGACCCTGTTAAGCAGTGAAAGGCTGCAATAAAGTCTCCTGCAGCTTTCTCTTATCCCAGGTGAACAAGCCCAACTCTCTCAGCCTTTCCTCATAGGACAGGTGCTCCATCCTTCCGTGGTCTTCCTCTCAACTCGCTCCAACAAGCCCATGTCTTCCTTGTGCTGAAGACTCCGCAGCTGAATGTAGTACTCCAGGTGGGATCTCATGAGAGGAGAACAGGGGTGCAGAATCACCTCCCTCAACCTGCTGGGCACACTTGTTTTCATGTGGCCCAGGACATGATTTGCTTTCTGGGCTGCAAGCACATATTGCCAGCTAACGTTCAGCTTTTCACCCACCGGTTCTGCAAAGTTCTTCTTGTCAGGATTGCTCATAATCCCTCCCTCCCTCACCCTGTATTGGAACTGGGGCTTGCCCCAGCCCAGGTGCAGGACCTTGCACTTGGCCTTACTGAACCCCTAATGAGGTTTCCATGGACCCAATTCTCGAGCTTGTCCATGTCCCTCTGGATGATATCCATCCCTTTAGGAGTGTCAATTGCACCACTGAGGTCAGCGTCATCTGGAAAACTGCTGAAAGTGCACTCAGTCCCTTTCTGTCATTGAGGAAGAGATTAAACAGCACTTTAAATATGTTTAGGTATGTTTAAATTAAATATGGAACCTTGAGGGACATCATTTGTCACTGATGTCCATCAGGACTCTGAGCTGTTGACCATTACCGTCTGGATGCAACTGTCCAAACAATTCCTCCTCTTCTAAACAGTCTATCCATATCTCTCCAATGCAGAGAGAAGGTTGTTGTGGGGCACTGTGCAAAAGCCCTTACAGAAGCACAGACAGAGACATCTGTGCCTTTCCCTTCTCCAGTGATGTAGTCACTCAGCCGTAGAAGGGCATTAGGTTGGTCAGGCAGGGCTTGCCTTAGTGAAGTCACACTGCCTGTCCCAAATCACCTCCCTGTCTTCCATGTGCCTTTGCATAACTTCCAGGTGGATCTGCTCCTTGATCTTCCCAGGCACACAGGTGAGGCTGAGAGGGCAGTAGTTTCCAGGGTCCTCCCTTCTACCCTTCTTAAAGATGGGGGCGATGTTTCCCTTTTTCAGGGGGTATATGAGGGACTTCATCTGACTGCTCAAATATCATGGAGATACAGCAACCTATTTCCTCAGGACTCTAGTATTCATCTCATAGGGTCCCACAGACATATTTTTGTTCAGTTTCCTCAGGTGGTGTTGCACCTGATCTTCTCTTATAGTGAGAGTTTGCTTCCCCAGTCACCATCCTGCTGTCCACCCACTCAAGAGATGTGGAAAGAGAGATTGCCATTGGAGACTGAGGCAAAAAAGTAGCTGAGTGCCTCAGCCTTCTCCTTATCTGTTGTTACCAGTCTGCCAGTCTTGCTTTCTTTGACCTTCCTTTTCTGGCTAACATACCTGTAGAAGTCCTTCTTGTTATTCTTTGCATCCCTTGCCAAGTTCAGCTCCAGCTTCATCTTGGCCTTCCCAACCCCATCCCTACACAACTGGACAGTGTCCCTATACTCCTCCTGGGATACCTGTCCCTGCTTCAACTGCCTGTGCATTTGCTTCTTGTCCTTTAATCATCAACTCAGCCATGCTGGTCTCTTCCCTTCTTTTCCCGATTTCTTACACCTGGAGATTGAGTGCCCTTGTGCTCTATAGAAAGCAAAATGGTTCAGTTTATACCAGTTATTTCAGTTCCTTAGAAACAGTCAACACCGCCCAGCATGAGGCAGATAAGTTTACAACTAAGTTCTCATTGTAATTTACTTAATTTTTAGTTTCAACATTTTAACCGAGGTTTTTACAGTTACTATTTTCTATCTCTCCACCTCCTTAGAAATTAAAGAATTACACTTAGAGAAAATCACACTTTTAAAAAGTTCTTATTTACCCATTCTTTTCACCATAAGAATTCGGCAGTGTTTTTGCAATACACTGAAATTATAATGTGAAATTAGTGAAAACTAACTTTTTTCCTCCTGGAAATATCTAATTACCATAATACTGTAGTAAATTTGTCAAATCTGAAGCAATTCACCATGGAATTTTAACTCTACCCTCTACCCCTTCATGTACATATATGCCTGACATTATCTGAAAGATTGACTACCACAGTTCAAAAAGATTTTACACTTTCACATCACAAAACCAAATTAACTATGATTTCAACTAACCCAAGACACTGTTCAGCTTTTAACTCTGAGAACAGTTTTATTTTGGCAGAAGCCATCATGAATATATTAAAATATTCATTGAGAAACTTGCCTTTTACTTGGAAGCTCCCACCCAAACAATCACAGGATATAGAGGAAAAAAAGTTAAAGGCTTGCTATAAGAGGTTATAAAAAACCCAAACAAACAAAAAAACCCAACAACCAAAAACAAAGCAAGCAACTAGATTTAGAACCATAACTCCTTCAATTTCTAGTTTGTGCAAAAATCTTAAACATCAGTTATTCCACTCCTTCTCCCAGAGGACCTAATTTTAGCAAAAATTATATAAATGAAAAGTGAAACCAAGGGCATAGTTAATCAGAGAAATACATATCCACTTCCTTGTATCAGAAATACACTGTGAGTCAATAAAGCAAATCAATTCAGCATGAGACACCCAAAGCCACTGAATGCATTCTTCAAGGGTAATAAATACATTCTCATGAATACTGTAGACATTGCTGCAGAGGGTGATTAAGATAAAGTAATCCGTTGTAAAACAAAAAAATAAAAATCATGCTTACCTTTGCCTGCTGTTACTGTGCAAGGGCTGGTCATTCTGCAAGTGGATGGGTGAGGCTGCCCGCTTTGGTGAAGAAAGGGACTCTCGGGTGGTTTGCTTTGGTGATATTGGCACTTCGTTATAGGAGGAAGTTTCTTGTCCAGAAAGTGAAAGGGAGACAGAACTATCCAAGTTTGCTGAAGGGTCAGAAGCCTGTCTAATGGCACTGTCATCATCTGCTTTTCTAACACTCTTTTCATTTGAGAGGTTTTCTTTATCTTCATGGCTGGAGTACTCTTTGGAATCAGAAATCACACTTTTTGACCCCTTCGTCTCAGTCCTGGACAAATAGAGGGTGCCATAGTCTTTGTTTTCATCATCTTGCCTTTCACTTTTCACTCCCTTTCTTTCCACGCTGTCAGGATCTTTCCTTGCCCGTGTATATCTGGATGAGTAGTCAGAATCCAGATCAGAATCAAGAGATAATCCATACTTTTCTGCCAGCTGGCGTCGCCTCTCTGCCTTGTACCTAGCTATTCTCTCTGCTTTTGACTCTAGTTCCTGGACATCCATGTTTCCTGTACTATACAAGGGCTCTGTATTACCTCCTGTGATTTCTGCTTTGTATCTGGATGATCTGGGTTGTTTTTCTACAGAAGAATCTGAAGTTTCCTCCTCTTCATTTGACCTTCCTGTCAGAAGTACAACATATATGAACCAGTCTATCCCAAAACTCCGAGTACCCTACCCATCACTCAAATCGAATGAACTAAAAGTTTCCCATTTTCTTACTAATCAAAGTGACTGCACAGACACATGATATTTTTGCACTTTTTTCTCCAAAAACACATTCAAGTGATTAAGAAGTGTGTATTAATAATAATTCTTTACTAAGTAATTCTTTAAGAAGTAATAGTTCTCATATCAAATTGTTGTTTTAAAGCAATAAGGGTAATCAACTTTTTTCAAATAAGACAACTTACAAGGAGACTTACAAGGCAAGTTAAAAAAAAAAAACAAACACAAAACCTGACACTGCCCTTCTGTAGGACTCTTCTCCATGGACTGGACTGCACAAATGATAGGGTAGTAAACATGAAGTTATTCAGCAATGCAAGTTTGACTGCAATATGCCACTTACCTAAGTGGGGACTGTATGGGTCAGTTGCACGCATGTATCTTGGTGTATCTTCCTCTAGTAAACGATGTGTGACTGATCCTGGGCAGTTTTGTAGAAGCATAGGTTGTGTATCATTTTCAATTCCCTCTAAGCGTCTAGCTATTCTCTCTTTTCTGAAAAATATGTGAAAAATGTGAAAACAGGCATCTTGAAAATTTGAGGGGAGAGTTTCTAAGAGGAGGTAACAAAACAAACTGTGTGTTTTGTTTTACAGGCCAGAGACTTTTTTTTTTACCTTTTCATTTCCAAAAAATCTCGGTTGTTTGGTTCAAACAGTTTTCTTAATTCTGAAACTGAGACAACAAAAGATTATGTAGTTTATAAGCTACCAGGTTTCAGAAACTTTCTAGAATGCTTTAGAATAAGAAGGAACAGTCAACTAAAGTTCAGAGGTTTGAAATAGCTTTTGTCAGGAAACGCGCATTTTCCTCTTTTCCTCTTGTTTTCCTAGTTTTAAAAGCTTGTGCTGTCAAAAGTGCATTAGACACACAGGTGTGACCACCAAGTAGTCCTCTCCTCTAGATTCTTCCAGACTAAACTCAAACTATGCCATCCTAGCCATTTTCAATATGTAGTATATACTGGAGAAGTTGTAATTTGATTAACTGAGATCACGCTTACATGTTAGAGTAACTTGTTTCAAAACAAGGTAATAAGTAATTACTGCTTTCCCTGTCTACACAAGGGTCAGGGACAGACTATGTTTAAAGAGAAACCATGTCCCCTCTTCCTTACTTTCCTCCACTCCCTTATATTGAGCAAATCCCAAAAATCCCAGTGACTCATTACTGGAGTGAAAATTACAGTGTACTGTCATGATATTCCTGCATGGTTAATCATTCTCTACTTTGCTAACTTTCCCCTTTGGTTTTAATTGGACATACTTTCCTGCTCTTTCCCTGAACTCTTTGCTGGTGTTATGTGCTGTTAGACAGCTGTCACAGTTCACAAAATAGTAGTGAACCAAGAGGAGGCATGATGGATGAAGTAATCCCTATATATAGACATATATGTGCACATGCAGACCGCACTGGAGCAGTGAGTACTACATAAACAAGTGTGGTGTGACTTCTCATCACCAGGAAGAGAAACCATCCTGGCTGTCAAAGGATGCAGTGACTGGGGTGGTGGTGTGTGTGCCTAACACACACACATGCACATACATAGACACCCCAACACCCCAGTACCATTGCTTTGGAAACATATAGTTTTAAAAGCTCTGTGCACCTGTTCTGATGCAAAGCACCTCTGAGATTCTAAACCTGTTGACCCAGGGATCAAAAGTCCAAGCAAACTAAAATCTCTAGCCTGCTAAATTGGCCAGAGATTATCATCAGAAACAACTGATGAGTCAGGACTGTCGAGCAGACATCACTCCACTGCAGAAATAAATCTATCACCTTTTTTTTTGCTACCACACTTCATTGCCCTAGATACTTAGAAGATAAACATTATTGAAACACCACCCTTTTAAAGGTCAGAGGCACCTTCTCTCCCTTCCCTGTATTGCAAGAACTTACTTGCATAGCTAGGTCAGGGCTTCAACTCAGCTGACACATCCAGGAAGTTTGCTGTAGTCAATACTAGTGCTCATATCTCATAGATACAATTGACATTGGCTGTCGTATCAACCTTAAGTACTGAAAAGCCACTAGGACTACAGATAAAATGTCTTGGATCAGCAAGAATGAACGTATTCTGAGCATGACTACTTGGAAATGAAAATGAATGAATGAGGTACGAACACAGAGTCTGAGGCTACACATGAGTGCCTGCTGAGAAGGTGCAATTAACAGAGGAAAGAAATGAACTGGACCACTCTCAAAACCAACTCGTTTAACCTGTACTTCCGCAGAAAGCAGACTCAAGCTAGTCACTTGAATTTCTCAGGACAGGTTAGCTCAGACTGTGATTACACCATAAAAACATCTACCATGTACACTTGATGCACATTTGATACTGAGTAGCTCAGGATGCAGCTACTTAACAGTGCTAACCCAAGGGACACCTCTTCCATGGCTCAGCTCAGTACCTGCAGCAAAGCAGATTGAAGTCTACAACTATGCTATTTGGCCAGGTTGACAGTGGAAGACAGCCATGAAAGTCAGCAAATTCCAAACAAACATCTCTGGAGATAGATAGGCACTGGACCTGGACAATGCAAAATTTGCATCCTGAACCAACACCACAGCAAATATGAACCCTTATGTTGTGTTTTCACAGACTTTTCTCTCAATGCATGTGCAGTTTCCACTGTTGCCCTGCCTACTCATGCTGTGCTAGCAGTGGAACTGCAATAAACAGAGAACTTACCCATATGAAACCAGCCTTCATTTCAGATTCACACCAAAGGAAATGATTTCTTATACTTTGCTCTCACCTCCCCAAATCTACTTCTGCTCAAGTATGTTCCTCTAGCTATTACAGTTTTTCTGTTGCATCTGTTGGCTATACACACATAAAATGGTCAAAACAAAACCCGTAATTGTTCTGTCACTTCAGACATAGGCCTCCGGAGCTCACAGTTAATAAAACCACATTCCATACAAATCCTAATAATTTTTCCTCCCTAGTCACCAATTTATACAGTCACGAAACCCATCATCACAGAACAGGTCTTTTACACAGCTTCAGTAAAGCTCTAAAGCATAGCATCATATATTAGCAAAAGTCTTCTTCCCTTCTCCCCCACCCCAGAAAAGGAAACTTGACCATAAGTTGTCCACATAGAAGAAATGTGGAACATCCAAAGAACTCCCAGAAGCATTAGCTCAACACCCTCTTTGCTACATGTTAGTTGAAGTTCCAGAGATTCTACTACCACTTTGCAGTCCTAAAAAGAGCACTGGTCCCATGAAGAATCTCTCCAACACCTTCCCAAACAACACAGGACAAAAATAGCATGAGACTACTCTATGCTGCCTTACACTTTTTCCATGCTTGGGATTAGAGATAGTAATTTCAGCTAAGTTGGCCAGCATCTGCAGAGTGGTGTGGGTTTTTTTGTTTGTTTTGTTTTTTGGGTTTTTTTTGGTTTTTTTTTGTGAAAGCACTTCAAGCAATATTCTTCTTTTCGTGAGGTAGGAAAAAGAAGCACAAAAAAGCAAAAGAAAAAAATGCAGGAAGTCTTCTACTCTAATGATTTCTTTTTGATGAATAAAATATTTTACTTCAAAACATAAAAGCCAGTTGGAGGCACTTCACTCCCAAGGACATTGGTTGACCCTTGCAAACTTAGGCGACCAGGTTTCTCCTTTTTAGTTTGCAATTTGAATAGGTTGGTGCCAATTCCCATCAGCTCATGGGATGTTTTTCCATGTGAGCATCAGAAACTACATCACAGCAGTGTTAAAGAGTAACACCACTTCGACCAAAAAAGTAGCACAAAGATCTGATTCAGCACACAAGAAAAGACTAAGAAGCTTAAAATAATTAATTTCACAGTAAAAGCTCCTTATCTAGATTAATTCATGGCAACACACTTTGTAAGCACCACTGGTAAGTTAAGGGCAAGAGGAAGAACAGCCACAGTTCAGAAAAAGCCCTGAACTTGAGGCTTTATTTTAGGATAATGGGCAGAATGCTATGGTAGGATACCCTCTAAAGTAGACTGTCAAGAGGCATCTTAATTTTGATAACTGTGGACCTTTCAAGCAAAATTTACCTTAGAATACCAGTATTTAGGAAAAGCAGTATTGTTCCATGTCTTGTCCCAGAGTGAAAAACAAAAATTACATTTGAAGCGCACCTTATAAAAATGTTTCAAAAACTCCTTAAATTAAGGTGAAATATTTCTTATAGAATTCAGAAATCTTTCAGAAACATTTGCAACAGAACATAAACATGTTTATGATGAATGTCCTCTTTGACAACAGCAGAGAGGATGCTATATAAATAAAGTTGCAGGCATGTGACAGCAGTTTTCTTTATACAAAACAGAAGCTGTAAAAACTCAAGCCTTCTGAAAGTTCCTATGAGAGTAAGCAGATACACTTGTAAAGTCTGGATAGATGTGGATCAGAAGTTTACCTGCCAGAGACTTAATTTCTCAGAAATTGTAAATAACCATTGCAACATGGGTATATACATTTTCATTTTGAGGAAAATTTAACACAATAGCAAAGCCTACCAGCCTCATTTCTAATTCCTCCTGTCCACACCTGGAAAGGTGATGATCTAAAAACTAGGTTGGAGAAGCATTTATCTTCTGTTTATGCCAGCAGAGCCACGCTGACATGTTCAATGTCCAACTGCAGGCAGCACCGTGTGAGACTTCAGCTCAGTGTGTATCAGTTGAAAATTAAACATATTCCTCCAGTTTTCCAACATGTGCAAATCTAGACCAAAGTTAGGCCCTAGAAATTAACCTGGATTTTCAGAAAGTGGTTTCAAGTAGTCCCCTTAGAATGTAACCATAAGCTTCCACAGCTAACTGTTTCTCAAGTCTGGTAAACACCAATTCTAATGCCTTTATTATGAGAATATTTTCTTAAAAAATAGAAACACCTTGGAATAGAATTTAGCTCACTGAGAAGCAACTTACAGAAAAGGTTTCTCTAGTGAAGGTTCTCACACAACTTGTTGGCCAGCATGACTGTAAAGAATAATGAGGAACTATGCATTCTTACTGACTGGGGCTCTCAGGAAGTCTGTATTGTATAGCATATCACTCTATTCTATCATTTTGCCAACAACATTTCCTCCTGAACATCTGTAATGATTATATTTAAAAGCAAGCATGTCACTCAATTAGCATGTAAATGTTATGCTGGAAGGTCTCCTTTCTAATGGATCTCTGCAAGAAGTTACATTGAAAGAGCAAGCCAGTTCCTTTATGTTGGGATTAGTCCATTTAGCCTTGTAGTTTGTCTGAAAAGAATAAATATCACCAAAACACACACACACAATTTTAATCAAAGTTCCGAGATCCGCAACATCCCTGACTGAAGGGAACATCTTTCTGCCAGTTACACACAGCTCTGCAACCAAATGTCACCCGTTACAGGTCAATAACTCAAGCAGATTGTGATTTTGTCCGAATAATTCAAGAGAATTAACTCTTGCCTCTACCTCAACTGTGTCAAAGAATAAATGTGGAACTGCTGCTTTCTTCAGAATTTACTCAGACTAAGACAGGAACTTAAGAAAAAAAACCAAACCAAAGCCCATGTGCCTCCTTTAGCAGGCAAGAAAAAATTCAGAGTTCAGACAGTTGGTCACACAAGCAAAGTCATTCTACAGGCCACCACCGGGGCCTGGAAAGAGCTATGACTATAAGTCAATGCTTTTGATTTGAGGATTAATCTAACTGTACAAAGAAACTTCTCTAAGGTTTTGAATTTCAACTACTTGTTAACCTATTAAAAACTAGGTAAACAAAGCTGAACTTCATGATATAGGAGAATAGCAAGGCCTTATAAAAGAGCACTGTTGTTCATCCCTTATGCATTCTTCACATGGAAAAGAAAATTCATTTACAAAACATCTGTGCTTAAGTAATTTTAGCTGTGCCTTGCACTTGCATAGACTAAACTTCACATGCTGTTAAAATACCACTTGTGTTCATAATGTGTCTCCTTTCCTTACCTTTCGGAAGTACTGCTAAGAGATTAGCATCAATATCCTTTGTGCTGTTTGCAAGTTCTTCTTTATCTTCAAATGAGAACTCCTTCTGAAAACTGAAAGCAACATCTGTTTTACAGAACTGGGATATTTCTGCTACAAATCAAGTAAAGCCAAGATGTAATCAATTTACTTTACTGCAAGATAGTCTAACAGAGATATGCAAAAAAATATTTTCCATAAGAATGAGCTAAGAAATAACCCAAAGAAACTCAGAAAGGCAAACCTAACATAATTTGAAACTTGTTTGGAACTGACTGTGACACATTTTTGCATTAAATTACTGACCGGAGACTGCCTTCAAAATGCTCTACTAAGCAATTACATTTAAAATAATCTGTATTGAATGGTTCTCCATAAATATTAAAACATATGTCATCAAATACAGTGCTATATGTACACCCCACCTAGCAGCCTTCTGCATGACTACCTTGGATCTTACATGGTTTATAATACACTATTATGAGCATCAGATAATTTAATTTTATATCATGTCTTTTCAAAACACTTAGATGAAACAAAGTATTCCTTTAAATATGTTCATTAATTATACACATTTTAACTGTAAAATAGAGGTGTCATAATGTCCCAAAGTAGATATTAACTGGTTACAGAGACTTTTTTGGAGGAAGTGTTCCTCCTTGTACACAAGATATTTTTTCTCTGATTATTAAAAAAAAGGAGCAAACTGCTGTATTCTGGCATTAGGACTTCTAAACTATCTCAGCTGGACATAAGAAAAGTGATCTTAGGCTCTTCATTTTGCGATACTATGGATGTGCCATATCATTTATTGTCATTCTGGTAAGAAAAACTACACACTCTTACTGTTAGAAAATCCTTCATTAGGACACATTTTAAATGGCGCTTTTTTTTTTTTTTTCTCAAGGGTGTTCGGTTAGAAAAGAAAAAATAGTAAAAAAGAATTCTGTACTCACTACTCCAGAAGAATATTTCTTATTGAAAATAGTTTTAACATATAATAACATTTTTCATTAATTCCAGTGTTTGCCTGTTTATTGTTTATAAATAATATTCCTTTGTAAGACATTGAGGAGAGAATAAACCCCTTGAAATGACAATGAAGAGACTGGGCTATGTCACATCCAGGCACCATGCCACCTGCTGCAAATTGTGTCCAACAACTGCACTTATAGAAATTATTCCAGGTACTGCCAAGAAAAGCAATGTTAGTCACTATAGAAAATTGCAAATAGAAGATGAAGAGGTGCAATAAGCTGTCCATTAGAGAAAACTATGTATCCTTACAGGGCAAAAACACTGTAATTGAACTAAATAAAAACCAAAATACAATAAAAAAATAGCCCATAGCAGCCCCAAGCAAATGAGTGCATGTGTCTTCTGAGACTGGGTAGAGACTCAGACAGTTAACTGCATGTTTGTATATGCCTAACCCCACATTGCCAATACTCATAATTCTTACTAGTTTCACAATATGTTATTTTCTTAGAGACACGGCTTCTGGAGAACCCTGGGTGGAGAGATTCCCAGTTCCCATCTGAAAGCAGTTTCTACTCCTTTTGGCTGAGCATGAATTTGAAAAATGCAAATAATATTGGTCTAAGGCTATAAACCACCCTCAAATTTATTTTGTCAAATCAATTTGACTAATTAAGACAAAAGTGCTGAGGGACCCAGCTCTAGACTTTTGAATATCTGGTCTTTATTTAGCAGCATCTTTACTTGCTTCCATAATGCTTGTGATGGTGCAGCATCTTAAGTTTCCACAAACATGGGACCTTGTACAGAAAAGCATTCACTCATACGGCAAAATCCTTGTGCACTAACACTGACCACTATGCCTCATTCCTATGTGAATTTCCAAGGGTAAAATTATACAGAATCAGGACTGGCACTAACCTGCTGGTTCTAAAAAGAACTGTATTATTGGATTGCTTGTGGATTCCTCAATAATCCTTAAATACTGTAAACAAGTTAGGTTCAATCCTGCTCCTTCCTTCAGGGAGTTCCAGGGATTCTGAAGCCAGAGATCCTCTAAACTCAGTCTAAATGCCTTTCACTGGATTGCCATCCAGTTATTCTCATGTCAGTGTTGTCAGTTACCTTGTTTTTCTTAACAGAAGTTATCCTTATGTACTTAGCTTCCTCAACACAAGCTCTCAATTTCATTGATTACCTGTAAAAACGTTCTTTTTTTATTCTAGTTTTCAGTTATCTTTATTTGTGTATCATGACCAGAATTGGATAGTCTTGATTCCAGACCTGGGTCTTAGCAGTATCTTATAAAAATAGGAATTTTAACAGAGAAAGCATTACTATATAACTAGTTAGTTGAATGCTGGGATCTACAACACATTTGCCTTTTTGTATCTACACTAATAGGTTGCCCAATCCTGCATGAGAAACTAATAAGCCAAGGCTTTGCTTTCATCAGTTGCAAGTGACAGAAAAATTTATCAGCCCCCAATGCACGACTGTGCACTTAGTATTATTACATTACATTACATCCTTTTTCTATTACTCCTCAAGGTCATCCAGTTCTTCCTGTATGTGAGCTCCCTCCTCCTTTGTACAGAAGGTGGCTTACAACCTTTGCTCACTGGCAGATTTCATTAAAATTCTTTAAATAACCACAAACTTCCTCAGCTTAACCCTCACTGGGCTACACAGCATCACAGGTCATTTGCTTTGTGAAATCCCTTCATACTTTCCCTTATGGCCTCACTTTCCATTGCCCTCCAGATAGACTGTCAACTTTTATTTACTTGTTTATTTTTAAAAGATTAACAATTCTCATATACTATTTATCCACAAATGTGGAGTTTCATCCTCGTTCAGCCTCAAAGAGGCTTTTTTTGCTCTTTATTGCTAAGCCGTAGGTGGCATTGCTTGTTTTAAATATTTGCATACAAAAACCTCAAAATATTTTAATCCAATGTATAATTACATTACTTTCACATGCACAGAGAATTCAGAGGCAGAGCACTGCTCTGCAGATGACAGAGTCAAGCCAAACAATTGGGTATTTATAGACACATATATCAAATTAGTTCTAAAAATGAAAGTAGGCATATTTAGGACATGTCACAGCATTCAATAAGAACATTCATTAGGAATCCAAATTGAGTTGGAATGATGTTAAAGCAATTACAAATAGTAAAAAAAAGAGGGGAAAAATGACAGAACACTACTCATAAGTGTTTTAAAAAAATACTCATAAGTAATTCTTCACCAAGACTTCCCTTTTTCCTCAAAGGGATATATCCATATATCCCACTGCTTTCTTAGTTTCTCTGCTGAAGAAGGAGTTGCAGTATCAATTCAGTTGCTTAAGCAGAGTCAGACAGTCAGACTTGGATTTCCACATATATTGCACCTTCAAACTCACCCACAACCCTCTTCTAGAAATATCACAACTACATCTAGCCATGTTATAAATTTAGGTGCAGATTCTGAACAGCAGTACTATGAATTTCTCCACTTAACAGCTAGGCTCTGCACATTCATTATTAAAATAATTAAGGCATATATGGGTTTCTCTAAATTTAAAAAAAAAAACAATTAGAAGTTTGCAAGAATTTTTCTTAAAGTCCCTGTTAAATCTGGATACTGAAAGAGGAAATTCTCCTCCTTTCCTTGCCTGAAATATAGCCTGTGATCATGGTTCATGAAATGTAATCAACAGCATGAGGTCCCACCAGTTTGTTTCACACAGGATTTGTGTGTGGTTTGGCCTTAGGTTGCCAACAAACTCATTATACTCTCCAGTGTTCAGGAATTCAGATGATTGCTGTTAAAACATAGGCAGTAATATTTCACCATCTCAACAGTTTTTATTAAACAACAATGTATAATATAGCATCAGTAGAGTATTTGACAGTCTCAGTAGTTGTACTGCTCTGCCAACTTCCAAAGTAAGTGTGGGCTGTGTTCTGTACATCAGGGATTTCAGGCTGAAAACTTCATCTGCTGCTGCAGCAGCAGCATACAGTTTCTAAATAGCTGTCCCATTAACCTAGTTACATGCCCAAAAGTAACCAGAAGTTTGATCCAAATGCCACTGGTAACACTGACCTGCCATCCCAATTAAAGCTACAGGATATACTGAGATTTTATGATTAAAACAAAAAATCCACTTGTATACCTGCCAGCTAGGTTATTGGTGTTCTCTTTTCTTCTCTTTCTCTACCTCCAGGAGAATTTTCTTCCCTGGACTCTTATGTAAAAGAACCATTCTACAGTTATACCCTTCTCTGCTACTCTCATTTCTACTTTCCCCCTACCTGCTTTCATAACACGATGTGTCCTGTACACCTATTTTCTCCATCACTCTAACAGGACCTAAGAAACAACAAGGCGGGGAATGAGGTGTGCTCCAACTGGTGTGCATTGACTGAAGAGAAGTTTGCAGGTGTGAGCCTGAGCAGTGGTAGATTCCTGCACACCAGAGCCAACAACATGGCTGGTTGCTGGGGCAAGAGTCAGTTCCCAACTCCCTGACCTCTTCTCTGTGCCATTATGAATGAGTCCAGCAAGCACAATCATGGACACCAAAAGCAGTTGGAGCAAGGATGGGAAGAGAGGGAATGTGACCTGCCATCTTGCTTAACTGCATCCCCTTATTTAGCCTTGTGGAACCATACCCTAAGAATGCAGGCACGAGGCAGCACAGCCCTGCAGGGAAGCAGCAACACCACCTGTCCATTTACCTCTTCTCTCTCCCCCCAAGACTGACGACAAAGCTCCCTGCAAGGATGTACATTTAATTCAACTACTTCAGCCACCTTCTTTTACAGACAAGTAAGTATTCCAAACTGATTCACTACATTGGTTCACTGGTCTGTATTGTGTTCATCCCACCAAGGAAAAGTGGGAGCTGCAGTGGCAGGAGGCCCAGTGCAGAGTGGGATTTTCCCTTAGCAATGCCAGCTTTAAATTTTAACATCACTTAGGAGGCAATTGGTATTTTCAATACTCGTTCAGAGCATCTGCTCTGTGCCAAAACTTGGTCCTCTGAGAGATCAATAATCATTTTTCGTGACAAAAGAATAAATGTAGATTGAAGCGATGACTAGAAGTTACTGCAACCAGTTATCTTCACACAGCAAGAAAAACTTGACCTTACCTTAACGCTCTCTTCCTTAGGAGCAATCGTGATGGTTTAAATCTGACTGAGTTTCCCTTGGCAAAATCTGTGAAATAGAAAAAAATCCACAACATTGTGAAAATGCTGTAATAAATGGGGAACTTTTGGTACATTACTTCATAGTCTTCAATCATAGATAGTCTTTCTACTGCAAAAGATATGGCAGAGGCCTTCTATCTAGTCAAACAGCTGGCATGTCCAAGGTGGTGATAAACCAAAGGCTTACAAAAATGAGTACAGACAGCAGACAAACCAAAAGCATCAACACTTGATGAAACTGCCATGTTCTACTCCTAGTATTTGTGGTGTAGCACTGCAGCCTGGGATGATCATTGAAACTTCTTGACTTAGTTTCCCAGCTTATAAAATGGACAGTAGACATGTTTACGATGCACTCTGCAAATGAGAAATGCTGCAAGCAGGAAGAGACTTTTTGGCTGCAGCCTAGCAATACTATAAAAACTGCATATTCACTGCAGAAGTCAGAGATGTCCAGCTGAGGATCTGTTGCAAAAGTATTACACCATCCATGACGGGCAGAAATTGTTGTCTACTGTTTGGAAGCTCCTGGGTTGCTTTTTTTCTGAATAGTCTTAGCACATGCTTTACTTTCACAGAGGAATACGTGTTTACACTGAGAGCAAAACTGTCAGATGCAGCCTTATTTTCAAAAAGTATGTATTACAAAGCCTCTAGGTTCCCCTCCCTATGTGTACCATAACAGGTAATGGGCAATCTCCCCACTCTCTCGAGATTTAAGTTTTTCATTTCTGCAATCAAGTGCATCACCAGACGGTCTAAATGTTGACCAGGGTCCCACTGAACAAAAAGGATGCTATTAAGAGACCTCAGGGAACTAGGAAGGAAGCAGGGGAGCACCTGCTCAGTGACCACTGGTGAAAAGCACATAAAGCTAATAACTTACTCCCAATGGAAAATTGCCTTCTATCTACATCTGTATTAAATCTACTACCCCAAGACTCTAAATTAATAAACAACTGGTCACTGATTAAGCGATCAGTTTTTGAAAGACACACCTGAATATTACAAGACCTGCACTTCAGAGCAGTTCAAAAGCAGATACATGTTTTTTACCTACCTCACAGCTGAGATTTAACTATTGCAAAGAAGATCTAACAGGCAAAAAAAATACTTCTTGCCTAAGTACAATATTTTAAAATCTAGGTAGGATGGCTCTTATTTTTGCAGAAAGGCTATAATGCAACTTATTATAGCTGACAGTATGTCTTAATTTAGAGAATGTATATTTTGTCTATGCCTTTCAAAACTTTTTCTCCTCTTTCACTTCTTTCTGCTACCTCTACAGGTATAAAGATAAAAAAAAGGTTAAAAAAAAGTAACAGAAAGAAAGAATTTTGACAGCTTGATAAGGAAGCTTAAATTGTGCAAAAAGGCATTTTTTTAGGCATCTGCTACAAGTCACTGCAGATTTCAAGCAGCTCTGCTAATAGCATTCTTCAACTTTAATAGGCAACTTTTTCCTGTTTTTGTTAACATTAATTTTCTTTTTCCATTAAATGGAGAATAAAGCACATAGATTATACAGAAACATCTTGTTAAACCAAAACAGAGTATTACAAGAAAAACAGTGTGAATGTTATATAAATCATTATATTTTACACTACAACATTAAAAAAATACTCCATGTCATAAGTATCTTCTAAAAAGGCCATATTTACATGACTTTGAGAAGACTATGCGCTAACTTTCAAAGCCCAGCTCAGTATCAGCTTAGCTAATCAGAACCAGGCATATCTTAAATTTATAGCTGTTCTAACAGGATACAACCCATCCTAGAATTTTTGGCACTGAAACAGCTGTCCACCATGAAAACCACAAGTAGACCACAGAGAAATTCTGCCTACCCTAGCCAAAACTGGGGAGGGAACATGAGAAGGGAAGAAAGCAGCCTGCATTGCTTCCCTGGGAGCCGGGAGGGAGAAGGGCTGCTAAGAGGGGGCACATAAGCCGGTTTGGCTCTTGCTACCCACTAAACACATTCAGTAACACTCATACATACCACATCTATACTGCCTCAAAAACATCTTAAAACTTTGCTCTATTTCACAAGGGTGAGCTTCAGTTTTTCCCCCCACATCCTAAACACAAAAAAACCTAGCAGACAAGTATATTCTATTACACAGTTTTGGTATTTTATGTATTTCCTCCTGTTCAAATTAAATACCACGTGGGGGGATTTAAGTCCAATAAAACTTACTTACCACAATATGGAAGTCTTAAATAGAAACACAGGAGGAAAAGTAAAACAACTCTGCATCAAAAGACAATAAATTTGCTCACAAAAGAAACATCAATTTAGCAGAGTCTTATTCAATGGTTAATTTAAATATAAAACACCACCCTCACAGTACCCAATACACAGAAGGAAAATATTTGCCACAGCAATTTGTTCTTTCTTTTGCTGAAGAATTTTAAACTTGCTCATAATCACATTAAAGCAATTTTCAATATTTGTATTTAAAATTAAGAGTATATTTACTAAAGTGTAAATCAAACTTGCTCACAAGTTTAACCATTTGTTCAGTCTAGTTTCCTTTCCTCTTAGGTACAAACTACCGGATAAAACCACTGTCCATAATTTAACACATAGGAAATTTGAAATGCTGAATTCAAAAAGAAAAAGTACATGCAACCTTCCAGTGTTCCTTAGTATATTTAAAGGCCCTAAGTCGGTGGCATGCTAAGCTAATTAAAAGATCCATCTAATCGGATCTTTCAAAAGTGCCCTTTAGGAAATAATGAAATAGCCTAGGTGACTAACTGCATACTGATTGCTAAAGTGCCTAATGCAGCTGCAGAAGATCCAGTCAAACAATATTTACACATGCATACACATATACGAGAGATTAAACATATACAAATGAACTGCATTTTATTCTATCTACTTGGAACTCTTACCTTGCTCTTCAGGGTATTTAACATTTCCCAAATAGCTGGAGATCCAAGGATTTCTGAACATGGTTGCACAAACAAAGGATTCGACAAAGAGAAACTACAATAGCAGCTAATTCTCAACCAGCCACAGCCCTAGGCCTGTCTTAGCAATATCGTGTAGAGATTTTTCATAGCACAGGACTGGAGCTGTCAGGCTATCGCGTCCCAGGGAGTACAGTAAATGCATAGCAATAGGCTGCAAGCCGGAGCAGCTCAAGCCAGTAATCAGATTACAAACAGAAATTAGGCACATGAATGCTAAAACAGATTGGGCAATGGTGATTGGGAGATTTATAATATTACCAATTCAAAGATCCAGCCAAATCACACATTATATTCCTGCAAAATGAATGCAGAAGCCCTAAATCCTCATATTAAGAAACCAAACAAACAAAAAAACCCCCTACAACAACAAAACCAAAACCTCGAAGAAGAGGAATAATTTCTTCCTATCTCTAATCAGGATAAACTGCAGTGCTATCTTAAGAAAAACAGCATCCAGGCTGCCAAAAAATGGACTCTGTTAATCATATCATTATGCTTAAATGTTTTGCCTAACTATTAGTTGGAACATTTAAAACAGACAAGATTTATGGATAACATATGAGCAAAATTACTGGGGCGGGGGGGTGTGGGGATTAAAGAACAGACACCACAGCTCCAAATATTTTAATTCGAGACAGAAGGTGCAAAATTGCACAAAAGTACTGTCTAGCTACCTTTTTTTTTTATATATATTAAATAGGTTTGATGGATTTTGGATTGAAGAGTGGAAGCCCCTTATAGTTAATTTTGAAAGTCTGAAAAAAATTGTTTGAAATGGTGCAATAACTATGGCTCAGTCACCCACACTGAACTACCTGATGGTGTAACACACACACACAAAGAAGCATTAAATATGTGACTGAAACAGGTCCATGCACTTAACTCCACGCAAATAGGGAAGTCTATTAGCTTCCTTCCAACAGACTTCTTCCCTTCAAAAAGATTTCAAATAGTATTAGTATTACAGGCTAAGAGTGTTGAGGTGGTTCAGCCTGGAGAAGAGAAGGCTCCAGGGAGACCTTATAGTACCTTCCTTCCAGCACCCTAAGAGGGCTACAAGAGAGCTGGAAAGGGACTTTTTACGAAGACCTGTAGCAATAGAACAAGGGTTAATGGCTTTAAGATGAAGGAGTGTAGGTTTAGGTTAGGTATCAGGAAGGAATTCTTTACTCTAAGGGTGGTGAGGCACTGGAACAGGTTGCCCAGAGAAGCTGTAGATGCCCCATCCCTGGAAGTGTTGAAGGCCAAACAGTCTGGATGGGGATTTGAGAAACCTGATGTTGTGGAAGGTGTCTCAGCCCATGGCAGGGAGGTTGGAGCTAGATGATCCCTTCCATCCTAAAACATTCTATAATTCCAGGAGCAGAAAATTCACCACAAGACTTTTGGGGCTGTCAGGACCATGAAACTGTAGCCTAGAAACAAAACACTAAAGTTCTTGACTTTTCTCACTTGTTTTTATGATATCTGGTAAAACAGAACCCTGATCTATGCTGGGACTCTCTATGTACAGGCAATATACAAGCAAAGATGCTGTGAAAGAGACTGCTTAACCACAAGTGAAAAATATAATCTATCAAGAACCAATTAACGGCTGTTGGCTCACCATAAAGTTGTATTTATCCTGTCTAGGTCATCACAACATTGTTTTTCATGCCAGCAAGTTATTGCAATGGATAGAAGAATATGTACTCCACCTTGTCTAATGGCCCTGCTATTTGTGTTCATTTATTTATTTATAAACATCAGTAAGGCTGGAGTCACCCTAACCAAAGCACCTTTTATTAGCTGATCATTCAACAGGCAAGAGCTCTCTGGAACGTGAGTCACCCAACACAATGAACACAGCCTCAAAGTCTCTCACTAAGTAACATCCTCTGTTCAAAAGTATCTGATGGCACGTACCATGTGTTTTTCTTTGCCTGTAACCTTGCTATCTCTCTTGTGTAATTCTAACCACTTCACAGCATTACCAATAGAGCATAATCGGACACTTCTGCTCTGTCTTGACCAGCTGTGAACACCTCCCTGTACTGGAGCCTAATATATAAAAAAGCAGGAACAAAAAACATAATCTGTTGACATTAGTTTCAAATTTGCCATTAATCTGAAAGTCTGCTTTAAGGCCTAGGCATAAGTTCATGTGTGCTTGAAATATAAAAACAAGACAGTACAGAACTAACAAATAAGTTGCTGGTAACAGCTAATGGAGACATTCCAGACCAGTACCTGTGTTGGTATATCAATGAGACGCCCTGTTCTGAAAAATTCCTTCTTTCTTGATCCTGCTTGTGTGAAGACTTCATCTTGTGAATAAAGGTATTATTACCTGAGGTATTTTTAAGCACCTGTAATTCATCCAATACACACTAAAGGAAGTTTCTCTTATACAAAGCGCAGGTAAGTAGCATTCATTTGATAAATTTTGT
This sequence comes from Xenops minutus, assembly GCA_035221455.1. Classification (NCBI taxonomy): domain Eukaryota; kingdom Metazoa; phylum Chordata; class Aves; order Passeriformes; family Furnariidae; genus Xenops; species Xenops minutus. The sequence continues at coordinate 14,267,061 of JAWWEE010000074.1, forward strand.
ATCTGCAGTCTTTAGCTAGGTGGAAGAAGAAGCTGAACTTGACAGCTGATACAATAGCTCATGGCTGCCAAGAAATACAGTCCTACCCATCGCTCTCTCTGCTGCAAGACCTCTGCTAGGTTCTGCTCCCCTACTGACCCGGTCTGATGACTAAACTGGAAGTAAATATTCCCTTTTATTTTTGTTGGGTATGCTTTTCAGGATGTGCCAGAACAAAGAAAAAGGCACAGGATCTTATGATCAGGAAAGGGATCAACCCGCCTGGCTAACAAAGGAGGTAAGTTCAGTTCAAATGTCATGCCCATGTCTGACAATGTCCCATAGAACAAAAAGGATGGTATGTTTGTATTTGGAGAGGGAGGGGTCAGGCTCCCACATTTCTCTGCTATACATCATCCCCAACATCCCTCTCAGCATCCTTGTGGTGAATGTGGTGCAGAAGGTAAAACACATAGAGCTGTAGAAAGACAGAACACCTCTGGAGTACATTTCACAAATGTGTAATTTGCTGCTCAAATTCTAGCCACAGAACATAGTAAGAAGGCAGTCTCTCCAGCAGCTCTGGCTAGCACCTGCAAAGAAATATTTGTGATAGGCTTTGGTGCAAGTAGGACTCCTTTTCCTACTATATATAGCTGGCAGGTCAAGGATACAAGGGCTACCTCATAGGACCAAAGAATTGTTACAGAGTAAAATAAAATATCCAATAAAAACAATATCTGTAACAAAGTCTTCACAAAAATACCAACCCATACTCTAGAGTTTGGCTTCAAGATTTCTTCATGTTAGGTTGGAAGGTGATCACCAGCCATTGCTCTGTGCACAGTATCTATGAATTAACAGGAATGTCACTGCTGTTAATATTGAAACTGTGCTACTGTGCAGAATCTGTGATCCCAGAGTTTGTTCAGCGTCAGTTCAAGATGAGGGCTATGTGCCAACACGGCTTCCAGTACTAAAACTCTTAAAGCTGTGAGATACTGGAGCCTTAGGGTATTACACCAATGTGATGCACTTCACAGATAACTGGGGATATTTAACTACATTAACCAACCACTTCCCTTCCTCCTTTCCATCAAAAAGGGGTCACCTATTGCAAGAGCAGTATCTGTGCCATCCTTTAACCAGCTTTGTCAGCAGAGAAATACAGTAAGGTGTAAAAACAGTAAGGTCAGCAGAGTCAAGCAATGGTATAAAGAAAAGAAGTCTTGGATTTAGCCTTGTGTTGCTTGTTTGAAAACAGCAGATTTAAGAGCAAATCTTTCCCAGAGGAAAAGAAATTCATCACCAAATACTAGATGAGGAAAGAAGAAAGAGCAGTTTGTCCTTCAAAAAGATCCGGTCTCCAGGACCTAGAAGTGTGTTCCGCCAAACTATGTTATCAAGGCTGTGTTACAAATCGGTAGTAATGTTCTTGTTCCCCTCTGCCATCATTAATTCTCGAGCATTAGCAGCCTCCAACATAAGCAAACAAAGAGAGAACAACAGTTCAGCCATCAGAAAGGGGGGCAGCCCAGCGGGAAGCTAAGTTTGCAGTCATCTGGGCAAAGAGCTCGAGGTTAAGCATGTATACATTTCAAATCCAAGACTGCTCATGAAAGACCAGCTGGCAGTTAGACGTTGTTCTGAAGCTTCCCACAGGAAGAGAAGGAAAATATCTTCCTTTTGTCTGGCAAAATTAATCATTCTAATCAAAGCTGGAGTTTGCACGGCTTGCAAAATGGTTCCAAACTTACAGGGCTGCCAGCCCCAAAGCACTGAGGCGTTATGAATCAGGTCCCACCAAGATCAAGCCTTTTTTCTTCCTGAATTTTGATCACTTATGAATTTATATTTAGAAGTGTTTCTCTGTGATAAGTAGAAGTAGATACTTTGTTGTGACGTGTAGTTATCATAAAAGCAAAAATCAAAGAAGCTCATGACAGCTGTTTAAAAGAAAACCTAAAAATAAAATAAAATTTTAAATCAACAATGCAGAGGAAAGAAAACCCACAGTGACTGGAAAGAAACTCTCAGCAACTCTGCTAGTTAGGTAAGCAAGAATCTGAGCAGCACAGAAAATTGAGATGATCTGTATAAACAAGATGATGAAATTGTATTTTCATCCACATTTCATGGGCAGAGATCTAAAGGAGCTCATGAATTTTATTCCACTGCTCTTCTTCTGGACAAGGCAAGCACATTTGGAATAGCTAGTCAAAGTGATCTGTGCCAAGATCTGATATGCTATAGATGATTGCATGAATGAAGGTCAGAAGATTGGACTAAATCAGATCACTCTTTTCCATCACTCCACCTGACCTTCCCTCCCAGGCTGCAGGCTATTTGCCTACCCCACACTGCCCTGTCAGTTTTTGGCATGCAGGCACGTCTTTCCAAAGGAAAGTGGCAAGGCACTCCCATTTGGTATTTTCCCTTCCTCCCACTCTACAGCAATTTCTGCCAAGGTGTTCAAGAAATAAGTCAGCCCAAAGCTAAGGGACAGATCAAAAATCTACCAGAAGATTACTTCAACAGTACAATCACTTAGCAGAAAGTTACCATCTTGAGTCACATGCAAGCAGCCTAGCTTGCAAACACAATATGAATTCCGGTTGGCAATGCCAGTCAGTTTTGTCTTCTCCATCCAAACCCCATGTATGTGGGCAAGTGGTAATTTCTCATTTCTTAAATGGAGGCCACTTGCATGAACTTCAAAACAAGGACAGTTTCCTGACATAGTATCACCACTCTAGTGGAAAGCAAATGATCAAATAATGATTTTCAACTAATGATCCTGGCAAGATGATGATGTATGTTTGGCCTGTTTGGCCAGTGATTATGTTTTGGACAAGACTTCAGATAAACTTCACCACTGTGTAGTACACTTTAAAACAGGTCATATGCAAAGAGATCAAAAAAGTTAATTAGTAAGATTTGTAAAGAGGACTGAGTTTTTAGTACAAGATGACAGATGTGTTGAAAGACTATGGACAGTCTTTTTGTACTGGCTATTTAGTCATGTGCTGTGGGAAAAGGGAGAACAACAGATATTTTTGCATATACACTAAAAAATCCCCTCCCAATTCTCCAGATTACTATTTCAGATTTGAAGAAATCTCACTTGAGTCATTAATTTTAGCAACTGATTGCTCCTAAAAGGAGATTTTGGTACCTTTCAATCTTGCAACACATTTTCAGAAAAAGGAACGTGAGTCTATTGTTCCTGACATTCCTACATCTCGTATCACTGTTTGCAAAACTGCATGGCAAGACTGTAGCATAATCAAAACACGTCCAAGGTTTTCCTCTTAAGGAGTAGGATCAGTGTAGAGTAGCTCCTTCCAGGAAGTTCAAAGGCCACGTACCCTTTTCACGTGTGGTAATCAGATATACCAGTGAGGCATGTTATCTGAATTCAGTGGGACCTATTTGTCTCTGGGCCTGAAATGGTAACAGAAGACGGCAGGTGTGAGCATGGCCAGGGTTAGGCATAGACTAAGCAAATGGCTGGAAATGGGGATAAGGCAGGAACTCATCTCCCAGCAATACGTACAATTTAAATGATTAAACAGCTCAAGGACTGTGAGGAGATATGGGTTTTTACCTAACAAAACAGTATTTGAGAGTGTTTCACACCATGGCTCACTGTAAAGCAGTTGCAGCTCAGACTGTGAAGGCACAGGTTAGCCACAGCTCTGTGGACATCCTTCCCTGAAGTTACAACACATGCAGCAGTTTTTTCTTCACTATTGCAGTGAACAAGAGCTTTGCTGCTGGCATAACCAAGGGCCTTAACTGCTCTTAGGAGACTGCAAAACTCCTGTCCTCCAAACAAGCAGCTAGGGTTTCCAGGATGGGTTTCCCCATCTTCTGACACTTCTAGTGTCTACAACCAGCACAAGGTTGTCTCCTTGTCTGGAGCAGCAAGTGGCCTCATGGAGTTAAGTGACACAAAAGGCCCAGCCATGCTACAGAGTTTTCTCCCGGCTGCTCTTGTGCACCTCTGCACTATCTCCACAGGAGTGTAAAAGCCCAATAAGGGAGCAGAAAGAGGCATGCATACCCCAAGGAAGAATTTATAACAAAGGTCTTGGGCTCTTTGTGATAGTCATCTAAGGAAAACATCAATTTTGTTTACCACTGCAATGTGACATTTCACAGGCCACATAATATCCCTGCATACTTAACTTGAAATATAACTTTTCAAGCCTCAGGCAGACAACAAACTTGCAGACAAGAAGTCCATGACCACAGCTTCCATCCTGTCTAGGGCACGTTTCAGTGCTTTCTCAGAAAATCAAATATTTAGTAAAAGGAGAAAAGAAAAAATGTATGCTCTATTCAAAAGCTGATGGTCCAGGTAGGACAGCTCGACCACAAGTAATGTCACTGAAAATAGTGTCACTACGAAAAGGCACGTGTACCAGGCCTCAATTTGCATCCAGCATGGCTAAGCAAAAATTAATGAAGAAAGAAAATCTGGTTAGCACAGTGATGCTGCAGTTTTGGAGCCTGTTCTCTAGAGAGCAGGTTTAAATTCACAGCAGCCATGGAATTTTTCTCTTTATTGTCCTCATTCACTCCCAAGGTCCCTGCAAAAATCACAAACATGCCCAGTGCCCAGAGGGTACCAGTCACTAATAGCAAATTAATCACACGTCAGATCTGAGGAGCCTTCCCAGAGCTGCCCAGGAAAGCTTGTACAACATCTGCTTGTGATGAACTTGTCTAAATCTATGGAGATTTTATGAAAGGAAAAACATAAACACTGTTAGGGCTTTTTGTAAGGCTACTTCCATGTGAAAGTCAGATTTTATGAGGTGGGTATGAAGCAACCTAGACTAGTTCTAGTCTGCACACAAGCAGTGGGTGCCAATATTCCCCTTCTTCTGGGAGCAACATCGTTGCTTTAGCCAGTAAAAATCAGTCTTCCAAGAAAGGGCATAAAACTGCGTAAGAAGAGAGAAGAAACAAGTCCTGAAGTCCAAAAAGAAAATAAAATTAATTCCTCTTAGTTCAGGTGTGCCTCTGAGAGCAGGCAGTACAAGGAATGAAAACACTTCCCAGCAAAGGCCACCTCAAAGTGTTTCAACATACAGACTGACAGCATGAACTGATGTCCTAAGGTTATAACCAAGCACATGAACAGTACGTCAGGAAGAGAACTACAAGTTATAACATTTACACAAAAGCATTTTTCTTTTTAAAGCCACCTCTAGCCTAATTCTTGCTATTTGCTAGGCAGAGTTCAGTCTCTGACAGCTGGGCTCAGGCAGCAGCAGCAGCAGCTCGCTGTCAGCACCGCAGTACTGGGTCGTATCTCCCGGGGTCTGAGCTGGATCCGTTCTGGGCTGCGCACTCTCCGTTGCCATCCAGCATGTTCTGTCCCCAGACACAGGCTCTGCAGCTTGCCTAATAAGGCCACGTGCGAGTTGACTGGCTGGCTTATAGGTCATCCACTGTTTACCTTGCAAGCAGCGCAGCAGCAGCTGGAGCCTACGAGCCCTCCTCAGCTCTGGGACACTGCTCTGCCACCCTGTGCTCACAGAGCCATGGGACTCATGGCAGAGCAGCACCGGCCGGGAGCTCTCGCTGCTCCCACGCCAGAGGTTGGGCTCAGCCAACACTCACAGCTGAGGAAGACACTTCAGTTTTACCACAGGAAGCATGAAACTGCAGGGAGTTCAGGTACAGTTTCCACAACAGCACATTGTAGGACCACTAGACTGAAAAAATAATCAGGTTTCACACTGCATGAATTGCTTGAAAGTAGGGCAGCAGCACGGGTATAAACAGCCACCTTTATGGCTCCAAGGCAGCAGACAGGTACTTGTCAAAAACCAGAACCAAGAGAACTAGATGAAAGCAAGGTACAGATACTCATTTGAGCACTGCTATTTAATTATTTATTAGTCTTGATCAGTTATGGAGAGATTCACTGCAATTCAGACAGATGGCTTCAAAAATAATGATTTACTCTCCTCAGAAATAGCTATGTGGCAAAAAAAAACCCCAATGAAAAACCTCCTTCTGCTGCTTCTCTTGTGATTCAGTCTATTTTCTGCTTTACATCTCTCCTAAGGCAACTTCAAGATGCTACATTTTGGATACCATTCTATCCTCTTTCCCAGCACAGAGTCTGCAAGGTAAGCCACAAGACTGCTCTGTGATTAGAGCTGTCAGACAGAAGAGAACAGTGTGGGTCACCTGCCACAGTGCTGCTGCTAGACCCCTCCAAGGGGCCACTCAGAGTGGCCTTTCCCTTCAGGTCAGTACAGACAGTGCATGTCCATCCTTCATTCAACACCACCTAGAAAGGTTTAAATACCTATGTAACACTACCAGATATAGTAATGTATTTACTACATGATTCCCACAGCTAGAAAACTCTCTTGAGCACAGTGAGTAATACCAAACTATTATTATCACCCTGCTGAAGTAACCAAACTATCACAGTTATGCCCTGTTCCTGCAATGAACCTGGGGTTCACACTATTATAATTAAAAGAGATACAATATACGACTAATTCACTCTTAAAACAGTGCACGTTAAAAAATGCAGCTGGGAAATGACACTGGCAGTTTGTAAGCTTTGCCATTATCATTTTGGGCTGAAGCTCTGCCCAGATGCACATGCAAATCTCGGCCCAGAACTGCTGACTTTCTCCTCAAAGTCTATTCTCACTCAAAATATGCTCCACTAATACAAACAAATGGGGCACACACATTCAAAAAAGGGCCAGTCAGACATGATTACACACAGGTAAGTGCTAAAATAAGCTAACTCACTTTGCATCCAATTTGCTTAGATCAGCAGCATAGTATGCTCTTATGAACATCAATAATGAATGTTGTAGGAAACAAAACAACACACTAGGATTGAGATGGACTGGTGCACGTGCATTAGGCCTGTTAAGAGTTCTAAGGAGATGTCAAGACAGCTCAGAACTGTGGAAGTCAGTCACATTCCACAGACATCCAGGCTGGGCCAAGAGAAAAGCTATTGGACTTGCACTACTTGCTAGAAGAAATGGGTTCACGCCTTCAAGTCTCCCAGAATACCCTCTGACAAATCCAAAGTACCAGGGGAAGACAATTTGTCCTCCTGGCTAAAAAGGGGAATCTCAATAAACTTGGGCACATCCACAAAAGAGCACTGTGACACCCTCACAGCTGACTCCTGATTTGACACCAGTTAATTTAGGACCGATTGTGCAACTGCACACTAACAAATGCTTTCAAATTCTTTTATGCTTTCACAATTTTAATTTTAAATGAGAGCTAGTGTTACAGCTGACTTTTCTGCATTCTAACACTCTCATTTTCCATCTTTGCTCCCAGACACAAAGAATCCCAAGACAGATTTCAGGACAGAATTTTGGGAAAGTTGGGAAATACACAGTATCTCCTCCACTGTGCTACAGATGGGGAAAAAATAGAATTAACATTTTTTAAAGTGTATTCTGAATATCTTAAATGCAAAAGGATTTCCTAAGTGGTATGGAAGTCAACTTCACAAAGAAACATGGCTTTTCTTTGTTTAAGACAAAGCACAGTTACTATACTCACTTATACCTGACTGGTGCAGAGCTAGAGAGTAAAGTTTTCGCTGAATTTTTCAAGAACAGGGTAGAAAAGTAATTTTAGCAAAATCTGTGCATATCAAAAGTGATGCTGAAAGAACAGAATAACAGCTTACATAAGACCTCTGCTTTAAATCAAGGCTGGAGAATGTTTTCCACAATCAGTCCCCCAAAAAGGCACCTCCTTCAGTGACATTACAAGAATCAACCACCACCCCAGCCCCAAGTCACATGAGAGGAAACACATCCACCACATAATCACCAGCCATGTGCTGCAGGCACACATTCACTGAGAAAACAGATGAGGTCTCAGTGAGGTAATGGGGAGGTGTTCTTCCCCTGGTCTACAGATGGTCAGCTCAAGCTCAAAAGCAAAACATCTTAACTTTGTTGAAATGAAATGTAGTGAACAAACTGCCTACAAATAAAAGAACAAGGGCCAGTGCTTGGGGAGCTGAGTGATTTGTTAATAGTCCAGCATCCCTGAGCCATCTCATGAACACAAAGAGAACAGCCCCCAAGGCTGGTGCAATATTAATGCCCGTATTACGGCTGGAAAGAAGTGCTCAGCCACACTGCAGCTTTTACTGACACAAGGGATGAACTCAGCTGCACTTGTCCTGAAATCCATGCATCTTTCAAGATTAGAACTGCCATTCTCAGCTCTGCTTCTTTAAGTCTTCCAGCTCTCATTCTTGTCAACCCCTCCTTCTGATTTTATTTCTGCTGCCTTTTGTATACTTCCACCTTCCTGCTCTACCCCATTCTATGAGTAATCACACTGCATTTATATTCTTCAGTGTTTCCAAAGGTACCTTCACTTCTTCCATGGCTCTTCTCCAGCTCCCTCTGCAGATTCTCCCATTAGAGACCCAGTCTCCCCACTGGCTCTCTTAACTTACTCCACTCCATACCCTCCACAAACCTGGCCACCTTCTTGAGTAGGGTTTTGTTTTCCTTCTCCAGGAGACTTTGGTATTAGCAGACTTGACCCTTACTCTCCCCTTTTACTAGGAGAGAACTGCTCATGGGAAACTAAGGAGCTGTATTTGTGAGAGTTGAACCAACTGGAGCACACAAAGCTTAACTTCAGCAGCACACTGTGGGGCAAGCCAACAACCACAAGGTCATAGTGTAAGCATGCTGATAGTCTTGGACATTTTTTTCTTGCAGGTAAATTCCCTTCATCGGTCAACTTGTTTGTCCCATGAATAGTATCAAAGGAATTCTGTACTGTTTGAAGAGTGGCACTAAGATGTGTAATGGAAAGAGACATCCCTTAAAAGAGAGAAAAGACAGGCAGCTTGAACAAATTAGAGTTGGAAAGAACAGACTCCCTAGATGTCTTGATGGTCATTGGTTATTACAGTAATACACTAACAACCAGTTACAGAAAAGGTGCTGGACTAGGTCCTTGCAAGGCAAGGAAAAAATACCATGCCAGGCAAGGTATTTGTTTAAGAGTGAGGCAAAACCACTGCTGAGAAATAGTCCATAATCTTCAAAATCACAGATACGCACAGTACAATGCTTCTTAGCCAGCAGAACACAGTTGGACACAGCCCTTGGCCAGGTGATGCTACAGAATGCTCAGTCCTTAGGGCCCTGTCACGTGTGAGGACAGCCTGGTGTTTAGCTGATAATCAGCAAGCTCAGGCGAGGTAGCAGCATGTTCATCTGCTGCAGGAGCACAGAGCTCAGGAGGGCCTGCAAAACCCAGGAGGGAAATGGGGTAAATTTTGCAGCAAGACTTCTCTTCACCACCCACATCACCCTGTCTCCAAACCTAGGACCTTGCAGTTCTCTGGAGAAAGGAGATACTGCATGCCTTGGGGAATTTGCAGGTAAATGGACCCTAAGAAGCTTCATTTTAAAAATGCCCCATCATCCTCACAGGCACCGTAAGGGCTGGAACCACAGTTCGTGATTCATGCAGGTAAATAATACACAGCAGGTCTACATGAGGTTCAGCATCTTAACAGAGCACGTAATGGACAGATACAGAAGAAATTCATGCACCTAGTTTATTGTCAGCACAATGTCCTGCTCACAGAGTCTGCCAAAAGGCAATCTTACGGTATGAAAATAGTCCTTCCTACAGCAGGGAGTCTCTGGGAGCCATTTGGGAACTTCCTTCCAGCACAGCAGCAGTATTGGCTTATTTACTACAATGTTCTATATCAACACTCCACACAAATTTGTTGAAGTCCAAGCAAGATGCTTGTTTTTCCTCACTGCCTTTCTATACTGGCCTGACTTTTTAATCCAGCAGCTTCTCTAAATAAATGATTTAACAATTTGTAGTGCAGTTCAGCATACACATAGCTTTTCTTGACTTAAAGAATTCAAGTTCATAAATTGTCAAGTAAACCAAAAAAAAGTGAAAGCTACATTATAAGACATTTAGACTATCTTGTAAGTATACTGTTTGCCAGTGGTTGTAAGTCAAACTACAGCAGTATTTCAAACTGCCATGGAAAGTATGCCTGCATTAAAACTCAGCACAAGAAACTTAAACATCCTGACAGCATGTGGCCATGCATGAGATCACCGCGAAAAGCTGCAACATTTTCTTGAACGCTTTGTTTTCATTTCCTGGGAAGTTTGAAACCATAATCAGCAGCTTATATCCAAACTCTAGATGTAAAGTCAGCATAGACTGGAGTAAGTCCAGGAGTTGCATTAGCTCACAATATGGAGTAAAAGAACTAAATCCTATCCAAGGAGATCCAGAGCACTAGTATGCTATTTAATGAAGGCTGAACAAAACTAGAGGATTGCTCCTAGTGAAGACACTATATAAGGATTTCACTCAGAAAACATAGTTTCCTTTTTATAGTCAGATTCTCACTTTCTTCCCTCAACGGTGTGTATGCATGCATATATGTGAAAGTAGTCTATTAAATAACTTGACATATGCAAGTTCTCAAGTATCTTTTTTTGGGCGCCTTTTTTTGGACACGTACTATCATTGTTTCTTACAAGTCTTTATGAGGAACAGTGTGAGAGCATCCAGCTTCTAGTATTTCAAGGGTCCATGGGTGTGTAAAACACATCTGCATAGAAAATGCAGGAAATTTTTTTTTTCTGGGAATTTTTTTTCACTGGGAAAAATTTGGCTGGTTGCATGGTTTTTTTTAGATTTTTTTTTCATCCATTGATTATAAGAAAATGTTATGTCAGAATCAACACACAACTCACCTATCTTTTGTCTTGTAATCAGGAAGCAAAGAAAAGCAGAAGTCAGGCAACTTGGTAAGTAACCCTGAAAAATTACTTTCAAACACAGGAACACAGGGAAGAGAAAGGAGGAAACTTACATGGATCAGCACCGGGAATGCCAGATATCTACATATAGTGTAGAGCACTACCTTGTTTTATTTCAAAAGTCAAGCTAAGTCATAAAATTGTTAGTTGTAGTGCTTTTTTTCCAAGCTGGTGAAACAGGCCACTCGGGGTGTTCCACTACTTTGTGGAAAATATCTTAACAGGAATATCCAGTAACAAACATTGTTACATACTATAACAAATTTATCCCTCACTACAGAAAAATAAAGCTAACATTTTATTTTAATTTCCTTATCTAAAGGGCTTAACTGCTTCTGTTCATAGACTCTTTTTTCTCCCTTAATAACTTACATTGTAAGAAAAATAGGCTCCATACAGAATATTTCACTTTTTAAGTTTGGAGACTGCAGCAGACCTTTTGCTTCCTTCCAGTTACCCTTACTAAGAGATAGGGGTTGGAAAAGAAGAACTCAGAATAAATTTGGGGTCCAAATTTTGTTGGAATGATATATAGTTAATCCATTTCCATCTACTGAAATAGCTACAAATAACCTTTTTCCCCTCTCTATTTTTAATCCCCTCAAGTGTAATGCCAGTTAATTCTCTCTCTTTCCAAGCACTGATAGTATTAATGAATCAGGCTGGAGTCCTATGAATACTCTTATTTCAACTTTATAGAGCATGCTGGCTACCTCTACCATAAATAAACACTACTTATACAACAGGCAGCCAATATACAAAACCCCTATCTGTTAGAACTGAGCCACCACATTCCATTAAGCTCCAGTTAGATCACAGTTTTTCTGTAACTTGTTCCATACCAAATATCAGTCTAGTCCTTTTGGGTCAAGTACTAAACCAATATATTAATATTATCTACTAATAATACCTTCCCTATGAACTTCCCACACAGAGGCCATACTCAGCATAGCCAGTGCCTTGAGAGAGCAGTCCTAGGGTGATCTGGCATCCAGTTTATGTTTTTGGGAAGTCTCTTGGAGGGCATTCACAACTAATTAAAGGTAAATCCTTGAAAAATTTGAGAGCAAAACAATAAAAGCCTTAGCACCAATGCTAGCCATGTGACTCAAGCACCACATGAAAGGCATATTTGAACATATCTTAATCTTTGAAAGTTTCCATAAAACTACTTTCAGGGAAGCCAAGATACAGATATGCCATGTCCTACAACATCAAGGATCATAGAAGATGCTGCAGTCTTTCAATATTTCCCAATTGCTCCTAATACATGGTAACTTTTTTTCAAATTATTGGTTCAGCAGGTTGGAGGAAGCTGTCTTCTGTCAGAGAAAGACAAATGCTAGCACAGCTACACCCCTTCCTGGAAAGTAATTTATCTGAATTAGATTATGCTTTTCTGACCTCCTCCACCTATGCAGAGCTCGGGTTAAATGCAAGGGTTACCTATCCAGCCCCACCGTATTAACAGGGCACAGCTGAGTAAACAACTCTGCCCTCAGCATGGAACAGTGGGACTCAGAAAAATGAACAGGCTGCTTCCTGGGACTCCTGACACCACTCCAACAGCATCATTAGTTTTGAACATTATAATTGATACTGAAAGTCAGTTTTGCATGATAAAGGCAGACACCGTAACTTTAAAAGCAACTGTTAATATATACAGGGGTTAATTTAGAGGGCATTTGTACAGATAGCCCATCAAACATAACTAAGAAGCCAGACCAACAAGTTAGAAGATAATGACTTCCCCTTTAACATGTTTAATCTGACTTTGCTTTAACTATAATATTAACCAATTTGGGACATAGCACTACAGAGAAACAATGAAAAGCTTTTTCTAAAGAGCATCAAATAGTTCTCCTCTGTTCTCCACAGTGTACATTCCAATATACGCTGACAGTGAGTGCATCATCAAATCTGTATTGAAACCACATTGATAACACAATGTAATTCAAAGCTTAGAAACAGCACATTGCCAACTCTGTTAGCAAAACAAGTAAAGCATGTCATTCTACAAAACCCTGAAATTGTTGGGTTTTTCCTTTTTTTTTTTTTTTAAACATTTCAACTCTGAATTTGGGTTCTGCTTGAGGAAAACAGTAGATTTCAAAAAAATTACCCAGTAGCATTTACGGCTTATTGTTAAAATAGATTTGATCAGATTTTTGAAGTAAATACTTTGCACTTTTTAAAAAATAAACAATAGAGAGGTTTTTGGGTTGTTTGTTTGTTTTCTTTGTGCCATTACCTTTAGAAATATTAACTGAGTATTAGGTAACTTCTTAAGTTAACATTGTAGGCTAAGGATGGCAACCAATTGACAATACCTGAAACCAGATTTGCCTGATAAAGTTCCTTTTGATAAACCCAACTATTTGTCTACAGATGACTGATGTGGCAATCTTGATTCTCAGAAATCCTACAAAAACAAAACCTTACAAAGAGAAGACAAAGAACTAAAATCTTCTAATTCCCCATGATACTGAAAACAGCCATTGGCTCATCAGGTACTGGTTTTATATCTTCTCCCTGTTTAACAGGCTGTAAACTCCTTTCTTTCTCCAGTATAACAATTATCTTCTCACTCTCCCCCCTTCACTGAAGGACTATCATACCAGCAAGCTCCTTTTTGGCAGTTCAATGTATGTTTGATTAAACAGAGTGGTTTTCCATAACTTCTGTTTAACCTTGAAATCTGCTGCTTCTATTTCAGACCTGATGAAGTGCTGGTGTGCCTGTAAGCTTGGCTCATTTTTTCCCCCCATACCAGCTGGTCTAATAAATTACCCCTTCCTAACAACCTTATGTTAGCTATGTCCTTAGATCATACACAGATAAACACCATTTTTCCACTTCGAACTTGTATTAAACCATGATAAAGAGTACTTCTGTCTTAAGAAATAATTATAATAATTAAAAAAAAAAAGAAAACAAACAAAAAAAGAAACCCAACAACAAAGTCACCCAAACTACTACCTTGCACTAAAGATAGTTATTCACCTTCTCCACTCATCACATAGATGAGGGTTTATATGCAAGAGAAGTATCACTTATTAAACATCTTCCAGGAACATGAGCATTTTCTGTTTCACCTGCTCTGAGGATAAAATAAAATATATTACTTGGACATTTTAAGTTTAAGGTGGCTCCAGGTCTGATGGTTAGATTCCTAGCTGTTTGCTAGAAATCATGAATGTAAAACAAGCAGTTTGCGTGATTTAAATTTTAAAGCAACTTTTCCACTTAATTTGAGAAAGGGAGGGGGATGGGGAAGAAACAGTTTGTTGCAGATAAATCACCTCTTTTCAATCCATGGGTAAAAGGTCCTTTCTTTAAGGTCCGGCAGTTGGAGGCTTAACTCCCCTTTCAGACATGCCTTTATTTGGAAACAATGCGGGAGCAGGCAGGGCAGGGCAGGGCTTTTTCATAAATGCTGCCTGGCCACATGCTAACTAACAACAACTTGGCAAAATGAGTGGCAGCTCTGCACAATCAATACAGCCATATGCTCCTAGAACAAAAATAAACAAGGGGGTAGTTTACGGTTTGAAAAAGCAAGCAAACAAAAAACCCTTCATAATTGCATATTAATCATTAGAGCAAAGAGGAGAAGACCAGAGCTCCATATAAATCCTGCAAGGCTTGAAGCTCACACAGCTACACTCCTCAGGACACTTACTGCCTGTATCACAGGGCTATCTTCAGGACTGCAGCATATCTGCTCTTGAGAGCACGCACCGGCTCCTGATAAGAGGGCACAGTCCCACGCAAGGCACAGGCAGCACTGGCTATGAATGGGAGGGGGCCTGGGAGCTCACTGAAGTGCTGACAAATGACTCGATATAAAACGTCAAACTGGGCACCAGCACTGTACCAAAACACGGGAATACGAGGCAGCTCACACAGTGGCATTTGACTGTTCACTGCAATACCTGCAAGATGGCTCCTTGAGATCACATCCCCCTTCTTCCCACAGACAGGGAGAAGAGACTATTTTTACACAGCCACTGACCACTTTGACAAAAATAAATGGAACTAAAACTTAAGGCCAGTCATCTTCCTGATATTCCTATCTCCTGAGAGTCTCAGGAACATTAGCTGCAGAGGGGACCAAGTGAGAAGAGCAGACCCCAAGAATTTGAAGTAATGACCTGACCTCAAGCAAAAGATCAGGATCTATTTACATTTTCTTTTTCCACCCTAGTTTCTCTCATGCCAAGAAATGCTCCCAGGTAGAAAAGCTGATGTACCTCCAGCATTTCTTCCTTTTTTCTTCTGGAAAAAGAGACTCCATCAAGTTCCATTCATGTTTTCTTTCCCTATCTTCTTCCTCGCTGGTATTGCCAAGGTCAAATGCAGGAACCATACAAAAAGACATTAAAGCAAAATAGAAAGAAGAGGTATCTACTCAAAAGTACTTTCATCCTCGTCAGAAAAAATTTTTTTGTTCCAGAAGTTAAAGTTCGTATTCTACACAGTCTTTAGCTTGCAGTATCCCCTGTGCTCCTGGAGCATTGTCTCAGTGCTGCTGAACCGAGTTAAAAATGTCCACTTCACTGCATAAGCCTAGCACTGGTGGACCATGACTTTCAACCTTTCTAGACCACAGTATTCACAGAAACACCTGGCTTCGATGACAGAAACCATTTGCATCCATTCTCTGATGGATGATTTGAGAAAGAAGGGGAAATAACTACTGAAAAATTAATTTGCTAAGGAAAAGTCTGGACTTACAACAAACAAGGTTTTTCTTCCCCATGGGCAGATTTGTCATGAAGGTTTGGCATCTGTTCCGTTCCTCCTCTGTGACAAGTTTGCTGTCTCCTGCACAGATGCAACCAACACAGCTTTGGCTGCCTGCAAGTTCCGTTCAAAAGCCTCTCATTCAGAACAGTCTTGAACTTTGTTTTAGATCATAAAATGTATCTTGCAGATGTATTTTTTTATTTTTTCTCCCTGAACTTATTTAGAGAGGCTACACTGTTACAGCACTTTTGGTAAGAAGGAAGAAGATGGGCAGGAGAGTTTCTGTGGCACAAATCCCTCTTGTAGTAAAATAACTCAAGACTGAGCAGTAAGTGTGGAAGAACTCATGCTTACTTCATCATGCAAACTGCAGGACTAGGCAAGTGATAAATATGTTTTCCTCTCAGAGGACTCTGGAGGCAGCCTATGTCTTACACCCAAAAGCAGGCACTGCCTCTAGTCACCCTACAACAAGGGCTGCTGAGGTTAATAAGTGATTTTCCTTCTCTTAAAATTGCAGCACATTACACTTTACCATTAGCAATTTCCTGTTGCACTCCCCAAACTGATGAGAGCTCTTGGAAGTATTATTTCTGATAAAGTATATTTCAAAATTTAAGACTTTGCATTTTCATGGTCACATAGCATCTCTACTAGACTTACTGACTGCTGAAGAGTTGCCTCTTAAGAAGAAAGACTTCAATTTCAAGGCAAGTTGGAATGATTTTCTAAATCATTCCAAAACTTCAGAATCCTGTTTAGCATGTTTTGAGATTGACAACTGTTTTCAGGCTTTTTGTTGGGATTCAAGAACTGCTTCATCTGTGTTTATAGTGTTTTGTG
The DNA here is from genome assembly GCA_035221455.1 of Xenops minutus. Taxonomy (NCBI): domain Eukaryota; kingdom Metazoa; phylum Chordata; class Aves; order Passeriformes; family Furnariidae; genus Xenops; species Xenops minutus. The sequence continues at coordinate 14,283,485 of JAWWEE010000074.1, forward strand.
TTCCTTGCTCTGGCAAAATAAAGGGAATGAGTAGCTGTCCCTGTTCCTCAACCAAAACAAATAACTAGTTTTGTTTGGGTTAGATTTTAACTTTATACCACATGTAAAAAAAATGCCAAGAATTATTTTGTTCCTCTTCCTCCTATGGATTGTGCCATTAAAAGGGTCCTGTGGTACAGATTTTGATTCAGGAAATAAAGTGTTCTTCCTTTTCACCCTTTCTATTTAAGAAAGGAAATATTATTAGAAGTAAAACACTAACATTAATTTCAGTAAGATCCTATAATTTGGACCTTTAAATACCCTGATTCAAGGGTAGCTATAATCATGTTTTGCATTTTTGCCCACTGCACCATTACAAGGACACGTATGACAGATTGGCTTTGGCATTTCTCTTAAAGTTTTAATCAATACTGTGGAAAAAAAAATGCAATAGCAGAAAAAAGAGTACACTGACCATCAACAAGTTAGAAACTGTCAATTTGTTTCTTCCAAGTGGGATTATAACTGTGACCTCAGCAGCTCTCTCTAAACCCTCATCAGTTCTGAAAACACTATAAAATAGAGCTACCCTACAAAACTGACATCAGAAATTTTTCATAACTCTTTTGAGAGGAACAGAGACACTGAAAACAAAGCAACAATCCTTAAAACTGATTGCTACCTTGAGTAAGTAAAGTTACTGAAGTATTAGTATTCCCTGTAATAAGTGTAGTGAACACTACTGATTGCATTTAACACCTGGCAATTTTTGAGAGAGCCACCACATGCTTCCTGGTCCAGCAGGACACTTTAGGACAAGTGAGCCAGAAACTGTAATCAATTCAGTGACAAAAATAACCTCAAAAGAAATGATCAGCAACTCAACTACTAGCAGGCAATTTATTTCCATAGTGGCTGGATGTAAATACTTCCTTTTCTCTAGAAAACTCTACTGCTAGACTTTCAGTTCAGGCAGTATAAGAGATTCAGAACCCACATCCAACACTGTGGCTCCCTCTGATTGCTGTGTTGTGTAAAAACTATTGTGAGAGTATGTTCAGCCTAGTTAGCCAAGAATTTTACCATCTTTATAATTAACTGGAATCTGACATCATCATCCCCTCAAGGTTGTCTTAAAATTTTAATAGCCTGGTTTATGAATATTCATTTGCCAGCATTACACTTCTAGGAATTTATGAAAGCACAGTGGCATGTCAGTGCTCAAATAGGTTCCATTATTTCTGCTTCTTCCTTAGCATATTTATTACAAGTCAGGAAGTGCATCAAGCCTGCAGTTGGTCCAACCATCTAGGTTGTTTCCTAGAGGTCACCTGACACAGCAGACATTCAAGTGCTACTGCTAAGGACGTCTGTTAATCCCTCCACTGGGTGTGATGCTTCTTCACAGGCCTCATCGGTTCTAGGCTACAAAACCTGTTTCTCTCCTCCTCCATGGCACTGCAATTACAAGCTGAGCACAGGAAAACCAGCCCTTCGAAGGCTGCTCCTATGGAAGAGCACGGTTGCCCAAACCACAAAGTTTGTCAGATGTGTACAGACAATTACTCCCCGCATTCAGCTTGCTTCAGCAAGTGCTACAAGTCATATGGAACTGGCACACTGCAACAGCTAACTAAATTTTGTGACACATTATTCCATTACCAAGAGGCATAAACAGTTCTTCAGTACCAAAAGGTATAATTTGTTTGACAGTTTTTTATTTTTTTCTGAGCTGTGACAGTGCTGCAGTTTTAGACCACTAGCCTGGACATTACTGTATGTGACAGACACATGACCCAACCATCTCCAGATAAAAAGCATGTCCAGTTCTCAAAGGAGAGCTCAATAAAGTTCATAGTGCAGGTAAATGAAAAGCTCTTATGAACTTGAATTGGGCAACAAATACTTGGAGCAAAGTTTGTAAGGAATGTTAAATTTAAGGCTATGTTAAATGTATTAAGCCAGGTTTGTGTATTAAGCCACAAACTTCCTCCTAACATTCATGCAAACTGGAAAGCAAAACAAGAAAGTCAAACAGTATGTGTTATTCTCCTTTCTATTCCTTAGCTATGTTTCTCCTTCGTCAGCAGAGAGGCAGCTCAGCAAAGCTCAGAACTACTTTTCTCATTTCCTAACAAAATGAGCTTAAATGGAACTTTCTGAAGTTATTGCCAAACCTTACCTTAGAACAACTGATGCAATTATATGATTTTCCCCTCAACACCACTGCTTCAGAACAAACAAGGTAAGAGTTTTGATCTGTCATAAATGAGCATTCCAAGGCTCTGGTTTCTGTTTCTGCTCCAAATATTTACAGAGCAATGAAAAGCTAGACATTTGGAAAAGTAATTTCCAAGAGTACCATTTGGTACACGTAATATTTAAAAAGGCATCTCCAAAGAGAACCTGTAGACTACTCAGCAGGAATAAAGGGAGAGAGAAATGCAAATAAAGGATAACTTAAGTAATAAAAATAAAATCCTTGAAGGGAAAGTGAGGAGAAATTAGAGACCAGCAACTCAGACAGTGAAGAAGAAAGGTCAGAAGGCCTGAAGGATGTAGTCATGATCCTGTTTTAAAAAGGGAAAGGCTAAAATTGTGACTGATACAATGGCCTATTGGCCGGTCCAGAAAGTCTGAAGCACCATAAATAAAATGGTTTTATAGAACATCATCGTTTGCAATATTTCACTTGATGCTTCCTCTAACTCTCAGGTCACAGCTTTAGTCAGTTACCAGTGTTTGGGAAGACTATTCTAAGTTCTTACCAAAACCTGGGGAAAAGCTTTGCACTACAGCAGTCCTGGACATTGGTACAGCAAGCACACATCACTGTGGTTGAATTACAGTATTTCTGCCTTGCTTCTGTAGAGAAACCAGCCTATTTGGCCTTGTTTTTTTCTTTCCCAGCCTTCTCTGGGGAGGGAATAATTTATGCTATGACTTCAGAACACAAAGATCTATTGTCAAAGTCACAAGATGCCTGTTTGCTCTAACCAGGAGAGATCTTTTGTGGTAGAGGGGGAAGGGGAACCTTTCACTTGTATGGGAACTCCTTTAGAAGCACGATGGTTTTTTTTAGTTAGTATGATTATTTAAAAAAACACCAGAAGGTTAAAATAATTTACTTGAAGTACCCCTGAGCCAAAAGCTTGACTTTTGCTTTGCTAAGTGCTCCAAAAGGAGGAAAAAAAATCTAAACCAAGTCTGTCCTGCAAAACTCTACTACCACCATCACCCTCCCCCCCACTTATTTATTTATTTTTAGTGACTTGCAAGTTAAATCTGTAGCCTGCAACAAAACCAGACTTCGCAGCTGTCAACCCTTAAAGCTAAACAGCTACAACACTTGGCAGGTGGTTGTAGGAAGGACTTTTAGCTACAAAGAAAAACATGATAGGCAGGATAAAGCTGAATGCCCAATTTTTTTGGCACCCGATACTCTTGTAGGATACACAGCCATGTTGGCCAGCTTCAGGGTCCTGAATTATGTAAATATTTCCAAATGTTATGAGCTTGTCTGCCTCGATAGACCACCCACAGGGAGTACAGCTTGATGGCCATGGGAACAGAACCACCAACTACATTGTTTTTTACTGTACTCTACTGAATACACTTAACCCCTAGTGAACTGACAAAATTACTTCTCTGTGTCAGGAAGATTCACACATGTCTTCCCAGCAGGAACTGCAGTAAAGCAACCCTTTACAGGCAAAAGGGCACTTCTCAGCTCCATCAACTTCTACGGTTAGCTTTCAGCCCACCAGTCTAGGAATATGCAAGAGTCACACTTCAGTTTTGCTCCAGTGCTAACAGGCAAAGTGTTTAACATAAACATCCGTGTTTGTGGAAGCAACATAGACATGAGAAAACTACATGGTAATTCACATAATTGTCAGATGTCACAAGAGAGAGAAGCAATTCAGAAGTGTTAATCAGTCTGAAGTTCATTTCAACTCAAACCATTCATTAGACTCCGAAGTTGAGAAGCAGGTTGTGTTTCACAGATTGAGTCAAAAATATAAATAAGGAGTAAAATACCCCAAGGTACTGAACGAGGCATTGTCAGGGTACAGGTCATGTAAGTGAAGTCATGTTGAGAACTAGTCATTTACACCTCCTAGGGTGTAATCCCATGATGCAATACTCAGATTAAATCTTAGACTATTATCCCAGCATAACAGCTCTGTCCATTCCCAGCAGAGAGGTGACTGAAGATCCTGTTTAAACTAGCTCATTTATCCAATCAAGACAGTAGACACAAAAGCATGAGAGAGCTCCTCTTCTTTAAGTGCTTCCCTTTAAAACGCCTCTACCTTTGTGTCTCAAAGTGCGGTCCCTAAATCTTGATCTCTCTCAATTACTGGTTTCTCTCCTCTCTGTCTCTCCAAAGTCTTGCAGAGGGAGCAAGAAGCCTGCTGTGGAAGGCTCCTTGCAATACCAGGAAGAACAAGCCAGGGCAATTAAGCCTAATAGCTCTTACCTGAAGCGTTTATTGAGAGGAAAGTGTGTGAAGTCACTTTTTACCTGACAATTAACTTGCCTGGAGTTGTGCTGTCATGACATTTCATTGTCTGCATTCAGTTTCACATCATCACAGGCACTGGAAGTCATTCATAAGTTTACTCAATTACTGGGCCTAGGTCTAAAACAGAAATACTTGTCTGTTCAGTATTTCACTAGAAATGTGCTACTTCTGTGATGGCTTCAATCAAGCTGTAAAGTTCTTGTGATATCAACCATATCTTTCATAGCTGCCCATCACAATTACACCCTAATTTTACTTATACCTATTTTTACCTAAGTCAAAACAACCCAGGACAGGCAGTATACGAGCTTTTGTAATTCAAGTCAAAAGGTTACTTATATCTCAGGTGAAAGGTGCAGAACTAACTGATTTCAAGTAGAAAACTGTTCAAAGTTAAGTCTCCATGACACTCTTTCAGAAGCATGACACAGAGGCAGGTAGATCCCTGGATAATTTTAACATTGGGCTAGAAGACACAGCAATAGATTTGGTTCAAAAATCAAGGTAGTATCTTAAAATAAAAGATTAATTGTCTATTGCATAAGAATATTAGAACACTTGCACAACACATTGTCCTACCTGCCTTACCATGGTTTGGTTAAGCCTCTAAATCAAGCAAGCTAAGGCTATCATGAACACAGTACGATAGATCTCACGTCACAAACATTTAAATGTTGACATCCCACCTGATGTGGTGAAAACAAAGCACTGAGGTACCCCACAGGGTTCACAGGGCCCCCAGTTTTTGCCTCTTCTTCTGCCATCTAACCAGAGCCAACACAGAATTCCCTACTCACCTGTCCTTCCTTCTCACTCCAACACTGAGTTGGAGTCAACTCAACCTCCCTTGTTTAAAGCAGGGCAGCTATGAAGAACACAAAGTCTTATTGATAATTTTATGGTTTTTTTCTGCAATTAGTAATTGCTATAAATCCTAGTTAACATGTCTGGAGCTCATTACTTGCTCAGAGAACAAAGTGTTGGACAGAAGTCCATTGATACTATGTTTTCTCCTTTATTTAACCCTTATGAATCTTTATAGCCAGCAAATACACATAGTCCAAAAAGCCAGAAATACAATTAACACCAGAAAAACTAAACCTTTAAGGCTCACTCCAAGTAAGTGCTGAGTAGGGATGGACAAATTTTCCTGTGCTCACCTGAACATAGCTCTTACACATAAAGGGTTGTGACTTCACCTAATGACTGATCAGCAAAGGCTTCCAGTCTCCAGTCAGAAGAGAAATGGCAACCATTTGCATGTACAGGAGCTTTTTAAACTTCAAAACTCTTTCAGTTACCAGAGTTCCTCTGGTCTGAACACTCATCTCTTATCTGGCACACTATGGTATAAGTGAGCATGCAATCATCAAATGTGTGCTTTTGAGCTCTGATGTACTTCAAGGCCACCAAGCCTTTGCTACTTGTTCAAGGCAGTTAGCCTACCCAGGTTTTCTACAGCTTAAACATGCCATTCCCACCTCTGCAAGATCTCCATCTGGACAGGTCACTCTTCAAATACACATGGAAATCAGGAGCCTGGTGAAGACTTGGCAGAGATTCCTACACACCAATCCTCCTGGCACCAGCACTGTTAGCCTGTCTGGCTCTTCATTGCACAACTCACAGCTGCTGAAAGTGGCAATATGTTTGTCAAAGTCTATTTGCCCTTTACAGACATATGGACACATACATATTTACCTGCCTGATCCATACTCCTCCAAAATCCTCAGGAGATGTCAAGGATAGATTTACACAGCATTTCGTAAAGATAATGCCTTACCTTTGTCAGCATACATGGTTAGTTCAATTAGTCATTCTCATTCTGAATAAGCCAAAAGACCTTTATCCTTTCCAGAAATTTTAACAAGGAAAAAAAAATCAAAGTTGTCCACACAGCAAATACAAACAATTTTTGCAAATAGAAGATGTTTCTGTCAGTGTTCTTATTCACTAGTGTTTCAGGTACAAAACACTTGTATCTAGTTGAAACACAGTTCTAGATGATTCTGATAAGCAGAATTGATCACAAAAAAAATTTCTAACAGTTTGTTCATTCTCAGGACAGTTTGAAGACTGAAAGTGAGATGTTCTTGATTTTGACAGAGCTACAGAAACAATTTCCAATAACTCAACATATAAACTGACAATGCATGTTGACTATCAAAACTGCATCTGCTACAGTTTATTTGTAGCATTCCTTTAAATATCTGTGTACTAATAAACGGAATATTTTAGTATGTAGAGCTCTACAAAAGAAAACACATTTTGTGCTATTTTATAAAGTACAGTTTAAGGCATGGAAGTAAGAAAAGATGGGAAACTTCAACCTGAGAATTTGGTATTTAAATCTATAATGAAGCCTTTAAAGACTAGAGTTAATTTTACAGTCATAAAATGAAGTTTTCCACTCTGAACCACAACTTCCAAATGCAAAATTTCCTTACTTACAAAGCCAACCCTTACTATTGGATCAGAATGAAAACAGAGGGGTTGACCTATGTTTTCAAAGTGTGTACAATTCACACAGGTTTTGCTGAGTGCAACTCAGGGAGTTAGCTTTTTTTTTTTATTTGAAATAGGTTAGTAAAAACTAACTCTAGGTGTTTTAAGGCACGCAGTAAGCTTTACTGGCCTCAGCTTCAAGTTGCTTAGAATTATCAATATTGAAGCTTTAAGTCTGTTTTTCAAATGAGTTATATGCTTTGGATGTCAGACTACAATAAGAACTACATAATTCAGGGTTAGCTTTACTAACTGCAAAAAATAGCTACTTGTCTTCACAATAAAGAGGAACAAAAAGTGAAATCCAGTGCTACCAGAGTAACAACTGTGTCTGTTGTTCAGTTCCAGTTGCCGGTGTTAAAAAATCTGGCAAGTTTTTTTTATTGTAACTGAAGGCAGGCAGGCAGGCGTTATGAGGACAGACGCTGAAGCCAAGTGAACCCAGGTCCTAACTCCCAGACCTAATTTGTGGCTACATGGTTAGCCTGACCAACCCTAGTCACCACTGGAATGCCAACAGCTGCCTGAAATGATGCTTTCAGTAGGATCTCACCTTGCTTTCAGGACCCATTCACACTTAATGAAAAATGACATTGAAATACTGTCCATTTTTAACTTTTATATAAACACTTGGGGCAATTATTTTCTAAGAGTTAAAGAGTTATTCTAGCTGTCTCTGAGCCTTAACTGGGCTTCTTGTCAGAAAGGGCAAGATTGAAAAAGTCACATGTAAAGCATACGACTTGCATATTCTCTAGATCACTTGGTGCAACTGTTTTGAAAAATCAATCCACACTCCTTCATCCTTCTGGAGCGAGCTAACAGGAGACAGTGCCACCTTTGTTATATTTTAGAGAATAGACAGCATTTCTGTCTAAATCTAAGGCTGATATAACAGAGCAAGAATGAAATCCTGCATGTCTTTGCTGACTGCTGAGAGTTTTACAGGTATAAGCCACAAGCACATTTGGCAGTCATTAACTCCACAGAAGTATTATTAATTTCTCACAGTACTTTGGCAGTAAGACCTGAATGGAGTTCCTTTGTAGCAGACCACTAGTAACAGCATGGCATCTTCTGGTGTGTCAAATGGCTCAGTTCTGTCAGGAAATTGCACACTTCCTTCATAATGGTCTGATGGAGCCTCAAGTTGCTTTAGAAATGTATGTAGCCTTAGTTATTACCATACATGATGGTTGACATCCAACCTTCTCATGATGCTTTTTTGTATACCTGAAGAGAGACATGCCTGGAAATCTAAGTTATTTTAATCTGGGTCTTTGAAATTTAAATTTACAGATTTTTGTATTCTTTTTTAAACTCTGAAAACTGGCATCCTTAGAGCAAAGCAAAACCATTACATCAGTTAGATCCAAATAAATCAGCAAAGAGTTGATGCACAATAGCAGTACCCTCTCTACTGAAAGACTCCCTTCAACACACCACCACGTGAATAAGTGACATCAGAAGCATTTTTATCACCAGTTACCCAATGCATTCTTATCTGCTTAAGGCAGACTCCAAGTAGGACATGTTTTGCTTATTAAAAATCACGACCTTCCAATGTCTCTGTTAACTCTAATGTGTCTAGTTGGGAAAGTGGCAAAACCAGGGTATTAATAAGGTGAGACCACTGTGCACACTAATTCATTTGTGAGATCACTATTCCCCTCCATTATGCCAAATGGAGGCTTTTCCATGGAGAAACAGAAGCCTTCGCATCCAGCAAGAAAACACATGGTGAATGGCAATGCCTCTGCAAAGTGAATAATCTCAGCCACCCTGTTACCATGAACTATTCCACAGCTTTTGGCTCCTGAAAACTGCAGTGAAATTGCCATGCACAACAGCCAACACATTGGGGAACAGACATGAACTCAAACAACGGCATCTGAAACTAAATAAACTCGTGCAATTTTCTCCTCTGTTTGTTACATTAAAGGTTTCATAGACAAGAGCTGTTTTGTGAACATGTTCTTAGCAAGTAAAATAATAATGTTGCATTTAAAAAAAACCCACAAACCACAAATTCTACACATTCTTAATATCCTTTTGCATAAACAAAGGTACTAAGACTATATAAGGCTTTCAAATCACTTCATCAACATAAACCTAGACAAGAGAGAAACGTCGGCTCATAATGTGTTACGGTCTATAAGACACATACACTTTCCATGCAGAAAGGTGGCAGAAGACTCCTCTGACCTGTCTGGAAATGTCTTGGCCACAAATGGCTCAACCCCACCATCTCCGAATCTACCTTGACTCACTGTGAAGAAGAAATGTGCACTACCATTTTACTTTTCCTCAGCTAGATAGTTTTGGGGAGCTCTGTGTACAGTTAAAGCGTAATCCTTCTTCTCCGTATAAAAAGTAAAAAATGGCATAGTTTAAAGACATTAAAACTGCTTGCATGTCCCTACTACTTTTATCCCATATGAACTATCAAATATGAAGAATTTAACAAAGAAATGTCAAGTACAAAGCTATAGTCCTGCTGAATAAAGCCCAGAGAAACCTGAAATCCACCTTCCTACCAGAAATTTTTGCCAAAAATGTATTTTAGCAATGCAATCAAGACAAAACAGCAGGGGAAAAGGTAGAATTAACTGTTAAATTGAAATGGGGAAAAAATTTACCTGTTCCAACAAGTTTAAGACTCTGCTGCATGAAGATGAGCTGATATTGTTACTTTTTAACAGTCAAAATGTTTCCTGCATTATACTGTTAGTACACTTGAGTGTAAAATTCAAGTTAAGAGCTCTAACAGTGTATTGCTGCTCTTCTGCAGCCTCTGGGGTATCTAACTTCTATATCTGATGCCTTTATGGTTTGTTTTAAGGTTTTCAAGGCATTGACACCTTCTAAAACGTTTACAGGAACAAAACACAAGCATGTTAAAAAGGTGGAGCAATTTATGGCAACTTGCTTTTTAAAATGTAATTAGCAAAGAAAAAGAAAATCATATCATATAAAAAAGGATGCTTATTAAAAATACCAATTTTACTGGAAGCGATGTAAAACCATTTTAAAGTCAGATATCAAACTGAAGCACACATCTGTTAATTCAATACAAAAATTAAGCGACTGTCTGAAGGAGTATATTGATCAGGCAGTTTCTTCCCAACCCTCACTGCTTCTGCAGGTAGAAGGAGTCTATCTCATATAAAATATGCAGACAGAGGTGAGTATTTAAATGTATACCTAACAAAGTCTGTGTGAGGAAGATTCAATATATGGGAGGGTTTATGGCAATAAAATACTCCCATCCCTAAACTGATAAAGTAGTTTTTAAACAGTAATGCTCCAGACATGTTCTGTCTCTGGCATTCCCTGGGCTAAAGCAAAGGCTTATATAATTCAGAATAAAAATTCTAGATCCATTTGACAGAAAAGTACAGATTTGTAATCCAAAGAAAATGGAAGACGGCCTTAAATTGCTAGTTTCTGAAAGGGAAATTGAGAAGCAGAAATTTTTTTTGGCAAGGACACCATTCTTATTTCTGGAGATTAAAACCCGGCACCTGGAATATCCTTGAAGAAGGAAACTCTTCCTCCCATCCCCCTGTCCCTTATGCTCCCCCCCCCTTTTAACAGGCTGGAATAAACCCACTCGCATTTCAACCTGACAACGCTGTGAATATTCTCAAACTGGCTCGAGTGACTACGTGCAAGGATACTGCTGCAGGAGAGGAAGGTAAACCAGTGCCAGTAACTTCTACCTGTGGTGTCCTGATAATGTTTAAAAATAAAAGAATGGAAAGTTGGAGGAAGCTTTCCTTGGAACGCTCCAAGTCTCAAAATACAACAGAGTTATCCAGTGCAACAGTATTCACATGTGTTTATAGAACTTCTTAAACACAAGAGAAAATTACTACTGAAAAATTTGTTGTTAAAGAAGTTTTCTTATAGGCATTTGTAGTACTATGGCTAAGGTTAACATTAAAACTAAAAAAGAATTGACAAACACATCACACAAATCAACCAGAGACAGGACTTTCCATTCAAAGCAGAACAAACTCATTTTCTAAGCAAAACCATGAAAATAAAAACACAAAAATGCCTTAAGGAAGGCTTAAAGACTGGCATGCACAGGCTGGAATAAGCCCACTTTCATTTCAACCCGACAGTGCTGCAAATATTCTCAAGCAACTCTCTTGAGCAACTGCGTGAAAGCTCTCTGTATGAGGTGCTACTTACTTCAGAGTCCTGTAAAAAATCCACTTGTCTGCCTTTACACAAAGGACAGAAAGATGCAGCAAAAGGGGTCTTCTCAAAATAGTCACTGATAACGTCTGAAGGTCTCTTTAGCCAAGTATTTCATAATTCTTGTTTTAAAGAAGTTGCTCGCTTCAGCTAAGATTCCTTTCCAAAGGACCTAACACTCATCTGCTTAGAAAACAGAAAAGTGACTTCACAAAAGTTACCAAATATCAACATGCATGGCTGGCAAGTACATGTGCAGTCAAGATGATTCAGATAAGTCAGATAAATTTAGAACAGCGCTTTCCTAAAAGCATGCATTCACCAAATGCAGTAAATATGCAGGAGCTATATCCAAGTGCTGATTCCAAACATCAGAGCAAAAAATTTATTAGTGAAAATCTCCTTTTAAGAGTTCGCTGCCACCTGAAGTCCTCAACAGTGTTATTCCTTGATCTGCCTTTAGTATTTCCATCCATCACTGGATTTATCCACATAAAAAGCTATAGGCTCTCCAACCTCAGAGGACTAAGCCAAATGCAGTGTGGCAACTTCACAGAGGACCAACCTTTTATGGTTGGAACAGTAGAGCTTTGATACAGCTAATCTACCATAAATAGCTCTTGAAACTCAGAAGGATCAAATCAGCTGTTGCAACAGTCCCAGCCTGTAGCTGCTTCAAATCCAATTATACTGTCAACTCTGTCTTGCAGCTCTCCTTTTTACTCCCCCCATCCAAAACATTTTTAGTCCTCCTCATGCCAGAAATTAGAAGCTGCTAAAACAAATGCAGCAGAATCAAACACATTAAATAAAAATCTGAAACAAACGCACAGGTATTCTTACAAGTATCTTTAGGAAGAGTAGTTTTATTCTGTTAAAAAACAGCTTAAGTATTTTATGCCCATATAAAAGAAGTTATCAGCCCTGACTTGTAATGCAAACATAGAATTTAAATAAGCAAACAGTTCCAAGAACAGCAAATGCAGCTTTAAAAGGTGAGTGAAATTAAACAGATAAACTTCATGGGGCAATATCCATGTCCCAGATTAAGGCATAAGGTACTGAATTGCTTACATACTTTTTTGGTAACCTAAATACACTTGAGAAGTACTAGAATTCCCTGTTATAAATCCTTGAATTACAACGTTTCCTTTCAGGTAGTTAGATCCATTTTCCCACAAAGAAGCTGAGATCTATAATTTAAGAATTCTTACAGAATTAGGAGCTTCCAAAATACATGTTTACTAACCATGCCAGTTGGTATAACTGAAAATTACAACTAGGACTATAACAGCACAGTAATTCCTGAGAAACCAGTACAGTGACATTGTTCTGGAGAAAAAAATCAGGTTTGGATCCAGTGAAACACAGGTGAGCAGCATTATCTTTATGGTTCACCTCACAGTGCAAAGAAACAGCACATAATGCACGTATGCAATTACACGCAAATAAATGGTATTTTTTCAACCATATGTTATTAACAATCCCCCCAGTCTTTCCAAAACAAAGAGGTCAGTTATTCCAGTGCTGTACAGGAACTGTGGTACTTTCAAAGGGGAAGAAGTGTCTTGTGGACAAAGCCTGTAATCTCTATCTCCCATGAGCATGTAAATTCTGAACAGTGCCAGGGCATCCTTCTAAAATACTGCGCATGACATCTACCATCTAAGAATCAATCCTTCTTATTCAAGCAAGGGTAGAAGAGAATTGCTAATTCCTGGTATTCAAACTGCTTTAAGAACCTCAAATTTGGCTCCTCTAGAAGCTACTCTAACGGAAGGGCCACAATACAAAAAGCATCTAAACTTAATTAAAAAAGTCATCTTCCACTTAATGGAAAATGGTCAGCCATATACCATCTTACTCCTCTTTGAGCTTGTGTTAAATTTTATCATCTCGGTTAAAGTGCCTGGGTTTTAACTCATTTGCAAAGCATGTAACATACCTTGAACACAAAAAGAGTCACTGGTTTCAATCCTGCCTACGCAGACAATAACAAAGCAAATTCAATTAGGTATGGGTGGTTTAAATGAAGTGGTTTGCTATCTCCTCTAAATTGTGCATGAAGAACCCAGCTGGGTCACCCTCTGGAAGTCTCAATAAAGTCAAAGAGCTATATGAAGGCACACAGAGTTTTCCCTATAGGGCCTAGCATGTGCCCAACCAAATCAATTCAGATACACGAGGGACAATGAGCTTTTCATTAGCATGGAGTAAACTCAGCATGTGACAAGTAGATAAAACAGACCAGCAAGATCTGCCTGAATAAGTTTATCACTTTGAACAGAGCTTGTAGAACATGTCACATTATGCTTCTGCACTGTGGTGAAAAAAAAGTAGCTGAACCAACTGCTGACAAAAGTTCAACAGAGCTCTTAAATATGCAGCAGGCATGCTTGCAGCTGGTAAAGAGCAGCCGAGAGCATGCTGCCAGAGCACAACCACTGGTGCTTTATGCCCTATCCATAACCATTTAAAAACCAAGGTCTTTTATTACTGTGGAATTTGAAGGATGCAAGTTATGACATAGAAACACACCCCCTCTCAAGAAGCAGGACTGGGATTGCTTGTTTCTTTTATAGAAACCACTCTACATTCATTCTCCCTATCTCACAGGGAACTATGTTAAAGATTTCACTTTCATATCTAATTAAGAAAAAAAAGAAATTCTGTGTGTGCTTTTTCATATAGACCTCTTGGTTATAAGCACATAAAGCAGAGCTGCCTACCAGAAAAATGCAGTAGTTTCTCCCTCTTCCTCCCCAATAGAAAATTTCTGTATACACTGAGTAGAGGAAGCCGCAGCCAATATATTAGTTCACCAGTAGTTCTTTACAACAAGTCTCAGATCTAGCATGTATTTTCCAGACACTATCACATCTATTAGCAAAGACAATGAGACATCATGTACTTCTCAGGCCACAGGTTCTGTCCCAGTGCAGACAGAAGTACAAATTAACAGACACACTTTTGATACCAAGTTCTTGTTTTGCAAGAGAGGGTATGTGCTTCAATGGGTAGCAGTCAAGAACTAACACCAGTGTAACACACAGTGAAGTGCACACAGCATGCAAAGTCTGGACTAAGCGTTCTTTTATTTAACAATTCAGCTTCCCAGTTTGCAGATATCTTCTTTTCAGCTAGGGAGGGAAGGGGAAGGAGAGACTTCCCAGAAAAAAAACACAGACAAATTTAATAAAAAACGACTTACCAACATCCATTGTTAGAATCATGACCCCACTTCTGTGTCCCAGGAAGCAGGAAGCCTTACCCATCCAGTGTATGCGAATGACTCAGAAGGACAGCATGGCTTTGTTTCAGCTTATATCTTCTGGCTCATTCACCCCTCCTCCCTTTCGTGGGATAAAAGTGTTGCCTGTGCCTGACCATCCCTATTGGCTCAGCTAGGGAAACATACTCATTTAGCACATTCAAGTTTCTGTGAGAGCCTAAAATTACCCACAGAGGATTTTTTATTCACCTTTAAAAAACCCAAACAAACAGCACCACCACCATTAAAAAACAAACACAAAAAAGCAAACAAAACAAGACAAAAAGAACAAAACCAACACACTTTTCTGTCTTTCTGGGAGAAGAAATCATTCACTCCTTCACTATCAGACGCACAATAAAGTTATGTTATTGCCATGGGGCCAGACAATTCCCTGTGCTCTGAATCAATGAAAAGGTGGAAAGTCAGGGAGGACTCCACAGTCTTCAGTAATCCCCAGTTCAGCTGCATTATCTGCCTATGGGAATAAAACCATGTTTTTTGTCAAAGCCTATGCCCTCCAACACAGCTTATCTTCAATGCAAACTGTACATAGCCCAAAACCCGAGGAACTCCCAGTTTGCCAGAGAGGATTTGCTCTTCCATTTTATTTTTAAATAGGCAGAACACTAAAAGATTGTTGTCTTACTAAAGACACACACACAGACTCTACAGGTTTAACTCTACAGTAAGGAAAAAGTCATTTTTTTCTTAATCTGCAGGATTCTCTAAATGTAGCAATTGGTATACTCTAGGCTCCGGCTGAAGAATTTAGAAACCTATTACAATCTATTTGTGAACAACCTTCCACTGAGATAATAGTGTTAAAAAAAGAAATCACTACAATGTAAGTGAAAAACCTATCTGATCAAGAGATATCACAACATTTTATTAACTTTGACCAAACTGTAAGACAGTCCAAAAAGGGCATTTAGTAGGAGAGAAATTTGTTTCTTTCTGTACTGAAAAATCCTTAAAAACTTCTAGGCAAGCATCATGAACTGTCGACAGACTTGATATCTCTACTTACGGATTCAGCAAACACAGTGAATGAAACACTGGTGTTTCTTGTCTCTGACAAGAACTACCCTTTCTAAATAAAGCATGGACATATTAGGCTACTGTCTCACCACGTTAGTCACCACCAGATAACCTAAGATTCATAACTCTGCAATACAACCACAAGTGTATTTTGGAAGTGTTGCTTGTGGTTGTTGAAATAAACAAAGTACTCCCCCCTCCTCCCTCCCTCTGCCTTTAGAAAAGGTATCAGTTGCAAGTCATGAACACCAAATTTTGTAGAAGCCACTAATGAAGTTAGAATCCATGATTCAAAGAAATGAGCAAAAGCAGTACAATTGAATCATTGCTTCTCAGATTTCTTGAGACTGTCTTGCTTTGCATGGCCTTACAATAACACTCTTGAGTCATTACAGTTTTGGGGAAAACACATTCCTAAAGTTGAGCATTTCTGACATTTTCAGTAGGGCACTGCAATAAAAGCTTTGGGAAGATTCATGAGTAATTCAAATCCTAGAAATAAAACTGAAAGTTTTCACCAAAGGGAAATTAGGAAGAAATTACCCAGGTGGACAGGCTGCTCCTCAAAAGCCTTACTACAGAAAGAATTTCATGGTGTCAGACCTGAATGGATTAGTGGCTTCATCCAAAGTTTACAACTCTCAAACAGTCAGGAAGCTGTTTTGTTGACCATAATAAAAAGCTAAGGATATTTGTCAACAGCCCAGGCCATGTGCAGGCCATGTTAAACTTCTGGGATCCATTTCTGGCATAGCTTCTTTCTTACAAAGAGTTATTAATTTGAAGATAGAGGTAGCAGTAAGGAAAATGCTCCTGCAATCTCCCTATTACACCTTTTTTCACCTGACAACATCTTTACTAAAAATTCCCAATGCTCTAAACAAGCAAACAAAAAATTAATGACAACAAAAATCAAAGTTTTGAGGATACCTTCAAGTAATGCAACCCCAAAGCCTGAGAGGAACTGTATGGATAAAATAGCATAAGACCAGTCCTTACCAACAAGGTAGAAGGTGAAAAGCTGGTAGACTTTAAGCAGAACTGAAGATCTAACCCTCTGCACAAAACACCAGGCTAATCCAACACAACACTTCCACTCTCAAGTAAACTGAGCGTGAGTAATGTTGCCACTGAATAGAGAATACTAGGCACAACAGGTACTACAGCAAACACACATTTTAACAAAAGCATTATCATTTGTTGTGTAAGAGAAAACTACCTTTCAACAGGATGACATTCCCTGTAAGCTTGGCTTTTGTAAGAAGTCTAGTACTACTGCTCTGTACCAGTAAAGTGCAAAAGTTCAAGTAAACTGTTCTCAAAACAGAAAAAACAAAACAAAAACCAACCAACCAACCACCACCAACAACAACCAAAACCAAAGAAAAAACCAAACCAAACTGCTGGGTCAGCAAGGATTGTCAGGTACTGCATAGCATTATTTTTTTAAATGGTACAAGCATTAATAATTCAGCTTACGAAGTATTCAAAAAGGTAGAGGGGAATAATCTTACTGATATCTGAGAAAATAAATAGGAAATGAATCCTTTTGCCTTTAGGCTGAGAAGGGAGAGGATGAAGTTTTCAGCAGTGTCACCGAGAACTTTAACCTGAAGGGGACTGCTCACTGACATGAGTTTTATAAAAACTGCCCATCCCCAGTGTTCCAATTCTATCCTAGATGGCAGAAATTAAACAGTTAACTGTTTTGCATGCTACACTAGTCAGCAAGAGTTACACCAGTATTAGAAGGAACATTCCATGCTTCTTCATATATAAGCAGAGCTGTTTAAGTGTCCAGCAAGACAGCACATGAACTTGCACTTGAAACCTTGACTTTGCTGTCTTTGTGGAAGTTACGCAGTACAGGTAGTATATGATAAAGGATAACGCTGCTAGCAAGGCTAACACACTGTAAATTAAAAAAACCAAAACACCTGTTCATAAACTGTGCCTACTGGAATGACATGAAAAGAGGGAATAAGTGACTCATCTCATTGTGCCCTGCACATTTCCCAGCCTCCAAAGTCAACTGTCCAGTCTTACTCACATGCAGCTCTAGCAATGAAGTGGAAAGCTGGGTCATGACCTCCAGAGATTACCCATCTTCTTCCATCATTTTGCAGTCTGATAATCTGAAGTCCATGTAACTTCTTAATGAATATATATTTTAAGCCAGTTATGGGTACAGTAAATACTGGATGGTATTGCATGATGCTGTGAAAAACCTTGAACACGTTCATCTGAAGACTTTATATCCTAATAGCATGTGGCTTAGTTATGGTGCCTTGTCCAGCTATGTCACATTTAGTGTGTAAATTGTGTACTGTCAACAAACTCTAGTTGTGTAAATTGTTTACTAAAATAAATCTTATTTTAGTTGTTGTGGTGGTTGTTTTTTTGTAAATACAGCCAAAATACTCATTCAAATGGTCTAATAGCATCATCTTCTGAAGGTTACAACAACTTTATGATGGTATATACTAAGAAACAAGTTCAGCAAGAAATTCTCTGGAGGCTTGACTTACTTGAGTCTTTGTTGAAAGAAGTTAAGTACATATTACCCTCAGAAACTAAATTCCCATGACTGTTCACATAATTTTCAGTACCTGCATTAGTCTTGCAAGAAAAGGCTACCTCTGCTCACCTTCACTAAATTATTCACTGCATAGAAAGCATACAGCTAATAACTGTGATGTGAATGTGCTTACTCTAACATTTTTGGAGGAGACTTTATTCAAATGCTTTAATTCTGAATTGTCAAGATTCAGTTTTTTCCATGATCAAGGTTATCAAGGTGATCAAGGTTATCAAGATTAGCAAGATTAGGTTTTGCTTTTCTGCTGCAAGCCTTCCAACTCTTCAAGCTCTCTAGCACACGTAGGAGTAAGCACTGTCCCAGTCCCCCACTTTTAAGATGTTAAATCAGCAAAAGAAGCTTTCATTCAAACTTCTCCTCTTTACATCATGTTCTCACAGCCTTCGAGAGCTATGACAAGTTGCAAGGAAAGCAGCTCTCACGTAATTCTGGAGCAACAACTGAAAAGGTACCTACCACACCTCTGAGAAAAAACATAGGCTGTATAAGGCAAGAGAACTAACAGGATGACAGCTCCTGACTGGCAGTATAACCAGAATTAGACATCAATTCTCTTTTAGGAAAGTTAAAATATCTATATTCTACCTTGCTGAGACAAATCAGTGAGACCTTCCTGATTGTGTCCAAGAAATCACATCTCTCCAGTAACAAAAACGACACAATTCTCCAAGAGCAAGATTAATCCTACAAGTTATGAGAGCACTGCCTTTGTGGGACTGACAGAACCTGCTACACAAACACACAAAAAGGTCCCTTCTTTGTTCTTGGTTTGTGATTACACAGGGAAATGCTCTCCCATAGCCAAGAACTGAAAAAAAATGAATCAAATCTAAACTGCAAATATATAATCAAAAGTCTGTCACATTAAGAGTGGGCAACACGAAAGAGAGTACAGATCTGTAATTAATTAAAATGTTATATTTGAAGAAATTATACGTAGTCTAAAATGGCTGAAGCTATTTTGTTATACAGCAATTGGACAAAGGAATAATAGGCTGGAACAGGGAGTCTGTCTCAGCTGCCTGCTGCCTCTCAGTGAATACCAAGATGAAGTGTCAGGAACTCTTATTATCACTTTCTTAACAAATAACATTTCTTCCTAAAGAAGCATTAACACCTCCTAGGTTTTTAAATACCAATCAGATTTTCAGAAGGTCCTAAAGGCTACTCTGGGATCTTAACTATTATAGCACTGCATTTTATTAAAGCTACATATGCACTAGGAGGCACACACAGACTCTTTAAATGTTTGATACAAACAATTCCAGGTTAAAAAAAAAGAAAAAGGGAAAAATCCAAGAAAAACAACAACCCATAGTTCCTGGTTCACATCTGCATATATTTTTCAGCAAAGGCTTACCTTAAATCACAGCCGTCCAGTCCTCACCCTCTAGGTACATCTGCATCACCATGTCCAAGTGGCTCAAAAATCCAAAGGCAGTCCTCCTCCTACAAGGAACAAACACAACTAATTGTAGTAAGAACCACAAATGCACATCCCAGGATATGACAACAACTACAGGACTACCAGGCAGATGCACAAACGGGATGAACTGATTGACTGCAAAGAATAAAGCAGTTTAAAGCATACTGCTGCCTTATTTGTTCATATAGACAGGATCATCACCACACACAACAAGAACTCTTCAGCTACTGATGCACTGTAGCCATATTGACAGAGAAGGAGAGGTCTTGCAGTTTCCTAGGAACCCTGAGGAACTTGACCCTTCACATTACTAGAGTCTGACCCTTTAACATGAGACATTCTCAAACTACAAATGTCTCTGGAAATTCTGAGCTTTCCCTTAGCCATCTCAGAGGAAGCAGTCTGTATTACATCTTTCAATAAGGTCAAGCAACACTGAAAAAACCCCAACAAAATCAGCAGCATCTATCAAAATATTTCATTTTAAACATCAGTGGACGCAACTGAAAGAGCCAATTCTCTTCCTAGAACCACAGCAATCAGAAGACAGACCTGAGACCTCTCTTAGTGATGACCTATCAAGCAAGTCCAGTTCTGCAGACAACGCCTCCTACATGGCTTGATTTCTGATCCCCACACCTTGAACCACAACTGGTTTTATTTTCTTTCTGGCAAATACAAAACATCTCTGGCTGTGCCTGTTACATTAATTGCAGGGTGATTTAGCCCACAGGGATACTCATGTTGATGAAGTATCCAAGTCAGGTTGTTTCAAACCAGCTGAATTATCCACCACACTGTCCTTAGAGATGCCAATCCCCTGAACTTATAAAAATTTAGAATAATCAACTACTCCAGGCTTGTTACTCTGTTCTGTACCACATGCAGTTGTTTCTTTCCAAAGAGCAGTTCTCCAATGGAGACCTGAACTACGTGAAGCAGTCTGTGCTATTGCACAGGTTATTGTCTCCCTCCCCTTATAGCTGGTAACTAAAATAACATTTTTACTCTTGCTCAGCCCAGGCTCAGCTCACCTGCATATATGTTTAGGCACCAAATATACTGCTTTCACTTTCACAACTGCTTTATTCAACTTCTTTTTTTAATCTATTAGGAGGTACAAAATGAGGTCATGATATACTATGCGACTGGAGCAACAACTGTTAGGAGCAGTCAGGTCACTGCTCTGCTTCCACTGCAGCTGCTGAACATGTCAGATACTAATAGCAACATCTAGAGAAGGGGTCAAAACAAAAATAGTTCATTGAAAAGACAGATAAGAGAGGAATTTTTGCCTGAGTTGGGAAAAATTCTGATTTTAGAAGACAAGCAAACCTCCCCAAAACAGACTACCTTAGAGTGCATGAGAACAGGTAAGGCAGCAGTTCAGCCTTCTCCTCAATGTTATGTAGCTGTTCACACATTTGAACACCAGTTTTTAAGATCTACCCACTTTCAGTTCTGTATTTCAAGCAGGACACTAGCCTAAAGTTCCAAGAATATGGTAAACCACATGCTATTGTTTTCACATTTCCAATTTCCATTCACCTCAAATGAGCACTTCTCCTTTTGGAAGGGTAAATGAGCGGGCACTCACTTCAGTCTGGTAGGAAAGGTGAAGAAAAAAGATGGTTGACAAGGGATAGTTGGAAGAAAGATAAAGTAGTTTCTCCTAGTTTTATCATCACATAATGCTCCGTTTCCAAATTCCTTCTTGCTGCTTAACTGTATAGTTGCCTGATTACTTCTGCTGTTCCTACCTTCTTCCTCTATATATCAATATTTGAAAAAAACAGAAAAGGAAGAATTTGAAATCTGGCTATAGTTTGGTCAACTACTTCACAGATTTCCTGGAAGCTACTGTGAGGTGGGAAGAGAGGACATTTAAACTATACAACACACGTTAAACCTGGTGCATGCTGCCACTGTCCCACTAGTACACTTCATTAATTCCTTTTTTTTTTTTTTTTTTTTGCAAACGTTACATTTGTGTATTGGAACAAGAGAGAAGACCATGATGCTGCGGTTTTGAAGCTGTCAAAGTCTGTCCTTTTAAAAGAATCTTGAAATCTGGCGTGAGTTGAACTATCTTAACAGAGTTGGTTTGTTGTTTTTTTATATATATTTGCCTATGTCACTACATTCTACACATCCTTGTTAGTGCCAGGAGTCTTACAAGAAGTTTTGGCAGGAACAAATGACGAGACAAACCTAAGACCTAAGAAATACAGAGCACCTACCAGGAAACATTTGAGATTGAAATCAGAATGCAAGAGCTGGTTGAATTCTAACCTTTTCAAGATTGACCTTGGCTCTGTAGTTCATCTGAGAAGTGCCTGGCAACCACTTGAACCCTATATCTGATAACCCCTGCATTTTGAGAGTTTAGAACAAAAGCAGGAAAAGACACTTCAAATATTTTTTTTTTCTTCTGGATGGACTCTGCCTCATTACACAACAGGCACATCCTGGAATTAGTCAGTATTTAATGAAGGAAAGACAAACATCAAAATATAATTTGGATACTTGATATTATGAACTAGAAAGAATTAGTGGGTAATCATCTCTGCTCAGCCACAAAGATTTATTATTTTTGAACCAGGAGAATAATCAACCTTACCTTTCTTCTAGACAAATGTTCTTCTGGATGCAGATAACATCAACATTTGGACTGATTTAACATCTGACAGATGAACCGAGAAGGATGGTCACTATGTGCACATACATAGAGCTGCCATGCAACAATCTGCAGGGATCTATCGGGTTATTCACTAGGCTGGCTACAGGACACCTACAACAGCTTCTCTTCTTTAAGATAAGCCTCCTAGTTCTGGAGCTCTCACATGCAGAACAGACTTTGAAGAGTTTCATTGAAACAAATTAAGGTTGTGTTCCTCCAATCAGAAAAGTATAGGAAAAGGAAATAAATTTTTAGGATATGTTATTTGTTGCTTAATAACTTACATCACATCAGTTTGCAAAGCCATCAACTTTTCAGGTTCTCGCCCAACCCAATGAAGCCTGACACCACTCAAAGATATTTTGATAAAGCCACATTCTGCAAAGCCTTGCTACATGTTAATTTTTTACAGGTTTAAAAAAAAAAATGCAGCCTGGAAAAACCTGGGAAAGAGGTAGGAGTGCAACAACTTTCCTGTGAAGCCAGGAACCCTCACAGAAGGTTCAATTAAACCAAAGTCTAACACCTCCTTCACACTATCTTAGCTGAGGTGTTATCCTTCTTAATGCTCCAGAGGTATGCAGCAAAACATACTGGGCAGCAGCCAAGTGCAAAGGACATTTTCAGACTGTTGGTTTTCCTTTTACTGTGTTCCCTCCCCCTTCCACCCCATCAAAAAGAAAGACCACAAAGACTTTCATCAGTCCAGGTCTCTTGAACGCTCAGAATATCACTTCAGAACAGAAAAACACAGCTCTATGTCTGCACTTACTGTCTATATTGTTATAACCCTGTAAATAAACATCCCACGTTCTTTCATGTTTTTGAGGCATTTCAAAAGTTTGCACAAGACTAACACGGTACAGGCACTTTTGTTTGTAGTCAGTTCTCCTAGAAAACATTCAAGAGCTCAAATTCACCCTATTGGGTTCTTTCCTGCTATCTTACTTAAATTGCCATTTGTGATGTAATCTGCTCCAGTCAGCAGGACTCTCCTTCAGTGCATTTCTCTCCCATTTCACCTCAGATAACACCGTCATAGTTTGACCATCTGCTCTAGTCCCCCTGCCCAATGACGTTTTCAGAAACAATCTGCTTTGCACATTCCAGATGTTTAAGGAAATTCTCTTTCTGAAGAAGTGAAAAAGACCTGCTGAGGAAAGAATCTCTGCAAGTATCGTGATAGAATCATGACTCACTATGCTTTCCTCATCATCCAAAAGTGAAGCCATTCACCTGGAAGTTACCAGCTCATGCTCACAAAGCTGACAACTTAAACCTACTACTCTAAAGATAATAGGCACATGTGCAATTCTCCTACCATGCCCTTAATAAGTACAGTGCACAAGTATGACACCTGTAAATACACTGGCATACAGAAATATATCTGAACCAAAAAGTAATGGTATTGCAATGCAAGGTGAGCGCTTGAGGTTCACACTGGAACAACTGAATGTGCATTTTCCTGCTTACCACATTAAAGTGGTGTTACTGATACTTGTCTAATATTCCTCAAGCAAAGGGAATTAAAAGTAGGAAGATCAAAAAAGTGCTTTAGCCAAGAAAGTCACAAGACGCATTAATGTTAAGTTTTTTTCCATAGCAACAGGCTACAGTTTCTCTTAGAATCTGGTTTCAAAGTTGATGAAATAGGATTCTGCAAGAAACTCTATACCACAGCACAGAAGCTCCCATCATACACTGACCTCTAGTGTAACAAAGACTCAAGACATCAGAAGTCTTTTTAAACACTTAGAAAAATTATCATTTTTTTCTTTTTCCAGCACTCTGAAGGGCATTTTCATGCAATAAAGCAGACTGAAGTCAGACAGGCCTCCCAGGATTACTCTGAGTTGTTTAACAAAACTGGGGCATGGGTAAAAGAAGCTACTTATATTGTTCTAAGGATGTGAAATCACTGCTGTGTTTACATAAGTAATTTATATCACAGCTGCATTTACCTACTTGAAACATCAGCTTAATTGAACACCTACACATTCTGGATTTACAGATTTGTTGCCTAAATACAGTTTTACAAAGTTAAATTTAAAAAAAAACAAAAAAACAAAAAAACCCACACATTTAAAATAGAAACACTAGGCTTGGGCAAGTCCTATACCAGAGAGATCACAATTAGATCAGCCCAGATTCTGCATCTGACTTTCAAAGGGCTGCTGACTCAGAGGTACATCCTGTAGCCAGCACTGAAGACAAGTTTGCTGGAAATGCAGTATAAAAATCTGCATGGCTCCTCACTCCCTAAGGACACAGGGCTCACAGAGGTAGCGGGGGCAGCCTCTTAGCCCAGGCAGGCTGGGTTGAGAGAGTGGCTGCTTGGTTTGGATTAAGAGCTACAGCTTTGTGAGAACTATTTAATGAGAGCATAGCAAATTCTAAGGCAACGGGACAATTGAAATGGATGCCCAGATTATTTAGGTCTTGTCTACCATATCTGTCTACTCCCTATGCACCTGCCTCTGGACAACAAATCCCAAAGCTGTTGCCTTCACTTCAGACCATTTCTTACATGCCCTTTAAAAGCTGGGCATCATTCAGAAGCTGTTCCCAAGTTAAGTTTTATTTTCAATGTGAGCAAGTTTTCCAACATCTGAAAAGCAAGCCTATGTGGCTTTGTTGGAAGAAGAGCTTTTACATGCACTCTAGAGTAGAAACTCTTATAAATGGAAATATCTTTTGAACAAGATTTTAAGAATCTCAGAAATAGTAAGTTCAAAAAGAGTTAAGCACAGCACAAAAACAGCCACATAACATCAATGTTTGAAGGAAGTATTCAGAAATCATCTCAGAGGCAGATATTTGAAACTAAATTCAGATCAACTAAAAGAAGTCCTTTACATTTGCAGTCCCAGAGTTGAGTCTGTGAAGATAATCTAGGAAGTAAGGGCTGGTTTCTAACTGTGAGTACCTGCATTCAATAAACCCTTACCTGTGATGACAAGATCTGAAAGAACAGATTTATATTACTAAAAACCCCCACTACTTAACAATGTGTTCAAACCTAAAAAGTTTCGGACCATTTCTGAAATACATGCAAGTCACTAGGAAGGCAACTATGGATATCTGCCACTTGCCTTCAGCACAGCAGTGAGCTTTTTACCACCCCAAACATGAGTTCCACCTCAACATCAGTTGCGACATGCATCTGGAAGTCTGATTTTTGGATATACTGTATCCTGCAATTTAAACCTGAGCCTCCCATGTCAGACCAAGGTGATAGTACCAAGTATACAAGCTGTAATGAAGTACAGTGCCCTTCATGCAATTTGCTAAGTGGTCTAGACAACAGGATTTCCAGTTTCTGGCACAGAATGCTACAGGTCGAATCTCACCCACATGAATTGCTTTTCTTTTCTATATCACAGATATTTCACAGCCAAGAACTCTTACTCCAGCTATAGAATGGAGACAAACAGTAAAATTCAGGATTTACAAGGATATGGGTCACCAAGTAAGGTTATTTCAGGCACAGTTATGAAAAAGATTCATGTTTTAATATGAGAGATCCTGGTCTAAGCCACTCAGCCACACTTCATTTCCAATACAAGTAAACCAACTTAGCCCCCTACTTATGCCATATACAACCCATACATCACTCAAACAAGGAACTACATTGAGGAATCCCTTAAGCTAAACTCGAATTTCTGTTTAGAAAACAGTCTGCCACCAGCTAAGAAGGCATGATACCACTCTCTTGGTTCCAAAGGAGCAACAGTCAATGCATAGAGCACATCAGAACTCTGAATAAGTGAGTGGGAAAGTGTGCGAGGGAGCTCCAAAGGTTTGCACAACAGATCCTTGCCATTGTATTTGACAGATTGTCTTCCTCCAGCTGTTTTTTCTCTAAATTCTTGTATTTGATTCAATGCATGTGGTGGGGGGAATGACTTTGAGAACAGTGATGTGCATCAGTACACAGATGTTCCACATTTGTCATGTCACATGAACCTTGTGGCTAACACCCAACCATTAAAAGTCTAAAAAGCCTCCTACATAAAAATCCACATATGATGTATTTGTTTCTAGAAGAACATCAAACAATATATTAGATTGCTGGAAACAGACTTCTCCAATACTGTCCTTCTTTAAAAAAAACCAAACCAAAACACCTGCAACAAGCTTTATTTGGTTTCAAGAAATAAATGTTTAGAAAAAAAAACAGACACAGAAATGAAGTCAAGTAGTAGCTTGACAAAATTTGTCAGAGCTAGGAGGAAACCCTCCAAATTGAATGAACTGCAGCGTATTGTGTAAAGAAAATGTACATATGTTACAAACAATGATGTCCTGAATATTTTTGGGTAGCCCTTTTTCTAAAGAAACTTTAAAAAGAATTCCAACAACAAAACAGAGCATAGAAATTGATGCCAGAATACATGACCTAAGCTCTGCCCTCAGACCCTTACTTTCAGCACTGCCTTCATAAGGAACATAGCTCAAAATGCTGTGATCCAGAAATTTGTGTGCCCAGGATTGGTGAAACAGTCCATTCTAAATTTTGTATTAGGCTATTGGTAAAGTGTCACACTGCAGACTGTGTGAGCTATCAGGCGACGGTTACCAAATGATTTTGGACTGAGTTGGCAATATAATGTAATTATTTGTTTCAGACACTAACTCCTGAGCTATCTTTATTAAAAGGTAATAGTTCTTAAACAGAAATGTGCTGTAGTTGACAGATCACTGTCTATTCAAAAATCACATTTCTAAGGGAAAGTTACCTCAGGTTAACTATGAATTCCTCATGGAACGCACCCAGCTTACACCTGAAGACCTACAGTTATGACCAGTTCAGTACGTTTGGATTTTGGAATACACTAGAAAGCACCTATTAATTAATGCATCTGTATTATTTGCAAACAAGCAATAAATTTAAGTAGAAGAACTCTAAAGCCTCTTCCTATGAGTTATTGCATGTGACAGACCTGAGGTCAGCCCCCTATATAACACAAGAGAGAAGGTTTCAATTTCTTGCTGACAGATGCTTGTGTGACCTTGGAGAAGTCACCAGGCTTGGTCTGTGGCTCCATGGCAATCCCAGCCAGCTACTGGCTGCCAGATTCCCATTCCTCTCCCTTCCCTGCTCCACATCATGTTTGACCCTGCACTGACTCATTTCAGACCAGAACCCATAAAAATAATTCAATTGCTCTCTTACATATTAAACACAGCTGACTCAGTACAGAGGGGCACAAAGCAGGAAGCTGATACATGTGGGTGAGAACATGGTAGTTAGCCCCCATAATCCAGCTCCCAGTCCATCATTCAGGATAAAGGAATTCTTCAGTTTCACAGGGGTCTGGGGAGGATAAATAACTAAAGGTTAAAAAAGCACCAAGATTCATGTTAAGTCAAAGGAGCAATTTTTTAGATTAAGGAAGGGATTTTTTTTCCCACAGAATACCCATTTGGGGTAAGTCTTTGGCTTCCATTACCCAAATTTCTAAGTTCTCTAGGGATTTTGAGTCAGAGACATAGTGAAGTAAAATAAAGCTCACAGAAGGATCTGTTCTGATGCAGGAGACTTCAGGTCTCTGTTTTGCAGCAAGTTCCATAACAAGGGAGCTAACAGGGAAGACACATAGAAGGGACCTTCCCATCTACAAGTCTGTAGGCTCAACAAAATCCCATTTCCTGCTACTTCTGTGACTCCTTCTGTATTTGGATGTGGGCCATCACACAGCAGATTTACCTGAACAAGTACAAATTTCTGCATCAGAAGTATGCATGGTGCTTCATCTCAATTAGACAATACATAGCCATTAAAAAAAGTCCAACAAAAAACAAAACAAAACAAAAAAAAAACTAAAACAAACTACAGAAAAACCCTACACAAAAACAAAAAGGCAAGACCTAGTCTTCAGGATGTTCCCTAGATAAGATATGCCCAAAAGCTGAAACTCATTTCTCCTCTCTCATGAAATGGAGGAGAGTGAATACATTCTTAAAGCACATCAAAAGGATGCTACAGCTTCCTATGAGCTCCAGAGTGCAGGCTGTTATCTCTATTGCTGTTTGGGGCTGGCTACCCCAAAGGTCAGGCAAGACAATCCATTAAGAAGTCCATCAACTCCATAGCTGAACATTTTAGGTATCTCTCCTCCAACACACACATTCTGGAGAGTGGTTTTCTTTTTCTAGACTGGTGCAACTGTTGTATTCTTCCTAGTACTTCTGTTGGCACCACTGCCATAGGTGGGGGAATTAGATAGGATGTATGGATCAGAAGAGGTATATGTAAATAGTACCAAAGCAGAACCAGAAAGATCACAGCAATGTTCACTTTCTAACCACAATTAGAATACAGCAGAGAGAAAATATTTAACAATCTTTATTTTCTAGCAGAATAAGTAGCAAAAATCACAGAACATTTAAAGGCTATTTTGAACAGACTACTAAAGTGACCTGTTGAAAACCCAGCTACATTGGCAAAGAAATTCAGCACATATCTAACAGTAAGTTTATTTCTTCAGGCATACTTTGTACAACTGCCATCTATCTCCTCACACATACTTTAAACAATTAAGTAGTAGCATTTACCCATCTGCAAAACCTTAAGAAGCCTCTGGAGCTTTTAGTCTCCTTGTTTGTTTTATGAAATCACATCACAAACAATCTGGTCTTATTCATGAGCAAAGCTTTGGAAATTTTACTCACTTAGTGAACTACATAATTATGGTAGAGATTATCTAGGCCTGTGGGATTTGCATAGTTCCTTGCTAACTGTCTCTACCATTGAAAAGTTTATGCTGCTTAATAGTTTATTTATGTACTGAGGTTATTTGGTTTAAGGTAACTGTCTCAAATTATAGCCTGAGCCTAAGATAGAGCAATTTTGTGGTGTACTTCCTTGTAGCCAACAGAGCCTTGTTAGTCAGTAATAAAGCCATGGGTACTGTATGTAGAACACAATAGTCTGAATGTACTGGAAGCAATGCCTTTACCACACTGCCAGTTTTGCATAAATCTGTTCAGAAGAAACCTCTGCTGTTTGGCAGGCTATTGAATAAACAGTGGGGGGAAAAAGCAAACACGATATGCAGATCTTGTAGAGGAAAGTTATGCATGTTTATAACAACACAAGAAGCACTTGTGATAAGATTTTACATTTGCAGAGTGAAGTAGTGTCTATGCTGACAAATTCAATTTTGAAAACAGAAGCAAGTACCATAAGCCAGAACACCAGGAATGCTGGAAGTGCTGTAGTTTGATTGCTTTGCATATCATTTAGTTGCTAGAAGCAAGAAACTTCCAACATAACAAGTGACAGAAGAACATCTCTGCCTCATGTGACTCCTGGGAAAGCAGGGCTGTGATTCTCACAGCATATTTACTGTGATCCCCACCTGGAGGCCTTATCATTCTTGGCAAGCTCAGCCAGCACTCCTCTCCCCCACAGCAGGGCTGGGAAGACACTGCAAAGAGCACAGACCTCCCTGCTTGAGAAAATGCAGCGCAGAGACACCAGCTCAGTCCTGCCCTGCACAAAGGGGTGCCCTCTCCCCTTTCCCCAGCTCCATGGAAATTCCTAACCTACCTGCTTAGGGCAGATGTTCAGCTTTCCAGTCAGCCAGCAGCAGGCAAGTGCATTTTCTGAAACATACACAAAGGGCTAAAACACAAGAGATACATTTTGTTTCTTTTCTTAATTGAAATGCGGACTACTATGTTTCACTTTAAATGACTCAGTGAGGTGTTTTTTATGGCTCCGAATAAGCCAGTGAAGATCTAGAAACAGTGTAGAAAGGCAATTCCCTCTCAGCCAGGTAAACCACTACACAGAAGGTGAAAGGGCAAGAACCTTAGTGAATAATACAAAGAAACAAACCAAAACTTTAGAGTTTGCAGCAAATATAGGAATCAACTATTATTTGCAATTTCTTCCCAGCAGTTTAGAGAATATGTGCTGTAAAACACCTACTTCATGTATCAGCCAACTGGCAGACTCAAGTGATCTGGGTTTATGTTATCTGAATGACTTCTAACCTTCACTTGCACAGCTCTGCTCAGCCAGACCTTGGGTAGAAATTTGGATTGTGCATGGATACTGCTGAAAGAGTTACCTCTGACATGGGCCAGCGTGCAAGTAACAGAGGTGAGAATCTCTTCTGACAGTCTTTTACAGGACAGAAACAGTGGCCAGAAATATGGACTATAGTTAGAGCTTCAGTCATGAGTTCAGAGGACAAATCACATTGCTTGAAGTCTCTTAGGCACACTCACTCTTTAATCTGCAGCTTGAATTCCTTCCACATATTGAGTAGATATACTAAAATAAAAGCCAAGTACTAGCTGCATGAACTAGCTCATCCCCCAAATCCAATTTTTAAAAAAGTGTTGCAATTGCCACATATTTTAGACACCCACACTTATGCTATCCCAGTGACAAATAGTTTAAGTTCCACCCAGATGCCTGTATACAGGTTTCACTGACTGGACATTCAAATAACTTCAGCAACATTGACTAAGATACACCTGGCAAAGAGAAGATTGCTTTTATATCTGTAAACCAGCTGCCATTAATTCAAGTTATAGTAGTCTGTCCTGAACTCGTATCTTAATGCAGGCAAACAGCAATGTCAAATGAGACTTGCAATCACTTGCCTGCTCAGCTGTTTATCTGAGCAAGAACATGTTCAACTTTCACAATCTTCTTATAAACCCCCCAGAAATAGAGCACGGCTGTAATTAAATAAATGCCAATCTTAGATTTAAAGGTTTCATTATTTAATAAGTTCCTTTACAACTAATATGTGGTTTTATTAGTGTCTCTCAACTCCTTTAGCAGGGGTATCAGTTATGTAGGACATCTGAAAGGGCTGCAAAACCAAATTATAATGTTCTCAGTCTTGTTGAGTAGCAACACTTATGAAAGGGGTATTTTATCAGCATGTAAATCAATGTCTTCTGCTAACCTAATAATATTATGGAGCAGATTTGCACATGGGCTTATTAGATTATTTCAAAAATTTGAGAACTTGGAAGACATTTCTTCAGACTCAGACATTTGCATGTTTACCTGCACAATAATAGCACTTCTTTCCTACAGAAGACACATTTGATTATGCAGCAGATTATGGTTCTTGAACACCTCTTCAAAAAAGTCCATATATTCAAGAATCCATTATCAGAAGGTAAATTTTATTTCATTTGCTTCAATTCTCTCACTTCTCTAACTCATTTTGCAGCTCTTTGTTGTAACTTAAGTCTATGGCACTCAAAGTACATAAGTTCCAGTGTTAATACCAAGCACTAAGGTCTAGAGAGTCATTCTTTCAAGCCAGAGTGCTTTTCAAAAGCAAATCAGCTTTCACTTGCTTTCATCAATTTTGATATTTTACTGTCTCCCTTAAATATATGAGAAATACTGAAAATCAGATGCATCAATGAATCTCTAGAATGTTTACAAACAAGATCTGGAGTACCTTTTAAGTGAGAAACTGCTCAGTTTTCTTTTAAATTAGTTAGTCCAAAGACGTTAGCAGCATAATGTATTCACTGCTTTAAAGATGCTGAACTTCTTACATGCTGAACTTCTTACATGCTGAAAAGTGGAGAGGTCATGACTGCTACAGGACCCAAGACAAACGGGCTTGCCTCATTCAAGGGCAGAAAGACAGAGTTGACAGCAGAGTCACTGCTGAAATTCCAGTTCATCACAAACACCACTTACAATTTCGAACTTGCCAGCACTGGCAAAATGGATAACAGAGACAGGTGTCCATTTTTGCAGTTCAAGAATTAAGAAACAAACAAATTCTTTAAAAAGGCAGTTTTACCTGTTCTACATGTAATAGTTGTCCAGTTTGGGACATCAAGTATTTCAAAGTAGTCTGCAAGAGGTTTTGTTGGGGGTTTTTTGAACCTCATTAGGCCTTAACCTATGAAGTTTGTTGAGACAATGTCATTCACATAACTAATGCCCTCCTTCCAAACTCACACCACTGCCCTACTCTGGCAAAATTACTGAGTGGTACACAAACCAAAAAATGGCATACAAGACATGTATGTTTTTTGGTGGGCGTGTTTTTAGAGTTTTTTTGGGTGGGGGCAAATATGACTAAAGGAGAAGATTTGATAGAGTTCAAGCAAACGTTGAAGTGTTAAATGAGAATTAAAGCTGTGCAGACCCATAATAAAAAAACAGTCCCTTAAAATACACCTGCTTTCCAGCTAACAAGTGGTCACCTAATTAGAAACCCTATTTTCCTCCTCTTTTTTCCACATACATCTCTCCTGGTCAGGTTATTATGCATCATCCTAAAATGCACAAGCACATCATCCAACTCCAAGATAAAACAAGTTATCTCAGATGTTGGGACTATTTGGATCAGCTTTAATACTTTGATCAACTTTGACACTGAATGTGCCTGAGTGCCCAGCAGTGAAGTCTTTGGAGTAAGTTAAGGAGGAACACACCGCAAAAAAACTAATACACTGCCAAAGAGCCGACTGATGAAAGAAACAAGACTATAAAATACAAAATATAAACAGTTGAATATTCTACCAAAGATAACAGTCACAGCTAACTACAGTCTCTAGAAAGGCCAGATTTAGAAATAGAAGGAATATTAAACACTTATTTTCCTCAGACAAGGCAAAAAGATAAGACTAACGCTGCCCAATCATTAACCAGTAGGTCAGGCACTGGCCCATTCAGATCATCCCTTAACAATGTATTCAAGACACATTCCCTCTGTTTAGATTTACCTTCTGGACTTAGGCCTTGTGACAGCATGACGGAAAATAACTCCCATATTAATAAAATTAATTTCATTAAAATAAAATCAATCAATGTAAGATTTCCTTAAGTTTAAAAAAATACATTTTTCAAACAAAATAACATAATGAGCGGCATACTGGATCCATGTAGCCCATCACACTTCTGTTCATCTATGTGAATTTTCAAGAATGCTCTGTTAGTGACAACATTATACTCCACTGGGGAACAAAAGAACTCTTACAGAACTACAATCATCTTCTGATCTGCAACATCTCAAAACAGTTCAAGCTTTCTCAACAACTGAGACAGCTCTCTTCACTGAAAAGTTATGGAACAAGACTGAAGACTTGCCTATACATTACAGTGAGAATTGTAGTCAAAAACCCCTCTCTAAGGTCTTGAAAATGGATAGTACCATGCAAGAAAGAGACAGAAACAAGGCAAAGGCAGTAGACAAGATGAAGCAAGACTCTCAAGTGCCTAAGACAACTGGAACATGAGTGATTCTTATGAACTAGACGCATGCACAAATAAATGCTTTTTCTAAACAACAGCACTCAATACAGAAGTTATTAAGAGAATTAAAAAAAAACCCCAAACAATCAACCAAAAAAACAAAATATAAAACACAATACTCAGGTTGCCATGAACGACCGAATCATACCAGATTCTTGTGCTCAAAGTAAGTATATTCTTTAAATACCATGAAGCAAATAGATGGTGCAATTAATACTGAAAAAAACCATAAAGTAATATTTTTGAATACAGTCTGAATACTCCCAACTAAGTTCTAGCAGCACATTTCAGGATAAGGGTCCTCTATGTCACACCTAATAAGCTAAATATGTCGGTGCTGTGAGACATCAAAAATAGCACTTACACAACAGAGTATAGTAAGCAGTGCTCAGCTAACAAACCCTGCAGCTCAGCTGAGCAGTGAGGGTACCTCTGTTAACAATTAACACAGGAAAATCTCTGAACAACATGGACTTTGTTATTCAGATATTAACTTTGAATCTAAATCTCAGATCTGAATTATGCGGTATTTTGGACAATAAATAAGATCACTAGACAATATGTAAAAAAAAAATCTAACAAGAATCTTTTCAGGACTCTCCTCATAAAGAAACCTGTTAAGAGGTTAATTTATAAAAGTGAAGTTCAAGGCAGCCAAGCAGTTGCACTCTGCTCATTGCCAGATGGCTCTAAAATTTATTTCATCTACCTGTAATGCAGAACACCCTCCCACATCTGGAGCTTACACAGCCATGACTCTCCCCTTAGCATGTTGGTTGTGCATCTACTGCCAGAATGAAGTGAGAAATGTAATCTTTTGGGTTTGGTGGTTTGTTCTAGGAGTTTATTTTCCTTTAACTCAAGTACTCCAATACTTTATAATGAGCAAAAGTTTTGTTAATATATAAAAGAAAACAGAGCCGTTTTTTGTTTTGGTCAAAAATATATATATGAATTAGCCTGGAGACTACACTGATAGTACAGCACAGCCTCCTCTAAAACACTGGAGCAATTCAACACCTGCAGCAGCCAAGAGAGCCACATGTCCTTTCTAAATGACCTCCAGCAATGATCTGGAGGTCTTGGTCTGGGAGATGATGTCTTTGGATACAAGACTCCTGTACTGTGAGGTAGGTGTGCAGGGCCAGTCAATGGCAATCAGCTTAGCATGAGGCACCTGGGATGCCACAAAGTCAGAAGGAGGAAGCAATAGTTTTGTTAAACTTAAATGGCAAGTCCTTGGAAGTCACTTTGTTTCAAACCAATCTTTATAACTGACCAGCTTTTACACTGTATTAAAGTGTTTCTGAGCCATTAAAAAATCCTGGAGTTTATGCAGGTTGTCATAACTCTTTTGTGGCCAAATATGCATTGGTGGCACTATTGAGCAATTACAGAAAAGACTAGGAATCAGATCATTGCTGGGAATGTTTCCAAGCAGACACTTGTACTCTACTAACTCAAATACGAAACTTATCTTCCTTGTGCCAAAATAAATCCCCAGTTGAAAAACTAGGTGAAAAAGCAGGCCTTCACTGATGATCACAAACCAAAGCCATCAGGTTCAATAGCATGTATTACTCTAGTAAACTTTTAAGTACAAAGTTAAGTTTAACAAAGCTTCTCAAAACTTCCTATGTTGTTTCCATTGACCCATGTATAGTTATTTCAAATCTCCTTACTCCTTAGCATTTCCTCCCCAGGCTCTTTAATTCACTCCACCAGTACAGAAGAGACATGCTGTCACCATGACTATTCTAACTCCAAAATGCAGCAATTCATGCTGTCTTTAGAAGATGCTGGATGCTCTCATAGCACTTTTACAATCTGATGAACAAGTAAAGCATCTGCAATTTTAGATTAATAACAGTCATACACAGTTGCAATCCAACAGAGCCAAGCAACACTGTGCAACTGCAATTATTTTAGGCCTTTCCCAGCTGCAACCTTTCCTGGGAAGTATAAGGCTTCCTTTAAAAAAAAAAATTTGTAAAAACATAGTGTGGAATAGGAGATACAAATAAAAAGAAAAAAATCCAATTCCAGAATTTTGAGCTACAAGTAAACACTAGTTCAGTGTTCCATTTGAAAGCTTTTAATTTGTCAAATCAGAACTGAAAGGTGCAATCAGAAAACTTATGTTTATAGATAGATGCACGTTAGGCA
The DNA here is from genome assembly GCA_035221455.1 of Xenops minutus. NCBI lineage: Eukaryota > Metazoa > Chordata > Aves > Passeriformes > Furnariidae > Xenops > Xenops minutus. The sequence continues at coordinate 14,319,146 of JAWWEE010000074.1, forward strand.
AAGTGAACTGTGGGGAGCATGTATTTTTTTGTCTCACTGCACCAGCTCCCACACACACTGGAGGTCTGAGACCTTCCTTGGTTCACTGACAATAGACACTGATGTGCTGATGCAGCAACCAAAACATGAGATAAAGCAGCTTACAAAGTTGAAGGAGTGGACTAGAGCCACACCAGAATAATCAGCATATGCATATCGCTGGGAGCAGGAAGGAAAGAGGGAAATGGGAGGAGTAGAGAGCTGTTAGAGTCATAAAATTTCACCCCCAAAATGGCATTGCAAAGCCACAGACATAAAGGGGTTGCCCTGAAAACTGTGAAAACACCTTTCAAAGTTCATTAAAACTGGCTCTAAAATAAAGTTTTCAGAGTGGAGTTTCAGTGGGAGAAGGGGAATCATTTCTCTAGACTACCCCGCAGTCTGCCCTTTCTAGAGATGAGTTCTGAGGCTCCACAGAGTAACCTCACTATCCTGTGCATGGAATATTTGATAATACTGTAATAACATTGTAAATAGCATTTACAACAAAAGTCTGCAGACTGAACAGCTGTTGGGACATAAACCATGACTGAGAGGGCAGCCAACACTGAGGCTACTGCAAGGGAAAAGCCCCAAAGGCCAAGAAAGTCAATATGCAAGCCATGATTTCCAGAAGCAAGGGAGCAAGCTGAGGGTAGCGCACCAGGAGGATGCTACTAGGGTTGGATCCCAGAAGCCATGGTGTGTGCAGCATGAGACAGTGTTAACACTGTGAGAAGCATGAATTTACTTTGTGCACACCCTTCCAGTACAGAAAGTTATGCCTGACCAGAAAAGAAAGTTAATTTGACCTAGTTTAGCAAATTCTTAAAACTCTGCCAAAGCATTGTCCAGATGACACAAGACACAGCTACTGGCAAGTTGCCACTCTCAGAAATTACAGACTTACAATAAGTTCTTTAACCTCTCTGTTACTTTAGGTTGTAGAAAGAGCAATGGCTACATAGGTAGAGTATAAACGCAAGAATTGTTCAGGCTTGGGGAAATCAGACTCTAGACACATCATGACAGATGTCCTGCCTTAAATAGCAGCAGTAACGTTCCAGTACTTAAGGACCCAGCTACCACTCCAAAATAGTAGAAAGTATAAAACATTAATGAAGATGACATGATAAATCTGTTTCAAACAAGTAGCCTGCACAGTGAAGAAAAAAAAATCACTTTCATCATTGCTAGCTTAGGTGATTTGCTACATCCCTAACCATTGTCCTTTCTTCTTTCACTAAGAAAAAAATATGCTGTGTAATTTGCATTCTACTCTTGAGAGTGTATTTGAAAGGAACAAAAAATAATGATGCAGTTCTCAGTTAAGAGAGTTTTACTTCACATGAAGCCTGAAAAACTGATCATGGCTTGCATACCAAATATAAAATAGGGATTAAAGAAAAGAAAAACAAACAAACAAACAACCACTTAAAAAAAAATATTGAGACAATCAGGTCATAAAGAGACTAGTTTAAAGAAAAGTCCATGAAGTCATATAAGTAATTTTTCAACGCCCCCGAACCTGAAGCTCCCAGCCTATAGTACACACATACTATAGGTATGCAAGTCATTTGACAGTCACACAAGTGTTGCCAAGAGTGCACACAAGCACATACATGTGGATGGGTCTGAGAGTGTGCACTGAGTGCCCACCACCAAAGGCAATTTCAAGTGCATCAGTTTCAGAAACCCCAACAAAGCAACTCATCGAACACATTGCTGTATTTAACACAGGGATCATGTTCAGTTGCTGCAACTGTCATACACAGAGACTTAAGGGGGTAAAAATAATTGAGCAATAAAGATGGTCTTAGGCTTGTAGGCATTTGACAAGCATCCAAGCCCCAGTAGCATGCACAGTGAGTAGAAGTGACTGGAAACATTTGAGCAAGTGATCTTCTGTTTATCAAAAGAGTAACATTTCTTAGAGCAGCTCTCCAGAGGCCACACCAAAAAACACGAGAACATTCTGAACATTTAATACACAAAACTAATGACTGGTTTACAAGAGTTAGAAGTTTTCCACAATAAGAATTTGTGGTTTCCTGTGCAAGGAAGAATGCCAATTCATACCAACATGTTCATGGAAAAAGTTTTTTTTTCAGGCTTCCTTAAGAAACTAACCTCTGTAACACCAAGATTATTTGCTTTGTTTCAGTGGTGACTGGCATGATTATAAGTTTCCATATCAGTCTTTGCATAAGAAACATTTAATGAAGTAACTGGTTTTATTGGAAGCACACTATCTACTATTGCATCATGAAAGTCTATTTATATGTTACTCTAGAAATCTCACATATATAATTCTTGAAGACAGTAATTAAGGTGTTTCCTCTCTTTATTGCACTTGGAAAGAACTTGCAGCTGAACCTCAGCACAAAATCACTCTGGTTCTCAACTTCCTTACTTCACACACAAATATATGGGCCTTTTGGGGTTTTACTTTTGATTTCAGCAGCTCTTTGCTGGCAAGCACCTTCTGGGAGTCCAGAAAGTGCATGTCCAACCAAATACTACTTTAAAGATTTCTTTTAAAAGGCTGTTAGGTCCTCTAACCACAGGTCAGCTGCACAAAATCACTGGTAACTTCTTTTTCACAGCTCTCTATCTCTGGATTGTAGGGCAGATTGGGTTCCCAAACCAGGGCATGGAAATTTATATCTCACCTGGAATGTTTCATCTGCCATCTCCCTGGCCACACAAATCCCTTCAAGTTGTCTGTGGCTGTACTATCCCAGCAGGGTACACCACACAGTGCATTTCAGACATGAAGTTTACTACGGAAACATAAGCAGAGCATTCCCCTCTTAAACCACAAATTTTAAGAACCTGAAATGCATCTCTAGCAGTAGCTATGCTGTAGTTTGCTTTTATTAACGTAAGTCCTAGAAACTTGTTTAGCTAGGTTCAATGACACTTAAATTCAAAGTTCGTTTTATTCAACGTAACTTAATTTCAAGCTAAAAGAATTAAACTTGCGTTCCATACCAGGAATACACATAAACAATTCAGTTCCATACACCAGGCTTTTGCTTGCAGTAGGAAGCCAGAACAAGGTTGTTGCCAACCCACAAAAACAACACAAAAAGAGGCATTTGCATGCAAGTTGTCAAGTCAGGCATGCACCAAATATTATGGAGACAAGACAAACAAGTGTATTTCAGGAAAAACAAATCCTTTGCCTGTCAACTATTAGCACTCTACAATATAACAGGAAGGAAGAAGACAGGCACTGGGCAGTGCATCCAGAAGGTTTGGTGCAATCCCACGGTCAGGGTGTTTATATAGTACTGGAGAGTCTTTACTCTCTGAGCTTTGCAAGGGTCAAGTTATGCACAAACTCCTTTGAAGTAGCATTTGTCCCAGCATATACTTTAAACCACAAATGACAGAATACTCTGACTAAGCAAGTTTGCAGACGACACAAAACTGGGAGGAGCTGTTGACTTCCTCAAAGGCAGGGAGGCCCTGCAGAGAGACTTTGACAAATTGGACAATCACCAACCGTATGAAATTCAACAAGGGAAAGTGTCAGATTCTGCACCTGGAATGGGGCAATCCTTTATGTTCGTACAGAATGGGGAAAGGGAGGCTGAAGGGCAGTGCCACAGAAAGGGATCTGAGGACCTGGTCGAGAGCAAGTTCAAAATGAGTCAGCAGTGCCCTGGCAGCCAGGAGGGCCAACCCTGCCCTGGGGCATCAGGAAAAGCATCGCCAGCCAGGTGAGGGAGGGGATTGTCCCGCTCTGCTCTGCACTGGGGCGGCCTCAATTTGCATATTGTGTGCAGTTTTGGGCACTACAATATAAGAAAAACATTAAGCCATTAGAGAGTGTCCAAAGAAGAGCCATGAGGATGATGAAGGGACTTGAGGGGAAGCCGTATGAGGAGTGGCTGAGGGCACTTGGTCTGTTCAGCCTGGAGGAGACTGAAGGGAGACCTCACAGCTGTCAACAGCTTCCTCACAAGGTGAAGTGAATGGGAGGCACTGGTCTCTTTCTCTGGTGACCAGTGACAGGACTGGAGGAAATGGCCAGAAGTTGTATCAGGGGAGGTTTAGGTCGGATATTAGAAAGAATTCTTCAGCAGAAGGTGGTTGGGCACTGAACAGGCTCCCCAGGGAAGTGGTCACAGCGCAAGCCTAACAGAGTTCCAGAAGCATTTGGATAATGCTCCCAGGCACATGGTGTGACTCTTGGGACTGTCCTATGAAGGGCCAGGAGCTGGACTCAATGATCCTTGTGGGTCCCTTCCAACTTGGCGTATTCTGTGATTCCGTAGTTTAAGCATAAAGCAAACAGAGTGATCTAAACAGGAATACCTAAGCTAAGCAGTTTTGTGGAGTAAGGTGGGAGAAGATGAAACAGCTGCTTTTTAGCAGTTAACACCTAAATGCTGATTACACATGAGAGCACAGCCTCATGTATAGCACACAAACAAGGCAAAGCATCCAGAACACAAGTAGCTATAACAGGCAACTCTACCAACAGGGCCTAACTAAGCCAGATCCATACTGACATATTATTTCAGTAAATATTTTCTGTTTCCTTTTTGTAATTTTATTATTGCAACTTTTGTGTAAGTAAGCTTCTTTCAAACCTTGAATCTTTCCAGTGATAGAGACAATTTTGTGTGAGTAGACTCTGGGGAGCCATGCACACAGCTGATAAGCTACATACAGGGCAGAGACTTGAACCACACAACCTGTGAGATAACAGGCATCCAAACTCAAGAGTGTGCAGGATGACCCACACTAAGAGCTGCAATGGCCACCCCAGAGAAAAACAACTTAAAGTGCCAAAGTTAAAGATCATAACTCTCATAACATATAAACTTGGAGCCTAAGGAAGCAGCTTTTCCTTCCCCTGCTCTATTTCTGTCCTTAAATTAACACATACTGTAATTTTTAGTCTCAGACTAGTGGAAGAATCAGTGAAGTGAGGAATGCACAGCAGCACTTACCACAAGCTGAGCAAAAGAAATCATTAACAACAGCAAAAGGAAACAAAGGTATATGGGATTAATTCAAGTTACAGTTTCAGAACAGCAATTTTCCTGCTCCTGGAAATGCTGCTCTCCTGTGCAATCAACAAGGTCTTCTCCTCCACTAAGCCTTACAGTTGCCAGCTTTCCTGGAGTTGGAAGGTATTACATAGACAGACATATCTTTAAATTGGCTGGGAAGCCAATTTAAGTTTAGAGGAAACTTTATAATAAATATTTTCCCCTGTAGAGGATGGAGCAAATTTAAGCCAAGTTAAAAACATTGGCAGAACCTTTCATTTAAAAGACTGAAAAATAAATAAATAAAAAAAAAAAACAGCTAACAAAAAGTTTTCTCAAATGCTCTATTTTTATGCCTGTCCAAAACTTCCACTAGCTTCAGAAAGAATAGTTTTTGGAGGTGGGTGAGCAGGTAACCTCTTCTTTTTCCCCCTATTATTTTAAACATGTTTAAGCAATTCAATGCCCTTTAAAGTCTTATCACTTCACTTCCCACCACCTCCTACGTGAAGGAAATATTTCTTTCTCCTAAAGCCTTTCATAAGTGAATACTGCTTGTTAAACAGATACTGTCTTCTTCCTCTGTTCAACTGAGGACAAACCAATATGTCCTGAATTTCTTACTTCTCAAAATCCACTTCTCCCAATCTCCTCTACGTCCAGTCCCTACACTCACTATAAAGGGGCTTATGAACTAATCAGCAGCCATTAAAAAAAATAAATATTCAAACACTCTCCCTAACCTTCTCTGTGACAAAAGTTTCCCCTCCATTCCCCACCTATCTTCAGTATTACACTCAGTTGTCCTCTGTTTTTTGGACAGTCTGCTGTTCTGGATGAGAATCCCTGTTACTTGTTTTCTAAAGAACTGTTCATATGTGCAGTTATTAAATCCAGCATACACATTCATTTCTACATTTTATGTGTTAATTACACATTTTAATCCAATACCAATGACTCTGCTCAGCTAACATAACTATGTATCTAATATCACTTCAAACTAAAAACCTGTATTCCTGCTATTATTTCAAATGCTGATTTAGTGCTTTAACACTGACTTGAAAAATTAATTTTCCAGAAGACAAGTGCAAGCACCTAGCCAAAGACAGTGTTCCAACTTCTTTTAAGACACTAGCATTGGAAAGGAAAAGTTCAAACTCTCAGCTATTTGGAAATACAAAAAACAGACCCTGAAATATGCTACCTTAAATCAGGAGACTTCTTTTTATTTTTTTGCTTTTGTTTTCACAGGGCAATGCTCTATTATTAAACTAGAGTCATCCTAGTATAATTTAGGTAGTGTTGATGTTTAACATGAACATGAAAGCTACAACCAGCAAGGAGTAGGCCTCCTGAAAGGGGGGAAACAAAGAGGGTAGGAAAAAAGAAATACATTTACAGCCAACTGAAAATTTCCTCTCTGAATAATAGGGTTTTCAGGCCAGTTACAATGGGTAACTTGGACCCTGGAGCAGCCTTTTCTGCTATCAAAAGCAAGAATGCACAAGTCATTCCCTTCCAGTCTCCTTCACCATGAAATGAGTAACACAAACATGAAAAATCAAGTTTGCATTCTTCAGTTACAAACTGCATTAAATATGATTTTAAGCAAACATCTGATTTATTCCCTTGTATGGGATTATGGAATATTAGCTAATGAGACCAGCTCAAGCCTCTGAAAACTTTGCTTTATCACTATCTTTAAAATCTCTTGCAGCAACCAAAGACATGCTTCTCCTCACCCAAAGTTTCAAACTGACATTGTAGAAAAGGTTAAGTTTTCTTTTCTTAAGATAAGAATTGTCTCCCTTTTCCAAGGGTGCTTGACTTTACTCTGACTTTTACCTCCTATATCTCCAGGCAGATAACTATGGATTCAGTGCTGCAGGCAAGAGGAGTTCAGTAACACAAAACATTTTCCAGACACTTCCTATCACTTTCAAGGGAGGGACAGCAGGCTGGAAGGAAAAATCCAGAAGGCAGGTCTCAGCCTGGGGTTCCTCACCTGGATTGAGCACCCGCTGCAGATATAAGGCATTGCAGAACCCCTGTCCTTTCCTTGACATCCAATCTGAGCAGTGCTGCCACTGAAACAAAAAGTTTCAAGAATCAGTAAACAAAAGGGTTGGCTGACAAGAGAGCAGAGGATGCCTTGTTAAACTGGACATTGTTCAGAGAAATGGGGAAACAAAGGAGATGTTGACATAGCTTTAAGGGACAACTTTTTGTACCAGAGTTCTTTTGGATTAGTTACTATCATAGGCTGTAGATATGCATACATATGTAAACACAATTGTATTTCCTATTTGTTTCAAATATATGAAAAAAAAGATTTTTCAATCTGTTCAACTAGTGATGAAGAAAACTTCTAACTTTGATAGAGTAGAAATGGTCTGCTTTTCTTTTAAGGCCATTTGAAGCAGGAGGAGCTCACAGTACCTAGCATTTAACAAGAAGTCAATTTTTATCTCCACTAATACTTAACACCAGAGAAACAAATGCATCTACAGTTGCCTGTATTAAGCAGCTGGCAAGCTCAGAGATGGAAAAGTTGCAGAACAGCTGGGGAATGCAAGACCCTTTTGAACAGGCTGCTATATGATCCAAAATAATGGTACATGTTTACACACAACACAATGGCAGCAACAGCCAAATGCAGGTCTGGTGGATGGACTACAGCTGCTCTTTCCCTTGGACAAGGCACAGCAAGCAGATACAAAAGAGTTCATATTCACAAAATATGGCTTTCATCTTAAAAGGCAGCAGTCTGATTTCCAAAATAGACAGCTGGCCCTCCAACTGGACTAAACTGTACAAGATTCTGTATTAGAAGTTACCCTCTAAAACAAGTCTGGATTAGGATCACAGCTTTTCAAACTGCTGCTACTTTACCACCAACAGTTTCCAACATTGCATTACTCAGACTAACAGGTTGCCACCTAACATAAAAAAACTTCTCTGGTGACAGTATTTTCCAGCTAGCATCAGGAAGACAGCCATTTACAAAGTCTTAATATAGACACTGACTACTTATCTATCCACTTTGGAGAAAGATGGTCAGTATGCTGGAAAGGAGGGTTTGAATAAACATGGGCTATTTTACAGCTTTTTTACACTAGTGTTGCACATTGATGTAAAAGTAAGTTGGCACCTGAGGACAACACATCCCACTGCTCACACCTAGACACAGTCTTTATTAGCTGTTGGTTATGCAATAACTGATAGCATGTTGCAAGGAGCACTCGCTTGTTTCACAACTGCCATCTGAAGACAACATAATTTTGTACATGACCTTGTACAAAAATTGCATCACCTTATTTCAAGTGATCTTCCCAGTTTTCAAGTCTCAGAAGCACAGTATCAACAGTATCACCTGTTTTGCTCAAGACAAACTATGATTAAAAAGTGCTAAGGAACCAGCTACTACTTTATATTGTAACCATACCACTCTTAATTACGCCAGGCACCAAAACAAGAGTTAGTAAGTACATATTTCAACTCACTGCATCCTGACTGAAATAGTATAAATCAAAAAGACACATTTTTGACTTAGAGAAAGAAACAGCATGGAAAGATCTCCTCTTCTACTTATTCTGCAGGTAGCCATTAATGTTACATTCCCAGTTAAGAGCTACTCAGAATAGGATAGTTAAAACTGGACAAAGTCAGCTGTCAAAGCAACAATAACAGACATCGACACAATTTTTAACCTCCTTTGCTTTTACAACGAAAAATTTCTCTAATGGTCATCATAGAAAGTAGGATTTTGAAATATAGGTTGTAATTAATGGGACTCTGCCAATGGCAAACATCTCCCAGCACATCTAAGCAACAAAATGCCACATCTGTACACTTCAATTTCAGACTTCTGATAATGACATTTTAGTGAAATTCCTTTGTGAATTAAGCCGTATTTCTAAGAAACCCATGCAAATGGAATATGACTAAAGAAAGAAAACCAGTAGAGCCTTGAATCACGCTTCCAGAAAAGATGCTTCTTGTACTAAAATAGCACTATGCTAAGTACCCTTCCTGCAGGCAAAGCAGGGACAGGCATACTACCTTCAAATCCTACCATCTGTAAAGGTAAGAGCATAGATTTGCTCTTCCAGCTGCACTGACACTGCACTTGCTATGAGCAGCTGCAAAGTGCTGCCATGTTGTGGCAGTGAGAGCAATGGCTTGTATCCCCAAGGGACCTCAATGAGATTCCAGAGCCCCATCTACATGAGGTGCTTTCTCTCCAGAGGTTTGAACCAGTTCTGCTACCCAGATTTATCCAGTTTTGAGAACATCCCACTACTTTAGTGTCTCTAAAGTCTTGTTCTCAAAATCAAAAAGTGAGAATGGAAGCTTAAAACATGCCTGATTTTGGAATGAGTTATGACATCAGCGAACCTTAGCACAGTTCAGTAAACAGATGATTTTTAACAACTGCAGGTAATGCACTGACAGTCAACCTACATGAGCACGTGATATGTGATTGATCTGGACCAGCCATAAGCTGCAGTGAACCTCTCCCAAATTACTCTCCATACCTACCATGATGTATTCCTCTTTCAACCAAGCTCACAACAGTAACCAAAAACCAAACCCAAATCCAAATTTTAAAACCCACAAAAGACCCAAAGGACTCTAGTTCCTTATCAATTAGTCTCCACTGAACTAATTACTGCTTTCAAGGAGAAGGTATTTATCTTAAAATGCCAATGCTGTAGTTAGCAGGTATAGACAAAAATCATTCTTTGGTTTTACTCCCCCTCTTTGTAGCCAAATCATATATTGTAGTTTATTTTCAATTAAAATACCTATGAGGGGTTTTGTGCGCATGAATGAGAAGGGTGAGTTTCCATCTTTCTGAGAAATTCCTTTTAATAAGCATTTTACATGTGGATGTAAACTCAGGTCTTTCACAAAACAATTACCACTGTTATTTGCCACAGAGGAACTAAGAAAACAAATCTTTTAATAGCTTATTCCTGATTTTCTATAATTGCACACAGATAAGGTTGGTTTAGAAATTGTTAGGAGGTACATCTACACCAAAGTGTACTTGCCATAACAAAGCTTTCTCTACCATGTAGATCTGACAGCCATGTCCCAACAGGTTCCAGATCATTCATACACATACCAAGTATTGTTCAAAGCAGGCTTGCTTTAAGCAAGATTAAATACCTGTTAAGTTTGAACTGTCCCAGTGCCAGGATAAACTACACTAAACTAGTTCAGACGATTATCCTGCTGGGCACCAATGGCCTTTGAAACTCCCGGTACCCCAGAATCTACTGCTTCTGGGAATTATGCCAGGAACTGTGGGATAGCTCTCCACAGAGGACGTTACAAATTAAATATTTTAGAAGTGTGCTTGTGTTTACAGGGAGCAAGGCTGCAACAGTTCAGCATATGAGTCAGCATGGTTTGCATCCACACAGAACTGAACAGTGCAGTTGGGAACTATAAATTTTCTAGGGAAACAAAGAGTGTGAAATGATTCCCGCAGGGGAATACAGTCAGGCCGCACCTAGCAGGAGCTAACGCTCACCTGAAGACAGGAATTTTGTTCAGAGCTTTACTGCTAAAAAGCCCATGACTTTCCTATGGTGACTGCAGAAGTTCCTACCCAGGACTGACACATTGGTTCTGCCTTTATCAGAGAGGTTAGTAATGATATCATGGACAGATAAACTTACAGGCATGCACATGCATGCTAGGATACAGCTTTTTAAGTGTTATAATTAACATCCAACTACTTTAAAGTGAAAGCTGAAGGATATTTCCTATCATGATACCAAAGAAAAATTTTAACTGCATCTCACTACAGTAACATCCAACAAAGTCTTCAGACAGGTAAACAAAGCAGAACTGAAACAGACCAAACTACTCTAGTGCATCTCACCATGACATTACCTACAGCCAGATGCATTTAGGGACCATGCCAACACCCTTTTATTGAGGCCTCAGCAGGCACAGGAAAACAGGATGACATATCAAGCCTGTGAACATCCCACCAGGGCAGAACATCTTGTGACAGGAACAGCTGCCAGGCCTGTGTTTCAAGAGTTGAGCACATTACCACTATTCCTTCCCCCTTTCCACAACAGGCACTTCTGTCTCACAAAGGCTTGAGAACGACCAAAAAGAAACCAGGACTGTTTCTCTGGAAACCCAGGCTGGACCTCTGCCACTGCTGGTTACACGGGGCACTGCACAGAGGCAGAGGACTGCATATCCTCATCTCGAACTGCACTTTCATGTCAGAGGTAACGACAACTCGATGTGGTAACACTGAACACAGTTGTGTTGTCATAAACCTCATCAGCCACGTGAATCAGTCAAGAGAGGTTTCAATTTTCCGGTGGCTTTTGTTTTCATTTTGAACACAAGAGCTTAAGGTATTACAGGCTGAGAACATTTTTCAGTATAATACAGTTTGGTTTACTCTTAAAGAAACACACTTGTCCATGATAAAAATAACCAGACTTGTTCAGAACGTATTCCATATCAGGACTGTTCACACACACAGAAGAACTAGGTACCTACCAGGACACGAGTACTGTCTTTCAGCACATGAGATCCTATCTGAGCTAAGATCAGTCTCTGATGACACCTACAACTGTTGAAGACCCAAAACAGTATCAGAACTAAATGAATAATGTTCACTTCCTATTTTCATTCCCAGGCTTCATGCTGCTGCCCCCTGCCAAGTAATAAACTCGAGTACACTCAGTCTTTGAAAGGCCACTTAAGTCTCTCCTAAAAGAGTCATAATCCACAATCACGTGCAGACTTCAAGAAGCATTATTAGCAGAAATGATGCAAAGGTGTTATTAAGTAGTCAGCTCTGCAGCACTGGGTACCCATACCCTACAAGCACTGCACTTGTAACTATCAGCACACCCTACTCATTTTTCTCCTAATAATCACAATATTTCATCGTTTCCCCCCTTTTAAAACATACTATTGTTTTTTGGAGTTTGGAAAACAAGTCGGGGCAAGCTGCAACCCCACTGCTAACCCATTTAAGCCAAGGTGAGTATTCAACCTCTTCAACCCGATTATAAGGCTGTGGGCCAAAGAGGTTCCGTGCATCACTAAACAAGCGCCCTGTTGATTCTGCCAGCCTTTCCCGGTATCCCGCTGAGATGCTGTAACGAGCCAGCATCAAAAAGTCCCTCTTTCTTTACATCACACGTGTGCGCTGCTGCTGCTGCTGCTGCCGCCGATGCCTTTTCTTCCAGCTGAAAGAAGAGACAAAACTCCTTCAAACATTTCCCAGCCCCGCTGCGCCACGGGCGGCCCCGGGAGCGGACCCCGCTCGCTGCTGCCGCCGGCGCCGAGCCGTCCCCGCACAGCCCCGCTCCGCGGTCCCAGCCCAGCCCTGCCCTGCCCTGGAGCAGGTGCTCCCGCAGCGTGCGGGCAGCGCGGGGAGAGCCCCGCATCCTGCCCGGGAGTGACAGCGCGGCCCCGGCGGGAGGCACCGGGCAAGTTCCGTGCGGCACCTCCGTACGCAAACCCACGGCCGGGGCGAGCGGGGAGCCCGCGGCGTCTCCTCCGTGCGGTGCTGTCTGTGCTGTCGGTGCTGTCGGTGCCGGCGGTGCTGTCGGTGCCGGCCGTGCCGGGGCAGCGCCCGCGGGCTCCGCTCCCGCGGACAACGGCGGCGAGCGCGGCCCCGCCACTCACCTCGCTCCGGCGGCTCCCGGGCGGCCGCAGCTACGCCGGCCTCGCCCGCCCCTCCGTCCGTCTGTCCGTCCGTCCGTCCGTGCCTCCGGCCGGCGGGGAGCAGCGGGGCGGGGGGAGCGGCGCGGCCGCGAGGGGCGGGGGGCGGCGGCGGCTGCCACCTCCTCCTCGGCGGGGCGGGGCGGGACGGGGCGGGATGGGATGGGATGGGATGGGGCGGCCCCTCGTTCCGCGCCCCGGTGGGAACGGGAGCGGGGCGAGACCGGCACGGGGAGGGCGCGGGGAGCAGAGCTTCGCGGGACGGGACCGGACCGGACCGGACGGGACCGGACCGGACCCTGGGATGGGATGGGACGGGACAGGACAGGACCCGACCCCGGGATGGGACGGGACGGGACCCCCGCCCGGCGCTCCCCGTTCCCGCTCCCGCGCGCCTCCTGCGGGCGCTGCCCCGCGCCTTAAAGGGGCCGCGGCGCGCGGCGAGCGTTTTGGGTCCCCTTTCATCGTGCCTGGCCAATAGAATGTTTAATTATTCAAAGGAGACCAGGCCCAAGGACGGAGCTGCAGAGCGGAGGCAGGGCAGGGCTCGGCTCAGCAGCGTTGCTCATGAGCGACTTTATGGGTAGCTCCTGCATTGGCAATATTTATGGACAGTGTTTCTCTGTAGTGTGCGTTCAGAGACATAGGACTGTTCTCTTTAGTAATTCGCACGACCTTTCCAGGCTATCTCAACTTGATGGCAGAAGCTCCTGCTGGGCTGCAGCAGGTCCTGGGAAGAGCTTGTGGAGCAGGCTGTCTAAGAGAGCGATTCAAGAAATGTCCTGCTCTCTCCCTACTACTGGGTCCGCATGAGGTAGAAGCTGGGGAATGAAAAAAGTCATCACCACTTTTTGCTTATAGGGAGAAACTTTTTTTCCCCCTCGGAAGAATTCTTGCTTCTGTCCCATTAAACTGCAGAGCAGAGCTCTCTTCTCTATATCTGTTTGAAGTCTGTGCAGAAGAAAACAGGAAATCTCAAGGTGTGGAAACATGCAAAGATGAGGCAAACATAAAAAATTTCAAATCAACACCCAACAAGTATTTCACAAGACACACTACAAAATATCTTTGTCTGCAGCACTACAGAACCTTTATGATCTAGATGAGTTCAGAATAAATATTGAGGGCTTATCTTGAAACATCACTGAGCTTTATAGCTTTGTGGCAGGGAGAATTTTCTTAATTGCAGGATAATGATGTGGTGTGGGCACATGCCTTTTGCCTAGTGGTTATGAATTACTATGTACAGTTACATGACACCCACATCAAATAGAAAGCATAGATGTGTCCTTCCAGTCTGAGAGAGAGAAGGAAGAAAGTTACCATGGAAAGGAGGTCACACATAAATCATAGCAAGGTTAAAAGCCATAGATTAAAAAAGTGACTTTGAGAATATGGTTTATTTTACTCTCTTTCAAGGCAATTCGTCCTGTTGTTCAACACCCGTATTTGAAACTATCAAAGGCCTTGACTTACCTTATGGAAAAACAAAAGAGGCAGCACTGTCTCTCTGGAACTGTAAATGTTTAGAGATGGAATCCTGCTTCTGCAGAAAATGCCCTTTAACACAAGCCTGAGAGAATTGTCTTAGAGGAGAAAAAAGTAATTGAAATGTTAAATTTGTTTTTGTTGAGTGACATGATGCTGCCCATGTTTGTTTTCAAATATCAGAATGGTTTCTTGATGGAACTTTTGCAACTGAAAACCTGCAACCCATTTAACAAGAACTCTGTGTTCACTCTAGCTCAAAACTGATTTGTGTGTCTGGATTTAACTTTAGGCATGGTCTCTGCCATCTTCTGCCAGAGACTTTTCTCCTGAAAACTTAATCCATGATCCAGATACAAGATTGTTTCAAATTTACATTTCAAAAGGAGCATAAGATTGATTTGAATTCCAAGGTAGGAGAGGGAGGCACAGTGATGTTGCTGAATCTTTTTTTCCCAGAAGAACCAGCAAAAAAATTAAGATTATTACAGAAGTATAATTTGGGTCAGACCAACCATCTTAATCCATCCTATTTTATACTCTTTTGTAATGTGTTAGACATATGCATGTTTGATTTATGATGAGAGTCAAAAACATCTGTACTTTGGGGCACAAGTAAACGCTTATTTAAACAATGATCTCCTTGGGGAGGGATACAGAAAAGAAATGACATTTTTTTGCAAGTAATTCAGTGTTGTTCACTCCATGAAGTATTTTGCTGTATTTTGAAAAGTGTTCTACAGAAGACATAATGACTCAACTTATTACAAAGGAGTCCAGCAACTTTCACCTTTATGTGACCAGTGTGACTATGAGCCAGGGCAACACTGGTGAAATGCTGTTACCATTTGCTGGCCTTGGAGTGATCCACATGAAAAGAATTGGTCATCTCTGTCTCATTGGCAGCATATAAGTATTCACATCTTAAAAACATTTGGAACTAGTTGGCAGTCTGAGGCCTTGTCTGCACTCAGGATAAGCTCTGATTTCAGGAATTATTTTAGCTTCTGGTAAAAACCCAGTGTAGATCAAATTGTGCAAATTGTGCTCTACATTGCCTTCTGCATCACTGAAAGGCTGACATGGGGACTAGTTCTAATTGCAGATGAGGTTGAAGAAAAGGAACTCTTTTCTGAATAGTTACATATCCTGAATCAACTCTAATGATGTGCTTGAGTAGTTTATTTTAAGTTTTTCAGGAAAAAGGTGTTTAAGATGTCAGAAGATAAACATCTGTAGCATTTTCAGCTCAAGCCTGAACTGGCTGGAGATTTCATCCTGTAACTAAATACTGTGCTGTATATATATTGATGTTATAAGAAACAGCCTTGAAAGTAACATTTAAAATCACCAGTAAACTTCTCAGAATTCAGTAAGCCAGGTTTGTGAATGAATACTGTGCCCGCTTCTTTGAAATCCATTATTTTGAGTCCAGACCTGTCTACACTTAAGGCACTTTCTGCCAAGCTTTGGAACTGACCTCTGTAGCTGGGCATCGTGATACACTGTGACAAAGATGTGCCTCACTGTAGAGCCCAGTGTAAACTATTAATGTCAACAAAGAGGCCGGAGCAGAGAGACAGAAATATGTCTGTTCCTGCAAGGTTCCCACATATGGGGAAAGGGGGGGGAGGGGAGGAGAAGTAACGATGTGTATTTCAGCTGCTTTTCTAAATGAATGTATTCAACAATGTGGCAGGCTAGTAGCTTTCTCTTCCTGTGTAAGACTATGCCAAACTAGAGTGAGAAAGCCTAGGGTCTTTTAAAATAAGGTGTGAAAAACTCTGGGACAAGTGTAGAATTTTAGAAAAGAGCCAAAGCCCTTGTCCACCCTCAGAAGAGCAGAATGACAGAGCTCTGGCAGCCATAGCAGCCACCACCGATTTATTTACGAGCGCCTGGAGTTGGTCCAGTGTAATTATGGGCCTGAACTCCAGATCAGATTCACTTGACATTTGAGAAAGTCTGTGGAAAAGCAGTAATAATAAACTGATAATAACTATCTGTCTCATAAGCAACAAAAAATAAAGGGAAGAGAAAGGGCAGGTGGGGAGCGAGGGTGGAAACATAATCCCCATAAGATCTCCTGCTTGTCAGGAGATACTTTCAGTACATACCCCTATGTATTTTCTAAATGGAGCTGTGGAGAATTTTGGAGTAAGTTCTGCCTCATGTCAGTGCTATTGCAATTATTGCTCTGGAAAAAATGAAAACAGGGGTGCAAAGGAAGCTGGGATAAGTTGGGACAGCAGTTTCTTTAGGTGGAGTACATAGTTTGTGGCCCACATGGCACTTATACAAGCATGCTCATGACCTAAATTATATTACCATGAAGCTGTTGACTTTGGGAAAAGATGTTTGAAGAAACCATGCTGTAGCATATGATTTGTTTTCAATTTCATCACAGCTATAGAAATAGAGTTTCTGTGCTTTATTGCAAGTCTCTAATTCTGCTTATTCATAATACTGATATAACATAGATCAATATCAGGGTTAGAATCTCTGTATGTAAAACATCTGAAGTTTTATATCAGGATTTATATTGCACTTCTCAGTCCTTTCCATCTGAATAACTTCATATTATTTTCTTTTGAAGTTCTGTAAGACTGCTTTAAAAAAAAAAAAAGAAACAACTCTCGGGGGTTTTCAGAAAAAAAGTATTTTTCAAGCAAGGTAAGTTGATTAATTCTGCTGAATGGAAAAGGCATCTTCTCTAACAAGAAAGAGGACTGACATTTAGTTTACAGTTGTCTCAAGTATTTTGTTTCAGGTGATGGAGTTGAATTGCAAGTTACGAGCAAATGTTTAGCAAAGCAAGAATAGTTAGTTACATTTATGGTACATGTAAAAAGCATATTGTGAGTTATGTAGGCTTCAGAACGTATCATCTACCTAGGTGCAGGTACAAAGGACTCCATATATGTAAATGGTTTTCCTCAAAGGAAGCATTCCAATTAGCTGCTTTCATCAAACAACAGCAACCAAATGTCAAGTGCCCTGGCAATCAATACCACAGCCAGTAACACTAGACAGTGTCTGAAGGAAAAGGAATCCTGCATGAATGAATGGGGTTACTGGCCCAGAATATGTTGCCTTCAAGTGACCTGCTTTGCCATGCTCACCTAACTTCTCAGGAATTTCCTGCTCACAACTGGAGTAACTCCTCTTCTGAAGGAGAAAGAATATTGCAAAAGGAAGGGTCACAGCTATATGCAGAACAAATTCAGTTCTCAGATATCTAGTGAATGTACACTTCTTCTTGTTAATAGGGGAGTCACACATATCTCCCTGATCTGACAATGGTGTCATGTATTTCTGCTTAGGAACTATATGTAGGACTGGAGTTCTATGTTATTTAAGGGGTTTGTTGGTTTGGTTGGTTGGTTTTTAACCTGACTTTTTATTTAACTTCTTTATTTAACATCTATTTAAAGATTTAGGTTGTTGTATTTTTTTTCATAGATCTTGAGGAGATGACTTAGCACTGGTGTAAGGGGAATAATAAAAGTGTGATATATAGGATTGGAATTTTTTTTCTTACCTACCATACATCTGACTTTCACCAGACATGTCCTTTTTTTATTCATGGCAAATTTGTTGGGGAGGAATTGGAGAATGCTGACAATTGTCTGGAACAGCCTTACCAGAATAGCAACTCTGCCTGGGCTGCTGGATATCTGGAAATCCTAGACACATTCACTGTGCATTGCAGATCAGCCCAACAAAGTATGCAGTACTTCCACAGTGTTAAATCTTCTGAGCATATGTTGCCCAGATGAACTGCACAACCCATACTAAACTCACTGACTGTGCAAAGTCAGATTAACTATATAATTTATGCACTGTATATCTGATACTTGTACATGCCGGGCTTATGGTGATTTTCTGTTCTTCACATGCCCATATAATTCTACTGGCTGTTTCTTCGGTAGAAATGAATTGACTTTTTATGTACTTTTAGCATATCTCTCAATGATGAAACATTGTTACTTGTAAAAACCCCCTTATTTTTGTTTGGAATCACTGAGTAAAATTCAGTAAGACCATCACTGGTCAGCTGAGGTTACGCCCAAACCACTGAGCAGCTCAGTGGAGTGCTGGAGCACAGGGTCACATTGAATGAAGCTTTCAACTACTGACAGCATCTGAAGAACATCAAGAAAAAGTCAAAAGCCTCTCTACATGTGCCAGGAAGTAGCTGGCACTAACATATGGATTTCAGCAAAGGCAGTGGGCCTATCTGTCACAGAGTTTTCTTCATGGTATTTGGTATAACAGTCCTCACATGGAGCTCACAGTTATCAAAATACAAAATTCTAGTGCTTCTAGAATAATGTGTGGGATTTTGTAAGTCATTCCTCAGCTTTGACTTCCAATACCATCAGTTTTACAGCAGATATTAAAATCTGGAACAGTTAACATGCAAGAGGAAATAAAATAGTAATTCCACAATGACAAGAAACATCACCATTAGCAATCTCATTTTGCTGTTCATAAGAATTTAGAGAGATATTGGCATCAAATATGCACAGTCTGTAGTGCTTAAAAGGAACTTGATGTTGCTATTTCAGAAGTGCTGCCTTCCCGTGGCACTGCTGGACTGCACTCAGTGCACTTCAGTGACTTCAGAAAGTTACACACCATCTGCACAGACAGTGGTACAGCCATTTACCTGTGATATGGCAATAATCTATAATGTTAGTGGCTTGGAAATATGCAAGGCCCATAAAAGGAATTCCTCATCCTTCCGCGCTTCAGCTTCGTAACTGTGGCATGAGTTTGAATTCTTGTTCCTTTCTGTAATGACACACGTAACAAAGAAATGGAGCAAAATTAGTGTCAGTCCATTCACAGGCAGGACTCTTTCACGTGGAAAGCCCTGCTGGTTCCTTATTTCAAGTCCTTGCTCTTTAGTAATTGAGCTTACCAGTTTATTGTTTTGTCCATTGCCCTCCCAACTTCTGTTTTCACAGAGGAGGTGTTCTACAAGGGTTGTGCTTGTGCTTCCAGCCCTTCAAGGAAATATCCAATTTATAAACAATGATTCAAATAAAAATACTGGTACTTTAAGCAGTTCACTCACAAAATCTTAACACACATTAGCCTTTATTGAAAGCCTGGTATTAAAGGAAGGTGTTTATTTGCAAAAGTCTACAACTAGAGCTTTAGTTACTTTAGTGTGCACAACCTGTGACTGTGTGTATGGGACAGTATGAGAGCAGTCTGCCCAGTGGGAGTCCTTTTTGCTGCAGAACTTCTCAGGTTTAGAGAAAGGATTGCTTTGTGTTACTTCTTTGGAGTAACATGGATTTTATTTTAGATAGTCAAATAATTTAAAAAGTTACATTCAAGGGGACAACAGTATTTGGCAAAATCAATTCAATTTTCTTAATTGTTTCAACTAGAAAAATAGAAGGGGAAGAATCAGAAACACTGAATGTTTGAGCAAATTATATGTTTAAGCAAAATGTTTTGACTTTGGATATGAAAATGTGAGGTCAATTTTATATTTGGGTTAATTTTAAAAGAGCTGCAAAACTGTTAAATAAATTTAAGCATGAAACAAAACCCCTTGGAAAAATCACAACTCTGAATGTTTTTAAATTTTTCCTTTTTTTTTTTTTTAATATGAATCAAAAGTCCATGACTCATTGTCTTCACAGGCTGGCTGTGGCAACTACTCAAATGCCCAGTAATACTGTTTGCATGAAGCTGTGTCTTGGTCTTGTTAGCTGGTTTTGTGTTTGAAGATAGGAGATGGGAGATGGATGGTCCTGAGTGATCCACTAGCAATTAGAAGTTGTCTGGAGCACTCTTGTGCTTAAACACAGACTTCTCATGAGGACCCACAATTGCTCATACTTAAAGATATGTGAAAAGCACAACCTTTTAAAATTAATCCCTCACAAGACTTATAGCAGCGCCATACAAACATACAGTGTGATTAATGTTAGCACTCCCAGGAAAAGCCTGAGTTTGTTGCAATCTTGCACTAGGATCCTGAAGTTTAATGGCTTATCCATTATTTACTTTCCATCTTAAAGTCATGTGTTAGCTACAGATATGAGAGGGGCTAGGGGAGAAAAAACCCACAACAAAAAACCAAAAAAACAACGAAGTGGAGACACTTCTTATAGGCAATCCACATCAAAGGATAAAATACTATAGGAGAGAAAACCAGAGCTTAAAGTGACTTCTGTCTACAAGAATGAAAATATTTGCAATCTCACTTGCCATGTTTGTAGTCAGAAAAGCTAAATGGAACCCATCATCCTCCAGGCCAGTGTGCTCACAGCTTATCTGTAAAATAAAGATCTTGGTTTTGGCTTGCCTAAAGCAACTTTGCAGAGAAGTAGAATAAGGTTATTTGAATAGGAAAGCCCTAATTTAAACAAGTAACATTCTGTACAACTCAGAGCTTTTCCAGCAAACTGAATCCATGGAGGAACAAAAAAACTAAACAGAGATGTTTTGTCTTCTATTGAACCCCCTGCCTCCAGCCTCTTTTAGGTCTAAATAAAACTTTCAAGGCAGGAATTTTATAGAAAGACAGTTTTTATGAAGCAAATTCTTCTTTATGACCAAGTGATATAGTGAGTACTTTGGTGACCTAGCAAGTTTGTCTTGCTTTTTTGTATCGTGAACTTTCATATGGAAAAACATCATTGGTGTCACTGTGTTGTGTAATGTAAGTACTGTTTTCAGTATAAACTAATTTTGCTACTGCTCTTCTATATTCATTGTGTACATGACTCAGATAGCAAGATAAGGCAGAAAACAGAGTGAACAATCAGCTACAGCTCCCAACCACAGAAATAGAGGTTAGTGTGTCTTTCTGCTCGAAACTTGGTCTCTGAATATATACAGTTTGTGTGAGAACCAGTGCACACATTTCCAGAGCAATTAAGAATATTGCCATTATATTGTAGGCAGTAAGGCAGAAGGTGCAAAATATGATTTACAAGTCAAGCTCCTAAGTTCATCTGCAGCGCTGACAATTTCACAAACTGTCCCCCCCAGCCCCGGAGGTTGTTAGCAAAGATTTGTGTCTGGTAGTAAGCAAAAGCAAAATGTGAGAACATATGAATTCCAGCTCTGACACCGTGTCAAAGAGTGATTTCCATAACAATGATCATTTAGAGAAAATCAGAAATTATTTAGTGCTAAAGTACATTGTCTCCAAACCAACAGTAAAATTATGTCACATCAAGGACAAATTTTCTTCTGCGTTATATTTAATTTTTTAGTTTATTCATGTAGAACCCAGTTCAACATATCAGTGAAGTATTTGAGAACTCTTGAAGAATGCAGTAGTAAATACTTAGAATAAAATAGTTTTAGTTGAAGATTTTGAGTTATGCATATGCTGAAGTGGTTTGCCAGATTCATGCTGAGGAGTGAGCTCACAGGCTGTGATTGACAGACGTTTGTAGCAAAAGATGTTGGTACTTTAAGCTCTGGTTTTGCTGCTCATTTTCTTCAGCTATTTGAGGTCCTACCAAGTGCTGCAATAGCTAGGGGGTGGGGAAAAATACTAATAAAAAGAAAGATGGAATATAGCAGTACCTGGCATCAAATGTGTCTTCATTGGTATATGCTAAAGTCTGGGTACTGAAGTTGGAGATGAGCAAGGAAGCACCAAAGCTTGTGAAAATTCCTGAAGATCAGTTGCATTGACTCTGAACCCCGTCAGGTTGCTGTGACAGTAGGGAAAAACCAGAGCAGAACCAGCCACACAAGAGGTTTTTAAAAACTCAGTGGGATTAATGTCTTGAGAAGGTCATAAGCAGTGAGCTGCCAAACTGCACTGAGACCTTTCTCCTGCTGTGAACTAAAGGCTACAGAAGGTACGAGGCAGTGGAAAATCAGGTTCTAAAGCTATCATTCATTAATTGCAAAATGTTCACATTTCAACCAATTAAAATGTCTCAGTGCATTCAAATAATATGTAAATCCAAGATCTTGAAGCCAGTCCAAAACCAATAAAAAAAGCCAGTACCTGCAACAAAGACGTCACAAGTCAAGGAACATTAAATGCACTGCACAGGACTATATAATGAACACATTTGGGTGGGATTGCTTGTAGGTTCACAAATTTGGCCTGGCTTGAGCAGACTTAGCTCACTTTTTTGGAAACTGCATCCTCCTGCATTAAGGTTAGATCTACTTCTTGTGCTTCTCTGGTTTTCTATGTCAATTATCTTTACAGCCAGGTCCAGTTCCTTATATTCTTCTTAATCATTCTCACTAAAGCAAATAACCCTCATCAATTTGATGTGAGTATAATTATATTTCATTACTACACAACTGAGCCATGAAAGAGCCATAAAATGCTGTATTTTATGCTAGAAGTAGTGAGAAAAACTCTGAATAATAGTACTTCTATTTGATACTGCTGGCATCTAAGAATGGATGGGGTTTACAGTGTTGCATATGTGCACATCACATACAAATCAAAACCAGAAGCATAAGGGGAGAAAATTCAGATAATGTAGGATAGACTGAACTACCATAATGAGAGTACTTTTGCAGAGTTACCAAGTTATTTTTCCAAGCAGAAATAATGCCAGTAAATATGGAAAGACAGGAGAAACCATGTAGTAAACATCTCATTGGTGGGGAAAATGAACCAGTAAGTTTGTTCTAAAGACATTCACTGCTGTCCTATCTCCTGCTCTTTGGTGAACATTGGAACCTGAGTGAAAATGAATAGTTGTGAAAGTTGGTGCAGACTTGAAGTTCTGTTTTCCATTATTGTAAGGCCTTTTAATGCTGCCAAGGTGGCAAAAAAAAAAAAACAAAACAAAAACAAACACAAAGTGGCAAAGGAGCAGCCTGCTGCCAACACATCTGAGGGCAAGATGTTCTGGTTGGAGCCCAGGAGATGTTTCCAGGGCAAACTTCTTTCCAGTCCCATTGAGACAGATGACCAGCAGGTGAGCATTCTGCTACATGATGTGTCAAGCATGTCAAGATGTGAAGGACACTTATGTAACATTTGTGATACTTTTTAGTGAAATTTAGTGGAAAATAGTAACCAAAGAATACTCAAAATGAGGCTCCCAACCTATTCCTAGTGCTGCACAAACATTTTCTAAATTAGTGTTGTCCATTTTGAAAATGCTCATTCATAAGTGGGACTGTGTCAAGAATATATTTCACATCAGAAATATTCATGCTTAGTAAAAGGAAATTTGGTTAAGGCTTATTGCAAAGGCTTTAGAATAGTTTTTTTTTCTTCTTTATTCTTCTTTCAGAAGAACTTTTATTCTTTAAAAGAGTAAACAAACAAGCAAAGAATTAAATGAGGTGTTTTTTAATTTTAACAAAACTATATATTTCTATTGACATGAGTTTTTATAAACTTTTTTTTGTAGGACTTTATGAATTCTCTGATTTTTCCACCCTCCAAACCTGGACATGTTTCAAAATGTCAGAATTTCCTGTGAAAAAGAAGTTCCAGTTCTGCCATGTCTGTAGAGCCTTTAGGTGGGGAAATGGTGGTTATTCTCCCTAATTACACCAATAAACCCAAAATTGCAGGAGGGAAAATAAAAGTAAGAAAAAAAAGTTGTGAGAAGAAATAACTTATGCTGATTTTTAGGATGAGCATCTCCTCAGTAACTCAAGCATCCATGCAGTTTTCTTTGTAACAGAAGTAGTTCTCCTTATATACAGGAGCTTTCCAAAAATAAACCTGTCTGCCCTCCAACACTGTTGTATGAAGGATACATCAGTGGTATGGTACAAACCATTCTTCTAGTCACTTTTTCTCATTGAACTGGAATAAGAAGATGGATTTTGTTTAAATTTGTGGCAAAAATAATCACTCATAAAATCATGGAATCTGAATGTAACCGTTTGGGGCCTTTTAAAGATGCCTTACTTTGCTCAGCTGTGCTGTTTCAACTGCTCATTATTGGCATACTTAAATATTCATCTACAAACTTGGAAATCACAGTTCTTTTCCTGAACAGGGTCTGAGACATTTATTTTGCAAGTAAATTTAACAAATGCTTTCTCTTTCTTTCTTGCAAATCCCTTTTCAGAAGATTAAAAGAGAGAATGTCTAAAGAGCTTTCACCTACTTAATACAATCGATCCTACCTGGGAAGAGTATTGAGAATTCAAGCCACCTAACCAAACCACTTTTCAGTTCAAAAAGTGCCTTTGTCAGGTTGTATACTGTGAGATGGACAAAGGAAAAGACATGTAGGCAATAGTAAATTCAGCAGTAACTTCTGCTAGACCAAAGACCAGAAAGGGAACAGCAAAGATTAGTAGGAAGGTTCTGTGCTACTGTAGCTTTTTTTTCCAAGTCAAAAAGGAACCAAAATAAAGTTCACGACTTTGTTTACTCTAAGAATGTGTAAATCTGGATGCACAAAGAAGTAACATACCATGTACAAAAAACATTTCCATTTGCTGACTCCTCCCATCTGAATTTACTGGATTTTGGCCAGAGAGTTGTAACTGCCAAATTTTTCTCTAACAGAAATCCATCTGAGCAAAATTTAATATTGGCAGAGGATGTTTGGAGACATGTGTGAAAAATTAGGAACCCTTTAAGGGAAGAAGTCACCCAATTAAAAATTTGCAGAAAATAATCTATCATACATTCCCATCAAATCCCTTTTGATTTCAAGTACCAAAATAATGACTGGATCAGATCCCAGTTGGGCCTAGAGCTGGCTGAACTGTTTGTTATGGATTTACCATTATTTTTGGAGAGAGAAAAAATGTGAATTGAACTTTTTAATGTTTTTAGTGTTGCTTTTTACCTACTTTCTTTGTGGAATACCTTGCTCAAATAACCTCCAGTCCTTTGACTCTTTGAAACAGCTTCCTTTGAGCATTTCCACACATTTTTTCTGTGTTGTCTGTTTGTACATTCAAGTATTGTTTTTACATGACTGGATGACTCCTAAATTTAAAATAGAATCATAAATCAGGGGATAAAAATACCCAACTGTAGCATATTCTGCTTCAATAGGATAATTACTTTCCTAAAATGTATGAAAAGTTTGTAACCGCAGGTATTTGGAGGAAATGCTAAATAAGGCAACAGATTATTAACACTGCAAATTAATAGAACACATTCTTCAGCTTATTAGTAACCATATTTGCTACTTAAGAAAATTTTTTTTTTGTCTTGCTCTGTAAATATTGACTCAACCCTACAACAATATGTGTGGTACTGGACCTGTAGAATAGAAATCAGTGACTTTTCCTATTTTGAAGATAAAAACTACAAAGTAATTATTTGAAGTTCTTTTCCACTGTTTAATTTTGTAATTATCATCAAATCACTTGATTGTTTAAATAGCAACCTTTAAAAAATAAAGAAATAAAAAAGTGAAAATAATTTCCTTATTTCCAAACTCAGTATTTAATTTTCAACATTCTTGAACAAAACCTTTGGGTGGCATCCCTTTGACTAGCTGTAACCATCGCTATCTTAAACACATACCTATCTCTGAATAAAGTGAATTAATATCCAGACATGGCTCTTTCTCTGAATTTACTGTAAGTATGGAGTAAGACAAAATGCTTAGCTCAGGTTTTGGCTACACACAAGTACTTTCCCCTAAAAACCCCCACCCAACCATCCCAAACTTGTCTTTTTTGGAGTAGGTTTGAAATTGCTTCACATATTGAACTCTTAAATTTGTGATTACTTATCAGTTCAAACCTGAATTATCCTGCATATTTGGTCCAACCCCACTTCTGCAGCATGCTCCAGAGAGAGAAATGATCATATAGTACTTAATTCTCCATGTCCATAAAGATTTGAGTTGTATTATTTCATTTCAAATTATATCTCTTTTATCATAGCTGCAGGGTGTGTTACAGAGTTAACCTTTACTCTGCTAGTCAAGAAGAATGTATCTATTATTCTCCACATATTCTCTTGGAAGCAATCACTGTTTCTGGTTGTATGCAGGCAAAGTGTTCAGCTCACCAGACATATCAATGGAAGTCTGAACAGAAATAGCCCAGTGAATTTCCAGCCTTGTGGCTTCTGTGATTGATTAAACAGAGATCTATGCATTCTGGAATGAAAACCAAACAAAAACACATCTTTCATGAGCATCTTCTCTAACCAGTGTGATACAGAGCTGAGAAATTATTTTGATATGTGGTAATAAATATTTAGCAAAGATCTTGGCTTCACTAGGAAGCTTCTGGACCTCATGAGCCTCAGACATAGGCTGTCACACATGGCAATCCAGATACAAACAGTGAGGATAAAATAGCTTTACAATAAGTATAATTTTTGTAGTCTATATTCCTATATTGGCAGAATTACTTCTTGAAACAATGAAAACTCATTATTATTTTTTTCCTTGTTCAAGTTGTTGTATACCTGTCCCCTTGTGACTGATTTGGTAATATTTTTCATAGAATCAAAGCACAATTTAGGGTAGAAAGAGCTTTGGGAAGTCATCTGGTCTAATCCT
Source organism: Xenops minutus (assembly GCA_035221455.1). Taxonomy (NCBI): domain Eukaryota; kingdom Metazoa; phylum Chordata; class Aves; order Passeriformes; family Furnariidae; genus Xenops; species Xenops minutus. The sequence goes on from JAWWEE010000074.1 coordinate 14,345,838, forward strand.
CTGCTTAAAACAGGACTAACTTCAGTGGTAGATCAGGTTGCTCAGAGTCTCAGCCAGCTGAGATGAAGTCTCTGCAAGCCCTATGGACAACTTGTTCTGGTGTTTGGCTGCCCTCAAGGAATTTTTTTCCTAATTGGAATTTCCTTCTTGCAATTTGTTCTCTGTTGCCTCTTAGGCTGCTGACCTCTAAGGAGAGTATGTCTGCATCCTCTGTATAACTACCCAATAGGTATGCAGCACAGCAGTTAGATCCCTACTTTTGGCCTTCTTCAGGCTGAGTAATCTCAATTACCTCAGTCCCTGTTTGTAAGTCATGCACTCTAACCTCTTAACCACTCTAGTGGGCCTCTACTAATAATTGTTATACTTTTCACTTTTTCTGTAGTGTCTTAGAATTGTCACTTTAAAAAAATCTCAAACTATGATATTAAGATACATTTTTATTTGTGTAATTTCTGATGTATTTGCTGTAATCTGATCATCCCAAAAGAGAACTGTGTGAAAAATGTAACCAGCTTTTCTAGTCATGTGGACTGTGGAAGAGTGACTTACTCCACTGAGGCAGCCAAATTTAAAAAGGAAAAGAACCAGATTTAGCAACTGTATCAAAAGCAGACATGGTTTCAAGAGACTTAAGACTCCTATTCCATGCAGATATGAGTCCAGGTGGATAGCACAACCAATTTCCTAATTCCCTGTTTAAAGGATGGAGAATGTATGTCTAATCTAAAACTACTTAAAATCTAATACTGAGTGTGTACATAGGATTAAAAATTACACAGACATTTCTGAAGCCATACCAGGGAAGAGCAATGACAGTGTGATCAAAATTAGGGCACTGAGCCTATTTTTGCTAGAAAATACAAAAACACAGAATACAGAAGGCATGACTGCAATTGAAATACTGATTCCTCTTCAATTTCAGTAGAATGGCATGAAGGTAGACTGGCAGATTCCTCTCCACGACGAATCCTTAACTGTACATTCAAACCAGAGGTTATCCTCTGAGCCCAGCCCTAGTACCATGATCATGGGAACTATTTAAAATACAGTAGCAGAATCTGGGCCTATATACCTGGCTTTGTCCACCCATTACTTTAGCATGGGGAATTCTCAGAGTTAGTGTCAATCCAAAATCAAGCCAGTTATGAACTGAAGCGAGGAATAAGCACTGTCCTGAGGGCTGGGGTGAGTGCCTGCTGTCCTGTCAGCCCTTCTGCAAATAGGTCAGCGGCCAATTTGTGCTCCCTGCCTGGCCAGGAGCACAGGCTGCCAGCAGGGAGTGAGTCAGCTGAGCCCTGCACAAGCTTGCAGTCAGTGCTGAGTGATTGCTGGCTTCCTTCTCTAAATGCTTCATCCCCTCTCTGCAGTGTGGAGAAAGCTAACCATGCATTTTGGAGAATCCAGGGATGGGTGTTCATTTTTGAAGTACAGCTGGGAACTCACAGTCTCAGCTTCCTGCTGGTCACTGTTGTGCTTCTGGAAGGGAGGGCTGAGTGACTTCCCTGACCCCAAGAGCCTGAGCCACGCTCTGAGGCTGCCCTGGTGCCAACATGCCTCCTGCAGCTGATATGTTTGTATTTCATCCTCATAATCAGTGACACCACCAGCTGCGACATCACCTGCAGGGAGGAAGAGAAACTCTGCCAGGTATGGGATTGTTTTCCATATGTAGCAGAATTTGACTTGTGTATTGAAGGAAGTGTAGTTGATTAGTTGTGTCACAAGACTCCTACCCATTTGGAGACCAGTGGGAAAGAGTCCTTTCCCATCCATTTAGGCCAGGTGTAATTACTGGGGCAATGGGCACAAGGAGGAAGTCAACAACCTCTTAATCGAGCTGGTTTAGGAGTGGCTTAATCTGACATTTCTGGGATTTCTGGATTTAAGCCCAGAGAGCAAACCAAATATGCAATACAAATTATAAAATAAATAGTAATAGAAAATAATGTAATTTATTATAGAAAGGATAAATATATATATTGTTGTTATATTTGAAAACAAAATATGCGGGCATATATATGTAGCCAGCTGGGCTGCTAGTGCCCAGAAACTCTTCCTGTATGCCCTGCATGAAGGCAACACTTTCCTCCTGCTCTGGTGAGCACAGAGCAAGCGTGGTTGTGGTTAGTATCTGTCCTACTACAGATGTAGGACATGTATTATGCTATTGAAGTGCATATGTGCACGATGTCCATTATGTCCCAAACGTTTCAGATTTCCATGACCCATGCCCAAGAAAAAGACAATGCAACTATGGCTCCAGTTGTTTAATTTATTTGTAAAAAGAGCCCCAAGGCTCTTACTGCATGATTCTGTTAATTCCTTGTTGTTGAGCTAGTAACGCTGGTAACATTTGATCTTTTTCTTCTTTCTTTCTTTCTTTCTTTCTTTCTTTCTTTCTTTCTTTCTTTCTTTCTTTCTTTCTTTCTTTCTTTCTTTCT
>JAWWEE010000074.1:14357787-14421000 GCA_035221455.1 Xenops minutus
GGCTTTATTAACAGTAACCACTATCTTTCTCACCGTTGACAGCACCAGACTAAAGGTGTCTATAATTTACTGACAAGAAGCAATTTAATTATCTTAAGTATTGTAACTTGCAGATCAGTCAGCATGGCACCCCCAGATAGGATCCATATCTTGGGATGATATAAGATAAGGTCTGACTACAAGGTCGGGCTGTGCCTGAGAGCACAGCTCCTTGACTCAAGTGCACTACCCACATGAGACCAGGATGCTTTGATCCAGAGCCAGGTCCCTGCTGTGCCAGCAGCACAGCCCAAGAGCCCAGCACCAAGACCCAGGTCCTGGCTCCAGAGGCCCTTCCAGTGCTGACCTGCAGCAGCAGCCAGCTGAGGACCAAGAGGTTTCTAGATTGCTCAAAGCAGAGCTCAAGGCTGCTTTTGATTGATCTGTTTCATGTGTGAAATTCCTCCTGGCATGTATCTGAAATAACTCCAGAAATGTGATCCTTCAGTATCCTACCACCTGTCGTGAGATGTATGGAGCCACTGTAATCTTACGTTCATCGTCAGGGGAACATTTTCAGGCATCCAGGCTTTGATCTCTACTTGGATTATGTAGATGTTTCAAAATGAGTCTAAAAGTAATAGTGAGTGTTTAAAAACATACTTTTTTGTTTTGTCCTGAAATGAGTTGGGCTGCTTCTTGGAGCCTCCTTAGGAAAGGACCATGCCAGATCAAAGACTCTTACAGCACACACAATCCATTTTTCCAGGAACTGCTACAAATTATCAGCTGCGGTTAACATAAAGGGTGGAAGTATTTTTCTTAACCTCATTTAAAATTGTTCAGAGTAATTATCCCAAAATGCATGGATAAAATAAAAGTCCCTTAGGGGCTGCCAGTTCTGTAGGGATCCCTTTCAGCTGCACGTTGCTCTTGGATATCTGATCAGGACATGATGTGTTGGAGGCAGAGTGGAGCTAAACTAGTCTAATCGTTCCCAGAAAGACACAAGAGGTGAAGATGTAGCTGCCTTTGTCTGGCAACTTCATGAAGGATGCTGTTTCCAGCCTGAAGGACTTGACTCCAATCTGGGGACTTTGCTTTAACTGATACAGGTGTGTTCTTGCTCTAGATGAGGATCTATACCAGCACTGGCAGTTTGTACTGTCCAAAGGAAAGTGCTTCTGTAAAGAGGACTCAAATGGAGTCCAGGCTCTGGTGTAACCAGCTGGCACTACCAGTGAGCAGTGGTACCCTCTGCCCCGGCTGGGCATTGCTCATGACTCTCCTTTTAGCTCCTTAATGTGCTACCTATTGCAATGGCCAACTAGCCCACATGAGTGCTCTGTAAGGGGGTTCTGCAGTGACCAGTAACAGTAGAGAGAAAACCATGCAAAGACAAGAAAGATTTGACTCCATGGAGCTCTCATAGCTGATGCCTTCCCTTTGCTGTCCTGGAGGTCTTGAACAAGGCTACTGAGAAGGGATGTCCCCTTAAACCAGAGCCTGGGCTATCACTAAGCTCAGCTATTCAATCCTTGCACTTTTCTTTGCAGGAAATATGGGTGTTTACAAACAAATAATATTTTACACTTCCTTAAGTGTTGTTGTTGTTGTTTAGTTATTTTAGAAAAAGCTACTATTAGGACATAATGTAAAAATAAAACAGTGGTTTTACTACAACTTGTGGTGATCATGAAATCACAGGGAAATAGGTCACTTAGGCTGCCCCACTTCCCATTTCAGGGCAATGGTAACACCAAGCTGAGACAGTCACCACAGAACACACATTAGAGTTGTATTTTCTAGCTCAGAGTGACTCCAGTTACAATTGTTTGGATACAAACTGGGTCACAGTTTTGACCAAATTTCTGGCATGAGCTAATCCTAATCTCTCTCCTGAGACAAATCTCGCTCATACAAAGTGAGTGCCATTTTCCACTAGCTCTTTCTGGCCTGGAAAGGGATGTGAGGTCAAAATGCTTAGGGAGCAGGCTAGTGCATCCAGCCTTCCCATGGCACTGTCCCTCAGTACTCCCCCAGGACAGGGCCCTCACCCACATCCCATGGCTGTAGAGACACAATGTGTCTCCAGTTCTGCTGCCTGAAGAGATGGGCAATATGCTCCAGGATGTCCCAGACATGCAGACAATGCCGATGGAAAGACATTCAACTCCATGCTGTAATCCTGGTGCCAATCAAGCCTGCAGTGAACATGGACAGGACAGGGGAGGCCACATTACTGGGCAAACTCAGAACCTGACCTTCAGCACACAGAAAGCCTTGTTCTGAAGTGGCACATTGGCCCTTTCAGGCCCTTCTGGTGGTTGGCAAGTGGACACAGGCTTGTTGTAGTGGCCCCCATGAAAGAGGAGCTGCAGCAGGCTCCGTGTTACTGGGGATGCTGAGCACGCCAGCAAAGATGGGGAGTTTGGCTAAGAGTGGCTCTGAGACTGTGCCGTTCAACACACAACCTGGACGTGAGCTTGGGTAACCGGGCCTGGGTCCAGGAGAGGGAGAGGGTTAGGGACGCCTCATGTTTCTGTATTTGTGGGAAGTGAATTAATGTGTGCAAAATTCCATCACGCTCACTTAACTTATTTATGAGAATATCACACAGATTCAGCTCTGAAGGCATCCAGAGCACTGCTAGCCCTTATTCATGGTAACATGAAGTTTCATTCCAACCTTTGATGCACTTCCCTGCCCCCTCATTATTTAAAGTGTGGTTTTGCTCTAAAGATTGCCTGTATAAAATTGGCATCTGCTTCCTTAGCAGATATATTCCATGTGTGAAATCAGAATACCGGTCTAGTGACTACAATGGCAAGAATTTTTTTCACATGCTTCTTTCTTGTGTTGATGGTGGAGAGGCTGAGTTGCACTTCTGAATCTCAGGCAGCAGCAGTACTTCTCTTCCCTTTTCACCCTAAGTTTTTAGCCAAATGAGGAAGTGTGAACTATTTCCTTTAAAAGGAAAAGTGGTAATGAAGAAAGTTCTTTTGGTACACATCTGTTAATACACTAAAGCTATGCACTGGTCACAAATCAGAGATAAAACCAGACAAAAGGGGATAATCTCTTGTCTTACACTTCCAACCAAATCAGACATCCTTTCTTTCTTGCATAGCTTTTTATATCACACTATTGGGATGGGGGTTTTTGAGGGTTTCTTTTACATCTTCTCTGATAGCTCCCCTTGGCTGCATGGCTTCTTTCTCAAACACATGAGCCTTTGTAAAGGAGAGGCAGTAAAAATTCTGCCCCCCTTCTATGCCTCTTGTGTACTTTCATCTGGGGTAGTGACACATGCTTGCATTTGATGTGGAGGTTCCTGTAGGTTTAATTATATGGTTTCTTGTGGAATGTAATCATTTCTTCAGCTATCAAGTGGTGGTTGCTGTGGCTGGCCAAAGACAGTATTAAACTTCATTAATTCCTGCTCAGTCAGATTCTGCACTCATTCATCACTCTGCAATCCCATGCAAGACAAAGACAGTCCCTGGTGCAGAGGTCTGGGGTACAATGACATGCATCACAAAGGGGATTGCCTGGTCTCAGGCTGTTTGGGGCTGGGGATGTGAGACAAGGAGGGGAACCTAAACCTGATTTTTGGATCTAAAGTGAATCTATTTGCTTAACAAATCAGAAAATCGGGTTGTCTGAACAGAACTTTGCCCAAAAAATCAGAATAATGGTATTAAATAATTCAGAGATCTTCCAATATTTATCTGGAGAAATCTAGCACAAGTTTTGTGGAATTTGAGAAAGATGATTGTTTTCTCTGGAATGGTCTGCTGGGAGCAGGTAGGTCTAAAAAAAAAGTATGCTGGCTAACCAGTGTGCCTCTGTACAATGCTTGCTTGGCATCAGGGCACCAGGGATTGTCTGGAGCTGCTGGTCACACAAATAGTGAAATACCTGTTTGGGCCTTATTTGGAGCTAAAAAAAGAGAAAATGTGAAAAATACAGGAAATTTTCTCAGTGTAAAGACTTGAGTACCTGACAGTTACAAACCTGGTTTCAGCTCCATGCCTCCTTCCCTGGCTGTTGTAGAAAAGCACCCTGCAGAATGATGAAACCTCTGTGTAGGTCAACTCCTCCCCTCAAACCTGGTAATAAAATAGATGTCCTCACCCTGAGCTGCTCTGTACCCCTCTGAGCCATTAACAGCCCCCTTACATGGTGTGGTGCTTAGAGCAGATGGGACTCTGACTAATACCATTTATACTAAGTCCTCTCTTATAGTCCCTTTTACTTTATGACAGACTTTATTACTGCAGCTGTGCGCTGGCCTCATGGTTTCAATGATTTTTCCGTAATACTCTCAATCCCTTCCCTGCTCATTGCTCTGACTGATTGGTTCCTTACCCTCATATTAAATTATGTTATATTTTTCTGCAGCAAACTGCATTATACTGTATTAAAAGCTGGTATTTACCATCTCTGGGTCCAATCTCACTAACAAGCCAAACCCTTTTGAATAAAAGGCACTTTAGTTTGTATTGCTTCCAGTACCAGTATTCTCTACAGATTGAAACACATAATTATTTCATGGGGCATTCCGAAAGCAGATCCAAGCAGATGCCAGGACATCCTTCCCAGAATATATCGGTGGCAGTATATTTTTGGGATTTGGCCTTTCCAACACTGAATAGGTAAGAGAAGCAGCTATTGCAGCCTTTTGGTACCCTCTTATACTAATTAAAATCTCCTTTCACAAATGCACTTTCCTTCCTTCTTGTAATCTGATTTTTGATTCCAGTTTGATCAGTCATATAAACCAATTACCACAGGCTTTCTCCCAGGGGGCCATTAATTGCTGACTTTCTCAGAACCACTGGACCATTGCGCTGTCTGTATCTATTTAGATTTCTAAAAGATGCTCAATACTACTGTCCACCAATTTACTACACCTGAATTCAATGGAGTCCAGAGGAACCCTAAATGTCCCAAACCCAGAAGCCCCCATTTCTCCCTTCACTTCCCTCTGGGGAAGAGAAAAAAGCCTCACAGGCCAGTTCCTCACATGGAGAAAGACGACCTACTTCAGTGATTAATTGCTCCACTGAGTCTCTTTTAGCCTTTTTGCTTCCATTGATCTGAATTTGAAATATAAATGGGTCTCAAAAGGTAAACTTGAAGTTCAGTTTTTGACAATGACAGCAAGAGGGAAGGAAGGGTTGTGATGATGCTTAGAAATGGCACCAAGAGTTTGGAAGCATCTTCTTATTCCCAGCTGGAATGAGGTTGCTGTGAACTGGGGCTTTGAGAGTAAATTAAGAGAGTAAAGTAAGAAAGGGTAAAGGTGGCCTCAGGCCAGGAAGATATTGAGAAGGTCAAAGCAGAGGCTTTGTCATGAATTCACATGCAAAAACCCCACGGCAAGACACCTCAGTTTAAAAGGAGCTAGCTGAAAATAGCAGCCCAGGGAATACGTGCCTGAGACTTGGTGCAGATGATTGCTCCCTGTCAACAAATATGTATTTTCTCCTGTACATGGGAATGTGTAACCCTTGAGTTTTGCACGGCGGCTCCCTTACTAAAAGCAGTGTCTTTCCCCAGAAACATCTGTGCGAGCCCCAGACTTGGCTGTGCTCTTCTTGCCCTGACTTCTGCACTGCTCTACACCCCTTGACTGTGCTTGCAGTGCGGATTTTTAAATGGCTCGAAGTGTTATTAAAACAGGGCTTGTAAGGAAAGAAACAGCTTCTGCAGACTGAGGAATACAGTGTCAGCAAAAGAAAAATGTCCATCAGCAGCATAACTGTGTGTGTGAAATGAATTCTTACAAATATGTCTGTGCCACAAGACAAAACACTTCCATATTCAGCTGATACATTGCAACTAGTTTAGCGTTTCTTGGTTCCAGTTTCTTGTTTCCACTCGTTGGCCAAAAAATATAAACTTGCACATTTAAACATAAAAACATACCATTATATGTAATAATAAAAATTAGTTGACAATTTTATTATTATAATGCAACATTATAAAATGTTGTTATTTTGTGTAGTATAATTATAAAAATGTAAATAACATTGACATGTTTTGAATCATTCTGCATGCTCCTGCTCAAGAACTAGAGCTTGGCCTTTCCCCTTCAGCCTTACAGAACATGGACAAATAATAAGAATGTGATTTTTCTGCTCACTTGACTCCCAGTACCTGATTGTGAGCAACCGGAGGGATAAGGAAATGAGGGAAAAGAGCCTGGATAGAAACTTGGGGGCATGAAAGTGAGAGGGTTTCTAAAGGCTTGTGCAATGTTTTGGAAAGTTTGCAAAGGAGTTGTGGTTTCACATCAGTTTCTCTTACTCATCTGCAGGCTGGGAGATTACAGGGAAATACTGGAGATTGCAGTGACACCAAGTGTGATAACCTCTACAGAAAATGTGCAAGCAGCTTTACTGACAGGAGTACTGTGCTCCAAAGAGTTTGGGAAATTGATTCCTAAGCCTATTTCCTGGTGAGGGTAAGGTATGAAAATGTCATGAGTCAAATATCCTCTGACCAAGTTCTTTCAGATGTTTCACATAAGATGGATTTGATGTTTAGTATCAAATTTACTTATTTGTAGGTATTTGACATTACATGGGATTTTGATTTAACAGAGGAATACAGCAACATTTTGAAATCACAAGGCAAGCACAATATAACAGTTGCGACATAGCGTTGGCTTGCAATACAAACATGATTCACATTACTGGCTGAGGGCAGCTCAGACACATTGCTCTCTTCGGGGTCCATTTTGTCGGTTAATTTTTAGACTCTGTGTGAGGCTGAGCCACAAATAGATTTCTCCCATGCTGGTCTGGCTGGCTTAGAAAGACAATACTCCCTGTTAATTATTTTAGGGAAGTCCATTTACACAACCTGTTGACCCACGTAACAGATATAGCTGTTCATCTAAAACAGCGGCCATCCTCTACTCCCCTTTGTGTTGAGATAAGTTCAGCTTCCTGTATGACAGCCAAGGTCACTTCCTATATGCTTTTCTGAGCTTCATGAGCACATCATCCTTGCCTATCTCCTTTGAGCCTTCTTCCTTGGAACGGTTTCCTTGATTTGCCACAGAAGTCCTCCAAGCTTCTGAGCAGGCAGTGGTTCCACCCACAAAGTGGGCAAATGAATTCATACATAAAGCATTCCTGTTAGCAAAGGACAGTATTCACACTTTTATGTTTTAGAGACAGGATCCCACCATCTACACCTAACTTTTAGTTGCTAAGCATTTAGTTCTGGTGGCAATCACCAGTACCAGTCCATAACCCAGCCTGAACCCACTGAACTGCTCTGCCTGCCAAGCTGGTGTGTTAAATTAGCAGACTCTTCTGTAAACTGTGCTGTACACTGCGTGGCTTGAGTCTCTGCCATCAAAATAATAGTGTCCTGCATTTTTTTTATGGGTGGTCATCTTTCTGAGTTTTGTGAGCCATTTTCCCTGCCTGAAGACCATACATGGCCAAGATTTATGTATATTTATTTTCAATAGCCTATTCGCTAACTCTACAAGATTGTGCATGCAACACAGGGCACCCAGAGCTCCTTTATCCAAGAATGGGGGAGGAGCAGAAGAAAGAACTGAAGATTAAACAAGTGAGACCAATTTTAAGAATCATTTTTATAGCATTCTTTAGAGTGAATACTCTTTTACAACATATTTTTCTCCTAAATGATGTGTTCAGGCAGAGGCCCAATGTTGTAAAAAGACACATAATTGGCACTCAAACAGGTCTGAGTTATTGCCTGGTTGGTGTAATTTTACACCTGTCACTGCCCATATATTTAGAAAGAGTGAAAAAAACAGACCTGGGGTTGTTTCCCTGCTGGTTGCCTTCAGGCTGTGCTGACATGCTCGCTGAGTTTATAGCATGCTGTTGCAAAGTGTGGTGCCTGCAGAGGCAAAACCGAGAGCTCATCTAAGACACATCTTGGTGGGGCTCAGCAAGTGGCCGCGGTTGCAGCACCACAGGACCTGCACGGCTTTTCACTTTTGGCCCAACTTTCCCATCTCCTTTTGCAGGAGGCAGAAGCTCACCCCACGGGACTGGTGCCAATGCCCATCCCAGTGTGCCCCTCCTTGCCCAGCACCCGTGGGCTGGGGCCAGGCAGCAGGGTGGCATGCTGAGATAGCCTCCTTCCAAGGGCAGGTTTATTACAGTTCTGTGTTAGTTTTGGTTTGGTTTTGTTTTGTTTTTCCCCAGGCTTTGCTGAAAGTACCTAGTCTGTGACCTCAGCTGTTTTTCTTGAGCTTAAAATATACAAATATAATAGAAATCCAAAAGAACTGCCAGCAGAGACTGCTCAGACGTCAGTAGCATTTACCCAAAAGAATAACAGTGCAGCCCAAATCCTTCATAATTAACCTTCTGGTGGTTGAGAACAAAAGGCTAGACAGGACCAGTTAAAAACCTTGTCTCTCTCCCTGCCATAAGTTTTAGGGTCAAGGTGAATTGCAGCTTGCCCCGGGCTGGTGGGCTCCTCTGCACAGAGGCAGAAGCAGGGAGTGGGTGCTCAGTCACAGTGCTGTAGGAGCTTTCTGCAGGTGTCCCAGCCCGAGGGGCCAGAGATGAGGGAAGCAAAACAGCTGGAAACTCAGCTCACAAGTCCAGCTGTGCTAATCCCCTTTGTGGAAATGCTTGGCCAGGTACCTCAGGACCCTAGGTGTTGCATCATAATGCTCCTCCTTTGTTTGACCCAGGTAGATGATTATTTTTTGATTTTTTTTTTTTCTAGTCAGTGAGTCAGAAACAAGGCAGTTTTCTGCAGAGCTCCAGTCATGATCTTCCTCCAAATCTTTTGCATGGTACAGCTGACCCCAGCAACTGTTGCTTGCTGATACAGCTGAAGGTGGCAGGTTTAGCATAGACAAAGCAGCCTTCTTCCATGCCAGGCTGCTCGGTAGTCCTCCTGCATTTCCCAGGCAGGTTGTGGTTCCTCTTCTTCTCTGCTGGAGCTCTGGTTTGCAGGGCAGAGAAATTTGAGCTTCAACACAACCAGCAAGGACTTTCCAGCTTTTTACTTCTAAGAGTCTTTCAGCTGAAGTTGGCCAAGCAGCATTAGGTGGATAATCAGGGTATCACCCATTTTTAATAGTTTTACAATGCTGAAGAGAGGTTGGCCTCTCTGGCTGTAGGATAAATGCACCTCTCTATTCCATCAGACACAATCAATTTGATTTAAACACCATGGTATTTCGTACATTACTTACTTCAAATACTTTTTCCTCTCAATTTCTGTGAGTCATTGATTATATTAATTTCACATTTTCCACGTTTTGTATTAGGGTTTTTTCCTGCCATGCTGAAAGCAAAAAAATTTCATCCTATGAACTGACATTTACATTTCTTACATGTCCAAAACGCAAGACTCTAAGGACTCCTGGAATGGCAGGAACCTTGTGACACAGCTGGGCTATCAACAGGTCCCCTGAGGCCAGAGGGTAACAATACAAGAAACAGTTCTGCACATAATGTATTTTGTCCCTTCTCATCTTAAACTTTTTAATTTCCTGTAGCCATAAGTCATATAAGGAAAGGTCTTACCCACCACCACCCCAGCCCCCCCAACCCAAGCTGAGTATCATTACCTTAGTGTTATATTAACACCTGGGATAAATATTGAAGACAGGACCTGTTTTTTCAGTTTTTATCTGTAAATTGTAGCCTAGAAAAGTAGGGATACCTGCAAGCCCCAACTACCCAAAGTCAAGAGGGGGCCTTTAAGAAGGAAAGGTTTTCCAGAACAAGCCTTGTCATTGTGAAATCTAAAATTATTGCTCTCTCATGATTGATAGTGCAAAGGCCTTCAGTCTTATAGAGCACTCGGAATATTCAGCAGCAATTCAGAAACAGAGCTGCGTGCTGTTGATAAAGCATATCACTGCAGAATATGTAGTATCAGAGTACCTGAACATTAAGAGATTTTCCTGAATGTGCTACTAAGTGTGTAAATGTGTTTGCTGTTGTTGGCACAATTGACAAGAACAAAATAACTGTGGCTGCAACAAAGCCTTCTGGCTGCTCCATCAGTTACTCCTCATTTTCCAGCTGTGACTTGTATCTGCTTATATCTTTCCATAAAAGATGAATGATGAGAGACAAGACTAATTTATTTTATGGCCTCACCTCAAATTAAGTCTTAGGTTCAAGCAATCTTAATTTAATCTTTAGCATTGTAATGAAGGTATGATATAGTAAGCTTCTTTACCAAACAGAAAGAACTACTGTTACTTTTGAGTGCCTGAAGCACTTCTCCTCACGGAAGGGCTGGAGAGAGCCATGGCCCATTTCCTTTATAATATATAGAAAAAAAAAAAAAAGCCTCCTGTGGAAGAACCCTGACCATCTTTACCCTCACCCAGATGTGTCAACAGTTCAAACATGCTTCTAAACTTAGCTGCTCCTCTCCTTTCTCCCTGACCCTCAGTTTAGCCCTTGGGGCTCTCCCACCTCTCAAGTCTGCAAAACCAGTGTTGGGCAGTGTGTGCTCACTGGTTTGAGAGAAAGCTGCTGTCAGCTAGCAGCCCTGAGCCCTGCATTCCTCTGTCTGTGACTGTTTCCTGTCCCAAATCTACACACTCCCCCGCTCAACCCATGGCATGAATGAGGCAGTCAGTGAGAATAAGATGTGAGACCAAGGCTTGAGAGACCTGGAAGTTATGCCTGCTCTGCTCCTGGTCTACTTTAGACATGTGGACACACTGGACCTGCAGTTTCTGTTTGCATCTGTCCATTTGGTCTCCAGCTTAGTACCTGGACAAAGACTCTGACACCTTCAGGTATAGGTGGGTACCTGTGGCTCTGATGACCTAAGCCTAAGACCAGTCCTGAATGCCCTGTCCTTTTAAGTTAAAACCATCCTCCCTGCTGTCTGACCTCATGGGTTTGCTGGTTAATTGTTATTCTTTCAGGGACACCTAAGCACTGAAGCAAGTACAGCCAAAGGTTTGCTGAACAGTTTCCAAATGTAAGTGACGCAGTTGCAATAGGAAGCAGCAGGCCACCATTCCCACCCTGGACCTTTCCATCTCTGGCACCTCTGCAGTCGCTGTTGTACATTTTTCCACACTGCCTGTGTTTGAACTTATTTCTGGTGTGCAGCCTTCCCTTCTGTCACTGCTCTTTTGGCTGACCTCTCAATGTCCAGTGTACCCAGACCATGTTTCAGACACTTCTGATAACACCCTATGTTTTAATTCTTCCTTTTTGCCTGTTCTTTTCTTCTCCTAAATGAGGAAACTTACTTCACCCATTACATCCAAATCATAGCCCTGGAGGGTGTGTTTCTGTGTGTGTGTGATTTATTGAGCTGTATATTGTCCTGTGCAACAGTCCCTACAGGAGTAGAGCCAGGCTCACATTCTCTTTCTTTTAACAAAAGACATATGATGAAAGTGTAGCTGAAAGACCACCAGAATATAACAAGTGATGAAACCCCAAACCATCATAACCCCTAGACAGATGGCCCTTGTTCTGGCAACTCATGCAGAGGAAATACAGCCATGGCTATAGCCATTGGAGATGGAAAGGTTAAACGAGAGGTACCTAATACAGTGCTGGGAGAAACCAAGGAAGATTAGGGGGGTTATGCTTTTTTTTTTTCCTGACAATCTAATGCAGCTTCTCAGCACCTTTAGTAAATACCTCATGATGCTGCAGGAGGATTTAATGTCCCAAAGCCTGCTTCTTCAACATGCTGTGTGCTCCTGGAGCCAGCCCATGGCTCAGGCTGCCTGTCCCCAGCAGCACTCAGGATGCCACATGGTTGGGCTCCCCAGCTTAAATAAGCAGGGACAGTCCAATGTAGTGTGAAAAATATGAAGCTAGAGAAACGTACGCAAGGGAGAAAAGGCAGAACAGTGCATTTTGGGATAACTCCTTACTGAGGCTCACTGAAAATATAATCATGACCCAAGCACTTTTGCCAGCACTGGTAGCTGGGACAAGTGTTTGGTCTCATCTTTTTCTATCTCCAAACGAAGGCATGGAGCTTTGCACAGAATAATATTAAGGGCTGATTGATTGCAGATTAAGAGCCTGTATAAAAGCTTAATGACGTCAATGGAAAGATTCTCATTGAGTCAGACCCAAGACACTGCTTGACTGATGCAACTGGATTTTGTTTTTTTTAAATGCAATTGTTGCAATGTAAAAGCCCCTGTTGGACAGAAATATCTCATATAAACAGAATTAAAAAGAGGTCCGGAACAAAAGGACTGATTTAGCAGCCCAAGATTGGTATTTCAGCATTGATATATGTTTACGTGATGTTTCATCACAATGTACTGCACTCTTTGCATTGTAAAGAGGGAAAACTCAGGTGTGCTCAGATCTCCCTCATAAATGAGATGTTCTTTATAAAGATTTGTCTGTGCTTCTAAGGACCTGACTGTCACTGATCTTTACCAGTCCAGAGTGATTCTTGTAGCCTATATGCTCACAGGAGCATGTCATGCTTGGCACAGAGGTATAGGCATTGATTGCAGGATAGACAACAGCCCTGTGCCCTCTTGCCTGTAACATATATTACCCATAAGAAGCACGCATATGTGTGTCTCTAACTTTATATTACAGGTTATTGTCCTCTTTCTTCAAAGCTATGGAATTTTCATGATGTGTGTATACATCTGGTATTGGATCAATTCAAGATTAGGATAAAAAGATTATTTATAACTCCACATTGACATTTGTTTATTGTATAGATGACATCACCATGCCAGACATTGCTTTAACTCAGTATTTCCCACTTTATTGCGTTTGTGATCCTGTATATGGCCACAGAACAAATCATTAAAGAGGATTCCATGAAGGATAATGAGTACCCTAATACTTCTAAGCTTTGCATACACCCTTTAGCTGGACACAAATTCTTTTCATCTGTCAAGCACAGTTGCAAGAAACAGAAAATAATGGATGTTGAATGACACAGTTGCTTGTAATCTCAGATTTTCCAAATCCCCCTGGTGTACCTGTGTTCCCCTTTTCCTCACTGATGAATTCTGACAGGGAAACAGATGTTGCCTTGTAAATTTTCTTGCATTATTTTATTTCTCAGTAATGCTGCTGCTCCAGATACATTCAGTAAGAGGTAAATGCTCAAATATGTGGACATCTTTGTCATTACTTTCCTCTTCCCCTCCCTTGCTGTTTGCCAGATCACAGTGGACTCCATCCTACATCACGCAGGAGTGACATGGGAATTACAAGTTTTTAATATAAAGCAGAGATCAAGTTTCTATTGTTTTCTACAAATAAAACATTCTGTTGAGTAATTTGTTAAGGCAGGAAGGAAAATATAACTTTTTTTTTTTTTAAATTCTGTATTTCTGTTATATTTGCAATTTTACTAGGGAAGGATGCAGCTGGACCTGAACCTGAGCTCAGTCACAGCTGCCAAATTGGAAAAGCAGCTTTGCACTGCCAGGCTGTCTAGTCCCCTATGAGCCCTCCAGTGGTGCCTGTCCAGCCTTGGTCCCCAAACCCACCAGGGACCACCCAGAACAGCACCGCCATCATTCTGGCTGCTGCTGACCCAGCCATCTCCAGGCTTCCCTTTCACACTGATTTGTCATTGCCCAAGCAGCAAGACAGCACACTCCATTCCATTGTTGAGGCTGGAGGATTGTTTTACATAACTTTACAGTTTTGCTTGTAAAACACCTCTTTTAAGTAGCGTAGAAAGCAGCCTTTCTACCAGGGGACTTGTTTTAGGCATTTTTCCTTTCTGTGTGCAAAATCTTGCAGAAAAGAGAGTTTTATTTGTGCAAAGTAGGAAATGGATTGCACTGGCTCTGAAATGTTTATGGGAAGGGACTTCACTGGCCCTGATCTCAGACTAATGGGCCAAATTAAGTTGCTTCACACTGCTTTGATACATGGCATGAAATGCACTTGTAATTAAAGCCCAAATGTGGTGCCACAAAATCATTTCATGCCTCTGTACAGTGGATCTGACAGTGGATCAGAGACTGCACAAACTGTGTGAGGGTGGCCCTGTGATTGCCATTCAGTCTGCCTGGATTTCTGAGAAAACAACCATTTGCCAGGTCAGACCCTATTGATCTTTTTTCTTGAATAATCCCTGTTCTTCTCCCCACTCATCACTTTTCATTTTCCTTCTGCCACTCTCTAAATTTTCAGAACTTCCGCATTTTCATAATACCTTGACAGCCTAGGGGAACGAGGTGAAAAGCAAAAAAGGAGGGAAAAATGCTACTCTGTGACAACCACTTAGTTTATTTTATTTGGCAGCAAATAAGACACTAAAAGCTAAACTACCAGAAAGTTGAAATACTTTGAAAACATTCCACAAATTGTGAAAAATGTAAAAAAAAAGTTCACCTCAGACTTCACAAAATGAAAATATTTTTTATTCCATTCTGGTTAGATTTTTTCTGTTTTGATTTCTTATTGCAGCAACTAAAGTCATGGCTGCTTAGGCCTGAGCTGTCCCTTCTGGTGTGGTCTGCAAAAGGAATGTCCACAAGTATTCATGTGGGTTTTGCTGGAGGTTTGTCACCTGGGAGGAGAAAGACAGCTGTTTGTCTCCAATGGGAAAGGCCTTGATGGCCAAATCTGGCGGTTTTCCAGGAAACTGCATGAATCCAAAGAGAATTATTTGAGCTGTCCTGCCCTTTACTTTGTGGCCAGCTCTAAGTCTATACCCTTTTCCTCCCCCCTCCTCTGGTTCACCCACCCACAGTGATCATAGCTACCAAGGACCCGCAGCAGCGGTGACCTTCCTTCAATCCATCACCATGGCATCACAGGGAAGCACTGAGTGAAAATTCCCTGTCACCTCAGGCTGTTGTACTTGTGAGTTTCAAAAAGGGCAGGAGGTCAAGGCTCTGCACTGCCTTTGGTAGCCTTTTTTGCTTCAATTTGAGTGTGCAGAGGCATGTAGCCCTGGTGAATAGATCACTGCTGCCTGCGGGGACAGCTCTCCTCTGTGAGCTGTGTCTCCCTGTGCCTGGCTGTCTCCTGCCAGGACCTCTCACCTCTCCAAACCAGCAAGGCTGAGGATGCAGCATGTGAGGAGGAAACGTGCAGAGAGCTCAACTCAGCACCACTGGTCACCGGGGCAAACACCACCAGCTAACACACCTCCGTCTGCTGCTGGAAGAGTGATCTGAAGACATACAGCTCTGCCCCTTCTGCTGCCATGGCAGCAGTTCATGGGAGACTGCCTTACCCTGTGTTACACAGTATGCATGTGCAGGCAGCCAGGGCAGCACCTTCCCCGGCAGGGCTTCTCCTGAACGCCAGCACTGCTTTGCTCAGGCTGGGCTGTGTTGTGAAATGAGTGTTTCAAGGTTGCTCAAAAAATCAGTCCGAACCAAAAACAAGTACAAGACCATCTCTGCAGAGGCTGGGGGTTGGGGGCTGGGGACGAGGGGTGATGTACCACCACAGGCTGTCAGAGGTGCCCCTGCTGCTGGTGGTCCCTGACACCCTGTGGACTCTTGCCTGCACCTAGGACAGGGTGCCATGCATCACAGAGTGGGATGAGAAGCAGCACAACCTGATATTAGCATCTCCATTGTAAATAGGTATCACAGCAGGGATGTCTTCAAGGACAAAGTACCTAGGGGATCTTCCCCCTAGGCAGGAGTTTATCTATCCATAAGCACTTGAAATACAAGATCCAAAGCCATCACTTCCCTAAAACCAACAAGAGTTTTGCCTGAGCAAAGGATTGCCATAAAAACCAAAAAAGTGCTGCAGGATCTGCCGTTCTGACATCTCATTTTGTCTTCACTTCTGCCTTCACATGCTCAGGGGACACTTTGAGAGCCCAGTTTTTGCTGCATTTGGCTTCTGGCTGCTAGCTTTCCAGCCTAAGATCATATGACATTTGGCTTAGGGTCACATCACATGTAGCTTTACATCAGAAATGGTAGTTTGCCAATTGTAGGTCTAATTAACAGACCGGAAAAAAACCTCAAACAATAGCTTCAAGTAGCCTCAAGCCAAGTTGTGGGTAGAATATTAAACAGAGTGCAATTTTCAGAGTGTATAAAGAGAATTAAATCTGTGGCTGGGGAGTGGCTCCAGACAACCTGAGGGGAGCTTTGAAAGGCTCATTAGCTTGCGATGCTGAGATCAAAACTTAGCATTCCTTGGGCTGTTGGAGCCCCAGGAGTAATTTCTGGGCTTTCACAATTTAGGCTCAGCCCAGTAGTTCCTGTATTCACTTACTCTGAGAAAGAGAGAAGATGGCAGTTGCTCATGGGAGGCTCATCAGCAGGTCGTGACGGCCTGTCCTGCCCTCACTATTAATAGGGTAGTCCTGCACATGAGGTGCTCTCTGGGAATCCAGGAGATTTTGGTCCAGTTGTCAGCTTTGGTATGGATTCTGTGGAGCCTGGCTTTTCTTGTTTGTAAAGTGTGGATAAATAAAATTTCCCTTTCTTTGACTTGTCATTTCTCGTGTCATTGAATGTAATGACTTCAAAGAAAAAAGAAACTCCTCTGGCAAAAGAGGCTGTCAGATCTCGATGCCACTTGGAACTAAGAAACACTTGTGATATAATTCAGCCGTGACTATGGAGAGCTCAGTGTCAATTAGACAAGAAAAAGCAGCATGGAACTCAGGGGAGGACAAGAACAGAATGCAAAACTGAGTAATAATAATAAAAAAAATAATAATTTATGTGCCTGCAAAGTCATAGGAACATAGAAGAATAGAGGAGAAGGTACTCCAACAATCTCTTCCTGGGTCTGTAAAAGTTTCATCCTTCCCTACAGATATTTGTGTAGCCTGCTCTCAAAAATGTCCACTCCCTTCATCAACACCACATTTCCATGCCCTGCTTATGCAAATGCTAAAATGCAACATTCAGTGCCTGGCTTAAATCAAACCACTTGCCCTTGCCCACAAAGTCTCCTATTCACCACAGGGGGAAAATACTTTTCTTTCTGCTGAATTCATGCTGGGTGCTATTTATTTCCTTGCTAATGATTTTAAAGAATCGAGAGTATTAAAGGTAAGTGCTAAAGACCAAAGCCTTCCCTTTTTTTCCCTAATATGGAACTGACTAACTGATTACCTGGTTGCAGCAAAGACTGATACAAAAGATACAGAATAAATTTAAGTCTTTTGCCAAGAGTTGAAACTTTTTTGAGCTGTGCAGCAGGACATTCCATAGTCTTTTTCTTTGTGCCTGTATTTGTATCAAATTGCTTCCTCTTCCCCTAGATGTCTCTTGATAGCTGTGCCTTGATGTGTGCTGTGATCTTCTCTGCTGTGTCCTCAGGGAGGACCTGCATGTCCCCCAGCCCCAGCATACTGGCAGCCATATCAGCTTGTCTGATAAATACACTACATCTACAGATGAATCCTGTGCCCTGAACATTGTAGGACACCACCACTTGTAAAGCCATCATTGTCCTGCCCCTTTTTGAGATGTTCCTGCTTTGCTCTTGCCTCTCTCTTGCCTCAGCCTTGCCACTCTTTTTCATACTTGATCCTTAATTCACACAGCATAGTTTCCACGATTTTTGTTTCCCTATAGCACCCAAAGCCACTGTTTTAGCCAGTCTAGTAACCACTCTAATTAGGATGTTTGTCCTTGCACCCTTACTACAACTTCTTTGAGGAAATGCCAACTCTCCTTACCTTCTTGTCTTTCTTCCCTCCCCTGGAATCTGTCAAGCAGTCATTTTTTTCCATTTATTTATCATCAGATATCCAATCTCTGTGGACATGCTGTCAGAGAAATCCTGTGCATGTCCTGGGGGTGTACTTTTTCATTCTTATTCCCATAAATTAAAAAGAAAAACCAGACAAACAATTTAAAAATGTAAATCTTTTCCTTGTCTTCATTAAGAATTCCATACAGACGGAGGAAATTTTCAACCTGAGTCTTAGGGATGAACAAATAAAAGAAAAATTAAATATAAATTCAATAAATAATGTGATGGAGCTTCAAACCTTCTGGCAAAATTTAATAAATCTGAGTTACTTAGACACATGTTTATCTTATAACTATTTGTAGGTCCATGGTATATATAAAAAAAAGGTAAAATTTGCTTGCATTCTTGTGCAGATTTATTATAAGGTGTGAGAAGAATGTCCTAGTCAACAACTGTGCTTTGATTTCAAAAGCTGGAATATATTATCATATAAATAAAAGAACAAGCCAATAACGGAAGGTATTTCAGTGGAGAAAAGTAAACAGCTAATCCAAAAGCTAGATTTTTCATTGCAGAGAGCATTTTATTTCTTTAAATTTTTTTTTCATTCCAGAATGAATATTGCAAATGAATCCTAAATGTGAAAAAATACAAGATGGCTAAAACATCTTGTACTAACAAAAATGAAGGCTTTGAATGAAATAAGCTTTTGGGAATAGGTTATAGCTTATAATACAAAGAAAAAGAATTATGATGTCCAAATAGAATAAATGTTCAATGATACGAAAATTATATTTCCATTTTTTTCTTCAGTTGATTTTATTAATTGAAAGCCAAAAGTATCCTCAAGATAGTTAACTGTAGTCAATGTTCTGCAAGAAAAATTTTTCCATTGGAAGATTTCCAGCCAGGTCTCCATTTCAGTTCTGTAGAACATATAATTGATTTTTCCATCTAGCTCTATTCTATTTCATGCATTCAAATCTGTGTTATGCTGTCTGTTTAATGTAGGTGACATGTTTTATTAATTTAAAGGACAATTCTTTTTTCCAATTTTCTCAGTTGAAATTTGCAGTCCCTATCCACAACCTGAGGTCCAGATTTTGATGCTCTTATTCTTTTTCTTGCACTTTTGTAGCATGATGCTCTGCCCTGGAATCTGGTCAAGCTACTCTAACAATGTCCTGCTTGCAAAGCTTTCAGTGGTGGACCGAGAGCAGATATGTCTTGCTGGTTTTAGTGTTGAATTATGCTAAAACCAGTCTGACACATCGACCCCAAATTAACATTCTGATAGAGAGGTAAAGATTTGGCAGATAAGCTGCTAAGCTGACCTGGCGACATGACTGACAGTCAACTACTTTATACTATAAAAGTCCAGTCCACTTTCATATGTTAGGTTCTTCTAACATAACCCTTCTTGGGGTGTATGTCTGGAGATTCCTCCTTTGAGCAGGAGACACCCCTCAAGGCTGAGTGAAAGAGATTTGACCACAGTCATTGGTACAGGTGAGTTACGTCAGTCTCTACAAGTCTGATGGTGTGACAGCATGCATGTGAACAGCTGACCTGGACTATGAGAACATGGATGATCATGCCTCAAGATGTAACATGTGTGTGCTCCAACCTCCAGGCCCCCTAGGTGACTGCCCACAAAAGACAGCAGGATGCATACATGAATCTTGAGGTCGAATTCAGCCCTGAGAGCCAAATACCTAAAAGCAGGGATCTCTACCGGTGAAGGTGTCTGATATCCTCCTGTCAGTGTCAAGCTGGTCAATACACAAAAGGAGCTGGAGAGCCTTTGATGCCTTGGTGATCACACTTAGACATCTGGTTGATGTCTAACCCAGCTGGTGTGTTGGCCTGATCACTGAGGACCGTAACAGGCCTTAGACACCTAGATCACCTGTGGGCACAAGTATCCTGATCTGCTACCTGAATCCTGAGTCTATTAAGTGGTCAAATCCAGGAATCATGGATCTGTTGTTTTACTGCAAACTTTCTCTTCATGCACAATGCAATTGCCCAAAACCTTGCAAGAACCTGAAACAGGACTACAGCCCCCCTTTTCTGTTCCTTTATTGGAAGTATTAACCAGGATCAGAGCTGTAGAGCCATTATGCTGTGCTGGTTTGTCACAATAACTTGCATAAAGACACAAATCTGAACTGGGGACCAAAGAGCTAAAGCTGGTTCAAGGTAAGATTCAGGGAAGTCCAAAACTTTCAGTGGTGTATTAAAGTTGATATTTCCAGTCTTTTAAGGCTTAAGGATCATTACTCTCTCCTCACATCATTTCACCATTGCAGATAGATAGGAAGTAATAGTACAGAGCATAAGGGAACTTGGGCTGCTGCACATGTAAGAGTATCATTAACTCTTATAGAGAGGGCACAGCAGTAACTGCACAGCAGCAGCTGCAAGAGGATTGCATAAACTGCTTCCTAATTCTTGTCCTCATTGGTTTGACTTTCTTTCCCCTTACCTGGCAGCACAATTACTGTGCTGTGCACCAGCAGTGGCAGGAAAATGGCAGAATCAAAATACCAAAATACAATATACAAGCTACTCATCAGGGATTTTCCATTGGCTCTTCAGAGCTTTGAAGTGGCACTGCCTTGGCACAGTTTTGATGCTTCTCTAGTCTGAAGGTGGATACAGGAAAATTGCTACGCCATCTGCAGTTGGAACAAGCAGCAAGACAAGGGGAATAATTTCTTCCACTGCAGTTATCGAATTCAAATGTGAACAGTCTGTCCCAGCAGCTTGTGAGTTCTCCAAGACAAATCAGTGCCAGTTGCATGACTCTTGGCAAAAAAGAGTCTCACTACACGTCTGTCTGGCCCAGCTACAGGCCTCATCAGGAAATTTGAGTGATCATCCCTTCATCATCTTTCACATCACATGTGCCTATACTGCTGCTGACAGCTGCATAATAAATTTGAAGTTTCAAGTAGGAGAGCATGTGAGTGTTCCCTTGGATAATAATTTGGTGCCAGTTAGAGGTTAATGTTGCCTATAATGTTCCCCTAATAATCTTACTATTTTTTAAACTAATACATACCACCATGAAGGAGCTCTTAAAACAAAATTGTCTTTCACTCTTTTGGTTGCTCAGGAATTGTAAGAAAAAGGGATCCCAGGACACCCAGTGCATGCTGTCTGCATGGCAGTTAGCTGAATGGTTGTCTGAACAAGCCTTTTTCTGACCAACTAAATGCCATTTACCATGAAATTTGCAACCGTCTCAGCTGCTCATTCATAACCTGCATCATTACTATTTTCATGTCATTCTGCTGTAATAAATGAATGAGAGACAAATTACTTTATCTCTGCACAAAGAATTATTATAGTGCACCTAAAATCTGATGACTGTTCATGTGTAGATATGACTGCCTAATGCCTGACAGAGAAACAGAGAAGTGAGAGAGCAGATGACTTTCTTGAACATACAACTTGCTGAACAATTCCCAGATGAGCTTTACTTGTTCTCAGCCATGTCCATGATGGAAATGCTCACGACTTAAGATGTTGCAATTCTCTATATACTTTTGAACTCATGTTTGACATCTAAGTACAACACCAGTCAGGCAGACTCTTCAAGACACACATCAGAAAGGAACTTGCTCATCAGTTTCTTGATGTGAATGCAAAATCAGGCAATTAGAAGACTATACCCACATGGCAGATGGTGCACAAAGAAGATTGGTAGGAAAATCTGCTTCAGTTATTGAAGAAGAGACAGATGACACTTTTGATACTTTGTATGTACCAGCCATGTACAATCATCATCACAGAAGGAAATCAAGGAATGGGTACACCGTGATGATGGAAACCTGATGTTCCCAAATGCAGTACATCCAAATGGACTTGGAAGCAGCAGGGAATTGTATATTTTTTAATGCCGCTACTGTAAGACATAAAATAAATTACAAAATAAATTTCTTTCCTGTAGAAGCTCTCATCTCTGTTCTTGTGCCAATTTTTGCTCATCCTGGTCTTCCAGACATGCTTGGTGTTACTTTGTTTAGCTAACCAGTGACCTATATTGTTACTCAAGGTCTGTAAATTGACATCTTTAGGTATGTTCCTGGGATTCACTTTTTGGAAGGAAGAATGCTAAATTTTCCTGGTTTAGACAAGGAAATGTTTAGAAGGAAAAATTAAGTACAGCTTCCATTTTGTGTAAGAAAACAGATTGCTCTGAAAATCATGTTTGCACTTTCTGTGTACTTTGGTGAAGCAGCCCTGTCATCTCAGTAATAACACAACAAAAGCTACTTTGCTCACAAGAGGTACCAGCCAGCACCTTATTGCACTAAACAAACCCTCCACCATGCAGAGGGGACAGGAAAAAGGTATCTTTTTGACCAATTCAGCAGTGCCTGTGTATCATTTCCCAGTGAGAAAAATCGTAGAGTGGGAAGTATGTGTGCAGGCCATACCTACACGCTAAGCCTTCCAAGGGGGTCTTGCTTTGCAGTAGTTGGATGTGGTCCCATGTGCTGTCAAGTGTAGGGCTGGAGTGCATTCCCATTTGTTTGAAAGGTTATCCAGTTCACTTCTTCCTAAACTTCTCCCTGATCATGGTCAAAGCATGACACATGGAGACTTCTGCTTCAGAAGTCCCATCCTGGTATGAACTAAGTTGCTAATGGAGATACAGACATCTTGGGGATCCCCCCTGTCCATTCAGCTGGCACAGCAGAGACAGTGAAAACCCACTTTTATAACTCATCTGGTAACACTTGCACAACCTCACAGCTGTAATACTGATGGCATAATTTTCCATCTTTAATGGTGACAGCCTCCAGGTCCACAAAGTCTGGCTCTTTTTATTTCCCTGAGCTGTACAAGCCAACCGCAACTGCACAGAATACAAATTAAGGTTATTCTGTGTTCTACATCCATGTAAGGACATTTGTCATGAGGTCCCCCCTTGCAGAAACCAAGGGGATGTCGGCACAGACCCTGAGCAGAGCCAGCTGCCTGCCCCACCAGCACCTTGAGGCCCACCCGTCCCCCTGTGCTGTCGAGCCATGCCAGTTGAGACCAGACAGAATAAGTGCTTAAATGGTGACTGATTACAGAGGGGTGATGGAGTATTTGAGGAGGCTGCCAAAATGCCTCATGATTAATCAAAATCTTAAAAAAAATTCAGGGAATCTGAGTGCTGCAAAATCTCACTCTGTTTTTCATCTCCTGAGAAGGTAAATACATGAGCCCACTCCACACCAGAAGTTAATCAGCTTGGGAGACCCTGGAGCCAACAATCCTCATAGCCATTCCCAAAGCAGACCCCTGTCTTTTTGCTAATGACTGTTTTTCAGCTAGGGCGCTCTCTTCCTAGCACCTCCTAGACCATGTCAGCCTGGCCCCCTCTTCTCTTTACTCCTGGCCATTGCTCATCAATTCCCTGAGCAGTGGCCCTCGGGGCTCCCTTCAAGGGCTTGCCTATGAGATGCATGTAAAAGACCATTGCAGAGGGGCAATAGATGCACAAACGTGCAAGGGCAGAGGGCCAGGACTCTCAGAAGCACAGAGCACACCTCAGGCAGGGGAGAGAATCTGTTTGGTTACAGAAGTGAGAGCAGTAAAGTTGGGTCAATGCACAATACAATACTTCAGGTGAAATCCAGCTGTTTTCATTCAGAGGTTCCTCCATGCTCCTTCTCTTCTCTCAAGTGAAACATCTTGAAATATTCCTCCCTCTGTTGCCTGAAATGCTCCCTCATGACTCCAAGTCTCCTGGAACAGGGCAGCTGACTGCTCTGCTATTTATTCCAAGACACTAACACCAGAGATCCGGCATCCAGCATGCCTCAAACACAGAGGATGAGCAGGCAGGAGCTGCCCTTAAATTAGGAATCTAAAAGTTGTAATTTTGGACAGGAAGACAAGCTGGTAATAGTACTTTTATTTGTGTTGGATTCACTGAGAGAGAATATGATGTCAAGGTCCTTTGCCTGGGGTCTTCTTGCACCCCTGACCATCCCTCAGAGTCATTCAGGGCCATGCTGAGCAGTTTGCTAATGACTATCAACTGCTTCATTTTACATACACCTGACTTGCAACCTGCTGACTCTGCATGTTTGCTTTTCCCCTGCCTGGCAACGTCAGTCACAGGATGCTGGAAGCAGCTGGGAAAGCAGCAGGAATGCCAGCCACCACCCAGGGCCAAGAGCCTTGTGGGGCTCATTTCTGCCCACAGCTGGCTGAAATACCCCACGCTGCTGTGCAGGGAGACATGGAAAACTCCTGGCACGTATGATCTGTGACTTCTGCTTACACAGACAGCATAAGCAAGCACCAAGACAGAATACGGCATTTTTTCTTCTAATAATTTAAGTTTACAAGTCAATTGCATTGAAACTTAAAACAAACATTGGGGGAGGTAATTTTCTGCATGGCAAGGCACATGTTGTAAAAACAGGTTTGTGAGTAAATGGCCTATGCTGGTCTGTGAGACCACAGACATCGACACATGCCTGCAAGCTGCTGCTCTGCCTGGGCCCAGAGATGTGAGGGGCAGAGCTGCATTGCTCCAGCATTACAGCCATTTCTGTCTTTTGCTTTTGATCTGCCCTGTGCTCAGTTTCCCATCGCACCTCTCAGCTACCGTGTCTGTGATTACATTCCTTGGGGTGCATTTTCTCCCCACAGAAAAAGAAAAATGCAGTGGAATGAAAATTTTTTTTTAAAATATAAGGTTTTTTATACATAAGTTTTGCTAATTTGTAGAGGGAGACAGACAGGAAGTTTGTATGTTGATCCTCACTGACACTGCAAATAATGTAAACTCTTTATTTCCTCCACGCCTTGTTGGAAGATCAGCCCCTTCCACACAATGAGGGGAAATGTAATTTTCTGTTTGTTGTATTGTTGGAAATTTTAGTTTTTACAGCTGCTATTTGACTGCCTCTAGTTTTTATAATATGCTCTTTTTTCTCTTCATATGCAGGTTGCCTCCCTAAAAATAAACCTTTGGAGATTCTGCTTCACAGTCCCCAGCTCTCAGATCCATGCTTGCAGTGGGCCTTGCATCTGGAACGAGCAGATGAGCCATCAGCCCGGGGTGCACCTCCTGCCCCAGCCCTCCTCCCCTCGCTTCCGTGCGCAGCCACCCCCGAGGGACTCCTCTGAAAGATGATTGAAAACAACAGCATCTGTAAGAGCTGATCTGGATGTGCCTCAAATATTTGTCCCATGATACAAATCCTTGTGGTTATCCCACGAACCATCCTCCGGACAAATGTTTTGAATTATCTGTTTCCAGGAACAAGCTCTGCGGAATGGTCCAGAGGAGCTTTCCCAAAGCTACCTCGAGCCACACAGGTATCTCTGCCACACAGGTAAAAACCTGCCCTGCGACCCTGGCCTTGTTGCCCACAATCCCACCTTTGTGCAGGGGCATGGGCAGGATGGAGCAGGCAGCAGGGCAGGGCATGGCAGCCTGGGGCGATGTGCAGGGCAGGCACGGCTCTGTGCAGGCTGCCAGGCACCGAGGATGGGCAGGACCCTGGTGCTGCAGTCCCAGGTGCTGTGCTGGGGTGCCAGAGCTGGGCAGCAGTACAGACTCTGATGGCAGCCCACATGATGGGCAGCTCACAAGTCCTGACATTCTCCCAGGTCCATTCCCATGTTCTTCACGGGATGCAATGGTGTCTTGTTATCAACTTCTCCCTGTGAGATAATTCCCACACAGAGGAGTTTGATCCAGCCCTCATAATAATATCACCTAGGTTCCAGTCTGCAGACAAGCAGCCCCAGTTAACAAAGTCCTTGGTGCCTTACAGTATTAACCTTGGCTAACAAAACTGGGAGAAGTACATAATCACAATAAGGCTGCTATGTATACACAAAGGCAAGATTAACAAACCATTGTCAAACCCAGGCTAAGTCAATAAAGTGGAACCGATTGGAAGCCAGGACAGTGGGGCAGGTAATCATTAATCTGTTTGTGTGATACTGAGTTTAAAGACCAGATGTTACTTGAAACCCGTGCAGATGCATGGGGTGTCCAGGAGGGCACTGCAGACTGTTACCTTATACCCCTGCATGGAGAGCAGGAAGAGCTGCATTCTTTGTGATTAACCCAGCTTGAACTTTGAAATCTGAGTCCCAAATATTTACAAGAAAATTGCAAGTAAGACAAAGATTTGGGGTTTGAAAGGTCCTTTGGTTCCACACTGTGGAACAAGCTTCCTATGGGGTTTGGGGCAAGTCCCATCACCTCCTGGGACTTCACTTTCCCATTGTCAGAGTATGAATCTTCCCCAAATGTTTTTCCTTTGCATGTCTTATTTCCACAGCAAATTATTACTGAAGTTTTAGAAAGAGGAACAAAAAGGGAGAGGTAAGAAATATAAAACTTAAAAGTCCGAGTCAGTTTTCACTTGTTTCAAAGAAGAACACAGCTTGTCAGAGAAGCAGTAAACGCTTTCAAGTTCAAAAGAAGTATTTTTCTAAATACTGGGGTAGTGCTTTTTTACCCAGTTCATACAATTACTGCTGGAGAAGGCACCAGTTTCCAGGAATCACAGCTTCTCAGCTGTAAACTTCATATATGGGGAAAGAAGGTCTTACATTCTGAGGGTTTTAACAGAGCTGTTTTCCCTGGGATTGGTTGGCTTATAAAATAATCCCCTTTCCTCACCCCAGAGCAATCACCAGGGTCTCCAGAGGACAGGGACCATGAGGGGTGCGGTGCCCTGGGTGACTTGATGACCCAAAGGTGCAGTGTGTGCACCCCAAGGCAGGCATGGGGAAAGCCCCGCCGTGGGCACACAGAGAGCAATCCCACCAGCACACCCTGCACACACAAGTCACTGACAGAACAGGCTACTTATTTTACCCTTGTGAAAGTGTTTTAACTTACGAATAAAATATTGTTTTACCCTCTGCCCTGCTTCTCAGTGTAACTTCAGCGTTAGCTTTCATAGCTATAACAAACCTCCTAAGCAAACAGCTTTTAACCTCTGCTTCCAAATCAGGCTGGATGAGGAGCAAGCAAGCTCAATTTGGTGCAGTGGCCAATTCATTGCCTCTTCTTCTGCCTCTGCTCCCTCTGACTCTTTACAGAGAGGCAGGACTTAGTGCTTCCTCTTTACAGCTCTCCCTAAACTGAGTGGATATTTCCCCCCTCATTTGCATGGATTCTTAATTGCTTGAGCCAGAACAAAGTCTCTGCAATGATTAAAACTGTGGGGTTTAAGCAAAACTCTTTCCTGGCGGAGGAAAAATGCAGCCCTGCTGTGGCTGCACCAGGTGTCTCTAACTGTGTCACCTGTGTAACAAACAGGGCTGAAGAAGCTGCTTTTGCAAGGTGGCAATGGCTGGTCAGACTCCAAGGTGGGGGTGAATCTCCCCATAACTTCTCCACAGAGCACAGCCCTGAGGGCAATGGAGCTGGCAGGAGGGGAGGAAAGGAAGGGAGGTGATGGAAACTTCCCAGGCGAGGGTTATTAAAGAGCCTGAGCAGGCTCTGGTACATCCAAGCACAAGTAAACTTCACTATGTCAGGGCCGAGGGTCCTGTTTTGTCTCATGACAGCACCTTTGAAAACATCTCAAACATTTGTTTTTCTTTGCGCAGCCTCACATGCCACCACCCAGCACCAACAAATACAAGCTCCTCTTTAAGCACAGCCTTATGAGGAAATATTGTTACAATGAGAAGCAGCTCAAGTCCAGAGTGAAGATAAAAATGAATAGCAGGCGAGTGAGAGCATTTGCAGAAAGTTGCAAGGAGAAGCAGGACAAGAGCAATTGCAATGGCTCCCAGCCCCATCGGGAGAAGAAGCCTTCAACTACTAAGAAATTCAGGAGATCTTTTAGGAAGGACTTCTTGCAGAATTTGTAAAAGATGTTTTGTGAGTCTTTAGACTGAGATGGGCATCAAAAATGAGCAGGTACACTTTTTTATGAGGTACAGTGAATGCTGTTGCTGCGGTAGCAGCATCTCCAGCAGAAGTTGCTGCTGTGCCCCAGCAGGGTCTGTCTGGTGGGGCAGAAGCTTTGCAGAGCTTGCATGAAATGTGGGGCCACTAGCTCTGACCCTCGGATATGCATCTGCTCTGCATGAACAGACCTGACTCCAGAGAACAGGTGTTGAGCATGCTCCAAAGTTCACAGCTATCGAAAGTCATTGCTGCTAGTCATCCCAAACCACTCACAGTTCTGCACATCCTGGCCTCAAGCCCCAGTCTTCTCAGGAGACTCCAATGCCAAGGACAGCAAGACTGGCTGAGAGAAGCAGCTGATGACAGCATCACGTAGACACAAAGCCATGGATTTCACTGAGCTTGAGACAGAAGATCAAACTGCTGGCAGATTAGGCATTTAGGCAGTAAATTTTTGCCTAATTACTTGTCACTTGAACCCACAGCCATGAATCAGACAAAAGCACACAAATCTTCAGAAAACAGAGCTACTAACTCCCACCAGCAAAGAGAAGGGATCACCCTGCTAACAATTCCTCAAAGTCAAGATCTCCCTGCTGGGGAACCAGGCAATGCCATCCTCATGTAGGGAAAAACAGCTTCACCATAGGCCTAAATTAGATGTCAGGTATGTAAACAAGGAAGACAGGGAATGCACTGCCCATTTCACATTCTGTCTTCTCAAGACTTATAAGGCTTCCCCCACCCCTGCGTCATGCTGTGAGTTTCTCCCAACATCCCTCTAGAAGTGCAGAGAAGGGTGCAGACCTATTGCACTGATCCTACCAGAGCTGTGTTGAAGAACTCCTTCCTTGTTCCTCCCCAATGGGTATCCAGGAAACCCTTATAGGTCCACGATTTCCTTAAGCCCCTATTTTGCTCCAGCCTGATGCTGAGCTTCTGCTAAGGCCCTGTGAGCTGCTGCTGGAGTCATGGCCTCAGTCCTTATGTGAGCCACTGCTCACCAAGACCATGCATCCCTCCCTGGGACTGTCATCAGTATTTATCTCCATTTCCATTTGCAAAGAGCAACTGATTTGAAGGAAGGGGAAGCTGAGCTCCTGTTGCCATCATTGGGACCGTCCATCAGCAGTGAGGGTCTCAGTCTCATACCTGCAGGGGAACAGGGGGATTGTCCTGTGCCTGGCCACTGACAGGCACTTTTCTAGAAACCTCCCCATGTGCCAGGCCTCTTGTGGTTTCAGACTTGGCACCTGGCACAAGCTGGCCCCAACACACATCTTTTCCTAAATATTATGTTTTTCAGGGTGTTGGTTTTAGCTGTTACATTTGGCAGGTTTCCTTCATTGCCTTTAGCAGCAATGACTTACTGATAGGAGGAAAAATTTGATTACATTAGTGGATTATTTCAGCTCCCCCGCATTGTGTCCTACACACATACATGATGCCACCCCCTTACTGCCATGCCCAGAAATGGGGCTAGGTAGTAAGGACTGGTGGTCAGGGCAGTGTATATCTATATCTTCCTCCTTGCAGAACATTTCCAGGGGCAGATTTTCTCCTTGTGTTTTGTTCTTTTTTTTCATGTTCACCAGCTTCTTAGTAGGATGAGATGTGGGTTAGATCAAGAAGTTCAGATTTTCCTGATGGGAGACATGTATGGGGTTTTGTCCTCAACACTGCAGGCTGGTGTTCCAAAACTCCCTCTTAAAGCCCAAAAGAGTAGCTACCAGCTCATCAGAGTTCAGATCCTGTGTGCTATCTGTCTAAGGACCTTGATGGACAGATGCTCCCTGCCAATTTCTGAAACACTTGATCTTATTTCTGTAGCTACTTTTGAATATTTGAATCACAAAAATACATGGTCAGAAGAAAGAGGAAATGGAAAGCAGAGGGAGATGGGGAGAGAAGGAGAGAGAAGATTCTTCCCTTCTTCCTAATGGAATTCTTTGATCTGTGAATATGAGTTGATACCTCAAGATTAGGATTTGAGCTGAAGGTTTACAGGAAAGAAATGTAAAACCGTTCCCCCATTCTGTGGAAAAGATGCATGAGTGGAAATAAAAACATAAATATTCAACTGAGACATAAGATGCTTATCAAGGCGACCCAGTGAGTTGACCTTTATTCTAGACCAACTTTCTGATCTGTATTTGTGAATGTCTTTTGACATGGGGTGCTTGGCTCCAAGAGGGACCATGACCTATCCCTGCTATGCCAATGGCAAATTAAGGCCTCCTGTACTTCACGTGCTGAGCTGTGCTGCACTCCCCTCACCAAGCCTCCTCCTGAAACACTCAGGAGTCTACTCAGGATGGAATACATAGAGCAGGAAATCTCTTTGGCAGGGCTGATTTCTGAACACAGTGAATGGGCTTCATCTCACTCAACAGAAACTGCTGGAAGGCAACTGCTGAGCCACTAGTCCTTCCTATTTCTATTGTCACTCCAGCAAGTGAAGAGAAATGGAAGAAATAGAATCATTTATGCTGGTTCTTCATTATCTGGGGCCTCTGGGTACATGAAATGAATCCTGCTCTGAGGAGCTTTGCAGGTTTTGATCCAGTGTGCCAAGAGCAGGAGTTCACTGCCAGCCCTTCTCTCTTAGTCTGTTCTACAGACCTTGACTTGCCTTTGGAGAGCTCCCAGTGTAGCCAAAACGAATGCCATCTTCTGGGTTTCACTCTGCAAATGGGCGTCTCTACACAAGGGCTAGTTATTCCTAATTCCTGAGGCTTCAAGGCCGCCTGGTGCAGCGTTACAGGAGTGAGGTGCTGAGTGCCCTCACAAGATCACTGCCTGCTGCACACTGTGCATGCCTGGCAGCTCAGCTGCAAAGACATCGAGCTCCCCAGCTTATGCTGCAGCTGCCTTCCAACATCATTTGAGGATCCAGGCAAGACAGGAGCACTTCTTGTGCTGCATGCAACATATGCACACTACAGGATAATTTCTGCCTCCAAGAAATCACAGCCTAAATTAAGACAAGGATGCAGTGAGAGGTGTCATGAGAACTGGCAACAGGGGGAAAGGAGGATGGGAAACAGCAACCTTTCTACAATACTGTCTTTCTTTTAGCACACTGCCTTTTTGTTTAAAACAAACTTTCCTGTTTTCTGTAGTGATTTCCCCGCACATCTCACTTCACTCCTGTTTATCTCTGTCGATATCTGGTGCTTATATTGCATCTCTAGATACATAATTCATCAACTTCACATATGGTTTTAATAAGCAGTTGGTATCTGTACAGAGTGGTTGCAAAGAGCATCTGACTGATTGCATTGCAGAAGGACGCCTGGAACTGGGGTTGTTTTCCCAGAAGAACATAGGCAGGACATGTTTGAGACCACTTTTTCCTCCATTCCTTCTCATCACATACATATTTCCAGGACTCAAAGTCTGGACAAGCAGAACATCACAATGTCAACCAAGGGAAGATGTAAATCTCCTTAAGTAATTTTTAATGAAAAAAAATATTGAGTTACTCTGAGTGCCATAGTTTCTGGGTGGCTGGTTTTAACTTTAGCAACCCACACTTAAAGGGAAATTTTACAGTCTTAATATATTCCAGATGCTCTCCTAGTCCCAGATGAAAGCTCTGTCGTCGTTTACTGTTAATATTTTTGTCAGCAGTAGAATTTTATTGTAATACGTCATCTTATTTGTAGTCACTATTAGTCATGAGAGAAACTTCCTCTAGAAGAAATCCCTGAGTCGCTCCTTGAGCATCCCACCTCACTCTATTTAATTAAGAAACATTAAGTGCTTGCTGTGTCAAGACCTGTCTATACAATACATGTATAAATGATTCTTTACCTGATGAAAACCATTTGCTTCTAGTAGTTAGACGAAAAAAAAAAATAAAGTTACACTCTACAATAACAATAGCTGGCTTTATAACAGCTCTCTGGTGAAAGGAAAACAAGAGATTTGCTTTGAAAATAAACTTTCATGAACTTGGATCGACAACAAGGGACGTGCAGGTTTACTGCAAAAACAAGAAACACTGTTAATCTTTGATCAGATAGTAGTTTCTCACAAGGAGAACAGTATTTAAATGCAGCAATTTTGATCCTTTGTAGTAACCAATGGCCTGATTATGAAAGGAAGGGGATTTGGGGGAACAGCAGGGCAGTTTATCAAAATATAAGTCTTTTGGATGGAAATCTGAGGACCTTCATTATTAAATGAAGAGCAGCTAGAGTAAAAAAATGGCACTATATGATCAGCTCCACATGATACTTGGTTAGTATGCAAGTTGGAAGCTGCTCTGCTACTTTTTCTCACCTCTATCTCTGAAGATTAACCAGGATTTTGAAAAATCAAGTTTTGTTGCTCCTTCTCTTTCCTCACTACCTTCCTCACAGGATCTGAGAGGAGCTGTGGAGATGCATGTTGTCCCAAGGCTCTGGTCAACTCTTGGGCCAGTAACTCAGCACTAGCAGCAGGGTTCTGCTCTTGGGAAAAAAGAGTCTTGTGCAGTCTGTTGGCACCTCAGAGTGCAATCAAAGCTTTTTTTTTTCAGCATTTCAGAGTTTCTCCCAAGTGAATTTCACACAGACCTGCACTGGAAGGAAATAGACCTCAGTAAGTGGACTGTACCTTATATACATCTTCCTTTCACTTTGGCACCACTCCCATCATCTTTGTGTTGTGTTCACGTATGAGTACAAAATCTCCTGCAATTACTGCACTGAGTGATGACTGACGATGGTCAACATGAAACCGGCATGGCAGCAATTTCTGAAGCAGCCTCTGCTCTTTTCTGACACTTGTGGTTAAGGTGGTCATTGGAAAACCTCATCTCTGGCTACACTGAAATTCCACATCAGTGTTTACTACTGATTTACAATCCAGCAGAGTACTGAGCCATGCTCCGACTCTGAATACTTGACACCACCACTGGATATTATGTACTGCCCCATCTTTAAACCCTTAATGGCTTGAGTTGCTCTGATATTTTTGAAGCTACCTTCTAGGTAGTTGAAACCTGTTATGATAATCTTCCTTTTCTTTGTTGCTTTCTACAAGCCCCATGTCTGTAAGCCATAGAATGATAAGCACTTGTATGTGCTTGGCACTGCCATTGGCAGACATTGTGATTTGCACTGTATTAGGGATGAGCCAGGAGAAATACCAGACTTTGCTGGATTCAGGTCAACTAATTGGCTGAATTATATCTGATGGTTAGCATCACCTCATGGTACACTCATGGACCATTACTCATCAATCCCATACACCTTTGTTGTGTGGTCTTAATTTCTTCTTATCTCCTTATGTTTCCCTTTTTGAATTTTATTCTTTCTACCATGCCTCCCACCCCAGCTCCACACCCACCACCCTCTGGAACACCCTTGAGCCCTCCATTTCCTACTTGTGTTCCACATATGCAGGCTAGGGTGACTGTGGCTCTCAACAAGTAAGTAACTTTTGTAGCTGCTATGGACTTTCCTATTTGGCAGTGGTTGGTAGAACAATCTGTAGTGGTTGGAAATAAGGCACAAAGGTGGAACAATTCTTTGCTCAATGAGGGAGTCAGAAGCACTGTTTTTCAATAGAGAATGTATTAATTTTCATTCAATACACCATTCAGGTCTTACTTAAGATGTGCCTTATAGACTGTTTTAGTCCATGTTGGGTTTTATTCCAATCAATTCATAAAACTCTCTGTATGTAGAGCTGTGGCTCAGTTTGTTTAGATAAGGAAAATATTATTTCTGTTCCTGTACATGAAAAGAGAAAGGGCATAATAAATTCTAATCATTTTATGAAATTGGAGTATTTGACTGAAAATAAAGCTCAGACCATCCCCTCGTACAATTCCCCTTAACAACCCAGACAACCTACTTGGTAATTTTTCCATAAAAGTAGTTGAAATGATTAATGAAATTTTGCTTGCTGAAATAAAAATCTGAAATCAGGTATTTGAAAATTAATATATACCTGAAATGATACTGCTTTACATATGTTCTGTCTTGCCATTATACATTTAAAGTAAGACTTAAATAAAAAATACAAAAATTTGCTGACTATTTTTGGTCTCTGTTCCTTCTACATGTTGTGTGAAACACGAGAGTTCACCTCCTCAAGAGCCCCTGCTGTAATGCTTACAATAAGCCAAATGACAATTGTTACTACTCTCAATTATTCACATGAAATGGTTTCTTCACTCATTTTCAGCAGTGCAAAATTCTGTTTTCTGTCTTTGAGGCCATGTCTCCTGACAGGTCAAGAATGTTACCCTAGCACTCACTGTCATAAAAACAACTTACATGAGAAGTAACATGAGTAATCCAAAGATCTTAGACCCAGTCTTGACCATGCTAGCTCTGTTTCCTCTGCACTGCATGTGTGACTGGCATCACACCCCAGGTGCCTGGTCCATACTGCCAGTTTTAAATTTTGGCTTTGGTGTCTTGGGACATGTGTAAAAAATATGATGAAAAATGGAGACCCCTATTTTGGGTTTTATATGCTCTGCAAATAAAACATGTTAAAATGCTATTATTTACTCCCTGTTGAACTTTAACATGGAAAATCCAACTTAATCAGCAGTTGAGCAGCCTGGTGTCACTGTGTGAAGTCAAGTCACCTCCCCCTTCCCTTCTCATGGCCCATGAATGAAATAGATGTTCTCTGGTGTAAATATCTGGTATCCACTTGCACAGACACTCATGAGCTGATGTGCCAGGAAGCCATCTAACTGGAGTGGATATCTGCTGAACACACACTGAGGGCTCTTCCCCCAGAGCAGACCCTGACCTGGGTTTTAGTCCTCTCTGCAGCCCTCAGGTCTTATGCGACAGGGAAGAAGAGCCTCTTTGGTACCTTCATCCTGTTCCAGCCTGGCTGAGTTGGCACACAAGCTGGAAAGGTGCTGGCTGGAGGAGGGGAAGGGAGCCCAATGAACAGAGTGCAACCACACCAGATTCATTTCCTTTGGAAAGCAGGCTCATCAAAAAGTGTACACTCTTCCTTTTTCTAGAAGAATTTGCTTCTGCAGCTGCTAGAAGCCTAATTAAAAATTTCATCCCTCTTGGATTCTCTTACTTTAGCATTTGGACACTTATGTGCATATTCAAGTCTTACTACACGTCAGCAGAGGCAATGGATTCAACTAGGACCTTAGGATTCCAGCCTGGAGAGCAGCTGTGAAGGTGTTTCTGTGGAGCAATGGGCTCCCTATTCATGAGTGCAGCTGCCTTTCGGCACCCCAGGGTGGCATCTGTGACCAGGGCCTGGCCTGCCATCCTGCTCATGGAGATGTGAGAAAGTCTGCTGCTTCTGCAGAAAACTGCAGGTGCTTGCCACAAATGCCAGGGTAATGCATACTGCTTACAAAGGTCCCTGCCAGAGGAGCGAGGAAGAAGGGTCCATGTTGTACTTTTATTTCAAAATTATTTTAATTTGTACGCATGGAAGAAAAAGAGAGAAACTCACTGTTATTTTTAATCCAGCTTAACTTTTAACTGTAAAGGGTGGGTATAACACACTCATTTTGTTTCTGTGCCAACCACAAACAAAAACTGGAGTTTCAACACAAATGCTGGTGAAATGAATGCGATAACCCTGAGCTTGTGTCATAGAGTACACTCTCCCTCCTGAGGTGGAATGCAGCTTTGGAGGGCAGAACCTTATCATAAAACAAGCTATTGTTGTCTGTGTTTGAGTACACGCAGATTAATGATGAATCAGCTTTTTATGAATGCCTCTTTTCATCTCTTTCCTATCTCTCACCTTGGTCTTGCTTTTAAGACAGATGGTGGAACTTCCTTTGCAACTTCAGTTCCCATTGCTCACTTCTCATCTTGCCACTGGGGAGCACTCCCAGGTAGGGCAGCTCATAAATAAATTCTTTCTTACAATTTCTCAGTGACATGCACAGCCTATAAACAATCCAGAGATGTTGGATAAGGACCTAATTCAAGCTTGTGACCCTTAAGCATGAACAGAATACACTGAATAAAGACAGCTGGGTTATAGGTTTTGCTACTTTTGTAAAACATGCTTTATATTACAATAAATACATTACATGTGATCTTAGATATGATCCAAAACAAAACCCATGCAGAGCATAAGTAGGAATTACCAGACACACAAAAATAACAGTCAGCTGCATAAATGGGTAAGTAAATCAATAAGAAACTGTCATTTCAGGTTTAAAATGTGTAATATAATGAAATTACATGTGTTACAGAAGATCCTGTTTCAGTCTTACTCAGTTCCAAATTTGTTGTTCTGAAATAGTAGTTCAAAGTTTCCTTTTTTTGAAATTAAAGATTAGTGCAATTTGCAATATGTTTCTGCAAACAGCATATGTAGTTCCTCAGGACTTGCATCATTAGGACTGTGTTAAAAAGCCAGGATACTGCAGAGTAAGGATTTTTTTTTTACAGTATGGAGCCCTATTAAAAGGCAAACATTTCTTACCCCCTGAAGGTCATGGGAACTGTTTCCCATAGAGATTTGCCCAGGAGTTTCTAGTTAAATGGCAGCCATTTTATTAAAATATCTGTTTTCTGTCAGGGTAATTTAGCACATCTTTAACTGTCAGAAAAGGCTATGCAAACATGCACTGTAGTTGAACATAAAATCCATATACATTTGCTAATAACATGCTCTGATTCCTCCAATGAAGACAAGTTTATCAAGCTCTGGAGTTGCCACTGTCACCATTAAGGAGCTTTGCACTCAACCAGAGTTGAAGACCACAAAGTGCTGCAGGAATAATATTATCTCTAACCTCACCTTAGGGTTAAGCTGTGGTACATGCCGTTGTGTTTGCTATTACTGTTGTGTTTTGAATAGTGCCTCTTATGGTAGGAAGATATGGAGTATTTTTTCTTAATTGCAAGAACCAGTCAAGCCAAGAGCCCAGAGTCAGATCTTGTGGGGTCCCTTCCCACAACAGTAAGAAGCCACTCCCTCATCCTGGCAAGCCACTCAGCTACTCTGTCCTTCCCACACTGAAACTTATACACTTCCTCACCACATCTGAGCTCCATCCTGAGCTTCCCACTGGGATTAGCTTCTCACATGCTTGCTCTCTTTTACTCTCTCTTCCAGTATACACAATTATTTGAATTTTCTAACAACACACACACGTTATTATATATTTAAGAGAAGGTAACATCAAAGAAACAGAGTTTATACTGAAGGCAGAAGGTGATGAGGTATTTCCTGGGGAAGTTCATGCTACGGTCTTAAGGCTGCTAGGTACTGTTGTTCTGAGGAGTTAAATTTTTGGTAACCTTAGTAGTCTATGTTAGTTTATGTAATGTGTGATTTTCTTTATCCAGTGTTCAGTATGCAGTATGAGTTATATGGCTGGGATTTGTATGGCAACACAGTGACAGGAGAGCAGAATACAGATTGTAAATTTATGGTACATAAAAGTTTCTTAAGTTCCCAGTTGAAAAGACTGGGAAAAAGTGTTCTGCAGCACAGCAGAGATGCCCTTTGATGTCCCAAGGCACTTTGCTTAACCCACCTTTGTCAGCTTTTGCTGTCAGGCCAAAGATCATTTCCCTTTGAATTTGTACAATAAATCAGTAATACATAAGTACCAGTTAAGATGCTAACACAGTATAAATATTTACTGCTGTTACTGGGTTTGAGAGACAACTATTAAGTTTGCAGCTATGAATAGCTGAAACTGGAAGATGTCTTGTGACTGCTGAAAGGTCCAAGATGTGGCAGAAGAGAAGGCAGGAAAGATGAGAGAGATCCTGGACTTCAGCAGAGGTCTGGAGTGAAGGCCCATCCAGGGAGTCACTTAGATAGTACAGACTGTCAAGAGCCAGGACCTGACCAGGAGGCACAGGAGAGATGAACAGGCAGAGAAAGGGACACTAGGCTCAGAGCATGGAAAATACCAGGAAGAAAAGAGAATGAAAAACAGGAGTAGGTAGAAGCAAAAGCAGTGCAATACTAAAGCAAAGAGCATCATTCCATAAATGACCAGGTTCCAGGTACTTCATTTAGTATAGGATGAAGCCATTTGTGAGGAAGGGCATGCAGGGATGTACAGGCTGAGGTAGAGTGAAAGCATTTTAGCATCACAGCAAGGGGGAGTTTTGTAATCCTGCAAGATATTTCACACAAAAAGACTATACCAGTAAGAGAATTGTCCAGTACATGTATGCTTCTACCTGGCACAGTTTGAGGGACACACAAGGAAACCATGAAACAGAACAAGCCCTAGAAGGAGCCAGATGGAGCTGCCTTGTTAGAGAGCAAAACAGAGGAGCCCTGGGAATAACACAGGGAAAAAGCAAAAGGAAGCTGAAAGCCAGGAGGATTTGGAGGACACGTCCAAACTGAGATTCAGAGAGCTTCTGCCATGTACCCAAATGACTTGTCACCAGTATGTTTGGGATATTTCCATGAAACTTATTTCTTATGAGAGACTAAGGAACTGCTGGCCTGGATCACACTCACAGTCCAGTGCCTCCTGTGGAAGGACATCCAGAAGCCATGGGCATGGAAGTAAAAACACTAGGGAAGCTGACATTAAGGAAAAAGTGTTGCAAGGAAAAGTTTCCCCAGGTGCAAGGTGACATTCTGCCCTATGACCTCAAAGTTTAGATCCTTTCAATTGTTTAACTCTAGAATAGAAGTGGTCATTATCAGTTTGTAAATAAACGTTTAATCTTCATATTTGAAAATCTCTTAAACCGAGCATTACCACTAATTACTGCACCAAATAAAATTTATTTTAAAGTGTAGAAACTATGAAGTATATGTATTGTTATTTCTTCAGTGTCAGGAATTACCAGGTTTCTCCTGGTTTCCTGTTTCAAAGTTGCATTGTTCTAGCTGAAAAAGAAGTTATTTCAGGATTAGTTGTAAAAAACATTTGAGATGATCCCTGACTGAGCTGTAACCTAGCACTGTTTCCACAGAAGTTTCTGCTGACGTTATGTCATGCTTTCCTTTTATTTTTTAACATATTTTCTTTTTCTGGTAAGAGATATACCAACAATTCACACTGATATTAAATT
Organism: Xenops minutus; assembly: GCA_035221455.1. Lineage (NCBI taxonomy): Eukaryota > Metazoa > Chordata > Aves > Passeriformes > Furnariidae > Xenops > Xenops minutus. The sequence continues at coordinate 14,396,310 of JAWWEE010000074.1, forward strand.
TTCCTGGAGATACTTTGCTAATGCTCTGCGTGGAGATTTTTGATTCTTGTAATTATCTATGAAGATTTTCACCTCATGCTGTTATTTTTCTTTAATTTGGCATCTACATTTGGGAAAGAGCCAAGGGAGGAAGTGACAAATCTATCAGCTTAAGACGGGAAACCCTGTGATTTCAGAGCTGCTCATGTCTTGCTAGAAGTTGCTTTTCCCTTTGGCAATTTTATATTAACAATCTTCCATGGGATTGTTTCTTCATTCACATCATTAAAATGTACCATCAAAATATTTGTTCATCAAAAACTGACTGGAATAAGTTTCATCTTGCCTGCTATATACTTCACCATGTTTACACATCACCCAAGACAGCAGACCTTAATAGGACATGGGGGCATGACTGTATATTAAACATAACGTAGTAATACAGCTTTACAGAAAGAATGAATCACTTGTCTAATTGCTATCCTGCTTATAAACTATTTTGCCTGAAAGACACTAAGTCAATCACAAATACCACCTTTTATGTGCATGTTTCTAACATATTTTTGTAGGATCTTTCCTCCTTTGCCTGAGGCACAGTGGAAACAAGCAGCAGTCGCTCACTGCAGCTCCTTCTCCATGAAAAAACCTGTGTATTTCAGCATCAGAGAATGGGGAGTTTTCAGTTTGCTTCTCTTGGTAGTAACTCTCAGGGTCTTGAGATACTTATGACAGTAGAAAAGTGAGAATAATGGCACTGATTAAGTTGTGCTTAGCAAAAGCCCTGGACAGAGACTCAGAGTAGCAATACCAACATTGCAAAACAATATAAATACCAGTGTGATTAAAAAGTCTCCCTCTAAAGCAAACAAGTCAGAGCACACAGAAGGAGTGTTATATCTAATAGCTGCCCAAAGTTGCACAATATCTAACATCTCCCATTAGGAGGTCTCACCATTCCTCAGGCCTCCACCAAGCAAAAGGCATTTTAGTCCCTGGTCACTGGTCCCAAGAGGGCTCTGTGCCTCTGTGTGTGTCCTCTAACTCCTGCTGCATTGCAACACTAACAGGGGAAGGCACAAGGATGTGCGTGATCAGCAGCAGAGTCTGAAGCTGTCCAAAAGCAAAGGGAGATTAGGATGAGGGCTGCATTGAACTAGAGCCAACCAGTCAAACCATGGTACTTACACAGTAAATAACTGTGATGACAACTTTGCTCACCTTTCAGCACTAGTCCCTTTTAAACAATTCTGTAGTATCTTGTGCCCTTACTACTAACAACATATCATCATGGGTGTTGACATTTAACCTGTTTGTCAACAGATCCATTTACATCTCATTTCACTGGCACTCCATGCAAGAGGCAGCGAGTGAAGAGCATTTTAGCACAAGTGATGAAAGATGTCATTGCTGGTGCCCTTTGCGCTGCCTGCACTGTCATGAAGTATAGTGACCATTAGTAACAGGGATTTGAGTGTAATGTCTGCTTTCACCCAGCGAGGTCAAAAATTTATGGTTCTGACCTTTTCTCTCCCATCTCGTGTTGGAGTGGGCTTGGATCATATTCGCGAGGAATAACATAAAATCTAATGGAACTGGTGCAGGTTCAATGTGAAGTGATGCAGAGAAGGGATTCCATCTCTCCCTAATAAAAATTACTTCAGTGACTTTAATAACAAAGGCCATAAAGTTCCACAAACTTTACAGTAAAGCTTGTAAGGGTGCTAAGTGTTTAAAGGTGCACATAAGAGAATGTGATTATTCCAAGACTTTCATTTATTCTTATCATTCTATGGTTTGTCAAATGTGTTGCTCAAGGTCTCAAATATGTTTCAAGAAAAGAAAGTCTTGTTAGGTCTGTTAAACAGGTCTAATTTCTAAGTGTTGCACTCTTAGCAGGCTATAAACAACTTTGACTTTATTTGGGTTGGTCACTTTGCACAGGCAAGCTGGAGAGACACACAAGCCTTCATGCCACATTCCACTAATCTGACCAAGCTGGTTCAGTCAGACTGCTGTTTGTGCTGACAAGCCATGGAGGTTCAATGGACTCTTACGCTTTTCCCTGATTCTTATTTTTAAGGCCAACCAGAGTTGAACTATTTGGCTGAGTCATTTTTCAGCACCAGAGTCCTCTGACGTGCACAGCTGCTGTACAGTCTCCAGCACTCTCCTCTCGCCCTGTCACCAGCAGCTTGGCACACGAGTAGCAGCAGTGCTGCTCACACCAGTGATGGAGGACACTGCCCAGCCATGGTGGGAAGGGGTATTTTAGGGACTGTTGGCTCCTCTCTCACTCTGCGTGACAGACGAGAGTCACAAAGTTCAGCCAAGATCAGTCCTGCTAGTGCTTAGGACTGGGGATTAGCTCAACCCATTGCAGACGTGACGGCTCAGTGAGAAACAATTTTCCAAATAACAGGTTGCTCTGCGGTCTCATTATCTGGAATGGCTTTTCTTTCCTTTTTTTTTTTTTCCCCCCCTCCGTTAGTTTTGGTTTTTTTTCCCTGCAAAGAAGGTCAGTGCCAGTCCAGCTGCTCAGACACACACATCACAGCTATGCAGAGATTCAAACTGTATCGTCTGTGATGCTGTAGTACAGCTAGCATTGTGCATTTCATTGTGGTACAGTTTGGTTTACTTTTAATTTATTTTCTTGATGTTTTCAAGAAAAACAAGACACCACTTGGACAAGGGAAAATTTAGAGCAGCTCTGGACACTCATAACGCATGCTGATATGAGAGATCTGCAGATATCCTGCAAATTTTTTGTGCTGATGGTTTTTTGGCTTTGTATCTGTAGATGCTCCCCCTGGCTGCAGTACACAAGCTGAAGCAAATGTAGCCTTCCTCAAAAATAATCTTTCCCAAACTTTCTGCTGGGATGCATAACTTCATCAGTTCCCCAAGTTTTAGATCTCAGTTTGGGACTTCTGCCAGAAAGTAATGTTTGTTTGCATTCAACCTGTCTATTTTAGTGTGCATACAAGCTGTCCTCACTCTCAGAGACTTCAGCAAGAATTGTTCTTTAACACTGTTTTTGGAAATATCAAGTCACATGTAAGCTATGACATAGATTGTTATAGTTATATGCATATTTTTAACACATTTGAGAACTGAGCAATTAGTACAAACACATTTTGTTTCCTGTTAGCTAAATCCCTTGGTATCTAGCATGTCCCCTCTCCAGCTCTTGTAGTCTAGCAGAAGATATAATTTGTACCAGCCCACCCAGGGCAAGGGAGCAAGAAGTAAGTTAAATGTTGCCTATCTCTTCTTGCTGCTTCTTACTGCTACAGTGAACTTTCTCCCTGCTGTGCAACTTCATGTCCAAATTTCCTCCCCACCACCGCAGAATGCTGCAAGTACTAACTAAAAGAAATACAGGGATAAAAACAAAGAGAAACCGAGCAGATAAATAGTAGTTATCAAGGGTAACAAGACAAATAGGAATAGCTGTTATAACATGGGTTCTAACCCCAGCAACACCACAGAAACAATATTATATCCAGTAATGTTCCTTGTCAACCTTAACTGATTATAAACACCTCAGCTGCTCCTTATACAGATAGTTTAAATTCACTTTGTAAAACCACGAGACAGATACACTAAACACCTACCACTGGCCATCTGCTCCTCATTGTTGCAGCTCGTGACCTGCCTTGCATACCGCTGTGGTCCATTATGTCCATACTCAGCCCTTCCTCTCTGGTCAAGAATGCAGGGCCATGGAGACTCTCCTAACTCTGGGGCACATTCAGCTATGCAGGTACTTTACCAGGATCAGTGCAGAAGCATGTTGTTTTTGTTACTACAGGTGGCCAACACTTTTCCAGGCAGTCTAACACCTCTGGGAAAGCTGCACTTTTAATACCACTCAGTTTTCACAGTGTTGGCTTTATATGGAACAAATCTGATACTAGAAACCATAAGAAACCAGAATATTTAAAATTTTGCTATTCCTATAGTACCACTAAATTGAGCCCTATGCTTCTGTTCTTTGAGGTCTCCCCCCCCAACCTGCTGAGCCTGGGTACCATGTGAGGCTTAGCCTGGCATGGGAGCTACACCCTGGTAGTGGAACAGGCATGTGAGCCACACCACCTGTATGTTGGCAGAATATACTTACCCAAATGCCTAGTTTCCAGCAAAAATAAGGCTCAGTTTTGGTTAGTTTCTCTGTGTTTCTTTTTCATGTAAAACAATTATTTTTTTACTTCATTATTTAGATTGTTACCTGCTTGCTGAATATCAGCATTTCAAAGCTCCACACTAGCTGCAGGACATTACCACTAGTACCAGAACATGACACAATGGTCAGAAATACAATCCTTAAAGCATGGGTTACCCCACTGAATATTTTATGCTTTTTGTTTTGGTTTTTTGCTTAGCAATTAGAAAGTGCCCCTTGTGTTTCAACAGAATTGTTGTAGGAGGACACTCTACCAAAAAAGGCAAGAAAAGAGCTTTCATTAGAGTCAAGAGTTCTCTTTTTAATTTTCTAGCAATGACAGTCATTGGAGTGTTTCAGAGGTAGGCAATCTGGAGTTTGGTTAATTAGGAATGAAACAAAATCTACAAGTGACAACTTGTTTTTGTAACAAAAGGTTACCTCAAATACAGGAAACATTATGCAATAAACTTCTTCTGTTTGCATTTCAAAATTGTTGCTAAAATACCGCTTCTCAGTACTTGAAAATACCCCATGCCTGTCTTCCTCTCCTGCATGGCTTTAACAAGGGATCAGACTTCTCAAACCTGAGCTGCCATGCATGTTTGCCGGTGGTTTCTCCCCCTTTCATTGCTGATCTGAAAGGAAAAGGTGGAGCAGCTGGGAGAAGCCAGCTCTGTCCCACTCCCCCAGCCACCGCCAGCCGAGCCCCCAGAGCAGATTATTTTCTCATTGCTGCATGACTAATATAACCACAGGCACTTGAAGTGCATGAGAATTTTTCCAAGCAGTGTTCAAAGGGCAGCAGCAACCTTTCTTCTGGGGAGGGTCTAATGACACATTTTCTATTATTTTTGCTTTCAGTAAAGAGTTTGCTGACACATGACAGGCCCCAAACCTGGCACTACTGGAAAATGTCTCTTCTTGAATCCTTTGTATGCTTTGAATTTCACATCACAAGGGCCACATTGGTAGTAGTGACAGTCCAGGCATTTTTTGGGGGCGTGTTCTCTAGTCAAGTTTTGCCAAAAATGGCTGAACTCATCATTTCATGGCTGCTGCACAAGAGCTCACAAGACAGAAGCCTTGCTGGGCTGTGCGATACATGCCACAGTACAATACTGGCAGCATGTGGTGGCAGCTCACAGGGTTGGAAAAAGTAATTTTAACTCTTGCATGTGCTGACATTGCCTTTTTGTGTTGTCCTCTGGTTATCCAGGAGCCTGCAAGTCCCTGAGCAGGGTTAGCCAGCTCCCTGCTGGGACCCTCATTAGGAGCAACTGAGGCATTGCTGTTTCTTCTGTGCCTCTTTTTACATCTGTTTCTATGTTTCTGAGAAGCTTTGCCAAAACCCCCCCAATTTATTTAGCTCTCACATCTGATTTGATTTGAAGCTTCTCAGCCCCTCATTCTTGGGTCTGGCCAGATCACTGGAGCAGAAGTCACAAGATTTCTTAAAAAGAAAACAACAGTGAAAAAGCTGATTAAACAAAACTGTTGAAAATCCTCAAGAATTAATTTACAGACTAGATGTGATAGCTTTCCAGAATGGCATCTTTCCAACTGCAGTGTCCCTAACATTCTAGTCAATGATGGGACAGATTAGGCACTGAATTCCTGACAGCTGCTACACTGAAGCTTTTTTATTTATGATAAAATTTGCAATTTAGTAGGCTTTGACCATTCCTTTGAACTTTAGAAGGTCATATTGCCTCATTCTAACAAGTTTTCACCTTGATGAATAGCTGTGTGCTGATCAAAATCTACATGATCCCAGCAATAAAACCTTTTACTTAAGAGTGTGACCCATGTGTACTCCAGCTACTAGAGGTTAGGTAAGCAGAGAATGCAATTACACTTCAGCATGAAAAGAAATGCAGTGCTGGGCCAGACCAGGGGGTGTGAAGTTTTGAATATTTCAGTTCCAGTACTCTCTCACTGAAAGCTGGATTAAAATCCTATCCCAGCCGCAAAAACTGAACAACCAATTAATTATTAACATTGTCTCAAATGAGTTCTAAATAAAGGACAATGTGGCTGTCTTCAAGACAGATATTTTAGGTATGAAACTCAGTTTCATGTTGGAGATTCTCCACTCTGTGGGGCCAGACTGGCTGCTGGCACACAGCCTTGCCATCCCAGGGGGAACTCAGTTATGCTAAAACCAGTGAATGATGCTACTAACATTAGCCCATGGCTGATGTCTGCAAGAAAGGAGCACCACTGGCTAGTCCATAAGACCAGCATGTCAGTGAGTCTTACAGAAATACTGCAAAGTCTCCACAGCAGTAAGAGTTAAAACAAACTTTTAGATGTAAATTCTCTATTGCAGCAACAGTGTGTGGCTACAAACCCAACTAGTGGTGGGTAAAAGTCATAGGTCAAAATCAGATCTTTATTATACTTTTGAAACAAATGGAATTCATGTTTAAGCTTTGATGCCTAATTTCTGCAAAGTTACTCTCTAACGAGCTCCACAATGTTCGCTCCACAATATTCACTCCACAGTAAGGAAAATAACCCCATCTTCAGTGAGTAAGGAGAAAATTTCTTCTAACTGGCTCTCCAAGTTTTGCAGAACAACTCACAGAAATTGCAGTCAGTAATTGTTCAGATTGTAAACTGAACCCTTGGTCCAGTTTATAACTGGATCTCTGGGATAAAAATACAGATTTAAGACAAAACTTTCAGTAGGAGGATTGTTTGGTTTGACTTGTTTCCTACAGAGGTCAAAGAAGGGCAGGTTTTTTTATTACAAATCTAAATGTGTACCAAGTGATGGTTAAAATAGGAAAATACCCCAGGAGCTCTGGCCGCTCTGCATAGGTGCAAATCTGTAATTCAGCTGAATTCATACCAGAGCTATATTAACCTGAGTGCAGGTCAGCATGTGGCAGGCAGGACACAAGGGCAGAGTGGGGCAGGAGAAGAGACTTGTTAAACCCTGAACTTGCAACCAGATCTCTGTCAGCGGCTGTTCAAAGCCTGTAGAGACTGCGGGCAAGCTGGGGGCAGGCAGGGCTCTGCGCTGGCACAGGCGGCCGCTGAATCAGGGCCTTGTGCACTGATTTATTTTAGAAAGTCCAGGACACAGTTACTGGACAGCCTAAACATAGCTCTACCAAAATGGAAAAACAATCTGGATTCAGCTGAGCACCGTCAACAAGCGTTCTCACACCTCGGAAGTCAGGACATGCTGCACAAGGTGTAAAAGTCAGCTCTTTGTGGGGGCAGCAGAAGGAGGAAAGTAGCCAAGGAGGGAGAACAGACCCCGAGCAGAAGCTGGGTCCCCTCTGCAAACACAGCAACAGGTAGATGCAAGAGTCTGCAAAGCAAGCTGCCTTCTACCAGAGCAAGAAACAGGAATCCCACAAAGACAAAAAAAATTCAAAAAAGTAGAGAAAGCAAATGGTAATTACATGTTTCTAGAGCTCTTGTTCTCCAAAAACTAACTTTGAAGCAAGATGTGGAGGAAATCTAATTTTTACTTATGTAAGCAGTTCTTGGACAAATGTCTTCTCCTCCCTCCCCCTTCACTACTTCCCTAGAAATCCCCTTCCTTACTCACACACAAACAAGGCTGTTGCCATAGAACTCTTTTTGACTCCGTTAAAAAGCGATTCAAGAGGATCACCCGGTGGCTGAACTGGCTTATGCTGAGTGTAAGGCAGGAGAAAGCAGGCTCTCTGGTGGCTGAGGGAGAGCCCCAGCTCTCCTGTTACAGCCTGCCAATCTCGGTCTCTGGTTTTGCTCAGAAAGTGAAGCTGAACAGGAAATTATTGTGCTGTGTGACACAGAGAAATACATTATGCAGTATTAGGAAGATTATGTTTATGAAATGTTATTTTTCCACTTTAACAGTTAAAACCTTTGGACTTGTTTTCTTAACATAATTTTCATTTTCTGCAGCTATCTGTGTTTTAATGCTCTCCTCCTCCAAAGGAGAGGATCCCCTCCACTTGCACTAATGCATAAGCTCTGTGTCTTCAGAGCAGCCCCAGGGCCCAGGGAAGGGAAGTCCTGATGCATGCCAAGCATGTGGGGAAACCATCCCCTTGTGCCTCTTCATCCTGAGCAATGCCAGAGCATCAAACCAGTCTTCTGCACACAAGAGAGGCTTCAGGGACCCAGTGCAAGGAGCGGGTGGGCAGGCCTGTAAAGGAAGGGGCTAAGTGGGCCCTTCCTCCAGTGTGTGTAAATGTGGTCTCGCCTCCTTTATCTTTCAGAAATGATCTGTGGCAAAGTGATGGCAGTACAAGGGGCCCAGTGACACTGAGACTGCAGTATAAAATAATTCATCCCTTTCCAAGAGTAAGGCTATAATAAAGTATACACTGCTCAGCACACTGTAAACATTAACAACCTTCTTTGTAGCCTCTCTGATGAGCCTCTTCCAGCTACCCGTGTGCTGCAGCAGCCGCTCAGCATTGCCATTGCAGATATCTGCCCTCCCAGGAAGGCTCCCCAAGTTAAGGGTCGCTCTTGCCACAGAGAACTTTCACTTCTCACAGTTATTAGAGACAGAAGCTGCCCAGCTCCCAAGGTGCCCCAGCAGTGATCTTGCCCCACTGCCCTTTGTTGCTTCATGGCACTGGCCCAGTCATGGCCAGACAGGTGCCACCACAGTGGCTGTGCTGCTGTAGGCACTAAGCAGCTGTGGGCTGCCCCTAGTCCCACTCTGCTAGGCACATGCTCCCTCAGAGGGTCCCAAATGTCCCTTTGTTAACAGAGTGGCAAGGGATAGGACACAACATCCTGCCTTCAGTGGGAAGTGAAGGACAGACGGAAATTGGTGGGGTCTGCCCGTGGGAAGAAGGGAGGATGACACAGAGGAAGGAGTCAGGTCTGATGGGGTGGGTGGGGATGCCTGGAGAAGGCAGAGGACAGCCACATCCTCCCCAGCTCCCCTGGGGGATGGCAGCTGGCTGCTTAGCTCCAGCTGTGGGGTCTGAGGGCTGACCCTGCCCTGGGCTGAGCAGGCTGCAGTACCCAAGGTGCTGGGTTACCCTATGAGGAACAGGATGAAATCCATCTCTTGATTAGCTGCTGGGTAATTAGCCTGTTGTACTCTGGGTGACACAGGGGTACTACAGGAGATGGAACATCTGGCTGTGTAAGCAGAGGCTCTGCTGCTATGCAGGACGTGACACAAGGCAGCCCAGGAGGTTTGCACTGGGGTGGGTATTGGCATCTCCTAGCCCGGGGGCTTCATTTGGTAGCTTCAATATTAGTTGACATATTTTTGTGTTATTTTAAAACACACCCTGAAGTTCAATGCAAACCACTGTCACAGGCCTGAAGCTGAAAGTCAAGACAGGGCTCATGTTGTATCGCGTGTGCATGTGGATCTAATTATTGTGGGGGACGGGGGAAGGGAGGCATTAACAAAATAATCTTTCTCTGCTGAGGCTTATAGAACTCCCAAGACATTGTCTGAGAGAAGTATCTGACATTTTCAGAGTGTTAAGGCTGTGGATTTTTCATATTTTTTTAGAGCTAAACATGTGGAATGCATACAATATATTTTTCCATCCTAATTAGCATTTTCATTGGCTAAACTGTGCCTGGCCCTGATAGTTCTAAGAGTCTCACTGATTCCACATGCCAGGAGGGCTGCCAAGGAAAACAGACACACAAAGACAATGCAATTATGCAGGATTTTAAGCAGCTTCCACTTAACCAGTGAATGGTGTAATAACTAGTCTAAAAGCTTCAACCAGCCTTTGATGTAAAATTTGACTGAGAGACAGAGAGAGAAAGAGGGAGAGGAAAAAGCCCAGAACAGACTTTGCAGACTGGAGCTGCACAAAACCTGCTGATCAAACAGTTTGATTAGTTGAATGCCAAGATCTGAATGCAAAAAGACCTGATACTCGGTTTGAAAGTTGTTTCCTTCCCAGATGAGAACTCAAAAGATCACCTATCTGATTGGTCTTTAATTTGCAATATTGATGTGCCAAGCTGCTCCCACTCACCGTAAATCAAGGTAACTGCCAGCATATACAGACAGTCACTCACTTCATTTATTACACAGGAAAGTGTGTCCATTTTGCAAACAGAAGTGGCATTTTCCTTGCTTGGTGGCACTAAGTGTCTTACTACATCAGGACTGTCAGGGCCAGAGACTTACTGACAGCTTGGGATAAAAGTGCCCAGTGCCCCATGGCTCTAACTCAGTGAAAGCCAGACTGATGCAGACATGGCCACTTATATATCTTTAAAGGACAGAATATACTGCAGTGATGCCAGAAATTCTCAGGTGTTACTTATCTGAGAAACGACGTGTCTAAAAGGGAAAATAAAAGAATTTTGGAAAGCTGCCCATATGAAATGTGAAGTGCTTTGCTGCCTTATGGAAGCAAGCAGGGTAATCCTGAGGAGTACACCTTCCCATGCCCGCTGGGATGCAGCTGGCCTGTCACCCTGCTAAGACAGGCCAGAAGCTCAGGAGAAGAAAAGCAAGAGATACCTGTTCCATCAACCACAACAGCACTTCACTGGCAGCTTTCAAACAGCTAATCAAAAAGAGCAAGCACAGGCTGGTCTACCATTTGAAACATGTTGTTGCATTTGTGTGTCACTGTCATCCATCCCCTCATGCTCCAAAACCCATGGTGTGCTTTTCAGGTGGGGCACTGGAAAAGTTACTGCCTGTGAAGCTGTGCAGAGCATCATGCAATGAGGTAGCCCTGTATTGCAGCACTGCCTTTCTCAGGCCAGAAGCTTTACACTGGATTTCAAAATACTCAAAATACTGAATCTTTCAGGCTCTGCTCTGTCTGAACTCTTCTTGACCTGCTTGCAGTTTTGTTTTACTTTGTTTTGCTTCATTTAAATGTGGCACTAAGCTCTCTAAGTCACTGTGTGTGCAAAGTTACTTTGCTTTACTATTGTATATCTTTGCATGCTACAACCATAGTTTTACAGAGACTGTAGTTATTCTGTGCAGAATGAGCTATTTTTGATTAATATAATAATGCATTGTAGGAACAGACAGGTCTGCTGTCTGGTGGAGACAGAATTAGGCACCGAGGAGCACAGGTATGGGATGGTGAGAACTGTGACACAGGCTGGTGCTGGTGATCCCAGAGCTATAAACATGTCTTTTTTCAATAAAATTCAAGTGAAGTTCAATAAAAGTGGAGCTGGACAAACTTGGGTTTAGGGTAAAATGAGAAAAAGAAACAGTACTCAACATATGTAAAAGGCACCCTGTATGGTAAATTCCAAAGAAACACAGAGTTGCAGATCAATGCAGAAAGAGAAAGGTGTAAAAAAACAGGTTAGAAAACTTATGACAATTACTCCAAGTGGATCTTAGGTCGAGAAGGGAAACACCATCAGCCTGAACATCATGACCCTCCTCACAAAGCACTCCAGATGTCCCTGACTCACTGCAACACTCCACCCTCACCAGAATGAGGCCATCCACCTCAGAGTGTGAAGAAGCAGCCTGGCACCGGGAAAGGGGGTAGAAATGGGAGGTGTGTGAAACAATTTTAACTGCACTGTTATTCTTTTTCTGTAACAATTAGATCTAGATTAGCAGTGATTCTTGAATTACTGTTAAGGTTTACAGTAGTGTAAGGTGAGCTTCTCCATCTGCAAACAAGATTTTTAAAATAAACATATCTGAAATTAGTTAGATGTGGTGACACAAAAAGGATAGAGAGGCTCTGGATACGAAAGAGTCTACTGATCTCTGATCTTCTGTGGGTTTGCTCTGGCTGTCACAATTCCCATGACTGAGATGTGGTATGGGGTGACTTCTGGTGGTCAGATGAGGCACGGCTGGGAGCTGCAGAACACAGTGTGTTCCTGGGTGAGGGACAGCTATTTTGGCAGAGTGGCAAGCTTTCTCCCACCACGAAGAAATTGCTGCCTTTCCCAGGAAAGGGAACACGAATTTCCTCTGATCCCATCAAGGAAACAAGAATCCTGGGACAGATGAACTGCAACACACCCCGTTTGTGTTAAAATACTAAAGATCAGGCCAGAAAACACTGTAGCCAAATTGATTTGGAAGGGCCAAGCTGGATTAATGAGAAGGAGGCTAGTGGAGGACGGTATGTGTATAATTTGTAACTTAACCCAGGCTGCAGTGATATGGAGACACCAGCTGTCATACCCTTCATGGATGCATAGAAAACATTTAATATGATTTAAGAGGACTATTTGTATCAAGTGATGTTGAAGTTTGTTTTTCACAAGACCTTTGCTGATAGTGTTTTCTTTATAGACCTTCCCAATCAAAGTGTTGCCAAAACTCAGCAGGATGCAATTTCTTCTCCATTTTCCCTGTGAAATGAAAACCAGTGCAGTTCTATGGGGCTAATCACACTAGCAGGTATCAAGTCTTTAACACTCTGTAATCAAGTCCTTTTTGTTTTTCCCCATAAATGAGGAAAGAGGTATTTGCAGCTTCTGGGTTAAGACACCTGGGAAATACCAGCTGTGAAAAAACAGAGGCTTTGGAGGAGTGGGAGGCCAGTGTTCAATGCATTATCATCTAAACTGCATCACACAGAGCACTGACTACCAGTTCTGTAGTTCAGAGCTTTTATGAACTCCTGGAGCTGCAATGTGCTTTGAAAACCTAGTTTTTTGATGGATATATCTGGATACCAAATCCAAGTCAGCCTAACCAGCTCAGTGGAATTAAATTTATGGACATCATCCAGCTATGAATCCATAGAATCACAAGACTCTGGTAAGTCTTTAGATGGGACATTTTCAAAGGCCATTTTTCCAATATTAGATTTTTAGTCTGATTCTCAGACCTTTTCCACCTGCTTTACAGATACAGAGAAACACTGGTCTTTACTCCAAATACCTTATTTTCTATGCACACAGATCCCATGCACGCAAGGCTGATGCTAGAATTAATAGTCTACTAATCATACCAGCTTTTATTTTCTACATATGCTGATGCCGTATTTCTGCAGCCAAGTTATCTACAACATCATGGATAATTTTGTCTGTTTCTAATTTTCAAGTAATACTTGGAAAAGAAATAGATTTAATCAGAAGAACCTGACATTATTCTATGGTTTTGTTCCTGTCATTGCTTTCGTGGTTTAAAGACATTCCCACTGCCTTACTTTCAAACTCTTCATAGAGATTGGTTTGGGTATACCCAAAATTTCCTGTCTCCATCATTATGACTTGGATTCACTCAAGAGATAAGTCAGTTTCCTCTTACTTACTGCAGAGCCTGGACTCCCGTGCTGCCAGCCCAGCACCAGGGCTGCTCTCACAGTGTCCAACCTGGTGTCTTGGACAGGGGCCACCAGGCAGGAAAGAGGCTGCTGTTGGGGAATATCCCTCTTCAAGCTTTTCCAACCATAGGACCCACTGCAGTGCCATATTGCCCTCCCAAAGCAGCTGGTGTCAGGGAGGGCAGGCACAGTGGCTCTCCTGTGCTGGCAGACAGAGGAGCTGGGAGGGTGCAGCATCCTGTGACACTGTCACAGTCCTTTCACAGGTTGGACCATGTGCTGTCAAAACAAAGCGCTGGGGAATGTTTGGCTGTGGTAAGTTTGCTTTCTCATCCTGGCAAGATAAGTCACAGAGCAGGGTGAGTTCATTATGTTTCATGTTTGTTGATATAAGCAAGACAGAATTAATGAAGACTGATTTTATTTGGCTGGAAAGGGATGAAAACCAGCTAATATTAAACACTACTCATGTGAAGCAGGGGCATTGATACTGAAAGAATTATAATGACTTAATGTGAACATTAATAAAGTGTTCATGAATAATACATATCTAATTATTACCTAGATATTGGCCGGCTGGAGCTCCAACCTTAGCCCATATTTCTCTGGCAGTATTTAACCTTGTCACTAATTTAAGAAATTAGAGGCACTAGAAATCCTAGCTGGAGGGAGAATATGAGTAGACTTCAAATATAATCCTTGTCCCATTCACTCTCTATTTCCCATTTGCTCGTATAAAGGAATGTAACAGATAAAATGAAGTCTATGAAACAAGTACGTCAAATGAAGTCTACACTGTGTCTATGGCCTCTCCATACAATGAGATGGACTTCCACCAGCCCAGCCCATGCAGTGTCCATAGAAGCTCATCAGAAGTGCAGGAGCTGTTTTTCCATGAGGCCACAAGTTCCTACAGCAGGTTTCCACTACTTCCACATGCTGTTGACACGGCCCACAACTGCATTGTGTCCAATGGAGCAGACAGTAAATTCAGCCCTTCTCCTTTGAATTGTGAGAGTTAATATTAGGATTCATTTAGAAAACCTCCCACTGCTCAGAATTTTCCAAGCAACGGATGGAGGAGGCAGATAATACTGTAACACCATCATCATAGGTAGGCTTCGTGAACATACAGAACAGCATAGAGCACAATCTCAGGAAGGTGGTGATCTGCCATCCTGAAGATGTGCCCTGCCCAGCGCAGCTGCGTTTTCAGCAGCATGACCTCGGTACTGGTGATCTTTTCCTGTTCAATGACAGACACACTTGTCACATAATCAGACCAGTGGATGTTTAGGATTGTATGGAGGCAGCGCTGACAGAAGCGTTGGAGGAATCGCAGGTAGTGGCGGTAGATGACACTGTAACACATAGGCTTGTAAATTGACACTTAGTCTGGACTTATTCCCTCTTTCCCTGTTGGCTGCTTAGGTAGCCATATCCATTTCCAAAACTCCATGCACTTCACAGGTACCTCCTGCGCCGATGCTTCTTGCAGACATGAAACCATGCCTTTAGCAAGAGTATTAATAACACAGGGTACAGCAACACAAACAGATTGCTCTGAATGAAGTGAAGGTGTGGATGTACAGTGTCAGTGTAGCTGCTAGTGTCAATTTCTCAGAGGGAACCTCTTGCCTTGGAGCAAATTTCCCTTAATGGTTAGGTAATTTTTCACTTACTGCAGGCTGTGAATGGGATCTTGCTGTGGAAAACATGTACATGTACATCCCCACAGTCACTTGTTTGTATAGCTGTACCTTTAGAAATAAGAGTTGCAACCAGAGTAGGGCTTGAAAAGAGCCCTGCTGCTGCCCAAACAATGTGTTCAAAAGACTTTCAAACACTGCTTCATGTGGGATTTGTTACTTGTTTTGCTATATGAATCACTGCAGCACCTGTTTCAGCCTGGGTCTGAAGCAGAGTTTATAGTTAAAAACACCATGCAGCTGTGATAAAATAACAAAGCAGTTCCTCTGACTAAAACTGGCTGCAGTCCTAGGGTCTTTTCTCTTACTTTCTCAGTCACACCCTTCCCTGAAATCTCCTCCTGGGTCATGCAGCTGACCCAAGTCCAGGGACTTTAATGGTTAGTCTATACCAGCAAAATGATTTTCCAGACCAGAACGTTTACAGTTGATATCTAGATAAAGAGTGACTCATTTTTGACTCATGAGCAATGCCTGATCTTACTGATGTGCCCCCAGCTGGTTTTCAGAAACTGAGCTATCAGGGGAAATACTCATCCTCAAATTCCCAAGCACCATAGATGATGTGTGGCTGTCACCAGAAGGCCGTGCCAAAGTGCACCCACATGTCTCTCCTCTGCCGTACCCCAAACCACTGTGGCCCTTCAGAGGCTGAAACATCTGCAGGCTTTCTGCTGCACGTGGGCACACACATAGGTGACAGCTGCTGGCTTTCTTCCAGCAGTTGTGAGCACACAGAGAAGGCAGCAAGAGAGGTCCTGTGCGCACAGCCAGGCACAGCCACCTCTCCCCTGCCAAGCAGTGCTGTGCAGGATTGTGCTTTAATTTGGGATTGGGGTAGGGCTAAGCAGATGGGACATTTTCTGCATAATGCATCTCTTTTCATCACTATATTGTGAAAGTAGGGGAATACATGGAAACATTTATTTGCAGCTACCCAGTTTGAAACTCCTGTCCAAGTCAGTCACTTTCACAGGAACAAAAGCAGTAACAAAGCTGGATCATTGACATTGTGCAGAAACCAAATTTCAGCAGATTGTGTTCAAAATGTTAATACTTTCAATATAGTTTTCTTCTTTACCAGTAGGAATAATCCATGTAACTTGGGGGAAGGAGATAGTGCAACACAGAAGAACTTTAGTAAGTCTCCTCAGTGCTCAGCATTCTCTCTTTAACAAGCTACGTGTCTGGTTTCGTCATCGATCCAGACACCACTCCACCTTGCAGTACACAAGAGTGCCTATGTGCTGCACTAGCTCTACTAAGCCAGCATCCACTTCACGTGATGAAAATCCACAGGAACAGGTGTCTCTAGGCCAAGCATTCCAGTAAGTGAAATTTATTATTTTAATATTTCTTTCTCCCATTTCTCCATCAAGGGATCTTCCATCACTAAATCAACATGACCCAGACTGCTGCAGGAAGACAGAAAACAGGACAAGTGCAGGCTGTCAAAAAACAAAACAGAGTCAAAGAGGCCCCCTGCTATATTGAGTTTTACTACAGGACCAAGGTGACTCATGAGAGCTACTCTGTGAGGACAACAGAAAAAGCAGGTAGCAAGAAAAGCTTGTTATTGGTGTCAATATGACAGGAATCGGTGGAAATCATCCTGATCTCTACATTAAAGATGGAAATCTAAGGTCCTGCACAGAACAAAATCTTAGGCAATCCCAGTGCCTTTATCACTACACTAGTCACAGAAGAGGTCAGGAGCATTTGAGGGTGAGCATTTCCTTTGTGCTTTGCCCCCTTCTCTGTTCCCAAGGCCAGAAACATAAGAACATCAAATACCACAGTGTCCACTGCAATTTCTCACTGCTAGAGAAGAGAAAATGGCTCGGCAACACCCTGTCTTAGGAATGGCCCAAATGTACTTTCCAAGAGAGAGGACAGAAATAGCACCTTCAGCCTTTCCACATCTACTGTCCATGTTGGAGCCACTAGACCTGCTCTTCCCTGTAAATGGCCCATCCAGCTTCTACATGATACCTGGAAGTGCTTTATTCCTAATAATGCTGAAGAAGTGCCTGATGGTATGCAGCGAACAGAAACAGGGTAAAATATGATCCAGAGGGTCTACAATCTAATTAAAGAATTTAATTCTTTATATACACTGTAAAACTGAAAATCCAGGGTAGGTCCATTTGAAAACAAAGCAAACTAGATGAATGTGAGTTGTTTCACACTGGGCTATGGGCATATTTGTGCAGAATATTGAACAAATAAATTAGTGGTTTCTTTTCTGATAATGTAAATACTCCCAAGAACACTGGAGATCCCAGCAAAGTCATCTGGACGGGGCTATAATGCAGTGCAGATGTGAAAGTGCTTGAAGGGAAAGAGGGAGCGTCCAAACCTTTCCCAAGACTCTCCTAACACCCTTATGACAGTGATCTGTCTCAATGTTGTTGTTGGCATGGCTTGCTCAGCAGCCATCACATCCCAGCTTCATAATTGAAGCTACAGGCCCAATTCATTAAAAGAAGATTTACTGGTGTTAGGAGGTTTTTGTCATAGATCATGTTTTCATAAACGGGGCTCTATAGTGCATTATGCATGTGATTTACAGAGGAAACAAAAAACTGAATTATGCAGAGAAATGCATGTGAGCAAAGTTCTTGGAGTGAGAATAGTTTAGTATGGAAACAAGACACAGATCTGGGGGAGAAGGAATTCAATCTCCTCCTATCTGCAGATGTCCCAGCAAGGTGCAACCACACTGGGGTTGTTGTGGTGCTCTGTGCACCACTATGTTCTTGCTACTGTCCCCTGTGCTCTGGCAGCTCTGGGGGAGGTGGCAAAGAACAGCTCACTGCCCCCTAAGTGTAGCCTCTCCTGTCTTGAAGAACTCCTTAGCTGAGACCCTGTAGGTGCCTTCTACATGTGTGACTTTTCAGCCAGACTTGCAAGTGCAGCCCAGCACAGCTAGCAGGGGGAACTACAGATATAGTGCAAGAAACATGCTAGACATCTGGGTATGGCATAATAAATAATGCTTAGCAGAGACCTCATCAGTGTGACCATTGGAGTCTTGGGCATGTCATGGCTCATCCCAAAATGGGAGCCATGCTCCCCAGTTGCTCTGCTCTTTTCATTGAGTTCAAAGGGAGCCAGGATGCTTATTGGCTCCAGTCAAGGTGAAGTCCCTGTGTGGGTCCTGATTTAAGCCTAATTGCAACCTTGAAGTCTCACTTGCCTGTGAGATAGAATGCAAATAGCATGGCTGTGTCCAGTACTGTCTGTACTGGCAGAAGCAACACGACTTGATCCAGATGGAAAAATCCTGAGGACAGACCAAAAGTCTAGTCCCCTTCCCCTTTACCCCTTCCCTTAAAGCAGTTTATGCCTATTAGCCTTTATGTCTAGAGTACAAAACAATTGAGTAAAACATCCTGTTCCTTTCCTGAACCCGTTAGATTTCTGTTATTAAAAGAGCAGCTAAATTATTTTATCAACAAAGTTTGGAAGCTTCTAATTTCTAAGAGATTAGTCTCTCAAAATTCATAGAAAGTTATAATGTAATTAACAAAGCCACTGAGTAATGTAAAGTCTAGTATTGGATCAGAAATGCTCAAAACCCATGACAGCCAGGAGTTAACAGACCTATAGAAGTGAACCAGGGAAATTGCTGTACGTTTTGAGTATGATGCTATTTTATAACTATTTTGCCCTTGCAGTATCTGATATGGTGCAGTGACCTACAAGTGACACGCAGTTCTTCCAGAAGGTGTCCTGTACACAACTACACAATTTCCCTGGCCAGGGGAATTTGTGCGTACAAATTATTTTCTGGAAGCATTCATTCACATCTTTACATGCAATTCACTTAGGGATATCATATAGGCCAAAAAAGTTTATTGGCTTTTTAATAAAAAGGAAGTGTGAAGTGAAGCATTTACTGCCTTTAATTTAAGTTGTTCATACTTGTCCAGCAATCAGGAGCTGGTTTCCAGAGGCCCTGCAGGTGTCCAAGTGCACATTGAATTTGACAGCATCTATTGTTTGTGCCAAGCAGTAGATTTTTAAGCAACATTTGGAAAAGTTTGCAGAAAAGGGAAATTTTGGTCTTGGGAGTCATCTTGCACAAAACTTGAAACTAAGTTTTACTTGCCCAGTGGGGGAACAAGGTGCAAACCCATCCTTATGAGTCATGAATTCATTCAACTCCCAGTGTCCAAATAGTGCATATTAGATATAGGCTGCTCTCAAATTGCTTTTGACTGAGGAGTTGTCCACTGAGAGTTTTGATGAAGCAAAAATGTTGTACATAGTCATAACTACTTTATGGCCAATTCACAAAAGGAAAAAAAAAAGAAGATAAACCATCCAAATACAATCTTTTTTTGCAAGAAGTTTATTCTGTTCTAATCACAGGGCAATACTCAGGTATATCTAATCAAACCCCACTGGCAAGCCATCAGCAATAGGACACCAAAAAAATCAGCCTTGATGCTTCAAATCCATGTTTTTAATTTTCAAATCAAGAACCATGTAGTGGAGGGGAAGATCCTGAATTTCAAGTGCAGGCTAGCTGACAACAAGCAGTTAACCTGGACA
Organism: Xenops minutus; assembly: GCA_035221455.1. Lineage (NCBI taxonomy): Eukaryota > Metazoa > Chordata > Aves > Passeriformes > Furnariidae > Xenops > Xenops minutus. Next base: position 14,415,944 of record JAWWEE010000074.1, read on the forward strand.
AAGTCCACAGCAGTCATTCCAAGGATCCACAGATGATGACTGAAAACTGTAGTTTCACAATACAGTTTCAGGGCTGGACTTTTTCAATGTTGGAACTGCAAAGTTATAAAAAGATTAAGAAGCCTGACTAATAACTGGCATTCCAGCTTGTCAGACTCATATTATAGCACATAAAACTTATTTTAGATAAGCAATCCAAAAGTTGCCAAGATGAGGATTCAAAAGCTCGGCGATACCAGAAATAAGGCCATTATGCTCTGTTTTAGCACTTTGAATGACACAGTCATATTCTCCTTCTGTGGCAGTCATCACTGTAATGTCTGGCCTCCACAGAAAACTATTATTTTCAAGACAGAGCTTGCCAGAACATTATTGTTGTGTTTGAAGTGAGTGTCTCTTGATTTTTCAGGATTTTTAAGCATGACACCTCATCTGTCCAGAGCACAGCTACCTCTGGCTTTCAGTGGTACCACCCACCTCTTCAAAGACTGCTTGAATGAAATGGCCTGCATCACCTGGGGACACAGGGACAAGGACAGTCCATCTTTCTGGGATGGTACTGTCCTTCCTATCCCCATCCTTCCCTGCTGCAGTAAGTGCTTCGCTTTCATTTCTGCTCAGTGAGGATGGACTCTGTGAGATTTTAAAGTCAAAGTCTAGATGTACCTTGAAAACTGCTCTGGTCTTTCAAAGGCTGTTCTTTTACTTCGTACTCTGCATTATAGTCAGTTCTGTTGTCACATTGTGAGCTCTTTTCAGACAGTAGAACTGTCATTTATCCCTCCACCCCTCTACCCCCCTTCCAAATGGGCATTCAAGAAATTCAGGCCAAGAGAAAAAAAAACATTTTCATCCTTAACTTGGATCTTGAAAGTAGCTTAAGCTGTCTGTCATGGAAAATCCTCTGTTGAAACATTTTTAAAAATTTGGCAAAATCACAAACAAAGAAGTCTGAGGTTTTATAAGAGGGAAAACTGTTCAACCGAAATAGACTTGCTAGATCTCTCCAAAATAGCACTTGATGTAAGATGTAAAAGGGTTTCTCCACATAGGGTTCAAAGCTAATAAGCTAAGGACTAGTGCTTTATAAAGACATAGAAGGACCACAGAGAATCCTCTACAACTTCCTCTAGACATTCACTGAGATTAGACTGACACCAAGAGTTGTACTGAACTAAATCCACAGCAAAAAAGTGAGAGTGTCTTCTTGGTTAATGTGACTAGTCAGTGTCTTCAGATTGAATCTCTAAAATTCTGTTCTACACTAGCAAGCTGTAAGACTAATTCATGGACTATAACTGGTCATGCATTAAATCAAGGTGACAAGAAATATTCATAAAAATCACCTGTCTTTCTACTGCAGAAGGCTTCTTCAGAAATGTTACTGTTCATTTGCAGAAAGCCCTATTTGGAAGAGAAAGGAACAGCATTACTTTGACACTGCCTGTGTGAGCACTGCCTCTCTTTACCTGTTTTTCTGAGGGCTAAACTGTGGGAACCAAAACAGTAACTCAAAAAGTGTTCTGATTTAGATACCTAGTGTTAGATAGATAAGGCTGAATATTTGTCATCCCAAATCCTGTTTCAGGTTCTTGGCTTTAAGCTCATCTCTATTCTTTTGGATTTAGTTTTCAGTGATACATGTTTTCCCTAAAGCCTTTTGCACTGCAGGAAAGAAGAGCCCCCTAAAGCTGGTTTGTGTAGATGTTTGAAACTGACTTACACATTAAAAGACAGACACAGCTGCAGTGAAGGGCGCGAGGCTTTTGATCTTACAACAAAAAAAAAGAAGAACCTGAGTTTAAAGAACATTCATTTTATGTAAATAAATCTGTGTAGAAAAACAGCATAAGAGAAATCGGTGCCCTTTAGAGACCCAGGAAAGCAGCTGGCCTGGCTCTGCAGGAAGCAGCCTGCAGGTGCTGGGAAGCGGCCAGAGGGTGAGATTCTCAGCTGTCACCCTCAGACCTGGCCTTTGCCACAGCAGAGCAGGAGGACGTGCCTGAGGAAGTGGTAGTTGTCCCTGAGAGGTGTTCACCCCCTCCTGTCTTCAAGTGCTTGAAGAGGGCTTCTTGGCTCTTTCCATCTATCACAAGCAAATTTCTATTAGGCTGAATGTTGTGTTTGTCTTTTTTTGTGTACAGTAAGACTTAATTTGAGAAGTGTTTGTTTGTTTGTTTGGAGGTGGTGGCTGGCTGGCAGCCTGCCCTCTAGAGCAGGCTGTGCTCTGACTTTGCTCAGTGCAATAAAAACTCAGATAAATGCTTCTGGAGACCTGCAAAGGAGAGACTGATCTATTACTCATTTGAAATATGAGTAGCTTCTATTTGCAGGACTTGTAACCTTTTCTGTATAGTTCTCAGATTTTTGATTCTGCTGTCATGACTATGGATTTTCTCCCTCTTCAATATCTTTCATATGAATATCTTGCTTTATCACAGGCAGTATTAGAAGGTGAGGGGAGAAGGGGAGACAAAAGGAATGCAATTGCCATATGTTTCTTTCCACCCAGGCAGATCTGAAGCGCTCAACTTTCATCTCCCTAGTCTGTAACACCAAAGGGATCAGTTATAGATAAAAAATGTTATGCTGTGCTGTGTGACTTGCAAAGGGCTGGCAATTCCAAAGACTGTGTAACAAGCCAAGACTGACACCATGCAGGTAATGTGATGGCACTGCCTGCCTTTTGTGTCACTAGAGAGGAAGAGGTGAACCAAGGCATCTGCTCATCTCACAGGAAAGAGAAGATATGTAGACAGATGGAAAACCAAACATTTTAAGAAAAACAGATGAGAAACAACTGGAGAACACAGTCATAAATATGTAGCATACATAAGATGGAGAGTACACAAAACCCATTGCCATGTTCACCAAACCTGTTTACATCAGAATCAAGGGTGAAAAATTACCTCCATGCTACTGTAGTCTCTAAACATTCCTCTTTCTTTCTCACAGTTCATCTTATGGCATGTTTCAATATAAATGTCTCTGTCCCCACAACAGAGGTTCACTTAGTTCAAAGGTTGGAGAAAATCGAAGGTAGACTTGGGATTAAGATGGATTTCAGGAAAAAAAATGGGGTTAATTTGGCAACATCTCTTTCAAACTTTGGAAAAAAAATGCTTAAGTGATGGATGAGGTTAATGAGCAGCTGAACAATTAATTGTTCCAGTCAGTGGGTGTTCCCAGTCATCCTGGGACCCAGCTCCCCAGGAAAGAAATGCCAAGATACAGCTTTCCTCCTTAAGCAGCAAACTAACATGCCTAATCCCTTCCCAGCTATTCTCTAGCCATCTCGATACAATCAACAATGAAAAACAAAGCTAACCTCTATAGACTTTTCCTCCCTTAAGCTATTTTCCATATAAGTGTGGAATGTCAAATTTGCCTATGCTGGCTCTGAAACCACAGGACTGGGACGGGCAATCAAAGTCAAATGGGATTGTGAATTACATGTTTGGGACTGAGATATCAAATGGTTGGGATTAAGAAAGCTATGGAGCATTGGCTGCTAGGGTTTGTTAAGTGGGAAGAGACTGTGCTCAAAGAAATTTTAGGGAGAACAGATTCTCCCTAATCAGAAGAGTTCAGCAGCCTGGAGTATCTAAACCCAGCCTCATAATTTGCGTATGTACCAGGCAGAGCAGAGAATGTGGCTGCCATGCCTTGGTTTGTTTTTTGGTTTTTTTTTAGATTTGTAGGCTATTTCTCAGTCTTTCCTTCTAAAAGTATCCTATTTTGTATCTAAAAAAAATGATATTTGGTAAGACTAGGACAAAGTGTGTTGTATTGGCTATTAGTTGGTGTAAACTGAATACTGGCATCCCTGTCTAAAAAGAGGAAGGAATTAAAACCACAGCATTTTAAAATTAAAATTAAAGGTATAAATGAGTGCAAGGTATAAACAAAAACAAGCCAGGCATGATACCAAGGACAGGGACGGGTGGCAATTGGAGAAAAGTAGGATGTTCTGAAGCGGTTTACTGAAGAGTTAAATGTTGATGATATTGTTTTAGACAAAGTGAGACTAAAGGTGTTATGTTCAGAACCAACAGCACATGGCAGTGAAATAGATGCAGATGTTTTCAAAGGTCAGTGGTAGCTGGTGAATGTGGTGACACTGCTGAGTAATTTCATATTTGTTTTGTGATCACTTCCTAACCCTGGGAAACCCTTCTAGTGTAGGTTTGGGTCCCCCTGCCTTTGGGAAGCTGCTGAAGCGGAACCTACATGTCTCAGGAGTGCTGGAGGGACAGACTGATTGATGGTAGTAGATGGATTACCCACCTGGAAGAGCAACACTAGGCCAGGTGCTGTTATGGGAGCCTCTGTAGATGTGACTGAGCTGCTGAGTTCAGGCACATCCCAGGTAGGCCTGTCCTAAGGAGAGTCACAATGGACGTGGTTTCAGGACAGACATGTATTGATACGTGCCTCATAGGTAAATCCAAGGCAGCATGAGCTCTAGTGAAACATTTTATTAATTGTCTCTTTCCAGGCCTGCCAAAGGATGCTTCTAACAGCATGTCATAGCCCCAGCTAGAGCAACAAGCCAGCATACCTAACATACCTGGGCTCCCTGCAGGTGTTCCTGCCCCTCGGAGCCCACCAGCCCCCACCCATCCCACCTGCCTCCCGCTCTGCCCTGTCTCCGGGTGCTCCCGCTGACTCCTCCTGCCCCGCCCCAGCTGGTTTGCATCCCCAGTGCCCCCACGGTGTCCCCTGTCACCTCCGCGGTGTCCTCTGTCACCCCCACGGTGTCCCCTGTCACCTCGCGGTGTCCCCTGTCACCCCACAGTGTCCCCTGTCACCTCGCGATGTCCCCTGTCACCCCGCGGTGCCCCCTGCCACCCCCACAGTGTCCCCTGTCACGCCGCGGTGTCCCCTGTCACCCCACAGTGTCCCCTGTCACCCCACAGTGTCCCCTGTCACCCCGCGGTGTCCCCTGTCACCCCACAGTGTCCCCTGTCACCCCACAGTGTCCCCTGTCACCCCGCGGTGTCCCCTGGCACCCCACAGTGTCCCCTGTCAACCCCACAGTGTCCCCTGTCACCCCA
>JAWWEE010000074.1:14421100-14550265 GCA_035221455.1 Xenops minutus
GTCCCCTGTCACCCCGCGGTGCCCCCTGTCACCCCCCCGTGTCCCCTGTCACCCCGCGATGTCCCCCGTCACCCCACAGTGTCCCCTGACACCCCGCGATGTCCCCTGTCACCTCACAGTGTCCCCTGTCACCCTCACAGTGTCCCCTGTCACCCCACAGTGCCCCCTGTCACCCCGCGATGTCCCCTGTCACCCCACAGTGTCCCCTGCCACCCCCGCGCTGTCCCCTGCCACCCCTGCGCCCGTGCCCGTCCCCGCCCGCAGGTGGCGCTGCTGCCCCGCCCGCCGGGCGCCTCCTCCGCCCCTCGAGAAACGCGGCGAGAGCCGAGCGAAACCGGAGTGACTTCGCACTGACGGTCGGAACACGAACAAAGGGCCACCAGCCGCCCTGTCGGGCCCCGGGGCAGCGTTCCCGCAGAGGAGCGACCCGTGGCCGCCCGAACACGGCGCTGGCACCAAAGGCGGTGCGGGAAACCTCGTGGGCTGTGGCTCAGGGTCGGGGCAGCGGGGCAGCCCCACGGCTAAGGTAACCCGACGCTAAGGCAGACACGTTTCATAGCCCTTGATTTCATCTCTGATTTTTTCCCTCTGGAGGATGGAGGGTCCTCGAGGAGGACGTGGGGAAGGAGGTGTGCCGCTGCCTGCCAGGGGCTTCCACTGAAGGGCACAGTCAAACCTGGCTGTCGGAGCGGTCGTGGTTAGGAACAGCCTCCAACGGGACACACAAGCCAACAGCCACACTGACGGGAGATCAGAGGTCGGCTGCAGCCATTTCAAACAAGCAGCTTGGGTTCTTTTCTTGCCCTGCTTGCACATAATCGAGTTTTTTGTTTCCCTCCTCAGCTCGGTCTCTTTGCTTCACCACTCAACAGCTTCAGCTCCCTCGGTTATTTACACGGTTCAAATGTACCGACGCTGCCTAAAAAAAATCCTCAGGGCAGAGTTTTAGGAAATTGGTCAGAAATCTTAGAAACTGAGTCACTGGGGATGGGTTGAACTTTGCTTTTTTTTCTCCCAGCTGCCTGCTGTGTGTTTGTCAGATAGGGATTGAACTAAGAAAGGGTCTTGGAGTTCAAACGCCTTCCCTGCTGCAGCGAGGTGGAGCATGGCACAGGATGCAGCTTATCACAGATAACAGCTGTGTGTATCAGGGGTCTCCGCTTCCCTCTCCCATGCTGCTTGCCCGGTTCCCTGCCTCTCCCTCGCACAGAGTGGAAGGAGGCTGGGATAGGGTTTGCTTTTCAGACCCATTAGCAGCCTGCTCAGTCAGTGTCACAGGGCACATCCTGCTGATTCAGCAGCAGAGGACAGTTCCTATCTCAGGGGGAAGGAGAATAAAGAAGAAATAAATCTGTTTTGCCATAGGAACCAGGAGATACACTTTTCAACCCTGCCTGGGTGAAATGGAGACCTATATTACAAAACTGTACTGCTTCACTCACATAGCTAAAGCAGTGCAATTTCTAAGCCATCAACAAAGCTGTACAGATATAAATGCAGTCCCCAGTATTTACCAAATACTAAACTTGAGCTGGAATAGTCGCTCCGCTCCGATAGAGCTGTGCGCACACCAGGCTTTGGGCGTTTGAAAGGGTGAGGGTGGGGGGAATATTTGGGTACTCAGATTAAAACCATAAAAAATAAGTTTTGGGGTGTGGGAAAAAGAGGGTTTCAAAGACCATTTCAGAAGGTTTGAAATCAGCCCACAGTTGTTTCATTATTCCTACTTCTCCCAAATACTCTTTGTAAATCTTATCAAAAAGATTATACCAGGATTTTTAAAACATCAATGCCAGAGCATAACATTTTGATAATAAAAATGCAATAAAAGGTACAAGGTTCTCAATGAACATTGTCTTATTGCAAGAGTTGACAACATCCATGTATTTTGCTTTTTACTTCTCTAGGGGAATAAAGGATGATTTTTACATAAGGAATGCTTCTGTTTAAAATCTGTCCCAGGAACTTGGTGGCCTCTGTTTGACTGTCCTGACTCACTTCCCTGCGGTGACTGTGACTCTTGGGGGCAGGGAAAGGGCCCTGTATTTTTGGCATGGGGCTGGTATCCTTCAGGGGACCTTTGGCTGAAGTGATGGAATTGTATGAGAACTGTAGAGGATAAAGGAGGATGTTGAAGGAACATGGAGGTGTGTCTGCACTGAGAGGGAGAAGGAGCTGAAAAGCAATGCAGAAGGAAAAAATGTTTTGTGGATAGTTTTCATCCTCAGGCATTGAAGAGAAGGCTGTGAAGGGAAGGAAATAAGAAAAGCAGCATATCATGAACTGAAGGGAGCAGTGACATTTTACAGCAGCCGAAGATCTTCTCCACAGTGTTTGTACTCCTTTCATGTGGTGTTATCAGAGCTCTTTGCAGGAGTTTATTATCATGTTCTCCCAGACAGCAAGCAGACAGCCATCCTGTGACCCACATCCTGAGTTTTACAGCCCTCCTTGTCCTGTGCCATCTGGGGTATTTATAGTGTGACCCACCACTGGGAGAGCAGAGGACTTCCTTTATACTCTAAACATTATGCTACAATAATAATGAGAAACTGGGACAAATGACAAGCTTTCCTGCCCACAAAATGTCATAACCCTGCCACTTCAAATGATGTGAGCTGACTAGGTCACCATGCTCTTTGCTCAGTGAGTTTCAGGTTACTGGTTGTTATTCTGAAGGCTGGACCTGGTGCAGTACATGGAATGAAAGTCTAAATACTCTGCAGAGTAAATGGGGTAGGGAAGGGGTATGAGGAGGAGGCAAAGCTCCCTGGTTAAGGAAACATCTGTTTACCCAGCCCTTCCAAGGACTAGCTATTAAATCAACGGCAACGAGAGCTACAGCTAGCCTGTAAGTACACTGCTACAGAGCAGCACTATAGCATCTCAGAGATTTTAGGAGTTTTAGTTTTCTGGGTTTTGGGGTTTTTTTGCAAACATTTGCCATAATCTCTTCTTTTAACCTTCTTTTAAGAGGTAAAAGGAGGGAGTTGGCTTCCTTCCTTTCTGCATCGTCTCCTGAGGTATCACACTTCTGCAGATTGGCATTGGCACGTCCCTGCATAAATGGTGCAAAGGGATTCCCCGGGGGGCTGAGAAAGATAATACAGCTTTAATTGAACCTGATAACATACCATTGTTACCCAGAAAGGTCAAATAAAGGGGCTGTGAGAGGTCAGTGGGAGAGATAAAGAAGATGAGGTGTAGAGTAAGATAAGCGATGAGGGTCTTAGGTGATTAGCCAAGGGTCAGGCATGTGTGTCTTAGTGTGGCAAAGGGTGAGTTGGTGGCTCTTTAACTAGTGCTGGAGAATGGGTGAAGTAAAGCCCTGCAGCTGGGGAAGATTTTTGATTGACTTGGCAAAGAACCTTCTGAGTGAGAGCTGAGCAGTATCTGCTCACCCTTAACCACCACTGTGCTTTCCCATTGACTTGTTTTGCAGACGAGGTTGGGCAGGAGCACCTATAGTTTTGTCTGGAGGGAGCATAGACTATGTTGTCCAGCTCCTGTTGCTGTCTGCTGGCAGGAAGCAGAACATCTGCCCAGTTTAAGCATACCATGAAAGTGCTGGCCAGGTAACATCCAAGAGCAAAATCGAGAGATGGCTCCCAGCTGGTGTGGGGCAGCACCAACCTTGATACAGGTGCCCGCCTCTGCAGAGAGGGTAGGTGGGAGCAAGTGCAGAAAGGTCTCTGCCCTTATGCTTTCACCTTTCCTGCAGGGGCTGTGTGTGTTTTCCCCTACATATGGTCAGTCCTTCTCTTTGAAACACCAGGTCTCAGAGTAATAGGACAGTTGGAACTCTGGGGACTTCTGCCTTTTGTAACCAAGAGCAAATGGGCCCATTCTGTTATGAACATGACTACTTCTGGGAAAAGTAATGAACAATTTGAATTGATGCAGGGATCAGAACAAAGATCAAGAGGAGGAAAAAAATCCCAAACCAAACAAACCAATCCATCAGCAGCTGAAAAGAACATCTGCCTTCTACTATCAGCAGGATTAAAAGAAAAAAAAAAAGGGGGGGGGGGGGGAGAAAAACTGGTTTCTGGACTCCAGTTAGGTGAAAGGTGACATTTTGCTGGTTTAGAGATTTTTATACTTCAAGCGGGTGAGGAAGGAGAGTTGATAGTGAGATCAAGTTGGCTGGATGATGAAAAGAAACAAGAGAAAAAGTGCCACAATGATTTCCATCTTCAGCCTCCCCAGATCTGTTGGGTCTTTTGTTCCAGAGGTTTGTTGGTATCAGGTGAGAAGTATCAGGATGAATCCATTGCTTCTACACAGCAATACATGTGAGCATGACAGTAAAGTCTAACCTTTTTGTGAGCCAGTGACAAAAGACAGAGCTGTGTGTTTTAGCCACAAGCAGCCTACAGTTCTGCCTGGAAAAAAAAATACATTTTTAATATTAACTTGATAACTTAGCTCTCTTGAAGTCCTATCAGCACAGATACAGAGCATGCCATTCTTTGCTGCAACACAGCCAAAGTAAACTATCTCAGTGCCATATGAACTTTTGCAAAGGGAGGGGAAAACACTTACATGGAGTGGAAAATGCTCTGACACTAGGTTTGCCCAGTGCAGATGGCTGGTTGCCAGGCAGTAAAGAAGGAATCAACTCTCACACAGAGGCAGAACATACCCTATAAGTAGCAAACAAACAGAACACAACTTGGAAATGAGTGACCTACAGTCTGTGCTGATCTGAGAAAGTGCAGATGTGGAAAACAATTCTTTAAAGTAAACACGATTTCTGTACCTGATGCTGTAACAGGCCAGTCATGACGCCAGGTTTGGAAGCAGCAGTCCCCAGGATAATACTGCAGCCTTTTAACACTTCACCAATACATTTATCTTTCTAGAAGGCAATGCAAACATCAGAGCACATGCTCCATTTTGGCCCATGATAACAACATCAACATCATAGAGGAGTGTACCCATGCAAAACCTTTATTTGGAGAATGTGTCCTCTTGAATAACAGCAACCCCCTGGTTTGCACGTAGGCCCAGAAACAGTATTGGCATTGTGCAGAAAAAATACTAAGATAATTCTTAAATCACATTCATCTTCTGATATCATAAAAATAGTATTGTAATTGCTTACCCCTATTTCCTCTATTTTCATCCCACTAAATCTGTCTGTGGGCTAGTTAGAGAAGAAAAGGCAATGACATAGTATTAGTTTTGGAGGTAGGCCACAGTATTTTGAAAGTCAATGTGGAGAATTATCTGTATTGTATAAGGACAGACACATGGATACTGATACATTGCCTAGCACATATATCTCCTTGTTTCCCTTCTAGATCAGGAATGGCTTTCAGAATGGTTCTAATTATTTTCTCTGCTGGTCCAGAGCTTTAAAGAAGGCTGAGATGGTGGCTATTAAGGGTAGAAAGTTCCTCCTTCATTTTATAATCTGTATGTTATTGTGGTTTCTCTTGGCTGGGAAATTTCATTTTTATTTCTAATCTCAGCCATGTGTCAGTCAATTATAACTTAAGTTCCCTTCACCCTCTCCCTGCTGTGCAGCTCTGCAAGCCATATTACAAACATATTTTTCAGCATGGGTGGGAGGTAGCATTGCGGTTTTGGGCTTTGCTATTGATATCAGGCTTTTTCTTTTTCTTTGTTTAAAACATTTTTTTCTTTAAAAATAGAGTTGATCGTAAACAGGTTTCATTTAGTCCACAGGGGGAGGTGGAGTGAACGTTTTCATGCAAGTTTGAATAAGAAATCACAACTTCCAAACTTTTCTAATGAATTCAATGATATTGTCTAATGAAATCTTCAGCTTGATTTTTATTTGGATTATGCAGAAGAATAGAAGTTTAAATTTTCTAGACTCCACTTGCAGTTAAATCTCACTCTGTTTAATTAGGGGTTCAGCATTGTAGCTTATTGCCAGTGGAGGGAAATTGAGGAATTGTTTGATCCTCAGCCAAGAGAATATCAATGTCTCCCAAAAGAACAGCTTTACAGAAAACATTCAAAAGTCTGACAAGCTGTCAATCCTTTCCACTCCTTTTAGCACTGTTTTGTCTATCTTCCTCGAGCTGAAGGCTCCTGCCAAATAAAGATTCACTTCTTGCATATACTTGCCTCTATCAGATTTTGAATCTGAACAAAAGGGCCCACTTAGCAATTGCAACAACTTTTGGCATTTAAAATGCAAGATCATTTAATTTATACTTTTCTTCCAATCACTCCACAGTTTTTTCCTTTGAATAGGGACAGTGAAGAAGATACCAACATTCTTACCCAAAGAGAAGGCTGATCACTATAAAACTAATACTTATCCGCCTTTCCTGAGGCAAAGGCAGCAGAATGTTGATCCTAGGTATTTATATTGATTTATTATATTAAACAGAACTATTTTACTAAATATCAATATTTACCTGTAAATAAGCTTGATGAGACTGATTATTTTCTGAGGGTGACAGATTAATTCTGTGATTTTATCACTTTAAGGATTTGCCACTGTCCTTCCTGTTTTTTCTGGAGTCATTGAATGTTTCAATACGTAGATCTAGCTCCCAACATCAGGAGTTGAGTCAAGGAAACTTGATGGTTTTGATACATGATACTGTTCTTTGCAATAAAGACAAACCTGTGGTATGAAATACAACAGCCCTTCTTATGGCCGGGGAAGGTTTCTTGAGTTCATAACTGCCGAGTGATGCTTGGCCAGGTGTATGGTGTCACTGGGCATTTCCATCACCGGAGGTCTCCAGCCATTCAGAGGCATTTCCCTACTTTGTCTTCCTGTCCCTCCTGACTCCTTTAGCTGTGGTGGCGGTGGGATTTGAAACACTGAAGAGCTCTGCTCAGACCGCACTTTGCCTAGTTCCGGTCGCCTCTAGCAAGGAATGTGGAGTGCGGTCTGCAAGAGCGGCTCTTCGGGGACACCAATTCCCGCTGGCGCTCGGGAACCGCGGGAGGGAGCGCTCTCCCCGCCCCAGACACACCGCCCCGGGCACAGCCAGCCCGCCTCCCGCTCCCGCTCCATTCCCGTTCCCATTCCCACTCCCATTCCCGTGCCGTTCCACAGCCCCGGAGTCCACGGGTGACTCCTCTTCCTCAGACAGAAGATAGGAGCCTGGAACTTTGTGTTCATTGTTTACCTCGCTGACAACAGCCCCTCACGGGGACTGTCCCTTCTGGATTTCAGCAGAGTAAAGGGATGGAGAGGGCCGGTCCTCTTTAGCTATCCAGCTCCTGAGGAGTCTCTCCATTAAACATTTTTTAAAATGTATAAACCAGGTAGGTTTGTGGGGTTTTGTTCACATGAATTTCTGGGAATGCTCGTGAAGTCGGTATCTTCCCCTGACTGCAGCTCCCACAGCGGCTGCAGCACAGCAGCAGCAGCACGAGCTGGATACACCAGCAGCTTCTAAAAGCGTCATTTCTCAGGTTCTAAGCTCTGCTCTTCCTCCGGAGAATCAAGTTCCTCACTTTTCCCTGTTGCACTGCAGGAGACACTGGGAACACCCTGCCGCATCCTCCACCTCTGCTCCCGCTCAGCCCTGAGCTCCGGCTCTTGCCATTTCCAGTTACAGCTGTTGCCAAGAGTTTTACTCACCCATTGAGACAGGCACTGGAAGTCACCATTTACTGGTTTTTAACCGCGTCTGGTGTAAAGGGGGCTTTCCGTTCACTGCTGTTTGCAAACTGGCAAAAGGTTTCTGGAAAGGGGCTCAGCTACGGTACTATCCAGTCCATTCTGATCGCTGGTATTTACTCACAGCATAGGCACTGTAGAAACACTGAGGCACAATCCTTCAAGAAACTGTACTGCATGTATTTCTCTGTTGTCTGTATCATAGTACCAAATGAAACTACCAGTATTTTTAGAGGAATACATAATTTTTTTAAAGTCTTTGATCCACTGGTCAGTCCCATACTATTGCAACAGATAGGGTGCAGAATTAATTACCCCACTCCCATCAGAAGAAAAGAAAATGCACAGAACACTTTTGTTCCAAAGAGACATGAACAGAATGGAGCAGGACTAGTCATATGGGAACACTTACAGTTTTCCAGAAATCAAGGCTAAATCAAAACTTTCAATTAATCGCTAGGCAACTCAGTTTTACTGATAAGTGGGATGATTAGAGTTGCAGAAGTTCTTTCAGAACTGGTTTTTATGGCCAGGATTCAGTTCAGGTGTATTGGCGGGGCAGGGCACAGAGGCCAAAATATGTTTTGTAGCTATTTTTAAGCCCCCAGATATCCTAGATGGTGACAAAAAAAGGTGAATATAGTAAGAGTGGTAGAAACAGTCAACAAGTATCGCTACATAGCATGCACAAGAGTTAATAAAATAAATTATACACCACATTTTCTTTTCAAGCAAGCTTTAAATAGTCCATATGTAACAGAATCATGTGTTACAGACAAGAAATTCTTGCTGCCAAAACACAGGATAAGTGTTTTTCCCCATCGTTCTTTCCCAATTACAGACTTAGGAAAAAATATTTCAAGAAATTAGAAGATTTAAAAATAAAATTATGCTAAAACCCAGAAAAGGCCAGTAGAATAGACCGGTGAGGTACATGAACAAGTCATCAGAAGAATGTTAGTACACAGATACTTATAAAAAAACATATAGTAATGGACATAAAGGCTTTTAAGACACAGATATGAAGCAGGCTAATTCAGGATCAAAGGGCAGAATGCATAGGCTTTATTATAAATTCTGTAATTCATGCATTTGTGTGTGCAGATAAAATACATTTAAAGCCATGTATTTAAATGCTGTCAAGAAGACACCTGAACTTCTCCCCAGGAACACCTGTTGACTTCAGGGAAGAATTAAACTCAGTTTTGCTTATTTTTGTACACTGGCCTAATCCAACTCATAATCTGTAAAAGGGAAAAAAGTATACGGAAGAAAGCAGGTATTTTATCTGAGCCAGTCAGCGACACTGGGACAAAGATGCAAACCCGCTTTTTGGTAATCACCATCCCAAGAATGGAATGGCAGCAACACCAGTCTGGACAGTTCTCAGCTGTGTTTCAGAAAGTGGCTCCAAGAAGAAGGATCCAAGGATTGAGTGGGAAAAAATAGAAATTAACCCTGTAGTACATACATACATAGATGGCTTTTTTTCAGAACAAAATAAGGTAGCACTACTGAGTAAGTGGCAATATGGTGTGTGCATTGAGATATACAAGTGAAATCTGCTTGGGGCACCTTCACTCAGAGGAATAAGTCTTCTTAAAATATAATTATAATAATAATAATACTTCTTTATACTTGCCACTTGTTAGCAATTGTTTACATCGTAGAAAAATAGATAGTATTCTGTAACAAGAAATATAGTTACTTTGTTAAAATGGGCTATTTTAAACCAGCTACTATTCTTTCATATAAAGAATTTCTAAACGGCAAAACAAAAATAGGTAATACTGAGTGCAAAACAGCCAGTGGTATACTTTGCATTGGTTTAAAACACTAGTTGCCAGCTACTATAATTACATGTTCTGTACACTGTTCTACAAAAGTCTTCCATCTCTTAGAAGCTTTTGGCTTTTTGTTTTTCTTCTCTCTAGGTGGCAAGTAAGTATTTAATCCGAGTAAATTCAAACTCTGGAAGTCAGAAATAATTTCACAATCAGTCTTTGCTATCATTCTTTCACATTTCTTTCCTGCAACATAGTGCAGCAGCACTTTCTACTTATGGCCAAAAATCCCTTAAGTTAAACAAAGTATAGAATGTAGATACTTAGAAGTTTAGCTTATAGATTCACATTCTTTTAAAAGTCATTTCACTCATCTCATACGTTTACATTTACACCAATGTAACGCTTCACTTTGTACATTTCACCATCCCTGCTGAAGACTGAAATAGTTCAGATGAAAACTCTTTGCCAGTGGTAGGTATTGTCTTAAATGCTACAAAGCCAGATGGTTCCAATGTTGTAGTCATATTTTTCTGTGGTCTCTGTAACAGTTTCAGATATGAAGAGCTAATTCCTAGTGGCAGTGGTAAAGGCATTATCAGTACACCATGAACATCACAAATGGAGATAATTTCCAAACATTAAAAACAAAAATCAAACAAAAAGCACCCAGAAAAAAAAAAAATCAATGAAACATTCTTAGTAGAGCAGAAATCTCTCTATTCTTCTCTTTGTTAATCTCACACCTTTTCAACTTTGGTGGGGTCATAGGTATCTGAAAAAAAACAAGAAAACACTATTAATAATTTATTGTGAAACCTATTCAATAATGCTAGCTATGGAAATGAGACATCTTTTATTTAGTTTTTATTTTAAAAAAGATGCTGATAATGGAATTACCACCTTAAAGATACATACCACATTCCTGACACAAATTCTGTATTTATACCAGTGTAATTTGGGAACAACTTTGACTGATCCAATGCATGGAGATAGAATTTGGGAGGCCTTGGATAGGTAGGAACAAGAGCACTGAAAGCGAAGTGATTACTTCTAGTTTTCAGGTGCTTTGACAGAGAGAAAAAAGACAGAAGATTTGCTCCCCCTTGTACTGAACACTAAGAACCAGTAAATGCTTTAAACATTCTAGCAGGGTGTTTAAGGCTGGCTGAAGGAGTGATTATGCCATGCAGTCATCAGGGTCTTTTCAGTTGATTGCAAATCCTTGGTTTCCAGTTAATTCAACAGAAAACAGCAAAGCACAGCTGCATTGCATTACTATGGTTGGGCTGAAAAACTGCAGTTCATGTTTCAAACCTTATTCGCTAAAGCACCAGACTGGCTTACTAACACTGTTCTTCATTTTCAGCCTACTTCCTCTTAGTTCACAGGACATCCCACACATTGGCTTTCCTTTTCCCAAATCCCTGAGAACACTATTCTACCAGATTTTCTTATTGGGTTTATCCCAACGCTGTCCATGAAGTGAGCAGACATGAGCCTTTTCCTCACCCTTGTGATTCTGGGATAGGATTGCAAGGAAAAGGCTTTGCCTTGTGAGGTCAGCCTGCCCAGTGTCATCATGCAGATGCCTGATTTACCCTTGGGATGCACATGGAGGAACCACGGCTACCTACGGAGGAGTCTCCATGTGCAGAGGGGCCTGGACAAACCGGCACTGCAGCCTGTGCTGCCGCGTGCTACTTGCTGCTCTTATGCAACCTGAGTATCTGTGCTAACCTTAAACGTCCCTCCCGTGGGCTGTACTCCCACAGCACTCGCATTTAAACAGTTGAGCATGGAAACAGTTCCATATATAAATATCACACTTTGGAGTAAAACATTCATCCTCAGGACTTTCCTGTTGATCTGAGTGAATGTCTTCATTCAAACAAGAATAAAAATCCTCATGGGAAATTTTTGCTTCTGTGTGCAAGTGTCCATCTGCAGCATCCATACTCATGTCAAGGGGGGACTGACTAAGAAAGGACTTCAGGATTTGGCCCCAGTGGGTGGATTCCTGGTGCAGAATTCTTTATCACTTTTCTTGCCCACTCTCCTCAAATTGCTAGGCTGGCCAAGAAAGGTGTCTGTGCCAGCAACACTAATCATTTCAGAATTGTTTATCACTGCTAAGCCTCTTCTGGTATTTCCAAACATGAATGCAAAAAAATCAACTGGAAAAAAGTTTTTGAGGACTAGGGCACTCCAGGATAATGCTGCATCTTTCTAGGCTTAATGCACAGATGGTGTGGGAAGATACCTCTAAAGCAGTAACATTTTTTCAACTGTAAATATTTTGCCATGTAAACTGCTAGAACATACAAAAATTCTGAACTGCTCTGTGACAGGTCGACCTAAGAATAAAAATGGATTTACATTTCAGAAACTTGATTTTCCTAAGGCCAGACACATTCACATTATTAGAATTCCCCACAAAATTGCAGGTGCTCATTGTTTCAGGGAGTGGCGAGACAGGGATAGGGGTGGGGAGGGAGGAATAAAATGAGGCTACAAGACATGGAGCCTCTGGATGGCTCAGTTTATTCTCTGAAAGCTTACTCATGCTCTCAGCACCTAAACAAGGACACAAAGGTGTCAAGACTGCTAGGCTTCTGAGGGGGACAGACACTAGAGTTCTAGCACTGATACAGAAATGTTTATTCAACATTTGGTTAAGCTCATTCAAAATGCTCTCTGTAGAAACAAAGCCAGATTAGCAGCCTCATGTCTTCAAACAGCAAAGGAGAAAAGACATCCAATGCATTTGGGAACACTTGGAGATGTTCTTCTAATGGCAGTATTTGCATAGTAAGATGAGCTTCTTGCACTGAGTTTTGGCAGAGCTCTTACTCTGAGATGACTGTTCGTCTGCCAAGCTACATTATACATGTGAAAGCCTGTTTCTGCTAAGGGCTCCAGCCTCTGTGACAGGCCCAGCCTGCAATTATAAGACTAACTCTGCCTCATTTTAAATAGAATGGCCTTTTAGAATGGAATATTTGCTCTTTAAAAGCAATGAATACAATAGTTTTCCAGGATGAATTCTCACTTGGGCTTTCAATGGTACCAATGGGCTAGTCTGAAAGCTGCAGTGAGGCTTAACTGAGGAAGACACATCAGGCCTCTCTACAAATATAAATCTTCAATCCTGCCCTGTTAGGGTAAGGTGAAGATTCTGTGGCCATCGACAAATTAGGGTCTCTTTGAATGGGAAGATACCAGTGGAAGAGCTGCCTTCCCACCCCACCTGAGTGTATGTTACCCTGCAGCACTGGATGTGCGCAGCAGGAAGGGACATTTATGCCATCCAGACAGGGGAGGAAGGGCTGTTATGGCTGTGAGGGAACTGCTGCAATGGGAACACATTGCAGAATACAAGCCTGGCATTGTCAGCAAGAGGATAAATTTAGACCTAATTTACTGCAGAATAACTCTCCAATAAAACGCACACAATCTGTTTTGATACATCCCTGAAGTCATGTCACCACAACAGTTATTTTCTTTACTCCAGCACAAACCCCAAGGGAGGAAAGCATATGAAATGCATGTGGGGCATACTAGACCTGATGGGTACAAGAAAGCTGAATTAGCCTGTTTGGAAAATCTGGTCTAGAGAAATACAGTTCAGAGCAGAAAGAGACAAAGATGTGGGATACAGAAAAAGACATGAAAGGAAAGGCTGCAAGACTGCAGAAGTCGATACTTTGAACTCATACAAGCATTTCTTTTCAGATGGAAATGCCTAAATCCAGTTTAAAGTATACTGCGTTTAATTCTAGTCCCTCTGTACTGGAAAACTGTGAACAGATTTATATCGGTGAGGGTTAATGAATAACCTGTGCAGATTTCAAGGTAAAGTGTCAGCTGTTACAGAGAGGATGGAAAAAGGAAGGAGGAGATTAACACTAATTTAACAACTTTCGCACCGCACATTTGCTCACTCCAATTAATTAAATGGACTAGGCAGGTGGCCTGGGAGATTTATACCTTTACAAAGATCTATCGCAACAACTGATTTTCAGTTGTTCAACATAATGCTGTAGGAAAACAGTTTCGGGGAGAGAACAGCCTGTGTTACTTTGGGGACACATATGGACTACACAAGTTTAAATGTTTTTGAGAGATGAGGAACACCAAAAAACAGGAGAAAAAAAAGGTGTTCCCTGAAAAAGTCAACTTTCCATTTGACCTGGGGTTAACAGTTATTCTCAACATCTGATCTGGAAAATATTCATGAGAGAGAGAATTTTCCAGGCCCCTGAATGCAGCCATTTCCCAGAGGCTTCATAGAAGAACATCAGATTTTTATTTTTAGTTTCTTCTGAACTATGATATAGTATGTTTCTATTTAAGTATTAGGGAGGGGAAAAATTGGCCTTCAAGGAGAGGCTATGATTGAATCACGACGTGTTCCCAAATACTGACACTAGAATGTCTGTCTTTAAACTCCACTATTACAGCCTGACCATTCTCTGAAACAATTAGACAAGAGATGAGACCTTAGGGAGCACTGAAGTCTCTGTGAATGAGTTTCAGTATCACAAGTGAGTTTTACAGTAACTATTCCTAAAATGGGATCAGAGAACACTCATCTTTTCCACAAGGAGAGCAAAGTGGGTGGCTCCCAGATGAGGGTAGTACCACCTACAGCCTGTTACTATTTGAGCAGCATTACGTGGGCATAAGCAAACTGATCATGTCCGTTACATAAGGAAAGAGTACCCATCTGGATCTCCCATAATAGGGTCTTACCTAAAGTAAAATCTCTGTCAATCTTCTTCTTGTCCATTCCACCTAAACATCCATTTTCACTGAGAGAGATAACACGCTTGGAAACAGCCCCTGAGCTTGCCAGTTTGCTTCCTCTCTCCTCTTGTACCTTCGACAGCTTCTCCTCATCCACCTCCTCTCCCGAGTCTGCGCTCTTAATGCTCAGACGTCTCATCCGGGACACAGAGTCAACTTCTTTCATTCGCACCAAGCGATCCATGGCAGTCCGGCTCGGAGGAGATGTGAGCTTGCCTTGAAGTGTCTCTATCACTTTCGAGGTGCTCCTCACTCTTTTTTCTGAATGCTGAGATACAGCTGACTTGCAAACCAAGTTTTGGTCCTCCCCTTGGCCAGGACTCACAGGTTGTTCAAGAACTTGCTCAGTTACCAGTGTTTTAGCACTGGCTTCCTGGTGAGTGGTCTGCCATTCATCAGGATACAAAGATCGTCCTCCAGCTCTGACAAAGAGAGCACTCTCTGTCCAGCCACACTTTCGTCTGCCTTCATAAGAATCCTCTTTTTTTCCTTCTTTGTCACTTACTGTGCTCTCCACTGATGATGACTCAAAGTCCTGAGCACCGTTTGCAGGGCTAGTGCCTAGGTGGGGCCCAACATGGTCATCTGGAAGGAGAGACTCCACTGCTATATCTATACCTAAAATTCTTGCAGCTCTTGCCTGCAACGACTCATTCACAGGGATTTCCACTGCATTTGCATTTGGAGAGTTGTTAGCACCAGGTTCTGGGGCCACATCAAGTCCCACTGACCTCAAGTCTGGCTCAGAGCACCCTTGGCTCCTCTTAGTTAGTGACAAACGTACTACTGAGCCTCTCTCTAACACTGTATCATTTGTGGGAGTTGCACCTTTGCTCAGTTTAACAAAGTCTAGGTAATTTTGGTCTTCACTCATCTCCTGCAAGACAGGGTTATTGAAAGGATTACTGTGACATGAACTGCTTGAGCTGCTGGACAAAACTCTCTTGACAGGGCTCACATGAACTGGCTGTTTATTCATTCTGCTCTTGGTTTCCCCTCTCCCCATTTCTGTTATCAGACTTCCATCTGCTGGTCTGACTCCTTCACTGCTCCCTCCTGGATGTGAGGAGCCTTTAGAGCCAATGCAGCCTGGCTCGGCACCATGCTCTGTCCCCATGCTCCAACTTTCAGACTTACTTTTAACCCTTCCTGACCTAAATACAGGCACCTCTGGCACAACCATTTCTGATTTCCCACCATGTTTTGGCTCCAGGTTTGATTTCTCGCCTCTGGATGCCCTCCTCTGCATAAGGGCACCTGCCTGCAGAGAAGCTGCAGCACTTTCCAAGTCTTCTTCACTGCTTGTGCTCTCCTCCTGCCCTTGCAGCTCCTTGTTAAAACTTTCTAGCTCACTTATTGCATCCCAGGGACGGCGACTTACAGGTTTCAACAGGAACTGCCCAAACAGCTCTTTACTGTTGCAGGGAGTACCTGGTTCTCCCTTAACTACATCTCCCTTGGAAAGACTATTTTCCCTCTCCTGGGCAGGCACAGGCTGGCTGTGGTGGGCTTTTGGGCAGGGGGCCTGAAGGACTGAGGGGGCAGTCCTGGAAAATGCACTGTTGCTAGACTGGCTGAGGTACATCTGACCCTTCATACTGTAACTACTCTCTCTGATGCCTCTCTCTTCAGAAGGTGACCCTCTCTGTTTTGCCCCTGTTGTGGATACTGTACATCCCATGAGTTTTGGAGACAGCAGTTTGCCACTGTTGGGCTGCCCAGGCTTTGTACCATGTGAAAGTTGTGGGCTTTCAGGTTCTTCACTGAAACTGGTCTGTGTCTGCTGGTCTTTGTACTGATCACCTGGCCAGGAGCCAGAATATTTGAGCTCTCTGTGTTTTGTAGGCTGAATAAATCTGAGGTCATTCATTTGTTTGAACTCTTCTGGTCTCCACAGCTCTTGTTTTTGTAACTCATTTTTATTGGTCATGCTTCCTGTAAGCGCTTGTAACTCCAAGTCTGTTGAAGACATACTTAAGAGACTTTGTTCTTGCAAAGCCCCATTGTTATCAAACCCATTCTTATCAGGGCTCTGGGTTATGTTGTTGTTCCTATCTGTATCTGGCAGATTGGATTCTGATTTAACTGGGATAGAGACCAAACAAAATATAGTTTCATTCATTTTTTTTTTTGAACTCTTTTTGCTCTGCATCCCAGTTCCAGGTTCAAACTTTTTCACTTTTGTAACAGTCTCACAGGTGCTGTCCATATGTGAATTTCTTACAAAAAGTTTGCCTTTTCCATACTCTGTGCTAGCTTCATTACGGGGGCTGTGAGTAGTTGCACTACAATTATCTCTTTGGTCCGGCAAGGCACAATTTTCCTGATCTCGGAGGGATGGTGCCAACCATCTGTTGCTATGAGTGAAGCTGTCAGAAGTTCTTTCTCCCTTTGCAGAAGTGGACAAATTTGATGCATTCACAAAGGCACTGTTGTACTGTACTTCAAGATTTCTCTCTTGCAAAGCACCAGAACTGGGACTACATGCATTTTCAGTGTATTTAAAGTTGTCCTGCAGACCTTCCAGTGGTGCAATTTTAATATGTCGTATCCGAGGATCATCAAAGGGAATATACTGCACAGAACGCAGGTGGTCAGCAGAGCGCCTTGCATGGCTTTGCTTCCCGTGAGGAAAATGGTTGTCTTTGCAAGGGTCACCCACCACTTCAAAAGTATTTGTGGCTGGTCGTTGGCAGGGGACAACCCGCTCTGCAGGACCCTGTGGATCGCTGCTGGCGCACGTGTTGGTGTTAGGCACTTCACTGGGGGAACGCGGGGTCACGGTTTGGTGAGGTGGGGATTTGTACGAAGGAGGAGGTACGTACACGGGGGGCTCCAAACCAGAGTCTGGAATGCAAACATCTTTCCTTGGCTCATTAACTTTCGCTAAGTAGGAGATGGGTTCATCTTTCTGGTAGTGGTCCTGGAAACCCACGGTTTCTGCAGGTGCCCTAGTCTGCCGCTGCACTTCGTAGGATGGAGGCTTGAGAGGTCTCCCATACTTAGGTTTCACCAGGGGAAGGAAATGGCCTCCCGTTCCATGGTGCTTGACTGGTTCCACACTCAGTCTGTTTGGGGGATAGGAGGGGGTTTTAGTTACACTGAGTGAGCTGTTACTGTTGGTCAGGGAGGGCATTTCCACGCACCTCATGCTCTCGGGCGAAAGGACCCTCGGCAGTGACTGTGATTTCCCCTTGTTGTGGGTGCTGAGTACGTTGTCTCCCAGGGTCAGTGAATACAGCTCTTGAAGCAGCTTCTCCCTGTCACCTTCGGACATTTGCCTCCCCATCTTTTTTGGCTGGTTCCAGCTTTCTGTTCCCAGATTTTGCCATTTGCAGTCGCTGGGCATTTCACAGCTCTCCTGCAAGCCGCTTCTTCTGACATACCCTGCACCTGTTCCCACCTTCAGCTGGTTCTCCTTGGGGTGCCGGGATGTCCCCGGGGCTGCAGCCAAGCCTTTCATTTCCAAGCTGGCTTTCTGGGAATAGCCTAATAGCACACTGAAGTCCTGTCCTCGTCTTCTCCAGTAGGCAAGATCTTTATCAGTCTTGGGCTGGGAAGACCATGCTAAATGAGGCCTGTCATAAACCCTGAAAGAAAATGCAGAGTCAGAGGCAGTGTGCACAGGTTCCCTTTCTGTCTCTTATGGATAGGGCCCCTGGGAGGTCAAATGATGAGTTATGCCAATGGGGTTTATGTTATCTATTTGCAACCAGATGACTATGATTTTAATGAGAGGATTTAAAAGTCAGTCATTAACATGAGTAAAGGAAGGGACAGAAGCTCTTTTGACATGTAGTTTGTTAGCTATGCAAAGCTGTTAGAAAGAAAGACAAATGCACACAGTTACCCGCTGTGCAAACATGCACAGCCCTCCTGGACGAACACTAGAAAACTGCCTCTGCCCACAGCAGGGGTCTTAGAACTAGATGATCTTGAAAGTCTCTTCCAACCCAGGCCACTCTCTGATTCTATGATTCCATTCTAAAAACAGAAATGACTGTCTTGAACTTACTTCTACACCCTGCTAAATCCAAATCTATAGATGTCAAGAAGACTACTGAGGTATGCAAGTTTAATAGGAATCCAAGCAGCACAGGTAGGGAGTACAGGTAGATAGCTATTTCATAAGATTTCTTCAGATAAATTCTGTCAGAAACATGATTTGCATCCTAGTATAAATGCTGTAATTAAACATGTCATTTCCAGAATTGATTCTTGTTCATCTTTCTACAGGAACAAATTTCTTCAAAGTGCTTTGGATTAAATCACATGTCACAACAATGGTGATATATCAATACAGTTCTGAATACGATGGAACCAATATTTAAAATGTAAAATACCTCAAGAAAAGTGTAAAATTTTTAAATAAAAGAGGGATTAACTCCAGCAATCTATTACTGAAATATGAAAGACATTGGACATTTTATTGCAGATTAAAAATTCAAGACCACAGATTTACATGAACAGAATAGATTCTTTGTGTGTTCTGAACAGAGTGTAAACTGTTTTATACATTACTGCAGAACAAAATTGGTACCCTTCTATATAAATAATTAATTTTCTACTTGAATTGCATTCTGCTATTCTTGTACCTAAGGTGTCCAACAGTATAACTGCCTTTACACTGTGTGTCTGCCACCAGCATAGGACTGGAAAGAAAAATCAAAATTGACAGAAATAGGACAAGTATGTAGTTAGAACTCAAGAATTTTTTTCTTTTCTCTTCACCCCAAGGTATATAAACAGTATCATCTGGCTCTTTTTTACTAAAAACAATGATCTATTTAAATAGATCATTTGTGAAGACATAATACAAGTCAAAATTCAGATTGAAATTAAGCCATCTAGATCCACAGCAATTCTTTTTATGTATATTAGCTTCATCCTATGAGTCTAAAAGTTTAAAAACCAAACTGGGATAAGGAGCATCTTGTTCCTATTAATTCAACTGGATTAAGACTGAACATCTGAACAAAATATTCTGCTGCTTAGGCATGAAATACAGTTCGATCGCTGAACCCCAGGAAGTAACAGGCGTCTTCATTAATGGGTGAGATATAACAGGACACCTCCTGTATCAGAAAGTTAACTGCAGTAACAATGAACATTTCCATGTGGAAACATACAGCTGAACAAATGCTGTCTTCTATACTGCTGGAACAGCATTTGTATCTCTGTTTACAAAATGGGGTGAGAATCAGGATCTAGCAGTAGTGAGGAGGGAAGGGATAGGTTGCTCTTTCTGTTTGGTTTCATCCATCACCGTAAAAGAGTCTAAAGAAATTGCAGGAAGTACAGAGTCATAGAGTCCAAGATCAGAAGAGACCGTTACAATTATTTAGTTTGACATCTTGCTCAGTGCAGGCCATCAGACTTCTTTGAAATGATTCCTGCTTCAGTGGTAGCATCTCTTAGAAAAGCATCTAAAAATCTTAATTTTTAAATGTTCAGAGATGTCTTTGCAAAGCTTAACTCACTGTTTAAAAAAAAAAAAAAACACAAAGAAAACCCAAATTCTTATCAACAGGAAGGTTGTTCCTCCATCTATCAAAAGTTGTTTAAAAGATTAAATTTATTTTTAAAGGTTAATAACTAGACTCCAGTAATGAACTTCAGAACATGATACAAACCACCATAGAACCTTTACTATGTCATCATTGCAACAGGAATGTTGAAAAGACATTTAAAAGGAGGTATTTAGAGCATTTTAAACCTGATCTTTTCTAAGATCTATTCAAAGGACAGACAGTATCAGTCTCTCTAGCTCCTGGCCAAGGCACTAGAAGGGGTTACACAGGCAGCTTCTATCAAGGACCCCGTAAACTTCTGGAAAAGAAGAAACTGCACTGCACAGTGGGAAGGGGATGCTCCAAGGACTGTCCAGTTTAGTTCCATCCTGAAGTCTCCTCTGCTTCCAATGTCAGAGGTCAACTCCTTCACACCCATCACACATTGGATGGCAGGCAGGCAGACAGAGGACGTATGGCAACACAGCACAACCAATGTTTGTGGCCACAAATGCAGCAGAGAGTGCCTCCTTCCAGGACATGTAACACTTCTGGGTCTTCCAGTCAATGAAGTGGTGGAAGGGGAAGCTTCCAAGAGCCACTCCAAGTTCAATATGCTTCACTACAGACTCAGCAATGCTACATCTCTGGATGACGAGTACCAGTCATGGTGCAGGCTTATCAACAAAAAGACCACACAGTCCCTCTGAGCAGCTCATCTGTGACTGTGCCACTACACAGTTCTGTCTCTCTCCATGATGTGCTGGTACTGACGCACAAAGAAATGCATACTCAGACACAGCAGCTGGTAAGTGCCTCACAGCTGGGAGAGGTTCCAAGGATGGAGCACTCCCATTGGACCAACTGTGGAGATCTAAGTGCTGAGGACAGAGTGGTCCCATAGGACCAAGGGGGTAGATTTTAACATTATTAACTCTTTTCTAAAAGGCCTGCTTCTAATGAATAACACATTTGCTGTCATAAAGTGCTTTGAATTAATTCTACATAAAATTAATCTAATTAAAAACTGTGTAAAACCCCCAAACTATTTCTAGCTTTCTATGAATTTTAGGCCTTTACAAGAAATGAGGCCACCAGTCCACCCTGCACTGGCTGCATGACCGTATTTCACTGAGCTGTCATGCTCAGAGCAGTGGGTTGAAGCTGCCCAGTTCCCCTAAGGTGACACTGGACCAGCAGGAGCTCATGTGACACAGATAATGGGGCCAAAAGTGAAGGAGCGTGGCAGAGGCTTCCAAGTCCAAACCCTGCAGAATGAGGCCACTGCAGGGCTATCTATAGAGTGTCAGTCCCTGTTGCTGGCTGCCAGCATACAAATGGTAGGTGTGAGGCACCCAGTAGCTCACTCTATGTGAGCTGCAGGCACTGGCACAGACTTTGTGCCCAGCTAAGAGACACTGTTTAAGAGAGGCAGCAAGGTGGAAAAATTTTCAGAGGGCTTTTCTGGACACTGGCAGCTTCTGTTCTATTTTGGGATCCTATCCTCCCATACACTCTTTTGAGACCCAGCACTGGGGAACACCAGTATGCTTTTCTAATTTTTCCAGCAGGTGATCTCATTAATGATGTTATCTATTTATCTTTGAATTTGCTAGCTACTAACATAACTCCTCCCATACAAGCAGCCAAGCAACATGCCTCTTCTCTCCACTCAGAAGAGAATCAGGAGGGGGTTCTCCTTCTGTGAACCCTCTCATCTCTCCCCATAGGGTCAGCTTTCCCATTTTCTTTGACTTGTCTCCTCTTCCAAACCTCTACTGTGTGGCCTCCAAATGCTCAGTTAAGCGAGGACAGCCAGGACAGCCCTACCACCATCTGCTCCCTCATGCTTTGCCTGAAGAACAACAGGATAGAGCAGAACACCGTGTCCCACCCCACTCCACCATGGTGTCACTCCCCCCTCACAAGCAGCAGGAGCAGCGGGTGGCGTGATGTGTCCACATGCAGTCGCTATGAAGCCTCTCTCCCCCTCAGCAAGGCTTGATTAGCAGAACAACCTTAATAAGCAGAGACAACAGCATCATCCCCTGCCATCTCCAAACACCCCATGGCCTGCAAAGGCAGCCGTGAGGCTGGCAACATCACTCACTTCTGTGGTGTACGGGATGTGATTAGCTCTTCTGCATCCGTGGTGTAAACTACAGCGCGGTGTAGGCAATTCCCTGGCGCAGGAGCCCGAGCCATGCCCGAGGTGCTGCGGGGCCTGTGAAGGCAGCCGGGACACACACTACCTGTCCAGGTGCTCCTGTGCTGCCTGGAACAGCAGCACCAGCAAATGGCTGCAGGAAGCCTGTAGTTCCCAGAGAGTGTCTTACCGGGGGGTCACCCCTCTTTGGGCCTAAATGGTCCCCAGTCTCTGCAGTGTGCAGCTCTTTGCCAGCCTGAGAAACAGAAGCCTAATTCCCACAACAGTCCAGAGAAAGGCAGGGGTATCAAAATGTCCAGCGGGGTTCACTAAGGCCCAAATGCCACAGGCCCGAACGCTCCCAACCAGGCCATCACAAGCATCTTCTCTTCAGTTTTAACGCAGCTCAGGCTCACACGGCAGCCCCGTGCCCCGGGTGCTTTCCAGGGGCAGAGGAGCGGGTCTGGAGGGGACCATGAGGGGACTCTGGAGCTCAGGGGTGACACACAGTGCTGCAGCTTCCCTGGGCCCGGCACGGAGAGCCCGCTGCTCCCTGCCCGCACCAGCACGGCCGCGGCTGTGTCACGCCCCGCACTGGAGGCACTCCACACGCTCAGCATCGCAAGGAAGGCATGGCTGGTATAAAGGCTTTCCCAGCTGCCAGAGCCGTGCAAGAGTTCCCAGTAGGCTCACTGGGAATCAGACTTTGCTGTAACAACAGTAGCAAGAAAATTTTTCTAATTTTATGAAAGCGTGACAAAGCCATTTCCAGGGCTGTGTTCCCTATTTTATGTGAAAAAGCCACTTTTTAAAACCAGGATATAATATTTAACTATGCTGTAGACTGACAAGCTCCACCCCTTGCATTTTTAGATATTAGAAAGAGACTTTTAAACTGTCAGGGAACATTATTTTGTATTCAGCCAATGCCAGCAGTAACAGACACCTCTGCCACGTCCGAGATGTGGGGCAGACACGTGAGCCCCCCAGACACAGCAGAGGAGCGGGAGGCAGGCAGGCAGCAGCCCTCCCACCCACGGTGCACTCACACGGGCTCTGCCTTGCAGGGTGCAGGAGCACCAGCAGCACTCAGGCAGCTTCCAGCCTTGCACAGCCATATCTTCTTCACACCTGTTTTTCTCCATGCTGTAAACTCAGCTCCAAAGCTAAGCACCAGCTTCCTCAGAACCACTGCACACTCTCTCCCCCTGCTTCAAAACCTTTTTCTCTTTAATTTTCTTTCAGTATTTTTCCTTTTTTTTTTTTTTGCTATCCAGTTTACTTCATTCAAAACACCAGGAAGGATCCTCCTTATTACCTTTAAACTTGTATCGGGTCCTTCCCTCTTTAGAACGGATGGTTCCACCTGGAAACCTTCACTACTACTGGGACTTGCTGCCCTACAGGGTTCACATCTCTTCCTGCCCATTATCCTAGCTGGCAACCAGCAGCCATTCCTGCTCCAGGCAAGCAGGCTTCCAAGGGGAAGAGATATGAAGGGAAAGAGCAGACAAGCCCAGCAGTGAGGGGACACATGGTTCTGCCACATGTTACTGAAGGACTCTCTAAGAGGACAAGCTCCCAAGGTGACAGTGTTTTGCCCTGCTTTCAGTTTCAAGCCCACTCGGCAGGAGGAAGGGGCTTTTCCTTGTAAACCATCGTCATTCTTGGGCTGGCTTCCAGTCCTGCTCAAGCCCCTTTCCTTTGTTCATCTGCAGCACTCAAATAGCTGCAGAACAATGGCCAAGCAGCGGTGTGTACACACAGCTCTTCCTGCCCAGCCGGCCCCAGCCCCGGCATGCACGTACTCTGTGTTGAGCAACCACGGTTGTACAAGCACATTTTATGGAGTGACGACAAGAGCTTCCACTGGCTTGGAGATGTTTTAAAAAGAAGTGCACAGGCACCTTCTCATGCTTACTCCACAAGAGTGGCCTCAGGAAAACAAGAAAGTCCTCAGTGCTTAGAGGAACATCTACGAAGAGCTGCACATGGCTGAATCTACAACAGAAACTGGGGTGTGTATGTGGCAGAAGAAGCTGGGTTCATCTTTTTTTTAAACTGAGGAAAAGGAAGAACATGTTTTTCCCTGTACTAGGACTGAGCTTTCCTAAGTCCATCAGAAAGGCCTTTCTGATACAGACCACATAAGTAAATCAAATTTTCCCACACTCAGCCACTTCCCATTATACAAGTATCCCCAAAGGCCTTTCTCTAGAAGAAGGTGAATGGATGTATCACTGCTTCATGTGGACATCCAGTGCATGGAAATGCACTTGGATGGGAGCAGGAAAGGATCACAGGAAGATGGTGTTAAGGGTTAGATTTGTGGTTAGTTATCTGTCAGGACCAAAAGAAAGAGAAAGCAAAGCCATGGCATGATGCTGAAACTTACCCCCCTTCTGAAGTATGAAAAGTGGACAAACCCTGAAGGTCATGGTGGTAACCAGGACCTGCTTGCCTCCCTTGGCTCCCATGGCTGCTTTCAGTGCTGCTCGAGTTGGTTTTCACCAGAGGTTTCTTGCTGTAGGCTCCAGTTCTGGATTCTGCCTCAAACCCGTTCAGTGTTGATCTCTGAGCAGATCTGTTCCCTGCGATTTCATGCCGGTATCCATCATACCTGTTCTCACATGAAACAGGGGGATTTTTTGACAATTTGTATCCATGAGAAATCAGGAGGTCCTCGACACTGAACATGTTGTGCTGGTTTCACTCACTGCTGTGCCTTCAGAAAGCTCTTTCCCGCTGGACCCATCACTAGAAAACAAAACCAAAAACAAGCAGAAGGTTGCTTTAAACAAGAAAAGATATCTTTGATCAGCTGGTAGGCTTACTGAAGCTAAAGTCTCATGCCCTGGACTCAGTTTTCCACCCTCTTAATAAAACAGATGAAGCAAAGTGCATGCAGATGCTGATGAATCATGTGATGACCTTCCCTAGACAATACACCTCCTTGCACTCAGCCAAGCAGCAGATGCCACACTGCTGCTGCTGACTCAGTCCCTTTCACTCAAGAATCCACTGGTGATTGCAGTTTTCAGATATCACTAATGTGATCTCAAAAAATCTTAGCACTGGAGGTAAGCCCACAGCTTGAACAGACATTTCCTTAGAAAATTATTTTTCTCCAGTCATGGAGAGGTGTGCTCTATATTACATTTTAAGTTGCTGCAGGAGGAGGGGGTGGATTACAGGACAATATGCCTCTCCCTACAGCTCTGCATATTCCAATTTAAAAAATAATGTTCACATGAACAAGGACAAAACATGCATAAGAACAAAAATGAATTATGCAACTACATGAGAAATCCAGGTAAAATCATGCAATGCCCCAGCTAAACAGTCCTTTTACAGCTTACTTTCTTTTCTCCCTGCATTGGCCTGGTGGAAAAGTGCAGCCCTCAGCTAGAATAACACAAAATCTAAGATTTCAGGTATGCTGTTTTTACAGCACACTTCCACTGCATAACATGACTGGAAACAACTTGCAATGGCCATGTCTGTTGTGTCTCAATGATTTCCCAGACACAAGACAATCAAGATTTTTCTTCCCCAGTGACAGCCCTCAATTCTGCACTGACTAGAGCAAAGATCCAGCAAACTGAAGTAGTTGGCCGGAAACAATCTCTATTGTCTATACCACTCTCATGGCTTATTATGGCAATTACAGAACACCCATTCTTCCAGAGTTTTAAAACACGTGGAAGGTAACGTTCTGTTCTGTAGGTTGTGCAAAACAATGGACCCATTCTGATACATTCCTCCCTGTTTAAATTGTGTTACCAGAAAAAAGGACATTTAAAACAGGTGGATAAAGAGATAAAACACACACAAATAGATTCATTATGTAAAATATAAAATGCAAGATGATTTTCCCTCCATGAAGAGTTCATTTAACATGCCTACTGAGTACGGTGTGTCCTTAGTAGTAGCAGACCCACCTGAGGATCTTGAGCCCAGCACTGGCAGCTGCTCAAAAGGAGATTGTCTCTGCAAAGATCATGACAAGCAAGTACATTTTATACTGGTCTCTAATGCGCTTCTAGAGCACACAAAAAGGGAGAAGTCTGTTACCTGATGTTGACAATTATTTACTTAAAATGGAGCAACTACTGAGATAGATGCTGTGTGTCTATTAGTACTAATTCTCTCAGGCTACATATACACAGAATTGGATGTGTTTGCTCTATATATAATGGCCACTTTTTGACTACCCAGCACCCCATCCCTTTTCTGTGCTGCCTTATCTCCTGGGTGCTCTGCAGGCTGCAGAGCTGGTCTGGCCAGCTGCTCTGGGCCAGGCTGGTGTGACTCCTGGGCATGGAGGGACCCTCCAGCTGCATCTGCCCAGCACTGCCCAGAGTGGCCACAGCACTCACCTGAGAGCCCATGGTGCGGAAAAACAGGCATGATTTTTATGCAAAGCCACAACTCCACTGGTAACCTGGAATGCTGCAGAAGTGGCTTTTCAGCCTGAGAGCCTGCTGAACACTTAAACCGGTTTGTCTCTAGAGCTTAATGAATCTTTTCCCTTTTCACAGAGGTAACACTAAGCACCCTTTAAAAACAGAGGAATAAAGCTCTGTACTGAAGATATTTTAGGAGTAGTCCAAATTCCCAGTTAAGAGCTCTGAGTAGGTGAGCCAGCAGTAAGTAAAAGCAGGCAGAAAGCAGAGAAGAGTGGGACCCTTTCCTCACGGAAGGAAGAGAATGCTTCGTGGGTTATTTTTGAATGCTGACCTAAAAAGCTGATTTTCCATCCACCCCCTGCCCAGACTGTGCAAGGAGCCAGGTAGGGGCAGAGCAAAGGGAACAGCTGGCTGCTAGAGCTGTTCAGCTTCTAATGAGAGAAAGATCCAATGTGACTACCATAAACAGCAGAAAGCCCATCGAAGCACTCACAGGTGCACGGAAGAAATGTGCTTTTCCTGCTATTATCAGGCTAGCTTGGAGCAGAGCTTAACCCCCTCTCTGCCACCCGTTGCAGCCAAGGTGCCATTAGAGAGGCGAAGGTGAGTGGGTGAGAAACCTCCAGCCCATGGGGTTTACTCTGATTCTCCTTTTGGTACCAGGAGTGAGGAGCAATGAGTGAAAATGTACCATGAGGAACTGGTGGACTGTCTCCTCCTGCTCTGCAGACTTATCATGTGTGAAAGGGAAAACCCCATGGTCCTACAGACAGTGGGGAGGCCCATCTGGGAGCAGGATGCTATCACTGCGCCCATCACAATACCACAGTGCAAACAACCAAGGGGGAGAAGCCTGCACCGCTCTGCCTGCCATGGTGCTCTCAGCACCAAACCCCAGATGAGCTCTACCCAGATTCACCATATGTAGAAATGCTCCTTGGCCATGACCCAAGCTCCAAAGAGCCAGTAGCAGTAGTGGCAGGTGGCCACTAGCTGGAACACTGTCAGGACACATGCCTTGAAGGGCTGTGCAGAAGTTGGGGGGAGGTGGCATCCCCTGCATCAGACCTGGCCAGGGGCAGGGAAGCCAGAGGTCCTGCCTGATCAAAGCTTGCAGGACATCAACCATGTCATCTGCAAGGATGCCGGCCAGCTTTCCAAATCTGGCTTCAACACCAGGACATTCACCCCACCCTCCCTTAGATAAATAAATCTAAAAAATAAAATCAAAGGAACTGAATTGGCAGGAGTAACAAAACCATTGCTGCAGCACTGTCATGTAAATAATCTGTCAGATTGGGCTGCAGAGTAAAGGCTGTGCAGAGCTTCTAATTTGAGGGAAGATCAACAAGGCTGGAAAACAGTTTGTTTTTCCAGAGCTCATTTGTTTTGTTTGCCAATGACATCAGTGCTTTCTGATAGGGTTTGCTTCCTGAGGATGCCTGCTATCTTGCCAGCATTTCCGACTTGTCCCCGGCAGCCGGTACAACTCTGCATTACATTGGAAACAAGGGCCAAGCTTTTCTCTGGAAACTTCTCAGCAGCACTCTCAGATGCAAAGAAACAAGCGTGAAGGGCGGAAATCAGCATCAGCCCCCATGCAGGCAGACACAATGGGGACCCGCAGCCTCGGTGAGCAGGACACAATGGGACCACCAGATGGAAACATCATCAGAGCACTTCATCTCAGGGTGCTCCATCCAAGAGTGAGGATATCATTGCTGGCACTGAGCAGTCCAAAGCACTCCTGAAAAACACCCTGAAGGAATCTGGTGCTAGAGTTTCCTCTGCGCTGCTTCTGGAGCTTGCTCTCAGTGGGGGAAACACACCAGTTTCTACTGA
The DNA here is from genome assembly GCA_035221455.1 of Xenops minutus. Classification (NCBI taxonomy): domain Eukaryota; kingdom Metazoa; phylum Chordata; class Aves; order Passeriformes; family Furnariidae; genus Xenops; species Xenops minutus. The sequence continues at coordinate 14,449,222 of JAWWEE010000074.1, forward strand.
TGATATGCCTTTGTCTGTAGTTTTTTCAGTGGTAGAGGTTCCCAAGCCTTACTATTTTCGGGGGGTATCACGACCATCTGTACGAATGCCAACACTTGCAGCAGTGGCAGAAACAGGTCTTACCTCCATGCTCTAAAATGGTTTGCATGCTGTTGAACCCTCCCCTTCATGGTGTTCCCAGTAGCCCATTGGCAGGCTCCTTCCTTTAGCCCAAGTCTCAGAGAGCATCCTGGCACAGCAGCCACATATTGGGTGGGAGACCAGAAGTGACACACAATTTCGCCCTGGCTGCCTTCTGTAACATCTTTCCTGCTACTTGAAATAAAGGGGAAGGTGGCAACCCTTCAACTGTTTGAATACAACCCCCGAAGTCCTTCTTGCCCATGATTCACTCTGCCCACCTCTGCAAAACTATTAGTAACATTATTCTAAGTGATTCTGTGCAAGAATCACTTTTTTCTTTTATAGAAAACCTTGAAGGAACATGATTCATATTTCAAAATTAAGCCTACAAATTCAAGAATTGCCAAAATCAAGGCACCCTGCACAGACACACAATTTTCTGCAGTCTGTAATTACATGACTTGAGGCTATTGAATTCTGCAGGACTCCTGCCTCGGTTGATGTGTAGACTAGGTGATGCTAGTCTTCCAGGGCTTTATCTACAGCCGTTATCCAAACATTGTTCTGAAGACCGAGTTACTAACAGGCATCTGAATTACAAAGCATATTATCTAGATGGGTCACACATTAAACTAGCTTGTTGTCACTCACCTCTGGGTGACATTATTCCCATTTCATATCAGACCTGTGCCAGACAAAAGTATTTATGCAGACAGACTAAAGTGAAAACAATCCCCTCCATTCTAGGCACCCACTCTGAAGTGCCTACAATCCGATTTTTTTAAAAGACTTGGCTTTAAAAGTGAACTAGGTACATTCAAAGCCACTGCTGCTTTAACCTAGTAGCTCTGCACATCAACTCAATTGTGGCAAATCAGCTGTCCACACAATGAAAACATGGGATAAGCAAAAAAATTGGTTGCACTAATTTGTCTACTGTGCTTCCTCCATTGCTCTGGCCATCTAATCCAACACCAACACTTTTGTCCAGGAAGCCCAATATCCTCCCCACTAAATGAACTCCTCACTGCCATGCACCCCAGCGCCTTCATTTCCCCCTTCCCATACCAACCTGTCCTTGTTGCCATCCTCCCAGTATTCCTTCCCTGCCTTCCCTGTCTCCACTCTTCCCACACAGAACACCACTGTGCTAGCCAGCCCATCCTGCCCTCCCGCACCCCTTACAGCTTCTCCTAGACAGTCCTATTTGGATCCATCACCTCAAATTCTTCCTTCCCCTCTTGATGAACACCTTCTGTCCTGTCTACATTTCCAGAAGCAGCACCTCTGTGCCTGCTCTCAGCTCCCAGATTTGAGATCCCATCTCACCTGCACCAGAAGAAGCAAGCGCCGTCATTACAGGGACGATCCCACTTCAGCAGCACATGCTCTGCTGGCAATTCCCTTGCAGCAGTTACGGCATGAGCACCATCCCTGTACAGGGCTGGGTCACAAGTGGGCTGCTCAGCACCAGAGACTGGAGGGTGCTGGTGGATGAGGGGGAAAAGTCTTTGGAAAATGGAGTAGCTGGAAACAGAGAGGAGTCTGCTGAGAACATGCACAGATGTCTCAGAGCCTTGTCACCATAGATGCTGCTCCTCAACATGATGGCACTGCAGCTCTCACTCAAAAAACTGGAGGATTTATCTTCTTTCCCTTTTTTAATGTGGGCAAAACAACATTCCTTCTCTCCTCCCCCTTATTTTTTTTTTTAAATGGTTGGATTGGTTTAGCCGACAATATTAAAATAAACTTAGCCTGAGAGAGAGACACAACCTGAAAGTCTCAGATCAAGTGATAAAAGCCTGACAGACTAGAGAAATGGAAAACAGGTTCTTGTAGTAGAAGTTTTAATACTAGATGGTGCTACTTGCTCCATCTAAATATAACCCTGAGCTACATCCCAGAAGAATATCTAAGGCTTTGGCCATTTTAATTGCTTCTGTTTTCTCACTCTGGTTTTGCATATGTGCAGATAAGACAGCTTATCAAAAACGCATTAAACGAGGCTTTTACCTTGCTAATTTCATCTTTTTGGGGACAATAAAGTCAGATGGGACTGTAAATGGCAGGCTGCTCTGCCATGCCCCTGCCCTCTGCTGCAGAAACAACCCCCACCACATCCACTGACTTGCAAATGCATGCTCCATCGAGAAAGATAAAATTCATGTGCTTGAAGAGCCTTCAACAATAATGTTCACTATGATCAAATGTTAGATACTTAACACAAAGATACTCTAGAACAGAGGAGAAAGAGATTAGAGAACATTAATGCAAGTTGGATGTATTCAACTTGGTGGGGCTTAATTAAACATAGGCTAAGAGTAGGGAAGGAGTAGGGAATTAGCCAAGGCTGCCTCCAAGCCCTGAGTGAAAAAGAAAACCTTCTAGAAATTCTCAAAGGATGAGTGAAGGGCAAACATATTATCTAACTTCAAACAAAAGGGGGAAGCAGACAAATCTGTGATATCATAGACCAAAACAGCCTAGCTTTGATATTGAATTAGACAAATTATTATTCAATTCCCTTGTAAATAGTTTATAACATTTGTTGATTTATCCTAGAGCAGGAGGGAGGGGAGTGTGCAATCCAGGAAGAGTTTCCATCTCTCTGCTTCCCACCTTGCACTGTAACTGCATCCACTCCCACATGATAAAGTCATGAGAAAACAGAAAACACAGACTTGTCAAGAACAAATTAAGTCTAATCTGTTTAATTTTCTTCTTTGACAGAGCTGGGAGCGTAGTAACTAGGGAGGAAAAAACAGTAGAAGTCACACACTGGAATGAGGAAAGCTTTTGATGGATGCATGTGATAGTCTTATATGCAAACCAGGTGAATACAATTGAGGTATAATTTACTCTGGGCAGGTACACAAATGCTTCAAATCTGTACTGAAGGAATAGTTAGTACACTCAATGTCAACCTGAAAAGACACATAAGGGCTGTGCCTGGGGTCTTGCTCTATTCAGTATTTCCATTAATGACTTGTAAATTAGAAGGAAGATTACAATTACAAATCTGTAGGGAGTGCTGTGAGCATTTTCAGGGATTGCAATTAGAATAAAATCTTAATAAATTAGAGACGCAGTCTGAAATGAATGATTGAGATTCAATACAGGCAGGTGTAAAAAACCAAGTTGAAAAAGAAGGATGCAACATAAAAATGGAGCAGTACAGCAAAAAAGTCTCTTGGGCTAGAGCCACAAAGAGAAAAGACATCATTTGACTCAGTGACCTTACAGACCTTTTCCAACCTTAAAAATTCTATGATTTTATATAAGAGCAGTGCAGGGCTTGGTACACACAGGCGAATATGCGTGGAGATACATCAAGAGGAGAATCACGTGTCAGGATCTTTACTCCTCTCAGCCCTATATCCAGTTTGGGCCCTATCTCAAGCAAGCTGCTGCTCCCTGCCACACAGTCACAGGAATGATAAAAAACTTAGCCAAGTGTGACCCTTAGAGAAGAGGGTACAAGAAGCGGACTTGTTTAGTTGAAAGAAAAGGGAAGAGGAATGACAGTGAGAGAATGAGAAATTACAACAAGTTTTAAATACGTTAGGCTGCTAAAAGGCAGTGATAATCTTGTACTCCCTACGCATGTGGAAAACCAAAGGGACTGGCTTAGCAGGCAGCAAGGGAGATTTAGGTTAGATATTAGGAGGAACTGTCTAGCCATAAAGATAGTTATCCACTGTTTATGCTGGGAGGCTGTGAATCTCCATCAGTACAGGTTTTCAAGAACAAATTCAATGAAGATCTGTCAGAAATGGTGCAGATGAAACAGATCCTGCCTCGGAATCAACTTTTTGATATTGCTCCTCTCCCTCCCACCAAAAAAGTTATTGTCTTGTTGGCAGGCTTCACACATTTCCAAGAAAATCAGAACTCATATGTACAAGTCTCTCAGTCACCTCACCTGAATTACAATGTGGCTTCCCTCCTGCCCCTCTGCTGGTACAACTGTCCTTACATCCCCCTTTCCCAATATCCTCTGCATTGCAGGGAAGAGTGAGGGGGGTGCCAAGGGGAAGCAGGCCTGGCACACGGGTAGGAACAGAAACTTCACCTCTTCTCCAAGGACGGGAGGGATAGGGAGGCTGAGACATGAGATAGTCTACTGCGGGGAAGGATTCTGAGCAGAGAGGAGGCAGCAGATGAGCTGAGTGGAGGCACCAGAATGGGATCCTGAACAAAGAACTCACATCAAATCATGAATACGCAACAAGCCAAGCTTCAAAAAAGTCCCCATTACAGTCAACACCGTACTAAAGGCTTCAAAGCTACTAGTGCTAAAGGCATAATCATTTCTACATGGGAGGAAGACGTGCCAAAGTCATTGCTGGAAGATAAGCCAACTTTATGTTGGCTCTTCATGTCTTCCCAGGCCAGTCTCTCCCATTCATCTCAAATAATAAGAAATCTGTGAATTTTTATGTTTAACCCTCATTACCTGTGGGGAGGAAAGTTCACATTTTTTCTCTAACACAAAGATTCACAGACAATAAAAATTACAGCTCACATCCTCTTTGCATTCTTTGAGCAAAAAGAAAACACCGTGAAACTGTGCCAGAGAATAAATTAATGATATGATGTGTCTCCAATAAAATTAGGAAGTAGGGAGGATAAGAAGAGCAAGTCTTAAAGAGTTTATTTAACTCTCAGAAGGTAGTTATTCTTGTGTTGTATCTCACCTGTGCAGATACATCTGCAAACCCACCACTGCGGCATGGGGAGACCATGTCTCCTGGGGAGACCTTAACGAGTGCTCTCCAGGTGCTGCCAGCCCTGGTTTTTTGAAGGTTTCAGAGTTTGCTTGCTCAGATTTGAAAAAAAAAAAGACAGAGAGCTAGATTACTTTTTTTAAGTAACATAACATGAGTGTTTGAGTATTGGGTTCACACAATGCTGAGAAATGTCTGACTGCAGGGATGGGAGTTGCTATCCGAAATAAGTTTGATTTTTAAATATTTCATGGACCAATTCAGGCCCAACTGAGCACTGATTCACTGAGGCTCCTAAGCATCCAAAAAGTAGTAAACGTATAAGAGGGAGAGAGGATACATCCAAGAATGCACTGATACCGCTGTTTGTATTAGCTGGTTTTCAAAATGTCAACAGCTTGCTTTCACCGATGACAGAACAGCACATCATTCCATTGAAATTGGTCCAGATTTTTTTCAGAGAAGGAGCAATTGTTAAAGAGCACTCACTGCTACTTTCTGTGCTCCAGATATTACCAGTCCTTACACCAATTGGCAGCATATGGTATATTTCCTCAAATGACAGCTTTTGTTTGTCACAACAGGAGAACAAAATCGTACATTTATTAAACAAAGCATAATTAGTCAACTCTTTCTCTCCCAAAAACAGAACTGCAGAAGTGGGTATTTTTTAGGACTCAGATGAATGCTTCCATGCTGTTCACAGTTTTGTATGGAGCAACCAACTCTGGTGGAACAAAACACAGGGAATTACATTTATTGCTCACATCTCAAAATCAAGATATTATGGGCTAATCATCCTGCCCATAATACCTATGGGCAAAGTGCTAATAAGCTACTCCCACAGAAGGTCTATGTGGATAAGTATTACTGCTTGTATTTTTTTTAATAGAAAAGCTCTGCATTTATACAAGCCAAAAAACAACAACAATAAAAAAAAAATCTCAATAATAACTGTATTAAATCTTTCAAAGTACAATTTTTTAATAAGGGGTCTATCACACAGCTGACATTCTTTGAGGTGACAGTGACATGACTTATAGAGCCTGGACTCTGTGATCAAAAGGATTACACACATTAGCATCCTACTAATCACAGCAGGACAGGCCAGCCCATCAGGCCAGGACTCATGGAGGAGAGATCCATAAACAAACACTTTCTCCCGCTCCCAATCAAGCCTGGGAGCAGAGGCATTCCAAGGTTGATGCAGTCTTCTCCTCTTTCAAAGAGATAAGGATTGTGTCTGCTGGAGTAAATAAATTCTCAGCATTAGTCTTACACATCTGTTTGTTTACTCATTTTCGGACACTACCATCCTCTCCTGTGTGTTATCCCTTTTATATTACCCTTGTACGTATAATTAAATGCCCTCTCTTCTGGATTGACCCTCTGTTTCTTCCTGTGCTGTAGATGCCTTTGATCTTTCTGTCTTGCATCTGTGTGTCCTGACTTGTAGTCTCCGCAGGATTTCTCCCTGACCCCTTGCTCTACCAGAAAATAAATGCCAAAATAGGATTTTTATGCATTAGCATAGAAAAAAAATAAGACAGATGCTTGAGAAACCTACACACAAGCACTGTTGCACTGCTGAGGCACTGTGTGTTCTGTGCAGGACTGCCCCGCCAGTAAGTTAAGCCCAGGCTGCTGAAAGGTGCCCCAGTTGCTGAGCCCCCTGGACCAACAAGGTGAGCAGCCATCATCACAATGTGGGAAGACAGACCATCCTGAAATTTCAGAAAGAGCTGTTCAATTTTCCCCCTTCATCATGCTCTTGGTGACTTGCAAGATGTCCTTAGTACTTCCAAAAAGCAGAACTCAGCCTTTAACTTTTTTCCTCTCTTTGATTTAGCTCAGATTTCAGAACCCCTTCCCTTGCCCCACCATTTGAGACAGTCCAAGTTATGGCTGACAAATTCTATTAATATCCTAATTGTAATACTCTTAGGCAAAGAGTCTGCTGCTGCTTTTTGTTCCCTGCAGGCACTGCCAATACCAGAACTGAGGGTTATTTCTAGGCAGATGTGAAAAGATGCCATCAGTTCACATAGAGACCTTAACAATCTCATCAGGACTGCTGAAAAGCTGACCAACCCCTTCCTTCATAGCTGGAACTGGTGAGTAAGTTTCCCCAGCAAGCCCAAGTCCACTGGCCCTTGAAACAAAGCACAATAACAAGGTTGCAAAAAGTGAGATAACCCTTTCCACTCAAGAAGTAGAAAACAACATCTGTTAAAAAACAAATAAACTGGTGTAATGGCTTCAGCAAGAGACCCAGAGGATTTTAGAGATGCAGCTCATGGCTTGGTCAACACATTGTGACCAGCAAATTACAAGAGAACAATTGTTTCATACCAAGCTCTCCCACCCCTGAACTCCCTCAAGGTTAATTAGGATGGCCTCTGGCCAAATTAATTAGAAGAGAAGATTTGGGCAGGACTTTGCTATGCACTCGTAACTAGTTCCAAGATGACCAAGAAGTTCAGAAATGCCTCACCTTTCAAATAGAGCTTGCTTGGCAAAAAACAAGCTCACATGTGCCATGTCATTTCTCTGACAATCAGGAGAAACACTTAAAAATAATGTTTTCCTAACTAACAGCTAAGGCAAAAGAACTTTCTGCATCCTTCCCACTGAACAATATGCCTTTGTTTATTTTCTGTGTGCTTTTTAGGTCATAAGAGGCCAGTGAAATTATGCATCTAAAGAACAATATAGTACTGTAATATGCCACTCGATACACACAGCCTGGCAGACCCTGAAAGATCTGTCTTTTCCAAGAGCTGGCAGATACATGTTGCAGCGTGAAGAAACACTGAACATCACCATGGGAAGGGAGGATGCAGAAGGGCACAGCCTTTGAAATTACAAGATAAATAGGTATTTTAGTTGATATTCTAATATGCCTCAATGGCATAGCTTAGGAGACCATCCTGCCTTGACGGGCACAGCCATGCCCAGCATCTCTACCCCAGAGAAGCAGTTTGCCTTGACTTCCTCTGGACTCCTGCTGCCCTGAGCATCCTTGGGAAAAGGCATAGCTGGCAGGGCCACACTTTTTTTCCTCCAAGTGGTACCATGGTGAGTGGTAGAACTTCAAGAGCATAGTAGGGCAGTACAGATCTAGCCTCTGTGATTACAAACCAAGCACTGGCACAAATTAAGGCTCCTACAGCAGCTGCATCTCTGAACTGCAGAGCCCTTCTCTGTCATTAATCTGATATTCCTTAGTTTGAAGCTGGAAGGTTGCTATTTTCCATGTGTCTGTTACCCACAAACAGCAACAGCTTTTCTGGGCAGAATCGGAACTTCTGAAGTAACAATGAAAAACTGTTTCAGCTCACGCAAAGAAGTGCAGTTGAATACTTTTCAGCAGGACACAATTCTCATTGTCACTGGCCAAGATTTAATGGCTCAACTGTCTGGATCAGGCTAACTACTTAGAGCAGTTACATCGTATGTTCCCTTAAAGACATGGACTGGAGTAACCTAACATGTAGGGCCCATGACATTAAAAAGCCATTATTCTCAACTCTTGGGGGGAAAAAAAAAAAAAAAAAAAAAAAGATAAGGGGAAAAAAACCCCAACAAACCACCACCATCCTTAATAGATGCAAGAGCCCCTTGGCACAGATCCAGTGGCAGACTAAGGCCATAATTTGCAATTCTGAGGCAATTATGAAATGACATAACAGCACAGATCTCCTTCTGACAGAACAGCTGGGGTTTTGTCTCCTTTGCAACAGAACATGGTTTAAAACAACCACCAAAAAGGAAAAAAAAAATACAAATCTCCATTTGACTTCTGTGTAAATACTGGAGTACAGACAAACAGCGAGAGGGGAGGCACTTGTTTGAGACCCTGATGCCACATCCCGGCGGGTCGGCGGGAGCCGGCACGGACCGCGGGCTGCGCTCCCGAGCGCAGGGGACCACGGCGGCGAACGGAGGGCAGGGCACCGACCAACTTCCCCGTGACCCCGGCTCAGGGCTTGCTCCCGGGGGGATGTCGACAGGGTGCCCTGCCAGACACGGGGCTCACGGTGCAAGGAGAAGAACGAGCAGGTGCAGAGCGGTGGGAAACCCGAGGGATGCGCCCTTCCGCAGCCGCGCATCGCCGCCCGCCCCGGGACACCCCGCGCCCCCGCCGTGCTCGCCCCCCGCGCCTCCTCCAGCTGCCCCCTGCGCGCTGCCCGACCTGCCGGGACTCACCTCTCCGGGTGGCCGCACTGTGCCCCTCGGCTGGCGCCGGGGCCGCCGCGCTCCGCGGCCGCGGCAGGCGGGAGGCGCCGAGCCCGCGGCGGGGCGGGGCGGGTTGGGATGGGATGGGATGGGATGGGATGGGATGGGATGGGATGGGCAGGACGCACCGCCCGCCGCCCGCCCCGCTTCGGTCCACTCGCCCGCCGGCGGCGCCGCGGGGAGGGATGTCTTGTCCCAGAAGCTGAAGGGACCGTCTCCTGCCCCCTTTCCCTCCGCGGCTGAGCTCAGCCCATGGCTCAGCCGAGATGAGCGGCAGCAGCTTGCTCAGCAGAGGGAAGGAGTGGGGTCCATGAAGGATGGAGAGGGACAAGAGAGGAGCCTTCCAAAACTTGCTGTTGCTGCCGGCACCCAGCCACGCGCCCAAAGAGCTTGTCCTCCACACTGTTTTCAAGCATTTTTGAAGCAGTGCTGGTTGCCTGCTTCCCCACCTCTCCCCTCCCCACGAGTTATTCAGCCTCTACAAACAGGTGAATAATTTGCAAATCTGTTTTGGTTTAATGACACTCTCAAAAAAGTAGGTTTGTGAATCATTTACTTCAGTAATTGCTTGGGCCCATCAACTGCTCATCATGTCTTAATTGATTTTTACCCCAGGCTGTCAAAGCGCTTTACACATGTTCATAAATTGAGTCCTATTCAATATGTGCTCTAGTTAATAGTGAGAAAACAAGGGCAGTAAAGTTGCACGATGAGTCCAATGTCACAGAAGAAGTCTGCAGGAGAGCCCAGAACTGAATACAGGTTTCCTGGTGCCCTGGTTTCACACGGCTCTGGGAGTAATCGTCATTGACCTGCTTTACTACGGACATCTCCTTTTGTCTTCCAGCAGTGAGAATCTGAGCTTGCAGCTGCTGGTGCATGATGTAGCCACCAAGAACAACACCACTGGCAGCAGGAGGACCTTCAGTCAGACCCCTTGCACCATTTCCCTGCAGGGTACCTGTGGAGTTCTTTGTGGCTTTGCTGGTTGGGAAACACCCATAATTTCCCATGGTAAAGCCTTTTAGCTGACACAGTCAATCGGTAGAAAGTTTACGTTTTGTCACAGAGCAGCTTCATGTGGGTGGGATGATAGCAAGGGTTTCCATCAAGAAAGCCATGCTGGAACAAGTTATGGTTTATTATTGAAATACCTTGACTCTGACAGGCAAATCGGGACTTCTGGGTATTTTATATACCTCTCTCCACTGTGTTGTATGAAAAAAAATTCCAGGATGACTTTCTTATGTGCATGGCTGGAGCTCTGAGCTCTCCTTGGTTGTAGGAGACAGTCCTGTTAAAATCCCTTCTTCCGGAGCCAAAAGCTTTTGCTCCCAGTTGCATAGTCATGATGCTCCACATAGAGCAGGTCTCTGCTCCTGGAGCTCATGGCTGTCTCGTGGCTTTAGGGGATAGAAAGAGGTGGGGGTACAGGCTGTACCTGCCGCTTCAGCAAAAGAAATTGGACCATTTACTGAATAATGTCAAGGTGAAGGTAAGGGATGTCTTTTTATCTTCAGGAGGTCACAACCTGTGGAGAACATGATAAAAGCACAGAGGACAGCACACCTCAGAGCTGCCTTTCTGCACCTGGGGCTAATTTTTGTTACATCTCTTCTGAGAACACTTTGTGGACTGCAAAGGGACGTGCAGCCCTTGGAAGGAGGCACTTCACCAGATTAGTCTGGAGCCCTGAAGTCACTGAAGGTTTCCCCCGAGTGAAGTCAAAGAGCTTTAAGTTGAAAAACAGAACGAAAGCTCCTAAAAAAAGGAAACAATGCCTGTGCTTCTAGCTCTCTTCTTACAAAGGAAAACCTGAAAATCTGAGCTGAACATAGCTCCAGACACCAGAAAGCAAACATGATTTTTGAGACAATGTGAGGGATGTTTTGGGCTGGATTCACAATTAATGACCAATGATGGCTGGCAAGTCCAATTCATGTGCAAGTGGGATTCCCCAGTGTGCTGGTGAAACAGATGAAGCCACCAGTCTGTGGTTTGGGAAGTCTGAGGGCTGTGCTCCTCAGTGTCAGTGCAGCTTTCAGGGACTCCCTTTGCTCCTTCTGCATCTTGCCCTCTGCCTGTTAGAGAGCAAATTCTTTGGGAAGGTGTTGCTTCCCATTATGCCTTTGCTCAGTGTCTGGATCAGTGGGGTTGTGGTCTCAGGTTGCTACTGCAATGCAGACCGCGACTGCCAGGAGAAGGGTAAAGATGAAGGAAAGCAGAGGAGGCAGGAATGTGATTCTGTTATTTAATGATCAATGTGCACAACTGACAGCACATTGCTCCCCTGCAAAGCCCATGGTCCTATGGTCATCTCGGGAGATCTTCCTCTCCTGGCTTTTTCCAGAGAAGAGGACCATAATCAGACATTCTTGAGTTTAGAGCCTCTGCCTCGAAAAGGCTGAAAGAACTAAATGTGACTGCGAGAGAACCATACAAATGGAATTTAACCACTAAAACCATGGGCCTGCCATGTAGGACTCCTGAGATGGATGAAAATTAGGGTGATGGGCCAGAGTGACATGATGGGTTAACAGAGGAGAGAACAGTTATTGCCTCCCTGCAAGGAGAAGGGCAGAGAAACCAGAGACCAAAAGCCAACAGTGGCTTTGTGCGGCAAAAATGGGTAATCTGGACAGGAACACAATGGAGCTGCATGAGCCCAGCAAACAGTAGAGGCATCCCCTGTGTCACAGCAGTCAGGTTCAGATCAGCATCCTGTGGGACATGGTAGAGCAGGTCCACATGCCTGGGCAAGCAGAGAACATGAGGACTTGGCTCCTTGAAAGATGGAGACCAGTGCCTGCAAATCTGGCCTGCAAGGGGCCATTATGGACAGAAATCATGGAAAAACAGAAACACACAAGCACAGGCAAGACAGGCCAGATGGGGGAAATACAGATGAATTAATGCACAGGGAAGGGAAAAGGAAAAACACAGAGGCATGCTGCACGCCAGCCAGCTCTTCAGCAACAGCACTGCAGCGTGTCATCACTGTGACAAGTAAATGGGAAGTCCTGCTCTGCTCAGTACAAGTTGTTGCTGCTTTATGCCTTTATAATTCTCTCTGGCCTCAAAACCTCCCTGACATGGAGTCCTTTTTTATGTTTTATGTCCCATCATTAGTGTCACTGCTTGGGACCAGAGCTTTCCTGCCATTCCTACCAAACTTGTTGGAGGCTTGGAGCCTCATTTCTGGAGGTGATCATTCATCAGTGCTTTCTACAGTGAAATCAGGCAGACTTCTTCATAATTTGGTATGGTTTGAAGTGACTAGGAACATTAATTATTCCCCGAAAGACTGTAACAGGTTTTGTCTTAGATCCAGTTGCTGTAAAAATATTTAGGAACATATGCTGAAATCACCACATACCTGAAGTTTACCATAACTAACTAGCCACAGATGTGCTATTAAATCCCTGCTTATTTTGTGCTCTTGTCCATCCTATATGGCATGTTACAGCATGATACATTAAACTTACTTAGAACAGATGCTAGTCATAAACAAAACAGCTATTACCTTTTTGCAAGAAAACATTCACATTGCCCATTCCACCAGTAATCGCCTGTTTATACAATTGGCACCTCTTTTTAGCTTGGAACAGAGAAACTTCAAATATTTTATTGCTACATCAAAGGAAACTCTAAGCATTGCTGTGGAGAAAGGATGTTTTCATTTGCCAGTTCTTTGGTGCTTCTTTCACTGTATTTTGACTTGGTATTTGGGAATTCTTTTCTTGAACTGCTTTATTGCTTCCTAAGCATCCCAAAGAAGCAGATGGGATGGGTGTGTATTGAATAGAGGGAAATAGTTCATGATGTCGAGTGGTGACCATTCGGCAAAGATGATTTAATTCACAGCAATTGGTGTCTGTGCAAGGTGTTGGGCCACATGCTGTGGGGGAGAAGAAATAGTGCACTGGTGGAGAATATTTTCTTTTAAATGTAAGGACTCAGGTATCATGTCTGTTAGCTATACCTGAGTCTTAAGGTGTGACACATGAAAGTATGCTGCTGGGAGTTAAAAATGGGGGAAAAAAACTAAAAAATAGAAGACTGGCTAACACAGAGGAAGTGTACACCCATACTGTGTGAGTTCCTGAACATTGTGAAGACTGTTGAAAAGGCTAAGAGGTGTGGCACACAAATTACCCTGCAGAACTTATCTGGTTTACATTTGGGAAAATTAGGTAGTGTTTCCAAAACTTTTGAAGTGCTAAATATTGTCAAAATAATCCTTACAGCTCTTTCATTCAAGGACTTGGCTCAGGGTACTCAGCAAATAACTAATGAGTTTCTCATCATAACACCCAAGAGAGATGGGAAGTTATCATAGTAATTACCCCTGTCACCCATCTGAGGAACAGAACAGTTAAGCCTTGTTTTTCAGGAGAGTTTCCTGACCAAAATATTTGTACAGTCATTCAGCTGAAAATCTCTTGAGAAGGGTTAGAAGCTCCAGCTGGCCTCCCAGCAAGGTGTTGAGGGGAGGGAGAGGGTCATCTCCAAAGGCAGGGGAAGATGAAAGGACCATAGTTATGCAGTAGCAAAGCGTATTGATGTTGGATCTATCCTATTTTTCTTAGTTTAAAATTTGAATGCTTACTACTCTAGAGAAGGCTAATCCCTGCATTCGCTTAATAAAGTAATGGAGATTTGATGCATTACGTACAAGGGTATACAAAATGGTACAATGAAGATGTTATAGCAGCTCCATCCATCTCCATGAAGCTACATATGGAGGCTGGGCTGTGACTGCCACATTGTCATTCCTGTGAGTGATGTGAGCTTCACTGTCTAAGGAGTGAAGTCTCACAGGCACTGGTAAGTGAGGTCATGAGTGAGGGGTGTGCAGCTGGGAAAAGGTTTTTTTCCAATCACAGGCAAGGTTTTAGCTTGATTTCTCTAAAAATTTAGCAAGAGCTGTGGATCCATTAACATCACTGTGTGAACTAGTGATGGTGGAAAACAGACTTCAAATAAGCTAAAAGCCCTGAGGTTTATTAGGAACAAACAAGAATATATACTGATGGCAGAAGAATCTGTAATTACAGCAGTAAATATCAAGAAATAGTTTCTTATATAGAGGGGTTATACTCGTCAAAACTTTGGTCAGACTGCAATTAGTGGGAAAATAAAGGAAAGCTGCCCTGGAGCATGTTATCCCCTTCCCCCAAACCAAGCCACTGCCCTGTAGAGAGGCACGGCAATTCTGAGTGACCTGTGTGCAGCCAGGCAAGGGCATGCAGCAGGAGGGGCAGTTGGATCAGTGGCTCTAGGCTGTGGGCCAGCTATTGGCATGTTAGTCCTCCTGCTTGCCTTCAGGAGGCAGGACATAAATGCCTTTGAGTGACTGTCCTTCCCCCAGCACTTGCTGTGCTTTGAGCATCGTGGCTTTGAGTACTGCTCATGCTGGAGCCTCCCTTCCCTAGGGAGCACAGGTTCACACTAGGGAAGGGATAACATCCCTGAAATAGTAGACAGCTATAAAGCTATTTTTATAAATGTTTTGTATCACCATTTCTATTAGTTCTATAAGGATTGAATTAATAGCTATTTAACTCACCAGTTTCAGCTTTTAGCTGTGGTAACATAAATTTTCAAATCTTAGGTTTCAAAAGGTGGTACTGTCCTTTCTCAAATACTGCCTTCTTCCTGTGGATCTATATGAGCTGCTTTTATGAGATCAAGGGAAGAAAGCTATCTATAATAGGTTGTTTGGGTTATCTCATAAGAGAAGTTGAGCACAGTAGCAAGGGCAGGGAGTGAAGAAAGACTTGTTTGTAATGGGAGCACTCAAAAAGTTCAACAAGAGTTTGCAAGACCCCTTTATGTCAGTGCGTTCCCACAAAGAGCCTCATCCAAAAAAGCTGAAATTACAGTCTTTTTTGGTTAAAGAAAAAAAAAAAAGAGAGAATGACTTGTAATTTTTGAACCAGAAAAGCTATGTTTATCTTCCAAAGAACAGCCTCCTGAAGATGTGACTATCATCCAGGGTTAAAGAGCAGGCAGAAAGCCCACAGACAGACAAGCCCTTGGCTGCTGAACACCCAGCACCAGGCATCTGTCTCCTCAGGCGAGGGGATGCTCCTGTTATCTATCTGATATATAACAGAGTGTCGTGGCTTTCCGTATCCAAACACATCTTGACACTGG
Source organism: Xenops minutus (assembly GCA_035221455.1). NCBI lineage: Eukaryota > Metazoa > Chordata > Aves > Passeriformes > Furnariidae > Xenops > Xenops minutus. The sequence continues at coordinate 14,464,473 of JAWWEE010000074.1, forward strand.
AGATTGCACAGATCCCAGAGCTCTGGAGGGAGGCCAGGGACGTGCACCCACCCCAGAGCAGCTCACCACCACGGGAGCAGGCAGGGGTGGTGTGGGGAAGTGTTATCAGGGAGCAGTGACATGTCACGGCTGTCTCGAAGGGGCCACGGGGTCAAAGGATTATGACTCAAATCCATTCTTCATAGAAAAATCTTTTCCAAATGCCTGACTATGCTATGAAATCACACAGGGAGTGTGCTGTTATCTGCGGGGGTGGTACAGACCCACCTCTGCTTCATGCAGGAAACCAAAAAAAGAAAAATACAGCTGTGCAGAGCATCCCTGTTGTACAGTCACCTTGCCAAGCTGCTTTCCTTCCTTTCCACTCACTGGTGGACAGGTTTACAGAAGGGAGTGGGGATGTGCTTTAGCCCCACAGTTATAAACTTGCTTGTGCGTGTGTATTTTAGTCTTGAATTTAACTGTCATTTGGTCTGTTATTCTTTTACAGCAGGGTATGCTCTTCTGCAGATATTGATGTCATCCCCATTTCTTACTTGCTCTCCACTGGAATTGTTTTTTGGAGAGATAGGAGAGGAGACACTTTTTTTGAAAAGTACTTTTATCAAGAACTTATCTGAGCTGCATTGTGGAAATACAGTTTTGTTCGATAATTTTATAAGTTACAGCAACTGTGCAAAGGATTGCAGCACCAACACCAGAATATCAGCCTGCACCATAAAGGTCTGCAGGTCTGTGGGGACTGTATTTGGTTTGAAAGGCATTGAAATCTATTAATTCTCTTGTAGAAGTTGGTACTGAATTACAAAGAACTCTTGCTTGGAGGAAGTTGGTACTGAATTACAAAGAACTCTTGCTTGGAAGGCAGAGAAGTTCAAACCCTTATACCAAAAGGCTATCCTTGTCAAGCTGAATTCTTCCATTTCTCTTTTTCTGTCCAGGACCAGAGAGAAGATGGAACCAAGAAGCAAAATAAGAGATTTTTTTATAGTCAAAGCTTTATTCAGGTTAATCAAAAGGCGTCCATGTGCATTTTACTAACTGGTTTTGTTCTGAGGTCACCTTCTGTACAATTTATACAACCCCAAATTCACTGGAGGGTTTCCAGACTCACCAATGAAATTTACACCTCTACCTCACCATATTTTCTGTACTTCAGATCAGAAATACCCACCACTGAAGCTTTAATTTATCACATAATTTCTTCCCCTGGCTTAAGCTTCACCCTTGATATTTGGGCATATTGCAGCACTGTCATACAGAAGCATCATGCAGTCTCTCCTTAGGAAACAGGCTGTTGAAAGACCAGGTTGCTGTGGGACATATACACTACACACACACCCTTTAATTGCATCACCACTGTGCCCAAACCCAGTCACTCTCACAGGGAAGTCCCTATTCTAGGGGTCCCACATCCCCCTGTGTAGATGGAGTGAGACCTCACAAGATCTCACTTCATCTGACAAAGACCTGAACCTAGAAGGAGGTCCTTTGTACAAGCTCTTTTGGAGTGCTCTGGGAGAAAAGCAGCCATCCAGCCTCTGAATGGCTGCTTGAAAGAAGATTAAACCCTCCTCTGTACGTGCAGCTTACAGCCAAGCAGACTACATCAGAGAAGTCAAACTGCATCCACTCCAAGGAGAAAGTTAAAATAGAACTGAGTCTTCTTACTTCAGCTCTGCCTTTTGTTGTGCCCTGCAGGCAGCGTTCACCTGAACATGTATCCTCCAAAATCAGAGTGTACTTGCCTAAAGTGGAAAATGGCACACGTGGCCTTATCTTTTAATTCCCATCATTTCTAGAAGAGCCTCTGTTCTCTTTCTATTCAACATAAACTTAGTGGTCATGAGCAGCACCACTAACCATGTACTTGGTACATGAGTACTTGACACATCTCAGAAGGGAAGCTGAAAAGTGAGTTGCAAAGCTCAATGCATGGCTCATGTCCTTACAAGTGGACATATTTAAGAATATAGGCAAATAATCCCTACAGAAATAACAATACTACTCTAAGATGCTGTCCTCCTCTGCCTGCCAGGAGCCACTTTCCCCCCTAACGGGGTCAGATGCACGGATAGTGGGAGGTGCACACCCATTTCAACACCAAGAACACCAACTCAGTGGTACTGGATAGATTTCTGGATCTAGGCTGATGGTTTTGCAGTGAAGCCAGTGAGAGAAGCTCTGCTGAGGGGTGTTTCCTTGTACAAGTGATGAAGGAAACAGCTTGGGCCAATGACACCATAACCCAGTACAGCTGTTTCTGCAGTGATCATTTGTTCACATTCTAGGATGCATTGAAAGAGCAGCTTGGAGCATTTCTGTTGCTGCTTATCCTCTGGCTGTGCTGTTGTTAATGCAACACTCACTCAATGAAGTGTTTGGGATGAGGTCCAAAAAAGCACTTAGGTGCCTAAATCCAAGACAGCAATTCACAGCTGCCTAAGGACCTAGGTTCCCCCCTTTGCACGCCCCTTTCCTGAATCTCTTCAAAAACCTGGACTTCTGCAATGGGTTGATTCCAGGTGCTGCCATCTTGACTGAGCTTGGCCACCAGAGCCTGCCTCCTGTATCTCTGCTGTCCAGCCCTGCAGATGAGGCAGCTGTGTTTGGGATCACTCAGATGCTCCGTGGCTGTGCCCTGAGCTCTGAATTCAGCAACCACAGCTGCTCTTGCTCAAACTGTGACTGATGCTGGTCCTCCCCATTGGCATAGGGCGTGGTGGTGCTGACTGACTCTTCACAGCCAGAGAGTCATGATGAGCATGGCACAAAGGTGATCTCATGCTGGTGAGGGAAGAGGCTGTGGCTAGCTTGGCTTGAGTATGTTTTCCCCCCTCCTTCTCCCACTCCCTAACAGGGGTACCAAATAGAAGTGATGAATGTATCACTCACAGAAAATGGATGATTTCTCTTCCACTGCCTTTGCTACCGATGGCCTGACAGGGAATGGTGGAGTCAGGTCTGGCATCTGCTGCTTGTGTGGTAGCTGCATGGGTCATGGAATGCCAGGCTCAAATCCACTCATACTGTCACCTGTCAATAAATCCATACAAGAACAACTTAAAGGCATTCCTAACAATAACCAGCTCTTTCACTATATTGCAGACCATATCTGTCTTTGTGTCTCTTTCCTCAAGATAGAGCTCAAAATAGTTACAGAAATCTGGTTATCAAACTCCAGTGACTTACAGGGAGTGAGAGAGAGCACAGTTGCTCTTCTACTACAGCTTATTCACCCTGCTCCTGAGAAAGAAATTGCTTCCAAGGAAGCTCTTTGGGTAGAGGACAAGCTGAGGCACATGTGCTGGGAACTGGTTACTTGGCATGGCAGCACCCCTTCCTGCAGCCTGACCATGTTTGGGTGCTCTGACATAATCTTTCAACCACGTTCACAAGTCTTGCCATGAGACCATTAAGCTTTGCCAGGTTTCTCCTTTTGTCTGATAAAGCAGTTAGGGCTCTGTGTAACAGACCCTTGCAGTTTTCATATAGGTATCTCAGCTAGGGCTCTACATGCACAAGCTGTTTTCCTCATTAAGCCCTTCAGTTACTGCAGTTTACCTAAATCTAAGCTGGACCGTAAAAGGCTTGATTGATGTAACACATTCACTCCTGATGATGTCAGGGAGCCACTATTCCCATCTAACAGATGAGCTGATCTGATAGCCAGTAAATTTAGGATGACAAGCATGGTTTATCATGTTAAACCAGATGCCACCAGCACCCTTCAGTTCTGCAAAAATGCTCTAGTTCTTCATAAAGCTATTGCTGAGACATGTAAGGAAAACATGAGATCTGAGCCACTTCCTGCTCCAGCCTTCTGCTGTTGGCGCCTCTTCCCACAACCAGGAGGAGAGCCCAGTGTGGAGGCATGTTTCTGAAATTATTTCAAAGATGAGATTTGGTGCCTTCTCTGCCTACATGTGTCCTCAGCAAGAAAACTGCAGAGCAGCAGAAGAGAGAAGATGAGGGCTACTCTGGGACAGAAAATTAATCTCCTATAGATCTGTCCATGCATGTGTGTCTGGCTGGGCCCCATCCTCCAGCCATGCTGTGATCCATATCTCAAAGGGACCATGATTTCTTCTCAAATTACTGCTGCTGGCAGAGGAGCAGAGCTGGCAAGTTAGTTTTCAGGAATGTCTTTATCCTTCATTATCCATATGAAATAGGTCCAAGTAGTAATATTCTTGGAGAGCCATACACAGATTTTGCAAAGGTTGGGAACAGCAAAGCACACTATTAATAAAACAGTCACAGTGCTCTTGGTTTTTTTCTTATTGTGATAATTATAAACAGAAGTTTTCTTTTGTCTGGTCAAAGTTTCTGCTGCTTCAAATTTAGAGCTGTCAGAGACAGCTGAGCAAGAGGGCTTCATTCAGTGGAGAGTAGTATCTGATCCAGCACGTGCCATCAGTCTGCTTTGCTAAAGTCAATGGGAGAGTGAAGAGGAGAGCTTGTCTGAGGACCTACTCTCCCTCCCATCCACTGTTAACGCTATTGCAGTTCAGAGAAGCTCAACAATGGTGTCTTGGCTTAGAGAAAAAAACTGATTTTTTGGCTATGTACAAGCATATCCATCACTGTATACAACAGTAAAAGCTAGAATGACATTAATAGTCATATTTATTATTCAATTAATGCTGACTTACTATAGAGGGTACCTTCAAAATAAATAAAGGACATACTCTCAAAATACTAGAAACAAGTTACAAAAAAGAAGCTGCTCTTAAGTGTCTTTTCTTTGTGCCCAGCCAAACTTTGTGAAAAAAGGTGCCTTCTGGCAGCATGAACCTGCTTAGGAGGGGAGATTTTGTTCTGATAGCCAATAATTTTCCATGCATGTTTTCAACAGATAAGTCTCAACAGATACCTTTAAGAATCAAAGTCTTGGTGCTCCAGAGGCCAAAGCACCTGCCATTTCACCTCATTTGCAATTTAACAGGTTTATCATTTACATTATAGTGTGTCTTTTAAGGGAAATCCCAGAGGAATTAACCAATACTAAATTTCAGGTGCAGGAGGAAAATGTGCAGCAGAGCATATTTATGCAAGAGACAGATATTTATGCTGCTGCCTGGGTACGCTACAGTGGTTATTGCAGAAAAGGGCAGCTTTTCTGCAAAGTTCTGTTAGATCCCCTCAGCAGGAAACAATTATCTGTAATGCCAATTTCCCGCAGAATTTTGCAAATCCTTCCCTACAGGGATTTCACCTTTCATTGTTTCCCCTGCAGAGCACAGAAAATCTGACTGCAGTGGTACAAAATCAGATCTGAGTATTTTTCTTTTCTGCCTCTGGCAGCTGAAGGGAATAATCTTATTTTTGACTACAAGGAGATGGGCAAACTGGGTAAGAGCTGGTGATCTGCATATCAAGAAGACTCCAGAAGTCCCTTCCCACTGTATCTATTTCCTGGTGTGATACCCAAAAGGAGAGGAGTGGAGGATACAACGGTGGGATCCCTGTTCTGGAAGCATTCATGCCTTGGCAGCAGAAGGAGTCCAAATCTAGGCATGCCAGGGCCCCAAAACATCCATGGGAAGGAGCACCATCATAACCTGTGCCTGCCTGGAGGAGCCCCTTGCTTTATCTGTCATCATCCCGTGCGTCCTGTGAAGACCAGGAAATCCCCATGGCAGAGCCCCTGACTTCTCTTTCAGCTGCAGTGTTGTGGTGCTACGAGGAGGATTACAGCTATGGCAAGCAGGAGTCACATTTTCAGCAGTTTGCTGCATCTGTTCTTGTCCCCTCTTCCAACCAAGGTATCTCCATGCATGGCTTCCTGACAGTGTGGGCACAGCCCAGCCTGTGCAAGCAGTCCTAAAACAAACCCACAGCTCATGAAGGGGTCTTCCGTCCTCTGCTCCACTGGAAACAAACTCTGAGCTCAGAATGGGGTGCTCAGAGTCCATATTGGGCAAGATGTGCCCAGGGAAAGAGGATATGTGGGATTCACCTCTACATACATATTCAGAGGGTGAAAAAAACTATGGACTTTGGCTACGTGGTTAGGGATGCAGGTAGGATGAGCCTGGTATCACAGGACAGTCCATTTTGCTGTCCCCAGAACCTGGAAGCCCAGCAGCAGTGGGGCCTGGCCCCCCGACTGACAGGTACAAGTAACCTAACAAGTTAGATGCTTTACCTGCATTTCCCACCGAGAGGGGGCTTGTGAGGTTGTGCTCTCTGTCCACGGGCACTGGGCAGCATGTGGCTCTGCTGGCCACTGTCACCCAGCCCTGATGGGCAAGGTGTTTCAAGGCAATGACGTCCCCATGGATTTGGGACACACAACAAGCAGTGTCCGTCCCCAGCACCAGCTGCCCCTGACCCAGGTGAGTCCTGGCTGCTGGGAGGGGTTCACAGGGCAGTGCTGAGGCAGCGTGAAGGGCCAGACCCTGCCAGACCCTGCCAGGCTCCCACAAGTCACTCCATCACTGTTTGTCCTTGTTCATCGCCATCTGTTTATCAACTCCAGCCCAGATGACCTGACATTCAGGTAAGCTAAATTTGATTTTCCAGCTGAGGGAGCCCTCAGATCTTTAGCGTTTCCAAACAGATTTCATCAAGGAAATCACATTGGCCTCTGAAGCCTGATCTGCAATGCCAGCAGCAGAAAGCACTGAGTGTGCCCAGCTGCCAGGTAGAGGAAACTCAGACTTTTGCAAAGCTGTAGTTGAAAAACAGGAAGGAGAAGGAGCACAGGAGCATCCTTGGACACAGCACTCGTCCAGGGGTCTGACCTGCGGTGTCTCATTAGGGCCTGTGTGTGGTCCAGGGTGCAGCTCCTCCCCTGCATGGCAGGCACAGGGGGATGTTCATCCCTCGCCGAAACGCACCAGAGTGATGTTGGTGTTGAGATTCTGGGGCCACTCAGGTGCAATAAGGTAAGGCATGCAGGAAAGGCAGGAGGCACCCAGGGGATACAAGAGAGATGGACAAACAAGATGAAAAGGAAAAAAAAGAAACAAACCCAAATAGAAAGAACATCTTTTGGTATTTTCTGCATTGCTGCATAGTTAGTACCAGAGATGGACAAATGAAATTCAAATTTCTTAAAGTATTTTGTTTTCCACAAATTGTAGACTTAAATTACAAGTTTTTTACGCACACTGCAAAACACTTGTTCAAAAGCAACATTTTCCCACAAAAGGTGACTTAATAAAACAGTGACAAAACTTTAGTTTTGGAAAGAGGAAAGAATATTTTTAAGTCACAGAAGTCTGAGTAGGTCTGCTCCCCACTGCAGATGCTTTCAGACCTGCCCAAAGCATGTGTATGTGCATATGGAGCTGTGATTTGCTCTTCTTTGAGATGTCTTTGTTTTTGGCCTTGAAGCTGCAGGAGAGTTGCCTTGTTTCCACAGTAAAAGTGAATACAAAGTACACTGCTTTTGTCCAGGAAGTGTCAGTACCACTGTTGAGGCACACAAACCCACAGCACAGAAATTTAAAGCTATGGAGCAATTCTGCAGGGCTGTTAATATCATTTGATATTCATCCCTCATCATCCATCTGTATTCATTGTCTTTTTACTTGCTAGAATTCTCTAGCAATTTTTAATTAAAAAAAAAAAAAATTCTTTCTCCACTTAAAATCTCAGATGACCAGGGTAAAAATGTAATTTGCATGACAATCAAGGTCTACTTTAAGAAAAGGGTAGGATCTGGATAAATTAGCCACAACTTGGCAAGAGTGGGAATATCCATCAATGTTTGTCCTCTTAATTCCAGAGTCCAGGTGACCACAAAGTGTCAGTTTTGTAGAAGCCAGGAGAGCAGCAGTCGAAGGGAAGTTTGTTACTGTGAGCTCTGTACACCGCAGAGCCCTGCTGAAGAGGGCACAGCAGAGAAACCAGAATAACCACGGTGGCTCTCCCAGGCAGGAAGTGAAGTAGTGAGGTAGTTGAGGGGAGTAGGGGGGCAGGTTGTGATGTTTGCAAACAGGTTTGACAACCACTGGAAGAGTGGACACATGGAGCTACATCTGACTGGGAAAGTAGGGGAAGACAGTGGCCTTCCCTGGGAGCTGGCGAGCCTTTTCAGGCTGCAGCTCTCCAAGTGAAGATGCCCCACCTTGGTCTTGCCCTCACTTCGCAGAAGTCTGGGAAGGGGGTTTGGTGGCACCAGCTCTCAGAGCCTTTATAGAGAATTTCTGTTTTTCAGTCTCTGGGTTGGGCTGTTATTTTAATTTGAACATTTTTCATTCAGTTGTAGCATAGCTGTGATATTCTATGACATGCCACAACATTTACAAAACCAAACAACAATCCAAGTCCTTTGTTGACTCAGAGCACTCCTGGTTATTTCTGAGTGTCACAGGAGAAGCAGGGATCCTAGCCTTCCTCCACAACATGTCCTTGAGGAGGATGTAATTACTGAATTGGATTTCTGCTGGGTACGCTCTGATTGACAGCCTGCACCAACCCACACTTCTCTTTTTCTTAATAGTGGAAGGTTATATGCTGGCAGTGCCAATAAAAATAAATCATCTAGTTGCCTTATGCTCTATGTAGATGGAAACAGAGTCATCAGTGGTCTTGTGTACTTCTACACTAACTTAACGCCCACAGCACCCTTTTTTTAAAATAAAATTTTAGGATTTTGAAGAGGCTACTATGTAGTTGAGAAGAACAGAGGGCCAAGGCTCAGTGTGAGTGAATGATGAGGTTACAATACAATCTTTGTTCGTTTATATAATGGTTTTTCAAATTACGTTTGCATGTATGAGTATAATGTTCTTATTGACTAGAGCAATGCACAATAGACCACCCACAGTTTGGGAGGGTGCTATGAGTTTGTCCGTCTATGAGCAGGGACTATTTAGGTTTTTTTATCCCCATTCTGTCAATATATCTTCAGCCTGGACTTAGCCATTACTTCCAGATGAATTGGAATCATATGTGGATCACAAAGTTTTCTGTGCTGGCCACATATACAGTTAAAAGATGATTTCAAACTGGAAGTCCCAAAAACCTGTAGAGTTATGTTGAGACCTGTACCACTGATCCAAAATTCAGCTTTAGCATTTCCCACTCACTCAGTGTGGGAGTAAATCAAAATTTATTCCTCTGAAGTCAGGGATTTACATAACTTTCAAGCAGGAATAAGTGAATGTACCTCATTTGTCAAGGGGGAACCACATAGCAGGTTAATTCTTCATGATATTCTGGGGTTTCAGCTGCTTTGGAGTAGTTTTGTCATTGTCCCCATTGCCAGTCTCACTACAGTAATAAAAAAGTAAGTGTGCAAGTAGCCAAATACAATGCAGTTTGTGGAGGAATCCCTCCCTCTCAGGTTGCATTGAGATAAAATTTCATAACTCGAAGCCACAAAGGGCACAACCCTGGTTGTATTTCCATCTGGAACACACATTCTTCCCCCTTCCCCCAGCACTTGCAGGGGAGATGCTTGGACAGGTTGTTATTTATGGCAGCACAAACTGGTGGTACCAGGCATGTGTCTGCAGTGCTGAAGGAAAGTATTAGCGCCAGCATCGTTGGGCAGCATATGTGTGTGATGAGATAATAGGCATCTGGCACTGAGTGGCTACTGGAGCTCTGTAAATTCCTTGGCTAGTAGTTTTGTGCAGAAAAACTACCTCTAGCACAGTATATGACTGTATAGTCTTGAATAATAAATTAAAGATTGTGTTGCTCTTTACAGAGCACTGAGATGTGTAACACTGCTTTCAGATTCCCAGCTTAGCACTTGTGCCTGGGTGCCCCCAAGGATGTTCTTGCCCGAACAGGGAGACAGGAACTCTCAGGTGTCCATGGACTTGCTTTTAGATCCCTAAGATTTGCTTTGCTTTGCTTCTTCACAACCCAGTATTTTAGCAGGGCCACGCAGCTCAGCATCTGCCCTTGGGCTGTATGTCTCCCACCCGAGACCCTGCACATGATGTGTGCTGCCTGCACAAGTCTTCCTGCAAGAGAACCCACAATCACACCCCAGACATCACCACCCCAGCCCACATCACTGCCAGCAACCCACTGTCCAGAATGCTAGAGGTGCTCTCCACTTTCTGGGCCTGAACAGACGTGAATGCCACATCTCCCAGTTCTGGGGCAGGAGAGATGAGTGTTCAAGTCCCTGTTCCAGGTGCAGACTGTGTGTTGCATCCAACTTCTGTTTAGGATAAACACCCTAAAACCCTGTGTTATCAACTCAAGGTTAACATATAGTTATTCTCATTCCAAATAAAGGAGATTACAAATGCCATTAATATTTACCACCATTGAGAAGCCCAGGAGTAGGCAAAGCCACTGTGGAACATACAACATTTTCAATTCTGTGATGGGTCATTGCCAGCTAAAATCCCTTGGGGTGTGTGTGGGACCAAATTCAACTGTCTCTTGGACTGCCCTACAGCTAAACTGACTTCAGTTTGCATCCCCATGGCTTTATGTGGCAAATTGGCGGGATATTTGATCTCCACTACCAAGAATAGGAATGAAGTGTCTGGTTCCAGTGCATGATATTCTGCAAATATCTAGTTGAGTAGCCAGGTCTGAGTTTAAAAAAAAGAAATCAAATAGAGGGATGTGGAAAAATCTCTTTATGCCTATAAAAGGATCACTTCAAAACCACAGGATTTTGTATAGGAACCTTTTTCCTTAAATAGTAGAAACAGTCGCCGGGTGCATTCCATCTGTGTAAAAAATGGGGGTTAGAGGAGAGCTGCTGTGTGTAGCAGCAGTTTCCTCTCCTTCCTTCTCTTCCTTTCCTCCCCCCGCCGCATGTGTAACATGTCTTAGCTCCAGAAACTGTGCTTGTAGAAAACATGAAAACAGTATAATTGCAAGATATATATATTTATACACCTAGATATAGTCAAACCCATACACATACATATATATATATATATGCTGTGTAGTTAAAGAGGAACTGCATTGTGGGATTTTTCTGCATTCTTCAAGAAACACCTTTCTGTCCCATGTTCTCAACCAAGATGAACAAAACCTGGCAGTGAATTTTGTTGGGTGTCTAAAACCCCAGCGCAGGCTCCTACTGCAGGCTGTCACCTGCAGCCTCTTTATTCCACCACTGGCCAGAGGCACCTAGAGCTCTTCAGCAATGGGCCAAATCCTGCCACGGAAACCCAGTGACATCACGAGGATTAGATGGGTGGCTAATCAGAACAGCAGGATTTGTGTCAATCTTTTGCTTTGAATGCAAAGCCAAGTCCCCCAGTGGTCATTGTGGGGTGGCTGGGGCTGCAAAGGGACCAGGTCTCCTCAGGGGTGAGCAGTCTTGGGGGGTCACACTGGGCTTTGGGGTGCCCTGTGTGTGCTGCTATGAGAAGGAGCAGGAATGTGGGAATGGCCCTCCGAGGGCATGGGACCCCAGTGCCTCTCAGGTCAAGGGTTCTGCCACTGCACTTTCCAGCTCGGGAGTCCCAGGCCAGAAGAGAACAGGCAGGGAGAGAAGATTTCTGTGACTTTCAGGTTTATTGGCCCCTTTGAGCAAGTTTGTCTGAGGGTGGGTTGGGGAAAGGAGTCAAAAGGTTTCCATCTTCAAACTGTAGACAGGCTCAGTCAAGACTGAAACCTTTTCCGGGAGCTGTTTAGAAACGCAGGTGATGTTTTTAGTACTTTATGAGTCTTGTGTTTGCATTACCATGATGAAAATGTCATGCAGACACAAGGGACTTAGGCTGGCTCCAGTCCATCCTTCCACCCTGTGCCTAGGTCAGTCCTTACAGATTTCTGGATAACCTGTTCTTAAAAACATTTAGTAGTAGAATCTCCACAGTCTCCTTAGACTAAGTATTTCAGTGTTTTACAACACTTACTATTAGGAACGTTTCTTAAATATGTCTTAAATTTTTCTTAACTTCTTCCCAGCCAGCCCCAGTACACCCTCCTGAGATTTTGTGACTGATGTCTACAGCAGGGACAGAGAAAAATTTGTTAATTTTCTTGTTGTTCAGCCCCTTGTGTACTTGAAAGCAATTTTCTCTCCCTTTAGACATCTCTTTTTTAATCAAACCTAGTTTCTTTAGCCTACCTTCCCACGCATACCTGCATAAACCTTTCTTGAGGAATAGCATCTCCATCCATAAAAAAAGTCTTTAGGTGCAGCCTCACACCAGCAAGGGGAGATGAACTGATGGAAGAGAGATGTCTTACACAGTGCATTTCTATTTATGTACTCCAAAATGGTGTTTGGGGTTTTTGTTTGTAACATCATAGGTACTCAGGCAGCCCATGACCCATCACAACCTGCAGCAACCCAGGGCAGTCTGCCCCAACCTGGCTCAGGGACAGTGGGGAGAGGTGTGGTTTCATCCCTTCCAAACTGCATCTTTGGGGTTTCCATCCCTTTCTCCATTTTGTCATTCCTGCAGCCTACAGCCAGCACAACACCTGCCATAGCTGCAACAAGCTCATTGCTTCCTTTTCCCATTGCCCAGCCTGTCACAGAAAATGTTGGTTAGTTCTGTTGTTAGCTCTGGGATGAAGGGAGACCCCCAGGGTCCCATTGTAGACACTCCCTTAGTTAAAAAGGGAAGTACCGACACCTTTCACACACAGCTTTGAAATGGCTTCACCCTTCCCATAGCAGTTTCACTCCAACGCTACTTCTGCTGCTTGTTCGTGAGAGGGCTGATGCTGCCAGAGTTGGTAGAAATCAGAAGGAAAGGATGCTGGGGTGAGAGTGCACCCACTTATTCCCACTCCTGTACTTTCTGTACTGGTCTAGAAAACACCTCCTGAACAATTCTTAATATGACCTGGCAGCCGACCAGGGCAAATGGCCTCTTCTTTTTCCAGTGCTTTGGCCCAAAGTGTGTGTTTCAGAAGCTTAAAAGAACAATCAGTCAATTAAATGTGATAAATGAGGCCATTTGTCACCAGCATCTTTGCTTTTCTTTTAAAGTATAAAACGAGATAATGAGCAAGCCTTGAAGAAATCCTCTGTGGTGTTGGAAGCCAAGGTCACATGATAAGCAGAATGGATTTTCTGCCTCTCCCATCATGAGAATGCGATCTGACAATACTCCCCCTCATGACACAGAAATCAGAGACAATGTAAAGGGGGGGGAATCACTAATGCTTGAAAAAACAGTGACATGTTGCAATGAAGAAAAAAAAAAAAGGCACTTAGTTATGGGCAAATCTACCCCCACTGCAAACTTCCTGTTGTAGGTGCTGGTCAGTAGGAACACTAACAGAGACAGCTGCATAGCACCTTCATCTTACAGCAAAGCCTAACATAGCAGAGTTACCAACACATCAGCTACTCAGAAAGAAGACAGCAGGGTATGTATCCAGGACTGGCAGTGATTGCTGGGAAAGGTGGTTCACCCCTTGCCCCAGTATGGGGGAAGGGACACAGCTGAAATGGACTGTGTGAGCTGTGGGGTCCTCCACAGTATGGGATTCTTGGTGCTTTGAGGTGGTGTCTGCATCAGTGCAGGTTAGTATTCATGGCTGGAGGCTAGAGCTGGATATGGACCCAGAGCTGGAGTGTTTCCAGCTCTCTTTTGAAAAATAGCACCTTTCTTTCTGGCAGATTCACAGAATATATTTCCTTCTGCATGCTGTCCTTTTCTGTCGTGTGTGTCTAGGAATTAGGAAACATTTACTCCAATGTGTGAAACTTCTGTGCACCTATGGGACATGAACATATTGACTGTATTGTTGGCATTTCACACTGGCCTGTGTGCCACCGAGTCAGTGTTACTTCTGCAGCCTTTTCCCATCTCCCCTCTGTATCTACCCCCTCGTGCTACCACAGTAAGAAACTAGTCAGTTTTGGGTTTTTTTTAACTTGTTTTCTTAATCAGCCATCAGTTTATACTGAATACATTGAGACAGGAGTGCCAGGAAGTATGGTTGTGCGCAAACAGGAACAGATATTTAAGGAGCTGAGAACCACTGACAGTTGGTCTCTACAACCTATGTTTTATTTATGTCTGTACTGTGCTGTCTTGGCAGCATTTGATTTAGTCCTGGGATAAAAACCCTGGGGTTTTTTGCAAATATGGACAGCCTCACACATGCCTCTGACTTTAAATAAGTGATACACACAGTGCAAGGAAACATACATTTTAAGAAAATTACCCAGGTGCATCAGCAATAGGAGTTGTTGAAGTAACTCAAAAGACTAAAATCTTATTAAAGAAAATGCAGGACAAGAGGTGCCAGTCAGGTACCAAACAAGTAAAAGCCAAACATGCAGTTGAGCCAATGATTCAGCACCAGATTAACCGCAAGTCTGTCAATTTTCAGCTGATAGTGAACTTTGTGCCTGGCCTTCAGTGGGGCTCTGTGTGGAGGAGTGCCCTCCTTGGCACCCCAGTGACCCAACAGCAGCAGCCTCCAGACACCTTCACCCATGTGAACATTTCCAACACTTGTAGTGGCTGCCACAGTTGGACTCAGTGATCCCTTGGGGTCGCTTCCAACTCAGGATATTCTATGATTCTATGATTCACATTAGTGAGGTCTGTGCACAAGGGATTTTTCAGATGAGGTTTCAAACATAACCAGAGCCTCTGCTGTATTAAACTGCTGGTAAGAGCAGTCTGTCTGTCCCTACCCCCAGCTGGAAGCAGGCTCAGCCGCAGTCCATGAGTTACCCTGGCTGTGGCTTACTGAAAGGGTAGGATAATCCTGCCGAAGCCCTTGGTGGGCTGCCCGTTTCCTCTCCTTCCGACTCGCTTGCTTCCAAAACAAATTCCTGTTGCAAAGACTCAGGTCTTTTCAACTCTGCATTCCTGACTGTAATATGATCCCTTTGAAAAGGAGATGAACTGGTACAATTCAGTGAACTCGAAAGGAAAAAGATCCCAAATAATGGTTGGAAATGATTGGAAACAAATATCTTATAAACCCCCCCATGTTTCCAAATGTTTCCAAAGCAGTTAGCTGTGCAATGGTCTATTTTCAAAAGCATGGAGACTTACCACAGGCAGGTAATGGAAGTACAGGGGTCGATGCGAACACTATTCCCTTTCTCATGCCCAAAGCCCATGGGATGGCTGCCTGAAACAAGAGGTGGTTGTGTGAAGGTGCTGCCACAATCCATTTCACCAACAGGGTGAGACCCACCCCTGCAGTCTCTAGCTATGGCCCAAGGAATGAATGCTCAATCATTTCTGCAGAAGGAACTTGCTGGCATTCACTTCGGTTTTTTGGGTTAAGAGAGGAGGACATGGAGAAGGAAGGGGAGGGTCTGACTCCCACAAGTTCAAATTTATAGCTTCAAGAAGATAGCTTCTTTGCGAACACTTTCCATGGTTTTCCTCCTCCTGTTATCTCTACAGAAGGTTGGGCATCTTTAAAACTGCATTAGCCTCCCTTAGGGAGGCTTGTTTTCATATCCCTTCTCAACCTGATTTGGAGCA
Organism: Xenops minutus; assembly: GCA_035221455.1. NCBI lineage: Eukaryota > Metazoa > Chordata > Aves > Passeriformes > Furnariidae > Xenops > Xenops minutus. The sequence goes on from JAWWEE010000074.1 coordinate 14,479,835, forward strand.
GAGACATCAAAGGCAGAGAAAATCTGGTTGCCTGTTAACTTGGATCCATTTGGATCTGGTCTGGGCAGTTTGAGCTTGCCATGATGTTCACAGTCTTTCGAAATATTTACTTATCTGACTGACAAGAGAGCTATTTCATAAGTTATGATGTCTCCAGTTTTGTGTAAACTATTTACAGTGCTGTGATTGATGCTGGATGCTGTTTGGAGAGAGGCAAGACTGATTGTATATACTGGGCTTCGTTTTGAAGAGTTCAGGCCCAGGACTGGGCAGCATTCTACCTAATAAATAACAACAGTGTTGTTTCAGTGCTCACAAAGATACACAAACACGGCTGAATTAAACCATTGCTTTTTTGGGGAGACCTTGGCCATGAAAACATCTGAGACCTCCACAGGGTGTCTGATACATTGGTCACAGTTCCTGATTCTGCTTTTGACCCATACCCGGAATGTCCACCCTCCAGCACTCACATGGACAGGAAACACAGGAAACAGCTGGTTTTGTGGGCAGGACAGCCAGCACATAGGGGGCATCACACTTCAAGCTTCTTCTCTAAATCTAGGAAAGTGGATGTTGGAAAGTGAGTATCACCATGTCCAAGAGACAGCTCCAATCCTTACAAGAGTGCACTGAAAGGAGGGGCTTGCTTCTAGCAAAGCTTTAGGACATGCTACGTGGATGGGTATGGGTCTCCTGGCACAGCTTCAGGTCATGGTACATAGGTGATTTTCTCAGTTCTGCATTTTTCAGTGCCTTACTGCAGGTTTCCAGGGATTTCCAGGAGGAGATGGAACTTCTGCTGCAGTGCTTTGGGTCACACCACCAAAGTCCCTCTTCTGGGTGAATACCTTCCATTACAGCTGTGTATGACCATGAGAAAAGCCTAATCCTTGGTGAAAGAGGTATTTCTACCTCCAGTGGACCAACACAGCAGTGTGATTGCTGTGGCTGATGGGTGCATGCAGCCCAGATGGTGAGAAATAGCTGTAGACCAGCACAAGCCAAATGAGATATCAAAGCAGAAAAGAGAGTGTATGGGCTAATGTCAGATTGAGAGGAAGTCAGAGTTTTTCATTCAGATCAAATTGCAAACAAGTTGTTTCAGTTCTGAGCCACCAAAATGTTTTGCTTCTGGAATTAAGTGACCTGGACATGTCTGAAACAGTAGCTGCAGGACTATGCAGTTCCCTCAATTTTTCTGCAATCTGACTTTCTGACCTGATTGTGGACAAAGGTATGACTGTCAGAAGTTCCCATGAAACTGAAACACCAGGCCCAGTGGCTATGTAAGAGCTACCACCAAAAGGCAGAAGTCTGGAAGGGGAGGAAGAAAGACCCATTTCTTGCTACCAAGTAGCTGTTCAGATTGACTGGCACAAATAAGAAATTAAAAAAACCCTCCAACTTTATTCTGGAAATCCAATTTCAGACACATTCACTCCAGATACTGTGAATAAAGAATAGGGAGAAATTAAAAGGAGAGAATTGACCCTAACACTGACACAAGATGGCTGGTTGGATGTAATGCGAGCTGGATAAAGACTCTACATAGCCATACAGAGTAAAATGTGCTTCCTCTGAACAGAGCAAAGTAATGCAGTATTGATTTGAAATTACTGGACTGTGATACTTCATCCATGCTGCTGATGATGGCTTTGTCTAATGGAGAGAAAAGTACAAGGAGGCCTTTCCAGTTCATACTGGAAAAAGGAAAATTATGTCTAAGGCAGACATTCCATATATTGTATTCACCATGGGAGGAAAGTAATACCCAAAATCCTCCTGATGTTCAAAACTGTTTCTGCAATCATCTTCAGCCACTAGAAAAGGCTGATTATCTCCCAGCTTCACCAGTAGTGTTCACTCTGAAAAGGCTGTATCTTTTCATTTAGTCTGTTGAAATCTGCAATCAGAACAAGAAAGATTTCAAGCAAAAGGCAGCCCACCTCTTCCTTCCAAGGGACCAGCCAAAGAGCACGGCACTGAGCAAATCAAGTGAAGGTTTTGGGGGGACCTAAGGGACAGCAGGCTGATGGCATCACCCTTGGTTTCCTTGGAGATATGCCTTGATGTAATTATTAATACAGAACAGAGGCAAGAATAAAAATTACTCAGAGAAGCTTTAGTACTTCTCCCCCATTTATCTCCCATGATTAAACCCACACAAAGCTTAGAATGAGGAGATGAGTCTCAATTATATTTAAGGAGCAGCATAATGAATTATCTTCTTTGCACTTGCTTTAGCTGATGAGTAATCCAATTTTTACTCAAACCCTGTTGACTATGACGATTTTGCCAATAACTGATTAATCAAGATTCTGGAAGAATACAGAATTAGAAATGCAGAAGGAGGACTGTAGCTCCCTTCCACTTATTCTTAAACATTGGTCATCTAGGGCAGACTTTTTAACAGATAACATTAATACAACCAACACTTCAGTGAAAGTCCACCTTCAGCTAAAATTAAATACAAATGTCCTACTAAGTGAAGAGTTTGAATCCTTTCTTTTGTGTACAATATAAAAATATTTTTTATTTTGGATGGTGATTTTGGCAGCCTCCAGCCAAATAGTACAGGGTGTGTTTTATGTCTTTGCTCAGAAAATTCCCAGAACTATAGGTTATGAAGTTACAATTTAAATGTTATTGAAAGGTATCAGCAGCCTCAGCTTTCCCCCACCTCCCCAGCTGTCACAAGACACAGAGGGTTGGCATCACTGTATTTCCAGCCTCAGCTGTGTGTAAGGGTACCAGTAGAAAGAGATGGCTCTCAGAGCATCTGAAAAAGAGCATTTGTGTCTGAAAGGAGCCTGGTTTTGGAAGTTACAGGGTTGTTGAGTTTCTGGGACAGAAACAGTATGACTGCTGAAACTGCCCTTACCTGGGAGCTGGCGGCATGATTTGAGGGCTGGGTTTCTAAGTCCTGTGGAATAGGCATTGGCTTTCTGAGCTGCAGGTTCTGCAGCCCTGGCAGAAGGAGGTGCTGGCTCACAGCACAGTGGGCAGGCAGAAAAGCAGTTCAAATAAATTTTAAGGGAAAGCATTTGGGGTCTATCTTGTACAGCAATTTATAAAGAGCTCAAGGGATGTTATTGTTTAAATAAATATTTAAGGGAGATTCCTCTCAAATTAAACACAGCGAGCTGTAGCATGTGAAAAGCAGCAGCATTTGATTACACATATGCAAGGGGACAAAACAATCCATTATGAGCAAAGGTGTCAGAGGAGGAGAACACAATTTCCTTTGATTCTCTTTCTCTGAGATAGGTTATTGACAACACCAATCCTGCCTAGTGCCAGTGTGCAGCAGGGTGCAAACCCTGGCACTCCCAGCAGTGGATGTGCTATGTAAGAAAGCCATTCTGCAAGCTCCATTGGCATTTTGCCTGATGAGATGGCTGAGGATGGAAGTCCAGGGTTTAGCTCCACAAGTTGCTGCAACCCAACATGCAGCAGCAGGACTTTGTGCCCAAGGAGAAAGGAAAAAGATGGGTATGGTTGGTCATGCATGACCCTTCACATGTGTTGGACATGTGATGGACAGTCTTGGTGCTAGAGGGCTGCACCTCGCAATATGGGATCACTTTAGAATCGTTCTTTATTTGTTTGAGGCTCAAGGATGCTAACTTGGATGAGTTTATTGTGTGTGGTGGCTACAGAGCTGGAGTCACCTCGTGCTGTGAGCTTGGCACAGCCAAAGCTCAATGCCATGGACTGGCAGAGGTGGGATACAAGGAGGTGCTTCCTGTCCTTCAAGTAGACAATGCCAAGGGCATGAACAGCCATCCGGTAGTAGCATAAAAGAAGAGAAAACAAAAGAAATTCACTTCTGAGGGCCAAGGCATCTAAATAAAAGTGAAAACATGCTACAAGACTATAAGCAGTTAAAAACTCTCAGTGAGTTTTAGGTTATTAGGAATCTCTGTGTGTCATAAGCCTCCTACGTAGACTTGGACGACGGGATTCACAAGGGTGTTATAAATGAATTGATAAAAAGGGACGTAGGGGAACCACAATGCTTGTCTCAGTGTGGAAAATCTGAATTTATATCTGGGTAGGGATTTCTAAAATAGTTTTCACCAGTGTAAAAGACTGAAATTTTCATCTTCCTCACCCTGTGCTAGCCTCCTATTTTTTTTTTTTTTAAAGATAAAGCCTTTGCCTTATCAGAAATGAGTTTATCTTTCCTGATATGACTGCATACTCACTCCCCTTCTCCATTTGAGTTGCAAGACAATAGAACACCAAATAAATCACTCTTCCAAAGTGTCCCTGAAATTGTAAAGGTCACGCAGCTCAGGTAACACGTATTTCATGGATGCATCTGAAGACATGGCAGAATACCTGCATGAAGTAAGACATGAATTATGTAGGAGAGCACTGTTTGGATTACCAAGATGGTCGCTACAAGAGTACTCAGACAGGGCTCTGTATTGGTAGGAGACACCCATTCATAAACAACCTCCATTGATGTTCCACCCTAACCCACATCCCTGGACAGTAGGATAATATGAAGACAAAGCTATAACCAGAGTGCAGCTGCAGGACCTTCTCTCAGGTCTGGGATCAAACTGACTCTCTCCAGTTTGAGATGGCATCTGGGGACCTCAGTGTTACTGTTCAACCATATTTAGAAACTGAAGACTGGCATATCTGTGGAAACATGGGGGTCTGCAAAGTACATAAAAACGATAAATTGGAATAAAACCCATTAATTTCTGAGACTAAGGAGTTCAGGATTCACAAATATTTAAAAACAAATGAGAAATAGAATTACACAAAAGTCCTTTTTTGTTAATTGAGGAACAACAGAATTAATTGCATGTACTTCAGTTTCCAGCAAAGTCTAAGTCCCAAGGTACAGTGTTGTGATTGTTGAACTACTCATGCCACACATACTGGTTAAATTCAGACCAAAACTGTAGGAAGGGCATGGGACAGAGCCAGTAGCTAGCTGGGAATGGACATGAGATTCTCTAAGCAAGGTCTGAGCCTCAAGAAGATCAAGCAATGAAAGCCTTGGGTCAATTGTGAAGTGACCTGACTCTTTCCCTGGGCTGTGTGCAGTGCAAAGGAGCTGGCTGGACCATCCAGGATGCAGATAAAGAGGCTGTAGCTCTTCCAGGTCTGTGTGAGAAACTTTATGTACAGACCTGACCACTCCATTCATGATGTTGCTCCCCACTTGTAATTATCTTGTCAAAGTTGTAACAGCAACATCCTCGTGGATTTATTTATTTTGTGACAACTTCCACAAGGGCAATCCCCATAAGAATCTCTGGTCCTTTGGCTGTCAGCCTTCTCTCCACTCATTTGCATTGCTCCAGCATCAAAGGTTATGGATGTCCATTTTATTTCTTTGACAAAGTAAGTGGTGTGCAGCAAGCACTGGCCAGCACTGTCTCACAGCTTCTTAGAACTCCCTCCTCTCTCAGTAGCTGTCTGTAGGCAGCTCTGGTCTTCTCACATTGTCAGCTCCTGTTCTTCTGGTCTTTGTTCCTATACAGTCTTGCAGAGCTGAATTCTGGTGTGTGCATCTCCCAGGAGCTGATGAAGATGATGAAACTTCACTGCCTGTCTCTGTGGGAGAGGCTGTCCAGAATGCTCCACAGTCTATAGTCATAAAAGAAGTGAAGGAAATCACCTTTCCCTGCCACTCCAGCAGGAGCGGAAACAAGCAGACTGCAGATCCCTACCTTCTGATGTGGAAATCACGTCAAGTGGCACAGTGAACACAGATTTCACCATCTGTCTCCAAATGTTGCATATGCATTGCATGCAAAAATAGGCTATAAGAGTACTGTTATGACTGAAAAATCCATGAGGGAAGAGATGCCAGAATTAGGCCTCCTTTGTGCTATGTGTTATGATACGCTTGTTAATTAGATGATCACACAGTATTTTGCCACAGGTCTCAACTTTATCCCATGGTACAGGATGGACTGTCTTCACTGCAATGTTATATTCTTTTTTTCCTTGGAGTTCAGTGTGATCCTAGGCATTATTTTCATCCCAAGTCCTCCTCTTAATATGAGTTACTGATTTTCCCAATTCCCACTAGGAATTACAATGGCACACCTCCCTGTAGTATCTGGATGCTCTGGTACCTCCACCAAGGGTATGGTGGTTCTTTAGCTGCTTGAACAAAATGGGATGAGAGACAGGCATGTAAGCAACAAGCTTGATTGCACTAGACACCAGTTTATCAGGGGTCTGTCTTGGTCACTCATCCCAGCTATCCCCCATCACAGTGATGGGCCCTCTCTTCAGCAAGACCCATGTCCACATCCACCCTTGCAGGTTTCATGGGTTGCAGAGGCCAGCACTTTAAGGTCATGAACTGAGATTAAGGGGTGACCAACAGACACGGCTGGGGCTGTGCAAGCATTCACCATCAGGCATGCTGGACATACTCGAGGCAGAGCTTCCATCAACTCCCACCCCAGCAGTGGACGTTCAGTAGCAGGATCTTATGGCATGTGCAGACAGTGGGGCACACCCTGCAGCTACTGCCTGCAGACTGGGGAAAGCCTCAGCAAGACCTGGCACAGAAGACCCTGCAGGGAGAGTGGGAGTGAAGCCAGTTCTGAGAGGTAGCACTCATAATCCCAAAAAGGGACCACGGATAGGGGCAGCTCAGGTTTCACATCAGGATCTGGGACTTCTGGATTCTCCATATGGCTCACACCTCGACACACATCTTTCTGCCCTGCTCCTAAGGCCCCTGACTCCTCACTCATCCCATATACTCCCCATCCTAGTCCCATGCACTGTTTCAGCTTGCTTAGCCCAGTGCCCCCAGGGTCCCTGTCTGTCTCCTGGCTGTGCCAGGAAATAATCGAAGTCTATTGTTCCCTGCCTGCCTTTGCACTGACTAGCACCTCTGCCCTGAGCAGCATTACATCCTCACCCTGCTTCTAGAGCTGGGGATGATTCTTGGACTGCAGAGAGAGGTCACAGGGAGCCTGGTCCCTGCAGAGCTGTGGGGAAGCAGCAGGATCAGCAGAAATTTGGTAGCACTGACTACACAGGAGCATTGGGGTCTGCACTGGGAACTGCTGGGATGCTGGGCTGAGGTCGCTCATGTGGGAAGGAATCTCAGTGGACTTTGACTACTCAGCCCTAGCACCTCCCTAATAAGTTGCTATTTTTTCCCTTCAAAGGCTATCACTAAGCCAAATTGGAGGAGATTTGCAAAGTAAAAAAAAAAAAAAAAAAACCACACCAAACACATTCCTAACACAAAGCTGCCAAAGTTCAGATCTCAATTCCAAAGTGCAGAGGGATAAGAACTATCCAATGAAAGGATCATCAGGTTTCCCCCTCCTGCTTCTTCCTTTCTTTCTTTCCAAGTTGGACAATTCCTTTTTCCTTGTGCTCATTCTTGGAATGGACAAAACTGGCTGGACAGTTTTGGCTGAAATTTTCCAGAAAAGAACTTCGCCCAAGGCAGACAATCAAGTTGGAAGAACTCAGTCTAAACTGTTCAAGTCTGACAAAGTTATAAGCAGCAGCAAAGGCAGTCCTATAGCAGGACAGATATGAGTAACCTTTATCAGAGGAGCCACGTGCGATCGCATCACTGACGCATTCAGAGTTATAATAGCTGATGATGCTGTTCCATTCAGGTGCATCTGATCACGATTCAGATATGTCACCAGTAAAATGCGTTAAGTCAGTCATCCCACTGAGCCTTCCCACATCCCTTCCTACTCGAACAGCTCTTCCCATCTAGCAACTGATCATACAAAAAAACCACAGTTCCCTCGCCTCCACTATTTGTGAGCAGTATATGTGAGCTTCAGCTTCTTGGTTAGAGGCAGCTGATGCTAAAATGGGATTGCTCTCTGAACTAATGTATTCAAAATTAATAAAAGAAATAAAGCAACACACTCCTCTGGCATGTTCCCATGCATATTTTCCATAAAAGTTAATTTTTCCACAAGAACAAGTTGTGAGTTTGTGGGGGTTTTGCACTGAATCTTGATATGGAGCTTAGAATTCTTGGCACTGCTTGGGACGTTAAAATGACATCAGCTCCACTTTCTATGTTGGAATTTTATAGTTCCTGCCTGACCGCATTTCTTTGTTCTGCACATATTCTCTCTCCTCGGAGCTGCCTCTCTGCCATAGCATGCTCTTACATGAGTATCGGGAAAAGCAGAGTGTTTGTATCCCTTCTAGCCCTGCTTGTCCCTCCCTGTGCCGGGCACTCAAGTGATAAAGCTGCGTTTCTCCCATCATGACAAAGCAGCACAGTTGGCTCAAGGGACGAGGGCACCTTTGCCAGCTGAAAGGCTTCCCCCTCAATGTGGCAGCTCTGTGCTGGGAGGGAGCTGGCATGCCAAGCAGGGTCCTTCTCTTGTCTCTGGCCGAGCAGAGGAGTGGAGTGCCTGCTGCCAGGGTGTGGGACAGCAGGGACTGGGGAGGGGGGTGTGGGGGCACTTATTGCAGACAGGACAGTGTGAAACCATCATGTTTCACTTGGGGAAGGGTAAAGGGAGTGTAAAGTAGGGGAAGCGGAAAGGGAGCATCTCTGAGTGGGAAATAAGGCTTTCTCCAGCTCTGGAAAGGCAGCACCTGGAGCATCGTTTTTTCAGCGCTTCAGTTCTTCCCCCCTGCCCATGACTTGGGGCAGGGAGCATTAGCATTGTTTTAAATGAAGCAAAAATCTGAGTTAACGGTGTTTCCACATTGCCCAGCAGCGTGACCGGCTGTGTTTGAACACCATGGTGCAGGAGGACTGATTTGGTACTCGGGATCTCCTGTGAATCACAGCACAGGGCTGGGAGAGTTAACAGCCTCTGGCACTGGGAGTACAGTTCCATGGGCATTAGCACAGACATCACGCTTGTTTCCCAGATTTCAAATAAAATAAGGATTCAAGGAAAAAATGATGCTTTTCTACATCCCCTGTGACTTGGAAAGCAATAAGAGCAAATGAAGGCAGTTAATTATCTGGCACACTGCATCCAAACATTTCTGAAAGCACGGTTCCACTGCACAAGTCACGCTGGAGCAGCATTAGTATACACTCTGTAAACAGACTCAGTGCCATCCTCCAGCACAACCTCAGCCTCCCAAATGGAATTAGAGCAGCTGGACAAACCCAGGAGGGACTATACCTGACAGTTAACAAAATGCTAGTTCTGCTTTAGTCTGGCTTGATCTCAGTAGTACCTGGGCTTGCTATTTCCTACATTGCCTACATGCTCAACCTCTCTAACGTGAGGGAGAATCACTGTTCCTTGCTTCTCTGTGCAACATTTATCATTTCATCATTTCACTGCTGTGTGGAAATAGCCAGACCAGACTAACAGTTAAAGGTTGTGAAGCCATTTGCCAAACACTTCTTGCTCTATAACAGGAACATTTTTACAGTTGCATTTGCAACAGCATTTTTGCAATCACATTTATAAGCTCCTTTACAGGCACATGCAACTGTACACAGAATACAGAAAATCTTTACCTTGCTTGCCCAGAGGAGAGAGCCTGGTTTCCTTTCATGGATCAGAAGTAGGATGAAAAACCAACCCGAAAAAGACCCTTGAACAGACTCATCTGCTGAGAGTTGTTTAAATCCCAAGCCTGCTCCTGCTAGCAGCTCTAAGTTTGTGCTGTGAATAGAGGCTGTGTTATTTTAACCACAGGATTTCTAGTCATGGGGGAGGAGAGATGGATTAGGTACGTTTGCAATCTAATGCTTCACATTTACCTCAGCTGAAATGAACTACTTTTAGCCTGATGTAAATAAGTACTGCTAAGATATAAATTTCAAGAGCCCACTAACCAATTATGCTTAAACTAACATGCTAAATAACTGTGGAAAATTCCAGAGGAATAAGATAACATACTTTTGTGTTCTTTCCTAAATAAAAGGCATGTGTGGAATTTCATGCTAGATACTGTGACAAGTGAGGGGCAGCAGATGAACTGCACCAAACTAACCTGTGCAAGGTGCTGTACCACATAAAACAATACTTCTAACACCTGTTAGCCTGGATTTCATCAGGCATCACAGCAGTATGGGTTTTCATGGCTTGTAAAAAGTACAGATATGAGAGATTAGAATCTAATATTTCAAAAGAACAAATAAAGCTCTCTAAGTTAATAATGAAAGATTTTAAAAGGTCACAGGGTCTGTAGTTCTGCAGGATCACAAACATTAGTTCACTGAACAAGTGCCACCTCCAACAGTGATAAAAGCTGTATACCCTCCCTGCCGCTCATGGATTGATATGGACGGTGTTAAATGCAGGCAAAATACTGTGCCTAGGACATTACTTTGTGGTTTTGTTGTTTAAGCCAGCTCAAACTTTGCCTTCTTTTCCTGGCTTATGACACTTTGGTGCCACAGCTGAGGTGGTTCCAAAGAACAATTACAGCCCAGGCTTCCACAGCCACCTCACTGCGGATGGAAAAGAGATCTCTCCACTTTCTGAGAGGTATGATTCGTAAATAAAACGCCTTCTTAAACTGAGGCTGAACTGAGAACAAGATTTGAATGCAAAGCACTGGAGGCCAGTGGACACATTCCAATTTGTCGTTGATAGCAGAGGCTTCAGGAACACAAGTTTAATTCCATTTTGGATAAAACCTGGCTCTATAAATAACATTATCTTACACTTACATAACACTCTTCATCCCAAAGCGCTCCCGAGTGCTTTGCAGATGTAATCATCCTTTCTGAAAAACGCGGGCAGAGCTCCCGCCCTGGCGGCGAGGATCGGGGCGGATCGGGAGTCGCGCTGGGCGGAGGGCAGGCAGCAGAGCATCCCCTGGCAGCTCGGCCGGCTCCTGTTCCTTGGCATCACAGCCATTGCCCTGCTCTTGGGATGCTGGCCCGGGGCATGGGGAATCACTTTGTTGGGTCAAGTATGGCTTAAGTCAGGTAGGGATGAGAGAGCTCACTCTCATGTACAGGTCTGGTGTCTTCAACCAGCAGCGGTTCAGAGCCTGTCACCCAGTTCAGCCCGCAGGTTACCTCCTCAGGTGGGCTGGGGTACCTCCCCCAGAGCTCAGACTGAGCTCTCTGAGCTCCCCGTGGTATTTAGCTCAGCCTGGCTCACCTGGGCTTGGGCGTTTGTGGGGTAGGTAATTGGTAACCTGTTGTGGTTTAGCCCCAGCCCATAAGGAAGTACCAAGCAGCTGCTCCCTCCTTCCCACCAGCCTCCCTAGTGGGATGGGAAGGACAATCGGTAAAAGGCAAAACCTGTGGGTTTAGATAAGACCAGTTTAATGACTGAAATAAAGCTAACAACAAGAACAATAACAGCAACAACAACAAGGATGATGATGATAATAATAGCGGAAATGCACAATACAATTGTTCACCATCCACTGACCATAAGCAGGCTGGCCCCTGCCATCCAACTCTCCACAGTTTATCTATGGAGCATGGCATTCTAGGGTATGGAACACTCCTTTGGACAGTTCAGGTCAGCTGTCCCAGCTATAGTTCCTCCCAGCTTCTTGTGCATAAGAAATGGAAAAGTCCTTGACTTAGAGTATGCACTGCTCAGCAACAACTATAACATCAGTGTATTATCAGTATTATTCTCATACTAAATCAAAAACACAGCACTGTACCAGTTACTAGGAAGAAAATTAACTCTATCCTAGCTGAAACCAGGACAGATCCCAGGCATGTGTGCCACAGGCAGGGGTGTGCACCTGAGTTAGAAGGAAAATGTCCCCAAACCTCCCATCAATATAACTCAGGCTCATCAAATAACCTCCTTCCACCAGCCAAGCAGATCACTCCAGCTGAGTGAGCTTCCCGTGGCATTGCTGCAAATTGCTGTAACATCAATTCCACTGATATTTTCCAATTACAGGTTCTACCTCGCCCTTGCATGGGACCCCACAAGGAAAGTAGGCATGAGAAATGCTCCTAGGGCAGGTATAGGTGTTGCTACAGCCCTTCGGGGGGAGCTCTAGTGGGAAGAACCACAGTCTTTCAGTTTCAGATACTGGTATCTGCACCAGACCTGTGCCTCAACACTGCCAGACAGGACTTCTCTTGAGCTGCCTGCTGCACCTGGATGAGGGATCTTTGCATGCACAAAGGAAGTTTCTATGCTGCAAATGGGTATATTTTTCATTTTTGCTTAGCTTGTTCAATAGGAAACAGCAGGAGGAAGAGAGGCCAGCAGATGTTCCTCTGCAGGTTGACCTGAAAAAAGTCCATTTTTCCAGAGAAACCAAAAACAAAAAAAGTGGGAGGGGAGAAAGTAAAAATAATTTTGCATTAAGGGAAAGCTCTTGATCCTAATGCATGGTTTGGTTTTTCTAGCTTATCTCTTAGGTCAGAATGCACTCAATTTACAAAGAAACAGCACTTTAAAAACAAACATACAGGAAATTAGAGTTTTGTTTTTAAAGTGTCAAGGCAAGACATTTCAGCATTCCACATTGCTCCTGCTTCTTTGGGATGTGGAGAAAAGTACTAACAGAGGGATGGGTTTAGTATTCATTTCCTTTTTCCTCCTAGACAAGTCAACAAATAGGACCCAAACTTACCAATAGTTTCTTCAAGTTTCTATTATTTAGGGGAAAAAAAAAAATTGTCTGAAACCTTTGCTAGAGTTAGGGTCTGACACAGCATCCAGCATTTGGAAGTTGAACACCTGCCTGTTGATGAAGTTATTTCTCTCTCATGCCTTGAGGCATCTCAGACCTGCTTCCTGCCTGATGTGTCCTGCTGCAGTACAGACCACAAACGTGCCCACTGCCTCCAAAACAAAATCAGCTTCAGAGAATTTCCTAGAGTTCTCTCCCTCTTCATCCAACCCTAACGTTATGGTTCTTAGCTGAAATGGCTGTTTTCCAAGTGTAAACAGCAACAAATTATTCCTGACCTCTGAGAGGAACATCCCCTTTCAGCACCCTCTGTGTGATACTGGATATTTCTGCACTGTAATCACACCAGCTGAGGTCTGTAAGCTGTGGTGCTCACCTGCCTCCCATTAAAACCTGCAGAATAAAACACAGCCTGTGCTAGAACTATTTAGGGATTCAATTTTGCTCTTCAGTCAGCGTTTGCATGAATTGGGCAACAAATGAAACGAAATGTGAAACACGGTGAACTGTACAATGAAGTACAATTTTGCAGTATCCAGAACTCCTACACTGGCCACTCATTCTGAGATAATGGGATAAAGAATTCATAATGAGCATTGTAGAAGGGAAATTAAAAGTTAAAGAAACTTGAATAGTTGACCATCTAATTTGCAAGTTTTCTCCTTCTTTTAATAAAGTGAACTGAAAACTAGAAATTAAAAATTTCTCTTTCTGTTGAATTAAAGAACTTCTTCTTGAAGTGGTAATGCCAATCCATACCGTTAAAAGATCTTCCATTAGAATTCACACAAAACCTCAAGACTGATCTAGAAAACACAAGCTTTGGGGGGAAAAAGCCCATTGGAAATGGTAGCAGGCCACATTTTCACACTTTTGCTCTTCAGTTTTGACATCTGGTACTTACCTCTGTTGTAAAAGAAAACAAATGTTTTCTTTAGTCAAAGTACTAAAGAACTGAGGCCCTGAAGCAGCCCCTCCCAATGCCAAGGAGCAGAAGACACAAAATTGTGGTAGTTGTGAAAAACAAAACAAACAAAAGAACAAAACCAAAAACCAACCAAAAACAAAGACACAAAAAACCTGAATTTAAGCTCATGCATCTGAATTATTTTGTTTTCAGATCGCAGTGCTTGTTTCTGTTCTCTTTATTTCTAAAGTTACATCAATTGCAACCGTCAGTGAACATAAACCACCAAATTACATGACAAGCTAAAACCAAACGAGTTTACAGATAAACGCAGATTAACCCAGGGAATTCCACCAAAGAGCTTACCCTGAAATGAAGTGTGTGCATCTCTGTTACAAGCCCAAGGGAAAACAGGTGGGTGCCCAGTTTTGGGGATCCAGGCCCTGTTGGCTGGCACTAGAGGGGCTCTGGCAACCATTGACCCTACGTGGACATTGCTTTCCCTTTTCAAACCCAGCAGGTCATACCTCTACCATGAAGAAGCTGCACCCAACCCATTAAGTTGAATCTCCCAGTTAATGGCATTCAGACTCTGACCCTCATTCAGGGTTATGTGGGAGACAGCTTGATGCAGTCAGTCCCAAGAACCCACAGCGAGGTGGTATGTCCAGGGTACCCCTCAGCCTTGCCCCAGGAGATCCAGGTCTGCTGAGGAAGTGCAGGAACATGCTGGTGTGGGCTGAGCCCCACAGCCAGGCCCTGCAGGCTATGCCACGGCTCTGGCAGGATGAACTACTTTAAATCAATCTTCTTCTGCAACAAGTACTTGTGGAGGAAGGTTTAAGTTTCACAGCTTACCTGTACTCCAACAATCAACTCAGTTTCACAGGGTAGGAACCTCTGAAGTTGTGCTGAGGGTTAGTAAATGAGTGCTGGGTAAAACCTACAGTATATCATAAATTACCTGTAGTGCCACAGGGTCTGCTTACCCTGAAGTGCTGGATTGCAGGCAACTGGAGGACTCTGCAGAGGAAAAGGATTAAAGGACTCCAAGACAAACCTGCCACTGGCCAGGGATGAACCCAGCAGTGATGGTGGGCAGCACCTCTGGAATAACATAGTTAAGATGGGGAAAATTGCTTGGAATAACAGCGGAGGACAGAGGAGTGAGAACATGTGAGAGAAACAACTCTGCAGAAACCAGGGGCAGTGAAAAAAGGAAAGTGAGGAGGTGCTGCAAGCGCTAGAGCAGATTCTGCTGCAGCCTGTGGTGAAGACCATGGAGAGGCAGCTGTGCTCCTGCAGCTCCACAGTGGAGCAAATATCCACCTATAGCCCGTGGAGAACCCCACACTGCAGGGCTCAAGCTTTGCCTTGGTTTTCTGCAAGGAAAGTTATCCTGCACAAAATAAAAGAATTGGGGTAATGTACTTCACCAACCTGCTCACAAGCATTCTCCAAGCTTCATCTCATCTAGCAGCCCCAAAGAAATTTATCCAAAAATTATGAAGTGTTCATGGAAGACCTAAAATTGTACCAAGCCTCAAACTCCTTTGCACTGTCCAGGATGAGTAGGATAATGTGGGGCTGTCTCTACCTCACTACAGTCATATCAGCCCTGAGGACATTTCTTCTTAGAGAGAATCATAGAACCATGGAATGTTTGGGGTTGGAAGGGACCTTAAAGATCATGTAGTTACAACCCCTTCTGTGGGCAGTCACACCTATCACTAGACAAGGTTGCTCAGTGTCCTATCCAACCTGGGCCCATAGCAAAAGTCCCCTAAGGATCTGCAAGATTTGCTTTGAGTCCTTTATTTTTTGGGTCTAAAACAAGACAGCTAAGCCAAGGCTAAATCTTGTGCTTTCCAAACAAGTAAGAGGCCTGAATAATGTATTTTGTCTCAGAGATGAGGATTTGATCCCCAGATATATCACAGACTCCCTGCATCACTTTGGCAAATCACCTTGTGATGGATTTTCATACACTTGGCACTAAGGTTGAGTTGTTATAATAACTACACAAGGCAAGAACCCCAGAAGAGCTCATTTCCCCTTGTCCAGAGTTCTTTGCATGAATTAGCCCATTATTTTACTTGCTAATGGGAGCTCATCTCTTCTGAAAAACTGCCCATACTTGGCAGCCTCAGGTTCTTAAGAAGTTTTATCCCCACACCTCTGTTTCCATTCCCATCAGCATGTTGAAAGAAACTGTCTTTCCTTGGAGCCATTTGTCTGGCTTTTCTGTTCCAAACACAAGTTCCTAATGGTGAGACCTCCCTCCTGTGAGGTGTCCTGACCTGTCTTTCATGAGAGGGCACAAACCTCTGCCTGGCCTTTTCAGACAAATACATACTACTGAAAACAGAAATCAAACTAAAAAAAAAGTAAACTGCACAGAGGAAGAACAAGGGGAAAGGAAATAAAACACCATGTTAGATTCCTCTTTCATGCACTTTAATCTGTTTTCTCTTGTAAGATCCTGGATGTTTGGGACCTATTTGTGCTGTGTACTCTTGGAGGATTAGAAGGCACATTTTTTTGCAAAAAGCGGTGGACATCCTCTTTGGGTTTTTAATGATGAAGATGAACAAGGATGAGCATGCTGTCTCTAGGATAAACATCAGAAGACGCAAAACACCAGGAGTTCCCAGGAAGTATAAAGAAACTGCAGTTAAGGTCAGAGGAAACTGAACTTTCATCAATATTATGGCCACAACAATTCTTGATTTTTTTTCTGAAATTTGTGTTTAGCATAGGGTTTCTCAAGTGCTGGAACTGCTCCTTTGAGCTATGAAAACTTACTCACAAGCAAAGCTAAAAAGATAGCAGATCAAAACTCATTCCTACCTCTTCATATTCTCGAAAGCCAAGCCTCACTCTGTGGATACATGCTGACTGGTAGTGCACAACTGTTTAGAGGCAATGCAAAAAATAAGGATATTTTTGGCAAAGTCTGATAATTAGATTTGTGTTAAGACCAAAGAGCTCACAGTAACCATTCCCAACAAAAGTTACAAGAAAGCATGTCAAATTAGAGAAAATAATGCAGAGGCTGGCAGATAAGCTTCCAGTTCCATCCTTCACAGACACAACTTGTAGGGCTGACAGGGCTGTATTTTTGAAATCTTGAGTGGATTGTAGAAAGTTGTAAGTTCCAGTGGCTTCTCCTAAAGCCAAGGCATTTAGCACTTTATGGGCCAAGTCCTGCTCTGAGACCACGCTGTGGATGTACTGCCACTTGCTGCCAGGAAGCTCACCACACAGCAGCAGCTGATGGAACCAGGGTCAACAGCATCTCATGGTCTGTGCTGTTTGCATCTGCCCACAGCAAGTCAGGAAACTCACAGAAGTCTTAATCTGAGCACTGGTCAGTTCAGCATGAAGAAAGTATCCCAAAATGATTAACAAGCGCATCCATGCTGCAAGTCTTCAAACCACTTGGAACCACACTCCTGTGCTTATCTCCTCGCTCCCATGGCAATGCAAGTTTTCAGTGCTGAGTTGCCATTCCAAATGTAGTCAGGGAGGACTCCTGAACAGGGATAGTGATACAACGAAATTTCCCACCAAATAAAAGCGCTTATGAAGATGGGAGTGGGAACATTTACCTGAGCAAAATCAAGGCACAAATATCCTAGTTTCATGTGTTACCCCTTCATACAGATGCTCCTGAGTTTGAAGCTGGGTTTGCTAAACTTTAAGTAACAAACCATGTGCATTTCATTCCTTACCACCCCCTTTGCAATGCATTTAATTTCTCTACAAAAAAAGCCTTGTTGGACTGTTCTGGGCTGTATGCAGGGAGTAGCCTGGATACAGTCTCTTGATTTTAGCAAATCTTTTCAAATCTATTTAAGACAGGAGCAGTTTGAAGCTCTTACGCTCCAAGAACTATTTGGCAGCTCAAATTAAATTAATTAGCCCAGTCTCCAGAAGAATGTGACGTTGTCACAGCAGGGTCAGTAGCAGCCCTAGCCAGCATCCTGATCCCTGTTTGCAGATGAGATGAAAACCCACTACACTCTGTCCTCATAGGAGGAGATGAGTGAGATATCACAGGCGTTTTCATCTCAGAGCACCACTGGCTCTCTGGGCACAAAGCCAGGCTGCTGTGCCCCACTGCTGTGTGGTGGATCCCCTGCCCAGGTGTGAGTGAACTGTAGCCAGAGGATGTCCAGGGAGAGGAAGGCAAAGTAGTATGCTGCCAAAATTCAGGCCCACACAGCATTTTCCATTATTGTTCAGATTTGTCTCCTTGGTCTCATAATATTTTTTGTTTTCCATTTTGTTTATGTCTTCCTTTGAAGGAGATATGGTTGCACTTGTTATGAATTCTCAGAAGCAAAGTAGTTAACTGTTGATTATTTCGATACATTTCTGTGTGCTGGTATTCCAGAATGACCTACAAAAAGGGTTTTTTTTAGGGATTCTTATTTGAGGCAGAGCAGCAAAACAAACTTCCATTCTGGAAAACTACTGAGTTTTGAAAGAGGCTTAGGAAAGCTCTGCTGTGAGGAATCAGAGATGCCTGCCTGGCTTGCCTGCACAAGTCTAGCTTCCCTAGAAAGGCTGCTTGGAGAAAAATGGGGAGGGGGCCCTTAGGCAAAACCAGTTCCTGTTTTCAGCCCTGCAACTGTGTGAGCTGCTCTAGAGTTCTGGAGCCCTTCTGTACTGAGGGGCTTTGTATGGAGAACCCCCATGACAGAACTAGTGGATTTTAACTCCCCTGATGGCTGCAATCTATCAAAGTTCATACATGCCTGCAGAACATGCCCATTTTGACCAACTGGTATATTCAAATGAAAAAAAAAAAAATATTCGACTGGAAAATATCCAACCAGATCTAGTCTTCCTGATGCTCTGCACTGACACACTGGAGGCTGGCATAGCTTTCACAAATAAATTAATCCAAGAGGAGCCTTAAAAATGAACCACAGCCAGCATCAGAGTATTAAGATAGCAAAACTCTGTGTGTTACCAAACCCAGGTGGTGTCATGAATATGACTGTATCAAGTCCACATCAGCTGTTATGGGGATGATGATAACTGATCGATAACTAAAATCCCATGGAAACCAAGATGCCTGAAAGCAACCCTGCCCCTTCTCCTCCCATTTAGATTTAACTGTGGAGTGAAACAGCAGGGGAAAAATTGCATGAATTAGACACTCACAGTCCCAATCTACTTTTTACTGCCCCTTCATGCCTCTTAAAGGAAGGAAATATAATGTTGCTTGCATCAGTCTGAAGATAAAATAATTTCTGAACTTAGGAAACCAAAGACCAGAGCTTTCTTTTATTTTCATTTTCTAAGCATCCATAGATAGGAGATTAATCATACTACTGCTTTGCAATATGTCACCCATATGAATTTCAGGTTTTTTGAGTGAAATACTTTGTTTACTCCATTTTAAGTTAAAGGAACAGAAACATGGGAGGTTTTATGCAATTTATACTGGCTTTAAGACACACTGTGGGACGTTGTCAGACTGATGACTCAAAGACCAACTCTTGGCCTGTGCCTGATTCGTCTGACTTTGTTACCTCAGAAGTTCACAGCAAAATAATGCAGGTGATATGTCTGATGCTGCTGGTCTTACCCATACCTGCTCAAAACCACTGGCAAAAACCAGGTTCACAGGATTTAGCATCAAACTAAAGAGAATCCCTGCCACAGCCAGGATGCAGTGATTGTCCTTTCAGTGACCCTGCTCTTTTCACAGCTTCTCCTCTCCATCTGCTGCACTCTTGTGCTGTCATGTTGTGTTGTCCTCCTGCACTGCTCTCCCACCACTGGTCCCCTGAGGGTCTGAGAAGATTTGGGAGGGGCTGCTAAATGTTCAAGTGGCTAACTGGATGAAAATGTGAATCTTAAAAATGTAGGATAACCCTCCCCCTGCAAAAATGTGCCTCCCATCTATCCAGGTGACACTTCTGTGATGCTCGGGGGATTCTGTGTTCACACCTCTTGTAACAGGCTCTGGCTTTTCTTTAATTCTCCAGTTCCTGGAATAATCTGATTATGTGAAAATATCCTTATGTGAAAGTTTATTTAAGGAAAATATTAGCAGCTCTCTTGTTTGAAGAGAAAAGCTCAAAAACATGAAACAAAGGGGATCAAAATTCAGGAGGTAAATTAACGAGCTGCTGGATTATGTTTTACAGCTCCCCTCTCAGCTTGCCCTTGCCTGTGGAGTGGTCTCTCACTTGTGAGACCTTCATCTGCCTGTTAGGTAGCTCTCTGAACTACAGGCCATGTGCACATCTTCTGTGAACTATAATTAACACAATATATAAATCACAAGTCAGCATCAGGCTAGACTGGCACCCCGCTGCAGGACTGGCTGTGCTTGAAGGGGCACACACGGGCTGAGCTGAGGGGAGATGCTGCACCAGGGGTGAAGCATGAGGTGTAAGGTGTGCAGCAGGACCACTGCAGTGAACTTGGCAGAAGCCCCCTTGGTAAGGGCAGGGGACATGGCACAGGAGTGTGCTGAAGCACAAGCTACCCAGGAGAGACAGCGAGGTTACGCTTGCCCAACTATCCTGCGGACTTGTCTCTGGAATGTCAGTCCTGCCTTAGAAACATCCAAAGTCCTGTCCTCTCACTTGTGAGAGGAGTCTCTGACACCAGAACATGTATGCTGGATCCTCTTTTATCCCATTTCAGCCAGACAAAACCAAATTGCTCTTTAATTTCACCCCGGAACATTTGCTTCCACATACTTAGCCAGGGGTCAGCAAGACCTGGCAGTAGATGTGGTGTAAGCAGGCATTGCCATTGATGTGCTGTTCATCTCTGGAGGATGGTGGTGCTCATGGTGCACTGGTGTCAAGTGGTGTTTCTCATCAGGCTCACTGCTGGGTATCTCTGTCAAGCAGTGCCTGCTGGGCTCCCGCCACAATGTGTGAAGGCAAGGCTGCCCTGTGAGCTGCTGGATATGCTGGGGAGTCTGTGCTGCAGGTAGCAACAGGCTCAGGAGAGTGCAGGAAAGGCTCACACCACCAGCTCCCACTCAGGCTGTGCCAGTGAGGGGACTTTGCTGCATCACTCTCATCTTCTACAGCTTCAGCATCTCCAGTGAGACTGGTCTCATCAGACAGCAAGGAGTATCTCACTGCAGAGAAAATGAAAACTCTTAATCAGTTCTCTGCACAGATGTGTTTTTGCATGAGGTTTCCTTGTCTGAAACTTGGTTCTCTGCTGTGGTCCCACAAGGGCAGGATTAGCTGACCTGCAGGGTGTGCTGTAAGGCACATTAGCTTCCAGCGCTTTTCCCAGGGCAGCAGAGAGGTCCATAATAGAGGCAATCTACAGCATTTTCAGCTAGGGGGATGCAGCACTAAGAAACAACACTAATTAGTTGCTGTGGTGGTGCTTGATGCTATGGATGGAGGCACCTCTCCCATGCACTAGGATGCTGCACCTTCACTGTGCCTCTTCCTGGCCAAGCAGCTTAAACCTATCCATGGCCCCCAAGCACCTCCTGCTGCTCACAGAGGGAGAAAAGGCTGGGGCAAGTGCCCCAGTAGCCAGAACTGGGAAGTGATATGCCCTCTTTCAGTCTTCATTCATTAATGGTGTTCATTACCCCAACCTCTGAGCCCATCCCAAACATGTCCTCAACATCTTGCAGGTGAGGAGTGAATGACAGGAGAGCAAATGACTGGTTCAGGGTCATGCTGGGGGACTGTGCTTGTATTCCTGGCTGAGCTGGGGCTCCCCGCATTAGCCATAAAACTGTCCTTACTCTCTCCTGCTTACTTGGAACATTATCAATGTAAATCCTTTCATGCGCCCATCTCTTAGAGAAGTCAATTCACAGCAATATTTAAAAAAAAAAGGCTCCAGAAATTTGACCCAAGAGGTTTTGCCAGTTGAGAAGTAGATGTGGCCAGGCTGATCAGCCAGAGGAAGAGGACCAAAAGACAAGTGGTCCCACTGGTCACATCTGTAGCTGATGAACCAAAGGATGTTGGGCACTGCAAGGGCATCCCACGCTGTAGGTTCCAGCCCATTGAGGATTGTGTCCTGGCTGGTGCCTGCTGCTGCAGCTGTACTGTGGGGTGGCTGTTTCTGTTTTGATGGTTATTGTCCTGCATTGATAAACTAATGTGTTTCCTTCAATGTTCCATTTATTGATCTTTCAGATTAACATTAATAATTTTGAAAAGTATAAGTTCTCTTATCAATATCAGCTTTTTTCACTACCAATATATTTCAATATCAGATTGGAAAATATCAATATAATGAAAGTATTGTGTTTAGAAGCTTATAACCACCACCACCACCACAACTTTGGTGAAAGAACAGCAGGTAAATACTTTTGGACTGGCAGTTGCATTCATGGGACTGCCTTGCAAGGACTGCCTTGCAAGTCTGTATGTCAGATTTGCAGTGTGACAGTACTTTTATAGGCAAGGTACTCTTGCCACAATGGTGAAGGGACTTATCTCCAACAAATATAGTTTTCACTTGCTCATATTGGAGGGCTGACAGCAAAACAAAGAAAAATTTCTTTCCCCTTTCTTTCTCCTTCTAGTTTGAACGGGAGGAAGCTGTCTAAAATGACTTCACTCCAGCGGAAGACTGAAAATTGTTTAAATTGCTACAGTGAGGAAAAAGAACAAAATAATGGAGCAAGGACACCAGGGGACAGTGGTGCAGAAAGCAAGCAACATTTTCTTTTTGCTGTTTGTGTAATGGGCAAATTAGGCAATTTGATGTTGATAAGGCTTTTGGAGACAGAACAGCTCTGTCCAGCCAGGCTGATAATCTCACCCCCTGGAGAAGTAGTTTTGGAAGGAGGCCTGGTGACACAGAAGTGAGATAAACTTAGAGAGGCAGAGTCACCTACTCCTCCATGACACATGAAAGGAACTGCAGCAACCTCAGAAATACAGAACACAGTGGAGAGGGTCTTTCTCATATCCTTTACTGAACCTATCAGTTTGGAGCCACTCTCGTTGGGATTTTGGTTCTCGTGCAGTATGTAGCACCTGCACCATTAGAGGCCCCAGGTACTATAATGGAGCAGAGAGTTATTTTGGTTATTGTCTTCAGGCATGTAAAGAATCTGAAACAAATTGGGGGTTTGTTTGTTTTTTTTCAATAGACTCTCTGGAGCACAAGAGCAAGATGGTGTTTCTGGAGGGACCGTAGGGTGCCTCTGGCTGGGCTGGGCAGGCTGGTCATGGGGGTGCTATCCCTGACATCCTGCAGAGGCTTCACAGCCTGCCCACAGACAGGGACCACAGACACCAGTGCAACAGCTCACTTGCAGCATTGATTGCAGCTGGGAACTGGAAGTTTTACCAGGACAAGGACTGAAGCAACAAGGGTCTGTTTTGACAAGAGTTGTATTTAGCAGCTGTCAAGTGTGCTGACATGGAATAGAAAAAGCTACTTATGTAAAGCCATTAAAAAAATTGAAAACAACTTAGTACTAATGCCTAGATTGCCATTCACTCTCAGTGGAAGACCTAGGAAAAAGCTCTGTGCGCTCTCAGCTTTCTGTTTAAATGGGCAGGTTTCCATAGGAAAAGCCTTTGACCTGCTAATAGCTAATACAGAAATGGTCTACTTTCTCCCAGCTTTTTAAAGCAGTTCTTCATCTTTCCTTTCTAGTTAGATCACAGACTCATAGAACCACAGAATATGCCAAGTTGGAAGGGACCCACAAGGATCATTGAGTCCAGCTCCTGTCCCTGCACAGGACAACCCCAAGAATCACACTGTGATGCCTGAGAGCACCATCTAGATGCTTCTTGAGCTCTGTCAGGCTTGGTGCTGTGACCATTGCCCTGGGGAGCCTGTTCCAGCCCCCAACAACCCTCTGGGTGAAGAACCTTTTTCTAATATCCAACCTAAACCTCTTCTGACCCAATTCAGGCCATTCCCTTGGGTCCTGTCACTGATCACCACAGAGAAGAGATCAGTGCCTGCCCCTCCTCTTCCCATCATGAGGAATTTGCAGACTGCAAAAGGAATCGAGAAATATCCAGCTACAAAATGATTCCTTAAACCTGTTGTATTTCATTACACTACAGCCTTGTCTGAAAGAGTTTTTGTAAAAATTTTGGTTCTGGCAAACAGATAAATGGGAACTCACTGATACAGAGGATGGAAGTAGTATTTCACTAGAATGTAAAGTCAGGGGGTTTTCTCCTCTATAAAATAACAGTTCAGCTAATCAGATTTGAGAAATACAGGAAATCTCAACTGGAAAAAAAACCCAAACAAGTGCAAATACACCTTTGCAGTTAATCATCCTTGTATCCTTCCAGGGTAATAGGCTTCCCACAGGTCTTGCCATCGCTACATAAACTCAATAGAACCCCTAAGACCCATGTCAGGGACAGTGATATTGAGTGCTACAGAAATGGTGCACAAAGTGTGAGACAACCTTCAACAAGTGTCTCAAGGTGTACAAGTGGATGGAGAAGAACAGTTCCATACAGGCACCTTCATGGCTCATGGCCTCTGGATGAATATAAACACTCACTGGGGAGCTGCTGGAGAGATATTGCAGGACACACACCTGAGGACACGCAGTAAATTCATACAAAAGATCCAGGCAAAGACCAAAGATGCTGCAAAATAAAAGTGGATCTTGAAATAAAATGAGGGGCTGGAGTGGGCGAGGGGGGCACTTATCAAGGCTGCCACAGCACAAGGGTTCACAAAAGAAAAAAATTTATATTGTGGTTTGTGTTTGGGTAGTGGCACAGGGGAAACACAGGGAAAGGTGAAGAGAGAGAAGTGAAGTTCATTTCAAAATAGAAGACTTGTCCCTTGGAGGGCCTGTGAACCACCCAGAGAGCTGGGTTTTCTCTGTGTTCTTCTGTGAGAGACAGTCCATCAGCTCCCCTGGAGAAAATCCTTATCAAGTAGCTGATTTTCAGTGTGATGTTGAAGTGTGTGAACACTGGTCCAGAAGTGCCTTCCTCCAGTTTCTGGAAGTGCCGCAACTGAAAAGTCATTGAAGCAGTCATGGACACTCAGGAAACCCCATCAAGGGACCTGGCAGCTCCAGATGGACCAAGACTTGGAAAACAGAGGTTTTATTCCCAGATCTGAGGGTAAACTGATATGTGGCATCAGGGAAGGCAATCCACCCATCTTTGCTTCTGTTTTGCCATATTTAAACTGAGCATAATTAACACTTCTGTATTGTGCTTTCTGTTCTACTAATGAATGGATAAGATCCCAGCACTTAATTATTATTGTCATTATTAAATAGGCAATTAATTAGAGCAGCGCAGATGATCATGAGCCTTAAACCAAAGATACTGATAGTCTTTCCCTAAGCTGCCTGCCATCAGTGCTGTATGTATGTGATGCTGCAGAAATCCTGCTCTCCCTGTCATTGTGGCCACAGGGCTCACTGCCAGTGAGCTGGAAGCCACCACCCCAAACTGGGCACATCAGGCAGGGGATCTCTTGAGGAATGTGCCACTGTTGGTCACTCTGGACAGAGGAAGACAAAAGCTGGTGTGTAGGGAACAGCCTCAAGACCTAATGAAGGGCCAATATCTAATGAGCTTTACCCAACCCACTGGTTACAGGAACATAGCCCTCACAGTCTCCCTGCTGATAGGGTTGCTATATAATACATTTAGTATGAAAATCCTTTCTCACAAATCAGCATGCATTGTCATCTACAATGACACCTTAGATACAGTCATATTATTTTATGAAGGACTTACGAGGACAATCACAAACTGAAGTAACATAACTGACCTGACTGTGCTCTCGGCTCGGATTTAGCCTAAGGCTGCTGCATTATATTAGCTTGGGTTATCTGAAAAGAAAATGCCTTTGACAATCAGGATGGATTTGAGTGGCCCTTCAATATATGCAGTTCAATGGAAATATGAAAGAGCATTTCCTTCACCTCTGTGGACTCTGCCTTAGAGACAGGCAGACACACTTCTTGCAAAGGAACATTACCCATATTGATATTTGAGGTTTCCTTATAATCACTTGACCCACCCTTTCCTGTCTGTGCCACTCTTTACTCACTCAAACCCTCTGCCTTGTCTCAGTGTCTCAGAGCCTGCAGTGAGCATGTTTATGCTCTGCACAATGATCAGGGCAAAGATGCACTTTTTTAAATGGGTTGTCTTGTAGTAACACTCTCATTATTAATATTCTTGCCAGTTATTCGAGAAGTTATAATGTCTTTATACAAACATAAATTAAGCCGTAAGGTTCACCTTTGAGAAAGACATACATAATTGTGCATAACACTGCAATTTAGTTAGCATGTATTATCCTTTCTAAGGACAGCTTTATATTTCAGGATCAATGCCAATTAACACACTAATTGGCCAGAAGACCAAAGGCTCAAACCTACCAGTCTCTATTTTGAGGTGCCTGGAGGAATGCATTTCCCCAGACTTGTGTTCAACAGCACTGATGGAGATTTTCTTAGCAAGCAAAGAAGCATCACTGGTTGGGAATCTTTATTGCCTTCAAGAGTTTTAATCAGTAGATTGTTTGGTTTCATTTTAGAGTTACCTCAATAGCCTTTTTTTTCTTTTTAAATAAAACAACCTCTTTTTGTGTGGATCAGTGATGACTAATATAGGGAATAATATAGCAATCAATAATTGCAGACAATGAAGGGTTTGTTTACTTCTTAAGGAAATGTTCTCCTATTGATGAACTATGTAGAAGCAAAAGCTAAGACACAGCACTGAGGGAAAATAAGTATGGGATGAATTGGTAGCAAAATTAATGGCAAAAAAGTTCAATTTGAACATGTGGATCTCTGTCAAAACCAGGCCAGGAATTAAAAAATAAAACCAGAAGTTTCATGATAGTAATATTGTCTTATATTAGCCTAATCCACTACTACCTTTGAAGCAATATGAATATGCAAACAGGCTGAAGTTTCTCCTTGCCCAAGTGAACACGAGACAAGACAGCAGAGCTATGCACTCCATGTCCTCCCAGCAGTGCTGTGGGCCTGGGGGCTGGTGGGCCAGCCCAGACAAGGTCCCTGGTACAGCAAGTGCTCTCAGCCAGTCTCCTGCTGAGCTGCAGAGCATGAGCTGGCTATGGGTCAGGCTCAGCCAAGCCCCCCTTTCCCCAGGTGTGAATGCTAAGACCAAATAGTTAATAAGGCAGAAGCTGACAATGTCAATCTATTCTCACCCCATGATGCAGGTGAAGGGGGAGCTTTTGTACCCAGCTGTTCATCCTCAGTCTTTCATCAGGTCTCACTTTACCTCCAGCTCAGATAGCTAAAACGAGCTCAGCTGACAGTGTGTCTGTATTTAAATGGGAAAGCCTAATAGGCTTTAGAGAAAGGTTTTCTGACTATTAGGAGTGGAGATTAGGTTTGGAGAGTTCAGGGCTGAGGGTGCAGGTCTGGAAGGGGCAGGAGGGATAGGGCTGAAGAGGACAGGGCTGATTTTCCAGGATGGGAAGACAACTGTCTCTGTGCTGAATATGTGCTGTTTGCTCTGAAACACTTGAAGCTGCTTGGGTGGTGGTGTGTCAGCAATCTCTCCAGGTGATTGTTCCAAACATGCAAACCATCCACTTACAGAGCATTTGTCTTTTTTTGGGGGGGCTCCCTTCTGTTCTGCACATTTCTCCACAGCTTTGCAGTGGTGGCAATTCTAGCTCTTCATTTAGGGACTGGATGTTTGCCTGCAGGATGGGCTAAGGTGTAGACAAGTTCTCCTGCTTGGGAAGGAAGAGAACTTGTCTTCCTCCCATTGGCTGCCAGGGGAATGCCAGGCACTTTGGTATCCCAGCAGAGACCTAGACACAGGCTCACAGAGAGCAAGGATTCCTCTGAATTTGCAGAAGCAGCAAATAGTCCCAAGAGCTGATGAGGGAAAGGGAAATAGACCCCTCTTGTTTTGGTCTCAGTCAGTCTGTTTGCTTGCTTCTTGTCCAGAGTGTCCTCTAGAAAGGCTGAGGAGAGAACAGGCATTTTTCAATGAGGTGAAAGTACACATAAATGGTGCAGGTGAAGGGTGTCCAGGAAAAAGCCTCTCCAAAAAAAGAAGATCTGGAACAGAGTATTATGGGAAAATGGCAGCCCAAGAAAACCAGGGAGGGAGGGATGCACCACCACTGCCCAGCAGCTCCAGTGCCTGTCCCTGGGGTAGCAGTAGTGGCCAGAGCCAGCACTGGTGTCACTGTAGCTGCAGAGCCACCTGCTTCTGCCATGGGGCATGGAGGGAGCCAGATGTGCACCAGCTCTGCTGGCAGGAAGATGGCATTTTCTTGCAGAAACCATCTTTCACAGCAGCTAATCTCTCCTCATGGCTCACCCAGCCAAAGCAAGGCAGCTTTCCCTTAGTGAGTCTATCTGTGACAGATGAGGAAACTCCATTCTGGTCTTCAGCTAACAACATCTCCATTTTTATTTCATGTCTTCAGTGCATCCTGGTGTTTTGGATGAGGTGGTAGGGGTAGCACAGCAGAGCTGTCTTGCAAAAGAAGAGGAGACATGCTATGCCCTGGGAGCAGACCATGCTACCAGGTGTCAGCCTCATTGCAACATGGAGCTGCTAAATGGACCCTGAAGCTCTCCACAGACACAGGCAAAGAAGCAAAAGTAAACCACCAAAAGATGACAGTGACACACCCTTGTCATGTGTAAGGAGCTTACTCTACAACTTGGAATGCTGGGCTAGTGGGAAGTAGTGGGATCTTATGAATAATAGTAGCAGCCACTGCAGGAAGGGTTTGGGAAACTGAAGGATTGAGGAAGTATGATGGGCGTATCTGGAAGGAGTGATAACTATGCTTTGTCAAACAGTGTTTGAGGCACTCCAAATGGTTTTGGAGTTTGTCAGAGATGAGTTCTGAGGGCTGGGATCACTGCCTGCTTGGGTGGTTCTCATCTGACTAAGCCCAGATATATTTAAACTTATCCTTTAGACTCCCTTTGAAGTCAATGCAGAGAAATAAGCACTTTCAGGGTGCAATTCTCCTTCTGCTAAAAGAGAAGTCTAAAACAAGTGACAAAGATATATCCTCAATGTACCTGTTTCCCTCAACTGAGTACAGAGAGCCTGCATGGTGACTTGCTGTACTGGAAACATCCTCACTGCAGTTATCCAAAGGAAGGCAATGCAAACCCCACTGTAAGTGATGCTAAAGACAATAAAAGTGTGATCAGAGAGCTCATCAATGTGGACCACAAAGTGCAGCAAAATCTGGAGCTGGATGTCAGAGCATGGGGCTTTTAGATCAAAGGGAAGGTATTTTAGGAATGACAACCAAACGTGGGTTTAGCATAGTCTGGGGTGGATTTTCAAACCTCAGAAATTTTCCTACAGTGCATTTTTAAAGAGAAATATTCTAGTTCAAAGGCAAATTAATTTAGGGAACCTCTGGCTTGAGCTGCCTGGGAAGTCAGACTAACTGTGTATTAACAGTGTCTTCTGATTCTGTATTTGGCAAATCTAAATGGCAAACCGAAGACAGGTTTCACAAGCTTTAGTACATTTTAAGATTTGCAAGTTGCCACACTAGAGTGATGAGAACTGGATCTGATGGACATTAGTAATGCTGAGCTTACCAGGACTCCATTTGCAGTATCTCTCGCTCCTTCACCAGGTCTGCTAGAAAGAAAAATACTTCTTCGCTTGGGCTGTCCAAGGCTGCATCAGGAAAGCAATTATTTTGAAAGGGAAATGACTGAAATAATTCAGGGTTTTGCTCCACAGAACAAAAAGGGACACAATTGAAACTGGGATGTTGTGGAAAGATTGGGGTATGCTTATTTTCTTGACTGAGCCACCCCCACCTTTTTCCCATGTAGGTAGTTACTGCTCATTCAAACATGAAAATGGCACAGAGCTGTACTTGGAAAAAAGGCTGAAATCAACTCCACAGAAGGTCAGACAAGCCTTTTTTTTTTTCTTTTTTTTTTTTTTTCCCCCCAGACCAAACACTATAAAGGCAATGTTTAGAAAAGATGGAAGTGAAAAAGGAACTTGAGCCAGGGTAGCAGTGAGGTGCAGTCTTTCTGCAGCTCTGGCTGTGTTTGGTTGGTCTCTACCAAGGCAGGGCTCTATGTTGTGCCTTGTGCCACTGCCACACCACATTAGTCAAGCTCTCCTAAAGACATTTAGAGAAACAAACTGCTGGCTCTAACATAAGCTGTCTTCATCTCACAATTTCCCTGCTTAAAAGCACAAAAGGATAAGGGTTTGTGGCAGCAGGGTCATCCCTCTCTTTTAACCCTTAATTTCATCAATCTGTGCATGTTGTGATTTTTTCTTTCTTCTTCCACAGAGATAGAATACCTGTCCTGTATGAAAGGACTTAAAGAGCTGGAGTTGTTCAGCCTGGAGAAGGGAAGGCTCCAAGGAGATCTTGTTGTGGCCTTTCAGTACTTGAAGGGGTTCTGCAAGAAAGATGGGGACAGATTTTTCAGCAGGGCCTGCTGTGATAGGACAAGGGGCAATGGTTTTAAGCTAAAAGTGGGTAGATTGAGACTAGATCTAGGGAAGAAATTTTTTTATGATGAGAGTGGTGAAACACTGGAACAGGTTCCCAGAGGGCTGGTAGATGCCCCTGCCCTGGAAACATTCAAGACCAGGTTGGACAAGGCTCTGAGAAACCTGATCTAGTTGAAGTCGTCCCTGCTAATTGCAGGGGAGGTTCAACTAGTTGGCCTTTAAAAGTCCCTTCCTACCCAAACCATTCTATGATTCTGCCTTTTGAAATATTTTTTTTGTCTGCTTAAGAAACACATTTCACTAATTTTTTTTTTTTTTTTAATACACACGCAGGTGTGTATATAAATATACATACCTATGGCATGATGTCTTCTGATTGAATGCACTATCTGGGGCAGAAGGGGTAGTTGTGATCCAGTGTCTAACAGGAGGGATTCCTCAGAGTCCTTTGGGAAGACTCCTGAGCTTCATTGTATAGAGATTCCACAGTACTGTAGTAAAATGGGTTGTTTGCTTGATGGCTGACTGAGAAACTATGAGGCCACCACACCTGAATGCTACACAGCCCTTCCTCATGTATATGGTCACTTTTTTTCCTGTTCCTCTCCTTTTGGCTGTCACTGGTTTTCCTCTCAGGCATCTCTGTGTCTCCCTCAGTGACACCCTCAATATGGCACAGCTTTCCCAGACCTGTGCTCTGTCCCTAATGTCTAATCACTTTGCCTAATCCCCCACATGCAAAGTCGTCAGTCACTTCAGCTTGCATTGTTATTTTGAGTACTAAAACTGGATATTAAAAAGATCTGTTTAATCTTTGAGTCTTATCCCTTTTTCATATGTAAAGACCAAATCCCTTTTGAGAGGACACACTAAATATTTAATGTTATATTACACTTGATCTTCACCAAAAGCCTCTGAGAAGGTATCTGTGAAATCCTAGGCTTAATTAATAGTTGCTTCTTTTTCTTTTTCTTTTTCTTTTTCTTTTTCTTTTTCTTTTTCTTTTTCTTTTTCTTTTTCTTTTTCTTTTTCTTTCTTTTCCTTTTCCTTTTCCTTTTTATTTTTCTTTTTCTTTTTTCCTTCTCTTTCTCTTTTCCTTTCTCTTTTTCTTCTTCTTCTTTTCTCTTTCCTTTTCCTTTTCCTTCCCATGAAGAAATAGCAAATCACACACTGCCTGCTTCCTCCACATTGCACAGCCTTGCCTGTGCCACTGCCAAAGGTCCTGGAAAGCACTGCCACAATTGATAGTGAGGGTGGGGTGGTGGAAGAAGAACCCAGAGCCCCTGTGCTATCACACACATCAGTAAGAGCTCCACTGCCCGAAAGTGCAATGAGAGATGAAACAGCAGTTCAGGGCTATGTGCTTAAAGAACCTGCCTGACTAAAGAAGTCCTAAGTTTGAGCAGTTTATACGAAAACTAAGATATCAACACAAGGAGAATTTCATATATGAATAGTGTAGGTCTGGTTCCAGTTTTCTTCTTTGCATCCTTCTTAGGGAAAAGGATTGATTTTGCAGCAGGTTTCTGCTTCTTCATAGAGTGCAGCCCTGACCAATGGAGAAGAATAACCTGGAAGATTTTGCTATGCTGAGTGAACAAGAGCATAAAAATACTTTCTAACCACTAATGAGAAACCCAGCAATCTGATAGTCAGCGAACCATGGAGGTTGTAGATGAGGAAAATCAGTAAAATTAGGTCAGGTTGAGCATCCCTGTGCCAATGCCAGAAAATCTTAAAGCTCAAAGGGTTGACTTTAAAGCAGAGCAGGCACACACATTTCAAAATGCACAGAAGTTGTAGGGGTCTAAGTCACCTCTGAGCATCCGGTCCTAGCAGATGCAGACCTGCTGAGGTCTTGCAGTGTCTTTGGTGACAATCACCTCAGGATTCATCAATTTACTGCAAACACTCTTTTGAACTTGGCAAGTCACTTGTTCTTACAATTTTTCCACTCATGTCTGTAGAAGGGAGCTCATGTGAGAACCACTTTCAGCACTGCAAGATGCTCCAGTCTTACAGTTATTGTGACTACCTGAGTAGTTTAGACACCTGCTCTACTGACCTGGGTAGCAGGTGCAGATCAGGCCAAAATTAGAGCTTTGTGTGAGGCAGGCCTAGGATATGACTTCTCAGATTCTTGGATATTTTGATCTTTAACTCGTGGTAAGCTGCACTGAAGAAGCTCATCTTTGCAATAAAAAAAGACTTGCAGGGATCCTGTTCTCCATAGCCCTGGGGAAGACAAGGATAGGAAGTTGTGGGCATATGGAATAAAAAAAGAATGAATCCTCCACTGTCTCGGTCTGCTGTTTCAAGTATCAGAGGAAGCAGGAGTGGGAGTAAAACAAACATTCTCCAACTTGCCAACCTCTTCACCTCAAACCCCAGGGTTTCAAGGTTTCCAAACCTACTAAATTCAGAAGGAAGCAGACTCCTTAATGCTCTTGCACTAGTGACAGCCCAGTAGCCCTACTGAAAGAGAACAGAGAGAAATTCAGCAGAGATCAGCTGGATCTGGGTGGCACCAAATTCAGAAGTTTGTCTCTGGGGCCTCACAGGCGCCTGTTCCAACAATGACCATTCCAACAGGCTTTAGAGAAACAAATCAAAAAGTGGGATAGCCCACAGGTGTAGAACAACCCCAAACAGCTGTGAGATGGCACTTTCTCAGTCTCCTGATTTTGATAAGATTCAGGTAATTTTCAGATTTTGGGTTGTTTTTTTAGGAAATAAGATCCCAGATGCTCTGAGAAATGACAAAGGAAGGAAAGGTCTGGGTGTATTACCTCTGTGTTGCTGCACTGTTGCAGCAGGCTCAGAGCCAACAGCTTCCTTGCAGCTGTCTGGTGGAGGGAGAATGAATAATGTCTCCGGATATGAATAGAGTAATTTGGATGTGCCGCCTGCCTTTTCATATGTGCAGGATAGCTCTGTGTTCCTCGTGGGGCAATGACACAATGTTCAGGAGAGGAAATTTGGCCTCTTGCACTTGCACTGAAGAGAACCCATACACCTTCCCTCATACCTAAACCAGTTGTTCTTCATGGTCCTGTTCTGTGAAATGCTGAAGCCCAGCCCATGGCTTATGGCACCCCTCCAGATGGCACTGGCTTGCACTTTCCTCCTGCATCACTACCGGATCAGCACATCTGGAGTGAAGCCAGGAAGACATGTTATAGGATTTTGTTCACAGGCAATTTTTTTAGAACTTTCCTTCTACAGTCTTTTCCTCTTCTTCCCACCTTCTGACATGTCTCTGTGTGCTAGAAAAGCCTCAACTGGCAATGTCCAGGACTATGGTGTCCAGACACAGAGCTGGCAGATGCTTCTGGTGGTGGCAGTCCAGCCTTCCTTCTCTCCCAGTGCTCTCAGGGGACCTTTTCACCATCTACTCCCTCCTAAGTGCAGGTTTGCACACATACCACTGGTGCTGGTAGGAAACATCAGAGTTGTGCCAGCAGAAATTATAATTATCCCCTGCAGTTGGGTGATGATTTTAGTATCTTCTCAGTGGGAAATGTGTCACTGGTTATTGAAGAGCACACCCAACAAGCAGCAGAAATAACGTCAGCTGAGCCAATGTCCTCAGTTACTAATGGGGGAGAAATGCTGGATTTCTTTCTGTATAAAGGAGGAGCTGTATAAAGCTCACATATGGTCCCTAGTCTTTCAGGGACAGCTTCAGAAAGTCAGGAAATCTATCTGTGCCTTTCCCTGCTTGTCTGTTGTGGGGCTATCTGCTCAGCACCCACCCATGGGCACACGCAGGCTTACTCCAAAGGATTCTGTGTTGCTGCATCTCACACATGCTCAGTGCGAGACAGCAACATTGGGGTGAGTGTGTCCTTGGGCACCTCCAGTGGGGACCAGCCGCCAGAAGTAACATTCCCATAAACATCATGCCAGACATCTTTGGATGGGGGCAAGTCTAGTACACAAGGGGCATGCTGGAGGATTAGTCTGTCCAGCACAGCACATTATGTCTCCATCAAATAAAAGGAAGGAATTGCTAGACTCAAACTTGGCAATGTTTGCCACTCTTATGGGGACAGAAATGTTGATACCATACCAGCTTGGTGCTTAGGGGTGACAAATGCATTTTTGTTTTGGACGACAACATCAAAAAGCCCAAAGCAAAACAAACAGGCAAAAAGAAATGTGCCAGAATATAAAGAAATGTGCTGGGCTGTTTAATTCGTGTATTTATATACCTGCCCTGCACATATTTCGATACTTCCAATGTGTACATGCTAGCAGGTCATTTGTGGGGAAGCTAATCACCATGCCTGGCCAGGTGTGAGCTGCTGTTTCCCAGGCCATGTGGTGCGCAGATGCACAGTGCAGCCTCTTGCTGCCCTGTGCACACCCAGGATGTGCTAGGATGTGTTGGGATGGCTCCTGCCAGCCCTGCTCTCCTTCACAACATGGTGACAGTCACCAAAAGGGCTCTGCTTACAGAGACTTGTGGCTTTGAGCCACATTGTTCTGCCTTGTGTCTACTAAAGCAGACAGTCTCGTCTGGCTCTTTTTTTGTCTGGTGCTGGGGCTAGCAGATGCTGAACGCAATGTGCAGGTGTCCTCCACACAGGAAAGGTCAAGAGGAAGGTCACTCCAGTTGGGCACTTATTCTCAGGCAGGCCTGGGGTTGCACTCAGAGAGCAGGAGCAAAGCCACAGGTCTGGGTTCCTCTCTGGTTGAAATCTGGCTTCACTCCCAGACAAGAGCCCCAGGGACCAAGTGACCACATGGACCTGCAGGAATAAAAGGAAGGGGTAGGTCAGCCCAGTTGGTTTCCCCTGCCTGCACCACTCAACAGGCAGCTCAGTGGTGTCCTCTGCTCTGATGGTGTCCTCTGCTCTGGTCAACAGTGCAGGCACCTGCAAAGCATCAGGTTGCCATAGTCAAGCATGGCCTTCATGCTGTTAAAGGTGGAATTGCTTCAGGATGCTTTGGTTAACAAAGGAAAACTAGCAGGAGGAGGCTTTTCCCATCAGGGAGGGAGCGTGGGAGGAAGCATGGTGGGTGACTCACACAATGCCAGCCCAACAATTGCAGGAACTTGCTGGAGGAAATGACTAAAATAGCCACGTGGGGCAGCCCTGGAGAGCAGACTTCGGATAAATAACCAGAACATGAAAGCTGAACTGCACAGGGTGAGGGAGAGCAAGCAGAAAGAGAGAGAGGGGAGATCTCAGAAGAGGATGGTAGAGGGAATGGCTGCCAGCCTCAGTGCTGAAGAACACCCCTTGCCAATGGCTGGAAGGTCAGCAGCAGTGCCAAGGGGTGCAGAAGGACCCAGCTCTTCCCCAGGCTCTCTAGTACAGGCACTGCAGTTCATCTTTAGTTCCTCTTGATCTGGGACTGCTCAACTGGTCATTAGATTTTTTAGGAAAAAAAAAGCCAAGCAAAGGTTTTTTACTGCCTCTTCATCTGGCCAGAGGCAGTTCTATCAGCATAGCTACACCAGAAGGAAAATATTTTCCATGTCACTCTCTGAGAAGAAAGATGCAGTCCCCATCCATTCCCTGGCCAGGGAGGCAGAGCTGCACTGTGAGTCCAGAGAGCCCAGCTCTGTCAGCTGCCGCATGCCTTGGCCTTGGCCTCGAGAGCACGAGCGCCTTCGTGCAAAGTACACAAGCCTTTGCAAAGTTTATGTTAAAATGGGAGCTCTAATAATCAATCTCCCTGCAAAACTAGTAAACAGAGGGATGTCATCGCGCCAGCCTTTGTTTTCAGAAAGAGTTCTCCCCTTTGGCTATTGCTGAGACGAATTTATTTCTTCATCATAGATATTCCCTATACAAAATATATAGTTTAATAGCTTTGATCTCCCCACATGCAGTACTTGAAGCTGATTCCAAGTTTTATACAGTTAAGCACTACCACATGCTTGAAGAACTCAGTACAGCCTTTTCTATAAACTAGTGTAAATCAGAGTAGGAATTTGAACTGTTTCTTGCCAAAATAGAGGGTGTGCCTCTTGCCCACGCTAAATTCCTTTCTTCATCTCTGCTCTGTTCACAGTTAACCTGCAGTGTAGCAGCCTGGGTTTATGCAATGCCCACTGCATCCCATGTAGGAACACTGTAGTCCTTCAGTGACTCAGAAAAATGCAGACCAAAAATTAACAGTCCAAATCACCAAGTCAGTCTTTCCAGAGCCAGTCTCTGGAAACTCATCCAGTCCTTCCCTATCTCACTATCCACAAGGCCATTTCAAGCGCAGGGATATCATTCATTGCCATGACAGCCCAGTTCAGTCCCAGGGCATCAAACATCCTTTTCTTTGGGGGAACTGCACCCTTCAGCACCTGCAGGAGGGAATGAAGATGAGGACAGGTGTGGGTTACAGGGGCTCACTCCTGCTGGAGACAGCCAGTCTTCTAAAAATCACATTGAAGCAGAACCCAGTTTGGCCTTTGGTTACTTGAAGATTTGTTCCTGAAAGACACATGTTAGGGCTAAAATAAATACTACATTTCCAGAAGGGCAATGAGGGAGCAGTAAAAAATACCACTGGAGGGGAAACTCCTGGGCAGCCTGGGGGTGACAGAAAGAGAGGTAAATGTGTGGGCAGCTAGG
Source organism: Xenops minutus (assembly GCA_035221455.1). NCBI lineage: Eukaryota > Metazoa > Chordata > Aves > Passeriformes > Furnariidae > Xenops > Xenops minutus. The sequence continues at coordinate 14,516,350 of JAWWEE010000074.1, forward strand.
AGCCTAGCCTGTGGCTTTATTTGGGATGAGGACTTGTTCCAAAATGGGTGATGCTTTCCATGATGCTCAGCTGCTGCAGACAGTGAGAGCACTGCACTCTGATGTGTGGTGCAAAGCTGTATGTTTTGCCTCCATCCAGACATCCCCATGGCTAGCATCATGACCAGTGCATATGGAGCATGGCTGATGCTGAAAATGGAGTGAGCTCTTGGAAAACCCTCTTTTTCTTTGCTTTGGGTGAAGCATCCCTGTTTTGGTAATGACAACATAGGAGACCACACTTTCCCACAGCAAACACAGAACACAAACCCATTGGAAACAAGGCATCAGGAACTCCCGTGTGCACCAAAGGGCTGGTTTTCACCTTAGCTTATTTTGCTCCTGAAGCATCCAAGGGCTATCAGGTAGTCAGAGCCCTGTGCCGTGGTCCCTTGATGTTGCTCTGAAGGCAGAACTTCGCTTTTGGGGCTGATCATGCAGCAGTCAGAAGGTGACCCAGAAGGATTTCCGGACATTTCTTCAGACCTGTCCCAGTCTGGGGCTGGATATCATCATTTTGATCCACTGAGAAGTGTGATTCTTGCTGTCCTCTCCTGTGCAGAGGCCTGGATCACTGGAGGAGCTTGTCCTCATCCTGGACCGATGGCAAGAAAAACAAGCACCTGAAGAGGGGAGGAGGATGTGGATTGATTTGGTTTTGGTGAGTGCTCCTTGCACACACTGAGGGCTCTTAGGAGCAGCCTCAAAAATCCACTTGATTAGAAAGTACAGAAACAATTAAGCACTTACTGTTGTTTACTTTTGAAATAGGAACAATTGATCCTTCTTCCTTCTGACTTCCACCTCTAACCCTAATTCCTTGATCCACACACAGCCAAGCACAGTTCAGCAAGGAGAAACAGTAAGAGAGATTAAGATTCTGGGCTTCAGCTACAAACATAAATCAGCTTTGAAATAGTCACATTTTTTGGACTAAATAAAGGAAGTCATGTGTACAAAACAGTCTATGGTCACTTTTTTCTTATAACTAGAAATATGCCAGCTTCCTGGCTGCTAGAAAACGTATCTTTTGTTGGTTTTTTTTTTCATGACAGTGGGATCATGTAGCTAGCAACATCTGAAGAGAAGCTTAGATCGGGGAAAGAAAGAGGCAATATAAAGGCACTGCTGTGGCAGTGACTGATGGCAAACCCAGACACAGAACCCCTCGGTGATACACAAGAAAGGAGCTGAGTGGAGGATATAGCCCAGGGTCCCAGGCTATGAATAGAGCACATTGGAAGAAGCAAAAAGGAACCATGACACCCCATAATGCCCCTGTTCCTTAGAGGCATTTATTTGCATGTCTGTTTTGTATTTTACTACACTGGGGGTGACACATTTCCCAAGACTGTGTTACTGGAGGGTTTCCTGGAACTGGTGACCTTCAACCCATTCCTTGCTGACTGACATGAGGGTCCCAGAGTGCCTATTAGTTCATTACTACATCAGCAGAACCTGACCCCATCCCAAGATGTTCCTGGGCATCCAGTAGCCTCCAGTATGGAACCTCTCTGCCCAGGGGGTTCGCACCTACTGGCCAAGATAGTCCAGTGTCTTGTCTCACTTGCCAATAGACAATTACCTCAGTTCTGAAAATGCATAAGAAAATTAAACTATTTGCTCTGCTTGAACATATATTAAACAGATGCAGCCTTCCCCCTGTGGCTTCTTAATCCAAATCATGCCATTGCTACAGTTTATGCTACAGCCCTCAAAAATAGTTGCACTGGCACAACTGAAGTGAACAGTGGGATTGACCACGATCTCTGCTGGAACAAAAAAGTTCAGCACAAAGCTTCCACCTCATGCAGGACAAAGACCAAGAGAGAGCCCAGAACAGCCTTTGGGATAATAATTTTGCATGTGAAAAGTGATAACATATTTTCTTTTGCCACTTCTGCAAAATGAAGTTATAATGTAAATGCTTCAGGACTATAGCAATGGGAGGGGAAGTGCATTAGGGTATAAAACATATAAAATATCTAATGGCAAAGAATAGCTGAGAAATGCCCAGGAATAACAGAATTTCAGCTTCACATCTGTTCTTAAATATGTAAAACAGCTAAAACTCCACTGGACAGTTTCCACTGCCAAATCTGGACATGCTGAACTTTATATTAAAACTGTTTTTGCTCTGCAACCAACTACTGAAACTTCAAAGCAAAATGTATTATCCTCCACTTCAGTGTCCCACTGTGCTTTTGCTGCTTAGTGTCCCATATGACACTGATGCTAGATGAGAGACTATTGCACTAACAACTCTCTCCTCTGAAGAGGAGAGTGTCCTGTAAACACAGTAGCTATACAGCTCAGTGGCCTTGAAGACAGGAAAATGGCATCTTTTTTTTGAAGCCTGGAATACAACCACCTTCCCGCTGGCCATGTCAACATGGCTCTTGCTGACTGAGACTAACACTCTGTAAACAAAACCCAAAGAGGTGGGGAAACTGCCTTTCTGCTGCCAGCATTGGCATCACCTGTGGAGAGTTATCTCAGCCCCAATACCATCAGCTGACAGCACTGCTGGGGTGACTCTATTCACTGTGCAGCAGCATCTGCTGGTCTCCAGGCAACTCTCCAGTAGTAGGAACCCACACAGGCACACTGCCTGCCCACAGCGTCCTTCTCAAACTGTTCAAACACATGCAGACTCTTTGATTTCACAACTGTTTGCAGGCTGCTATAATTTTATTGCATTTCTGAGTGGTGATTATTTCCCACTGAGCTCCATAAGAATGGTGTTTGGTTATGGGTGTGATCGTGGTTTGTGCTGCATCATTAGCTAAGTGAAAGGATTGCACAGCTAGAAGATCTGGCAGGGCAGACCTGGGAGAACACAAGATGTCAGAGGGCAGTTTGTTTCTGGTGGCATTTGGAGGTGACACAGGTCTGAAGAGAGAGTGCATCACAGAGAAAACACAGTATTGCCTGGGTCCTGGTGCAGCCAGGCAAGGTGTCCACTCTGATCTTTCTTACCCTCCCCAAAGCAAATGACAAATCCATCACATCTTCTTGGAGAAATACAGATAAATATACTCATATATGTGCCTGTGGACCCATACAAACATTCTGCTTGTTCAGGCATCTTCCACTGCAATTCTTATTTTTCCTCTATGGCAGTGAGGATGTTCAGGGCCAAAAGCCTCCCAGAAGAGGGCTGCAAGAAGCAGCATGTACCACCATGTCTCTACCCTTCCATCTCCAATATCCACCATGGCAAAGGACAGCAGTCGTGCAACTGTCACTGCTCATCAGCATCCTGACACTGTAGAGAGCCAAAGAGCACCAGAATTTACTCTAATCATCTCTATCCAGTGCGTGTGATTGCAGAAAGTCAGATGTGATCAACCTCAGAGCACAAGCGATTGCTGCAGTGCTTCTCCGTTGTCACGTCAGAGGCAAAAGAGAGGCTGTGTGTGGATCCAGTCCATCCCTTTGGAAGCAGTGCCACAGAGCAGCCTGGCTTGTCATGGTGGGGCTTCAGTAGCAGGCCCTTGCAGAGTCAGTTTGGTTTCTGCCCCATCAGTGTCCTCCACAGCAGTTCTGGTTCCCCACCAGACAGGTGTACAGCAGGGTGGGCCTTGGCAGTGGGAATAACCCATTGGATTGTGTAGAAATCACTCACTGGTCATTGGCAGATTAACAGAGAATGACACCAGATAATTAATTTTCTGTTACATGCCAAAGAAGTAAGTATTTCATGGGATGCATTGCATTTTCTAATGAAGCCTATAAGTAGGACTTTCCCTCTCTCCAAGTTAAAACTATGTGCTCCAGAACATGGAATTTAATTGAAATATTTTCAGAAGAATCTAAAATTGTCAGGGGCATGGGCTTGGAATCAGAGACCGTCACTTCTGTCTGTTTAGGGATTCGGTGTGCCCATCATATTGACTATACACTTGGCTTTAGATCTCTGGTGTATGAGTAATGCAACCTGGCTGGGCTTGCAAACACGATCTGGGCATGTAGGAGCAGGCTGGAGATGAAGCATGACTCTCCACAGTCGATGTCAACAGGGCTCCCAGGGTGGGACTCTAAGCTGATACATTTTTTCTCCCTCTTTCGTCCTGCAGCATGAGTAATGTTTTCTCGGACAGACGATTTTTTCAGCTAGCAGTGTCCAAAATCTAACCATGATGCCAGGGCTGAAGCTACAGAAGGATCCAGTCTAACTGAAAGAGCTGAGAAGGAAAAAAGTGTCAGCATGGGCCAAAGAGGCAGGTTTTGGCATCCAGACCAGACAGGAGGATGGGGAGCGGGCTGGGGCTGAGGCGGGTTGCTGGGGTGACATGGGCACACACAGAAAGAAATGGAGAGGGGGGCTCATCCTTTCCACTGTCCAGCTGAGGGGCTCTGCAGACAGACAGGGAAAGGCCAGGCCAATATTTCTGAAAAGGTTGCAGTGGTGTATTAATGCAGAGAGTGTTCTTCTGCTTGAGGAGGCAAATATAAAAGACAGACGAGCACTTTGGAAAAAAACCTGTCATTTCAGAGTATGCCTGCTCTGTGGAAGCGTGAGGACCGGCATGCTTGACAGCAAGCACCGGGAGCACTTCCCAAGCCTGTCCAAGGCTTGTCAAGAGCACAATCAATTCATGCTGGGCTCACAGGGATGGGGCAGGTGGGCTCCTGTGCCATGCCATGCTATCCCAAGCATGGGGCAGCCAAGGCAAGGGTCCCCAGCCCTAGTGGGGAGCAGCACAGGGAGCAGTCCTGCAGTCTGTGCCACCTCTGACTGACATACAGCTAAAAGCTGCTCTTGCCTGCCATTAGCACATTTTAACCTCATTAATCTTTCAGGAAAATTCTGCAGTATTCTAAAGCACACCCTGGGTAGCAAGTTAAATTTGTATGTTTGAACAGAGTCTGTTCACCTTTTCACTGGGAAGATGCAGCAAAGGTACCCCTTGCTGGGGATTTGATGATGACAGAACTGGGGATGGGATGAGGTTAATGGAAAACCTTCACCAGAGCTCACCTCCTCTGCAAAATGAAGCTGAAATTTTCAAGCATGCACTACATGGGTTTAAGTGTGCAACTCTTGTGCCCCTCAGAGCAGGAAATGTGAGTCCAAGGACATTCTGCACCATCCATGTACCTCCATAGGCACTGAGGGATGAAGATGATTTAGAAATAAGGTTCTGGAGGTGAGTGGGAGGAAAAGGGAGGGAAGGAAGGTAGAGGTTATAATTACATGAAAACATGCTGTTGAGGTAATTTTTTTTTCTGGAGAATACTGTAGAACTGAATGGAGGAAAAACCCAACATATGAGCACTGCAGAGAATTAACAGAAAATCACATCCCTACTATAGTATGCTATGGACTACCTTGAGATTAGGAAGGAAATCTGGAGTAAGAGAGGCGTACCTTCAGTGGAAGTGGTCATGTCAGGGAACATTCAAACAAATTGGACATATGCAGTCCCATGGGACCTCATGGGATGCACTCAGCAGTGCTGAGTGGCTGGCCAATGTCATTGTGAGGTCACTGTAATTTTGGCAATCAGGAGAGATTCCTGAAGCCTGGAAGAAAGAAAATATTTCTCCTCCTTCAGGAAAGGCAATAATAAGATCTGGGTAACTTTGGCAAAGAAGACAAATGGTGTCATGGGCTGCATGAGACAAAGACTGCCAGCAGATCAGAGGGGGTGGTCCATCCCCTCTCCTCAGCACTGGTGAGGCCACACCAGGAGTACTCTGTCCAGTTCTGGGTTCCTGGGCAACCTACTCTAGCTGAGCTGGTTTGAGCAGGAGGTTGGACTAGATGATCTCTAGAGGTCCCCACCAGTCTTATCCAGCCTTATCAGTCTTTGGTTCCAGTGTTATCCTACTCCAATTTGTTACAATTTTTATCTTTTCATTCGATGATTGATAAAACTTTTTTAGTGAATGACAGCTTTTTGTTGGTAAGAAGCATCTGATCAGACTTTATCAGCTCTCAGGCCAAACACAAAAGCATACAGAGATATTCACAGGGATTAAACAATGCAGCTACTACATGTACCCAACAGGTCTTGAAAGAACAACCCTGGACTAATGAGAAACGTGTAGGAAAATGTCACAGAACAAATGGTATTATTCTGGCTAATTCACAAGAGTGTGAACAAACCTTCTGGGAAGACTTTTTCAAATTCAGTTTCAGAGAAATCCATGAAGGGATGGGAAAGGTTTCCCAGCTCACCTGGGACGTCAGCAAAGCCCTTTCTAATCAATGGCCTCATGCTCCAGCCTCAGGAGAGAAGGCCAGGCAGGTTGGTTCAGAACTTGCAAGAAGTGCTGTGGGGCCTTTGACGTGTGCTCCTGCAGAAGCAGCTATTCCATGTTAAAAATATGTATTTTTAGCACAGCAGCTTGCAGCCTCATGCTGAGAGAAAGAAGCTGAGCCAAGGGAGGGACGGCTGATGCCGCAAGGTCTGTGGCAGGCGGAACAGATGCATAATTTCATGCTGAAAGAAATCACCTTCTTATACAGGCTGCCTCCATTATTCTTCCCACCACTATTGGTGGCATTCATCTTTCTGGAAAGTGAGCCTACCACATAGAAAAAGTAATTTATCTTCTCCTTTTAGGAGATGTTTTTGCTGGCAGAGCCACACACCTCTTTTGCTTTCCAAAGTTTTCCAGGCACTTGTGGAAAATTTCTAAACACCCTCCAGCAGAGCCCATCAGCACAGTCATTGCTTGGCTGGGAGCACATGCCCAGTGGGGAGCTGTGCTCAGCTTCATCAGCCACTTGCACCTCCACTGGTGCCCTGCCCGTACCCTGACAGCAGGACACCCTGCACCCTGTGGTGCCACGTGTAACTTCATAGAGCAGCGATGAGGAGGCTCGGCTGTGGCTCAGCTAAGCAGTAAATGTTTTTTGACAAGGAACAGCAGTGTGGAGTTTAGTCTTCTGTGCTGCGCTGAAGTCATCCAAAATTATGATCTGCAGCACCTCCCCACCCACTGAGTTGCTACTCCTGGGACCAGACCACCCAAACTCTCTCTCTCGGTGCATTGCAGGCTATTGCAAGGCCAAGTCCATGTTGTCCCTACACACTGTGGAAAGGAGAGCCTTGCAACAAGCTGTTTGCCATCATCAAGGTCTGGTTATGTTTAAATTCTATGTAGATAAAAGATTTCTTCTATTAATGCTGGGGAAAACTCAAAATCACGCAAGAGAGGGTGTTTTGTTGCCTCCTGTCAGGATCTGCCCTTCTCCCAGCTGTTGAATGTGCAGAAGAGAGGCAACATTTGTCCAGGATGTGGACTTAACACCAGAAAGGTGTAAGTGGTTCAGCCATCTAGCACTGAATAAACTGGCAGGTAAAGGAGAAGTGGACAGAGAGCAGGAATTATTTTTCTCAAGAAAGACCCTACCCAGGGCTTTTCCCAGCACAAGGGAGAGAGAAGAGTAAGTTTCAGAGGTAGGTGTGAACAGGACAGAAGGAGGAATGGCACACAGCCCAGACCCTGACTTGTGCAACTTTAGCATGATGAAAAGGTGTGAAGCAAAAGACAGAGAATGACAAGAGGTTACAGGGCAGTGCCTGCCTTGCACTACCGCTGGGCACTGGAGTTCCAGGGGGCACATTCTGCAGAGAGCTCAGGGTGGGGTGCTCTGCCCCTGACTGCAGAGGAAGCCGTGGCTGAACCCAACTCTTTGCTGTTCCCCTACCTCCCTGCTGGGCTCCCAGACAATGAGTGACAGGTATGCAGGGGTGGTGGGGGCTTGCAGTGGCACTGCCAGCAGAGGCTGGGTGGTGAGGGGCAGCAGGAACAGCCAACTCACTAGCATGGGTACTCACATGAGCACACACCACGCAGGGTACAGATGCAGCAACTGCTTGTAAGGGCACAGCACCTGTACATGCACATGGGGCAGAGCAGCTATGCCACAGAGAAAGAGAGAGCCCCTGAGGACTGCAGGGATCTCCACTCAGGGAGAAGTGGGGCTTTGGCTTATAACATACTGGTGTTTCAGAGGGTGATGGATAAAAGGCCTGTGTTTATCCACTGTGAAGCTAATTACTTTCAAATATTAAGATTCACATTCACACACCACAGTCTCACAAACTGCCCCAGGTTTCACATATCAAAAAACTGCCTCTCTGTAAGGCAAGAGGGGGTTTCTATTGTGGGCTATCCCATGACACATTCAAGAAGCAATGAGTTTCCATGATAAAAGTTTTCCTGTTTTGAACTGATGTGGATGATGAGAAAGTTAACTCACTGCAACCTGTTTTGGAATACAGGCAGCAAGCTGGTTCTCCACCCGAGTCCATCAGCCATGCCTGCTCTCAGGCATACAGCTCGCAGGCTTGGTTCAGTAAGGAGCCACTCGTGCGCTGACAGCAACCACCCGCCTGCCTTTGCTCACTCATGAGATGCAAGTGAATTTCTTCAAGCTGTGTAAATGCCTTAAAAGGGAGAAAATAGGATTAGCACACTTTTCACACTGTTTGTGTAGGAAGGGACTTCTCCCTCCGGTGTTACACCAAGGGAAAACATACTGTATATTGTATCCCCAATAAGGTTGAGCAGCACAGAAACACTCTCATGGACTTTTCAGAGGAGATATGCAAAGTAGGAAATCGGGCCCTTTCCACATTCACAGATTTATTAACTCTTCTGGGCTGGAATTTCCACTTTCAGGGAGAAATGATGCACTTTGCCCAAGGTTTCAGAATTGGAGCAAAACTCAGAAGTATCACAGCAATGAGGGTTTTCTCCCTCCCTTTTTGGAAAGTTGGGGTGATTTTCTCTGCCAACAGAAGGTGGAGAAGCCAGCTCTCCCATCCCTAAGGACTTCAGATAATTTGGGGAATGCAGCTCCCCAGGGGATGCCCGGAGAGGGGCAGTGGGGGAGGATGCTGAGAACGTCTCTGTAAGACACAGCACGTACCCTAAAACTTCCTGACAGAACACAAGTAGTTTTAAAATTCCCCAGTCAGATCTGCAGCTTGTTCAAGCATCGAAGCAGAATTCCTCCCAGCTCCAAAGACGTGTTGGATGAGGACAGAGCTTTCCACGTTACCACTTCTACAGCTAGAAAAGCGAAAGTGGCACGGTCCTGCTATTGCACAAAAGGAGCCGCTTACGCAGAGGGATTTCCCACCGCGGAGCGCAGCTTGCCCAGCGCAGCGCCGCGACGAGCGCTCTGCGTCACGGGATGCTGTGTGGGCATCAGGGTGGTACAGCCGTGCTGGGGGCGGCTGCCTGAGGAATACAGCCCACGTCAGTCTTTTTCTGATTAAAACAGAGAGGGAACATAAGTTATTAGCAACTGGTGTGATATTTACTGATGACAGGCTGCAAGAGCTCAGAAAAGCAGAAGAAAACCAAGTTTGTAGCTTCCTGTGTTGACGAAGCAGGCAGAGGTGCCAGGGGAATGTGGGCTGTGCCCGGGACACTTTTATGGCCCCTCTTGCAGGGGCGATCACCGGGCGCGCCCGCACCAGAGGGCAATGCGGGAGCAGGGACCAGCGCAGGGCAGCTCCCTTGGCGACAGCCGCAGCTGAAAGGGGGCCAAACTCAGCCAAAGGGTGTGCCAAACTCAGCCAAAGGGTGTGCCAAACTCAGCCAGAGGATGTGCAAACCTCAGCTGAAAGGGTGTGCCAAACTCAGCCAAAGGGTGTGCCAAACTCAGCCAAAGGGTGTGCAAACCTCAGCTGAAAGGGTGTGCAAACCTCAGCTGAGAGGGTGTGCAAAGCCACTGCCTTCGGGCAGCTACAGCCAGAAGTCCCTTGAGAAGGTGCAGCACAAGTTTCCCTCCAGAATTCCACAGGGAATTCTAATGTCTCCGATGTTTTCTTGCCTTGGCCTGTGCTGTTGACAGCTGTCACTCGAGGATGACGTGGTATAGCCACAGTAATTTGCTGGTAGTACTGGGATTGCACAGGGTTATACTACAGCAGAGTTTAATCCAAATATTTTTACTTTTATTGATTAGGGGAAAATTCCCCTACTGTAACTCCATTGGAGTTAATTATGGGAGGATTTTGATCATCTCAGTTGCACCCTTAGTAACAATAGAGAAAATCAAGGGGGATCCCATTTTTCTTAATTTTTATAGGAATGAGACCAAATCTAAGACCTCTAAAATGTAGCCTTATTTAAATCAGTGCATTAAACAGATGCATATTAAAATAGCCTAGTATAACAGCAATTATTACACCATCCAAATCTATACACAATCTTTAAGCCTGACAGTCAAGGCATCTGTGTGTAAAGACTTAGTAAAAGATGTTTTTCATCCTATCATGCTACTTCTATTCTGGTGTTAGAGATGTTTTAAATGGGAAGATTGGAATGTAGCCCATGATCTATACTCCTTTTCCCCCCCCCCTTATTTCAGCAACAAACAGTAATGGCAGTGTTAAACAAGGTTATAATAACTTGTTTAATTAAAAATATCACTATTATTTGAGCATTTGAAATAGTCATCTATGCTTTTATCAGAGCAACAACGGAGCTATTTGTTGGATCAGTTGGATCAAGTTTCCGGACGACTTCCCATTCTTCCAGATATACACTGGCTCATTTACAGGAACAAAGACAGGACTGGAATGGACAACTGGCTCACCAGACCTACCGGCCATTCATCACAGCGTGATGCTTCAGCAGAAGACATGCTCCGTTTCCTCTTCCCAGCATAAACTGCTCTGTAATGCATTTTTTCAGTGAATTTTCAAAGATTCTGAAAAGATTTGGGATTCAACACTGTAGCCCTTTGAAAATTCAATTTCGTTTACATACAGATGCTCCTCTGTCTCAGAACACCGTGCTCTGCTCTGTGTTGGCATGCATTTCACGTAAGAGTGCAGCAGCAGAAATCAAAATGCCCTCTCATAATTATTCTTTATGCCTTTCTTCATAATCAAGAACAATCAAGATCCTCAGTTAGGGACTACTGTTGAAAGCCAGTAAGCTACAGATACTTACACAAACACTGTCTGGGGCTTTCGCCCTACTAGAGAAATCTCATCTTTGGGCAGGTAGACAGAATTTCTCTGGGTTTTTTTGTTTTGTTTTGTTTTTTTTTTTTAATTAAGCCTCACCAGCAAAAAAAACAAAATAGATTTAATTGAATTCTCATGATGAGACTGAAATAAAAATATCAGTTACCACCCACATCCCTTCTGAATTGTGTTGCAACTTAAAATCTTCGCACATATAATTTTTTCAAACTTATTATCACCTGACTCAGTCTCTTTCCTGTATGAGACAGATTTCATAAGATAATCTACAGAACCCCGAAGAAAGTAATTGCTATAAATGGTTAAGTCTGATAAAGGGAGAACAGTCTCATAAAAGGCCACATTGTGATAATAAACATGTCAAGAAAAAGTATGATCATTAGACAATATTACATCCAGCCTTCAGGATTTATTTCCTTCTTTCCAGAAGGAAACAAAAGGATACATGATCTGATCTTGGAACACTGCTTCCAATTTTTTCAAAAATCTATTCAGCTCTCAAGATATGTGACTAAGAGAGTATATATTTCCTTGAATGTGTGTGGTGTGGAACCTAAAAAAGTATCATTTTGGCTGTAATGTTTGTCATAACATATATTTAAGCAATGTTGTAAGGTATCACACATTTCTCCCGCTGCTATGAGAAGAAGCTGACAGTCAGTTTAAAGGAAATGCATCATTTGGGAAAGAGTTATTGTCCCCAAAATAAGAAGGTGCCTCAGCTTCTCCCAGCTTTAGAGCAGTATTAGCACTAATGCTGCTGTTTATGTAGCTAATGACAATGGAGAATCAGAGGGACAAACCTGGAAGGAAGAACCAGAGGTATTTGCATGGGCACATGCAGGGGGACACACTTTGTCCAAAGAGTGCAAGATACCATCCAAACCTACCAAGCAAAAGCAGTCCCAGGGCCCTCCCTCAGAGCACTCACATAGGGAAAAAGGTAAATCTTGGTTCTGCATCTTCAGCAACCACAGGCTTTCCTGGAAGGAAGAGACATCAGGGGAAAGTTGGTAGACTCCCACAAGAAGACATGTCGTCTTCATGCATGATATGCAATGGGGTGTGCAGCAAAATGTTGTAATGTGTTATAAAAAATTATGTCCCCAAAGCCCATTTTGACTGAACAGGCAAAACCCAGACTTACTGGTGAACAAGTTTCTGAAGCAGAGACATTAAAGGGCACAAGGCTGAAAGACAGGTCCTGAGCTAACCAAGTTACCTGCCATTTCCCCTGATTTTTAAGTACATTAAGTATCTACATGTACATCAACTGCTGGGAGGAACTCATGCTGGAACAGGATGACTGAATATTTCTAAAGGCCTTCTCCTTGGCACAGGCACAGACTTTATTTGCAGAGCTTAAGTAAAGAGTAAATGAGCTGTTTCATGTGAAAAATTAAACCTCCTCATATATAGAGTGTCCAGCTCTGCCAGCTAGACACCAAGTATTTGACAGCAAACTGTTCATAGCCTACTTCCGTCAGGGGAACAATTTAAGATATATCAGAATAGGTTTTTTCCTGTCATGCTTCCCATTCCCAGACATCTTTGTAAAGTCTGCAAACAGAGATGCCAACATACCCCATTCTGACCTACATAGCAAACAATTGGACTTGTGTTCCTGCTGTGTTATCACGAAAATGAATCATTATCATGTCTTCTCAAAGGCCTGGCAAGACGGAGACTTTTCTGCTGGGAAGTGTCAGCTGAATCCTGCACCTACTGCTCTCATGACACCAACTGCATATTTTGTGTTTATCACAGAAAAGAAAAACATCCCACAGAAAAAGGCTCAGCTTTGAATTTTGCTCTTTGCCAGGACAAACATGGGAACCAGTGAAGCACAGCTCTGAAAGCTCTAGCTTATTAAACTCCAGGGACAACATCAACAGCAAAAAAATTTCATCAATCTTTTTTGAAAAACAGAATAAAGATGCTATATAAAAATGTGCAGCCCTCCCCACACACACATAAATTGCACAAACCTGAGGAATAGAAATGGCCATGCTATAACATCATTCTTCAGACTTTCTGCATTTGAGAAGAATTTTAGGGGTATGTCCTGCTCTTATTGGAGTCAGGAGACAAAAACTTGCTAGGAATGGGGCATGGAAATGACAAACTGCACTTTGCCTTCTCAGGCTTCAGAAATCCCTAGGTTGGTTTGGCAATTAAAGGTCCCCACTGACTTAGAAAGATTAACTCCAGGGGAAGTCACCCCTACCAGGAGCGAGCAGCTGGCAGTGGTTAATATTTATAGTCTTCTGCTGCAAAGGTAAGTGGGGTCTGAAAAAGTGCAGGAGATTTGGACTAGGTGTCTTTGAATCAAGCCTGCATTAACCTATGTGATCTGAAGCTTCTCTCTTACCAGCATTTGGAGCATAAAATCCTATCACTTATGCCTAACTGCCACATACTTGTAACCCTATACATGTGGGATAAAATTAAATCAAGACAAACTGAGACATCTATATTCCCCCTTTATAATTCATAAGGATAAAAGGCACGTTTTTTGCCAGGGGAGGGTTCAGGAACTTTAGATGTCTAGCTAGAAAAAATTTCTTCTCTCCACATTAAGTGATATCTCTCAGAGTCTGTCAGACATCCAACGTGTTATTTCTGCTCCCTTCACTAGAAACCATGTTTCATAAGTGACAGAGACATATTCTTCACAGACCATCATTTACTTAAACAAATTATTAATCATAAAGTGATGTGGAAGGCAAGAACTGCTCCATCTCCAACCATGACTGGACAGCGTTTGGTTTGACCTTTGTTTTGTTTGGAAAATTCCCAAAGTTATAAATGTCTGTTGAGTGAGTTGAGGCTGGCTGACAATGAGGTTGGCTTTCGCAGGGTTTTGTTTCCTTGCTTCTTGGGTGAGCTCTGTAGACACAGTTCCCTGGACAATGGGGATTCAGAGATCAACAGTTCAAAACCACTGCTCTACAAAATGCATCCTTATTTCAGTGTGCAACAAATCTCTGCCCACATCTGAGGAAGAAAGTGTCAGATATGTTATTCTTTATCTCATCAAAGACTTCAACAGCACAAAGGAACAGCAACTTACTGAACAAATACAGAGGACATATTTTACTTTATTTCATACAAGAAATATAAAATTAATAACTGCAAATATTTCAAGGACTGAAAATATTGCCTACAGTAAAAAGGGGAACTAAAATCATAACAGCCTAACTGGCAGAAGTGTGAAAGTCTGCTGTTAAATGTAAGCATTTGCATTTTTAGGATAACTGAAAATGATAATATTCCAGATTCCTAAGTCAGCTGCAATGCAAACCCTCTTAAACATGGGGTTTAGAGCAGAACTGTAATCACTAAAGTCTCCAGTGTCTCAACAAAACAGATCATGGTCATTTCAAATGAGACCTTACTTTGAAAGCTCAGATAACAAGTAATTACAGCAAACCCTCTTTTGATAGGTGTCCAAAGATAATTTTCAAAAGGAAGAATTATGAATCACCTCAAGAGCCACAGAACAATTCTATGTATTGTATTTTTGAAGTCACAAAACTTCTGAATCTCATTTCACGATGGAGTCAGTAACGCTTCTTTTTTATTTACTGCAGTGGCTAAATACTCACCCTCCATATATTGGATAATGTAGTTTCCATTCAGTATATTCTCCTAAATCCCATCTGTTTATAAAACTAGTGCACTACTGGGAGGACTACAGAAAATCAAGGCAGAAAAACTGGTTCAAAGAGACAAGGCAGTGTTCCTTTTTATTTCCAGGTTGTTATACATATTACTTTTCCCTATGTAATTATTTTTGATAATTAATGTAAGTACTATTTATCTGATTAGCTCAAATACAAAGCCTTTGTAGATGCTCCCAAGTTCTTGCTCTCATCCTGAAAATCTCTAGCAATAGCTCCTAGAGAAGGATGTTAGAAAACCAAACTTATGATGGAAATATTCAGAAAGAATTTAAATAATACTGTTTTTCACTCCGCCAATCCAACTTCTACCATATGTACCTTTTCTCTGCAGGAAAGCATTTTTTCCCTCCATCCAACATGAGAAAAAGCAATACAGAATTACGGGAATTGTTCCATCCCATGCAGTCAGCACCACAAATGAGAGACTATGCCTTAGTAATTTGTGGGGCTTTTACCTCCCCTGTTGGGCTGCGAGGATAATACCTAGAAGACATATTCTGGGAGTTGTTCCATGCAAAATTCCTGTACAGGGCTGCACTGTTTACATTGACTACAAATCTGTATTCACAAGAGAGCTCAGCATGGGAACAAAAACCTATCTCTGAAGTCATTCTGTGAAACAAATTGAACACAGTTTTCCCCATAACAACAAGGGAAAACAGAAATAATCTTGAAGTGTAAAGCACCTCTCAAAAAATTTGCAGAGAACTTCTGTTTTCTAGTACTACAGACTGTGTTAAACAAGTTTCCTAAATGAAAAGACTTTAAAAAAATACATGTTCAATACAGGTGAGGCCCATCAAGTCCAGCTAATTGATCCCTCTAGGAGCCCTGGAAAATGCAGTATGGAGGCTCAATCTACACAAGAAGTGAAGCAGTAAAAAAGAAAAAAAAATACATTGCAATGTGAGAGACACGTTTTAAAAACTACCTGTCTCTTGAATGCAGCTGTATTCACTATTGCTCCACAAATAGTAGGGGCCAAGTGAAATACTATTATTTACAGATCAGATAAGATATGATGAAAAGACAATGGGGAGAGGGGAAAAGAAGCAGGGAGGTCCTGCAAAAGAAAGCAAACCATTCCTCTGCTTAAAGAAAGTTTGAGAAACAGGTCTGCAAAAGCAGTGGATCAAGACTTTCAACTAAGAGGATTTATGGAGGAGATTTTATCTCCAGGCACAGGTTAGCCTCATATAAATCCTAACCCTTGTTTTAAAAAAACTGACCCCAAATTACCCATGACATTCAGAAGAATTTTGTACTAGAAAAGAACGTTGGTGGTAATTTTGTGATAAGCAAGGCAAAGCACTTGGAAGAGAGAGCTTTCAAATGAACAGTGATTTCACTTTTAAAAACTTCCTAATTGTTGATTCATCCCACCTCCAAAGCAGCACAGGCTGGAAATCCTAAACTTGCTTCAGTTGAATTTGGCATGGACCTTCAAGTAGTTTGTTGGCAAAATCATTTCAATAAGGTTGTTTGTCTATCTTTTCTTTTCCCAAAGGTACAAAATTTTGTTAAGAAAAAAAATAGCTTGTACTGCTAGAGAGTATAAAAGATACTGAACTTTGAAAAAAAATTGCAAGATGGAAGACATGCTGTTGTAAGAACACAACTCCTCGATGACCACAGACTCTGCACAAGCACAGAGCACAGTGAGGCTGCAGCTGAGACCCCAACTGTTCTAGACCCAGAAGTGACAGAGCACCATGTGTCAAATCCAAGTGGACAAGCCCTGCCAGGCAGCAACATCCCGGACCACAGTTTTGGAAGCAACAGGGTCCTGTAGATGTGGCACTGTGCCCTAAGGTGATTCCACACCCGCACCAGGATCTCTACATGCTGTTATGTTCTTCTCTGCAGCTGTGCCAGCACAGCTGAGGCTACCTTGAATGTTTCCACCATGTTCCCCTGCAGCAGCACAAATGTATTTTCTGGGGCTTTTCTGCCAGTAAAATATACCAGTCTGGTACTCACAACCTCTTATTTTACTGCAGAGCCTTTTAGAAATTAATTTTTAGTCAGGATTTGAATGTCATGAGGACTTTGTAAGCTGGATACGCATAGTGGCCGTATCCAGGCATTCAGCCAGAACTACATGGGAGGACAATCATAACCCCCAATTACACCAGGCAGCTTGTGGACGTGGGTTGAGAGAAAAGGATGCAGGGTGACAGGAACAAAAGGGACTTCAATAATAATAAAAAAATATCAACAGGTACCCACCTCTAACATAGAGATAAAAATGTGTCGCAGCCTGGGGAACAAGCAGAAGGAAGTAGAGCTCCTTCTGCTCTTACTACAGCACTGTTGGAGTAACAGGTATGGTGGGAGGGCTCGCATGTGGTGGGAGCACTGTGATGGATGGATATAAGTTCCTCTGGTAAGACAGGAAAAGAAGGGAGGACTCAGGGCTTTCTACATTGAGGAGCAGCTTGAACATTTGTAATGGATGGCAATCTGATTGAGAGCATGTTTTAGGATCAGAAGAGAAGCCAGGAAGAGTGACAAGGACGTGGCAGTGTGTTACAGCCCAGCCCATTAGTGATGAGGACAGTTGAGCACTGGAACAGGTTGTCTGGAGAAGCTGTGCAGTCTCCATCCCTGGAGATTTTCAAGGCACAGCTAAAGTTCTGGTCTGATCTCACAGATGATACCACTTAAAAAGGCAGCTGGACTAGGTCCAGAGTTCTCTCCTAACCTGAACTATACTGTGATTCAGTCTAAAGGACAGAGACCCAGATAGGAACTGTAGTTTTGAAATTGAGGCAGAGGAATAGAGCATCTGTTACCACCCAAGAAGTCTGATGACTGTGTCTTCACCACAAGCATGGCACACAGATGCTCACTCAGCAGTCAACTGTAGGCCAAGGCTTCACATTCCCAGGAAGTTACAGAGGAATGATGGAGCAGTGGCAGTTGCAGCAGAACCTATTCCTGCAACTTTTGAGCATCAGAGATCTAGGGAAATAAAAAAAATTAAAATCTCTGGCAAGAAATGCTAACTTGATGTACCAAAGAGAGTTTTCTCAAGGTAAGGAACTTCCAAATGTTTTCAGTTTCCCTAACCATCCGCGACCCAGGAAATGTGAGTCTGCACTGAAAAGTATTCCCAGTGAGGGAAAGGGGCAGAGGGGCACAAATGTGTTTAATTCACTAATGTTCCCTACATGTGACCTCCCTAACAGCCCCACCATACAATACTGCATATCAGCACCAAGTTTGAGAAGTAATTAAAACTTGCTGCTTCACTCTCAGAGACATTGTTTACATGTTTTTGGACCATATGGATGAGCTATTAAATGCAGACCATACCATAGTCCTTTCTTGACAACTATCCAACCCTTGTTATAAGTGACAGAACCATATTAATTGTTCCTATCTTCAAGACTGCTGCCCTCAGGAAATCACAATCACACCATCTCTCTTGATTTGCTTAATACTCCCCCCTCAGATCTTGGTTCTCATCTGGTTCACTTCCCACAGGTGGCTTCAGTTCCACCAGCATCACTCAGCTCTTCTCCCAGACACAGCTCATGCTCTAGGGAAGTTAATTGTTGGCCCTCCATCGTCTCCAGCTGTAGCCTCCTCTATGAAAGATGCCCACTGGGCTTATTTACATCATCAATGAGAGCTGATCCTCAAAGCCCCTAGGTTTCAGTCAGCAGCTCCCTGGTCTCCAGCTCCCTGGACTTGCAGACATTGCAGAAAAAAATCACCTGTGCATTCCACTCCTTTTAGCTCCTTTCTCCTCTTTTCAGAAATTGGCCTGCAGCCATGACAAGGTTTCAGAACTAATCCCAAAAGGGGCAGGCAGCCTGAACAGAAAAGTGATGCTGAAAGGTGCTGCGTGTACAGTAACCATGTTCTGCCCTGTCTTTTAAGGACTACAAAGCAGCTTGAACATCTATAACCATTTACAAATGAAGCTTGGTTCAGCATGGCTCAACATATAACCAGAATATAAAATTTACTGTCATTTATCTACAAGTGTCCTGTATCTATATGTCAAAATTCATATAACATCTTTCCTACCTATGTCAGTGGATCATTGTGAATATAATGGAAGTAATTAGACATTGCCACAGTTCTGCTGCATCCTTCTCTCCCTGGTAACCCATTTTCTTATTATTGTACCTTTACCCATTTGGTTTATTCAGGAAAAAGAAAGCTCACGAGTACTGCCCTGATCTTCAAAAAGCTTCAAAACCTATTGCTGGGTAAACAGCAGAAAATGAGCCTCTACGTTCTGTAAAGATTAAGGTAGCAACAGGCTCCTCGCAGCATCTGTGCCAAGCCTGCCATCAAAAGCTTTGGGTTAGCACTAACAAAAAGTAACAATAAACTTCATATCAGCCTCCAGATACCACGATTTAGGTAGAAAACTAAGTTTCAAATTCAAGGCTCAATCTTAAAGAAGTTAATATGAGAATCAATTTCAACTACCTAGATAATGTCAGTCGTTATTCGAGAAAACATTTATTAATCAGAAACAAGACATTTTTAAACTCTGAATAAACTGGTATGGAATTTATCTGAAGGTCTAACCCTTTAGTCTGTCTACTGCTGGAAAGTACTTTTCCTTGCCCAGTTTTTACAAGTACTTTGGAAGTATGCATTACTGCCTACAGTATTTCCAAAGAATAATATGAGGAAAAATACTTCAGACTACATAATTTAAAGGAAAGTCTACACAATATCATATACCACTGCAACATGAAAGAATCTAAAAATATTGAAACACTAATCATGAAGACTCATGCTGCAGCTCTGTGATAATCTGAATAATTTCATTAACAGAATTTCTGTTAGGAATAAAGACAAGTCTGTGGAGTTATCACCATTGCCATTTAGTTTTAATGAATGAGTGGCTCTCAACTGGACAGGTGAAATATTCACAAATGTACTTGCAAAGTCTGATATTTTCCTGTTCTCCACTTCCGTTTTGGATTTCCTTCCTTCTCTCCCCTCTCCCCTTTCATCTGAAAACATTTTTTTTTTTTGTGGCAGATGGACAGAGGTAGAACACTCAATGTTTTAAGTCAATGAAAAGCATTGACTCTGCTGGCCCAACCGATCTGGATGGGGGACAGTCACTGTTCTGCTGAGTATCTGAAAACCAAGGCAAGACTGGGAACAGAACTCCAGCATGACACACAATTCTCTATGGATCTCTGCATGGAACAGATCCCTCTGCAGGAAGGCTTTAGTGTCATCTAGTAGGCAGCAACTTCAAGGAGAGTGAAGCAAGAAGGGCGTACAAGAGCCCTGGCCTCAACCTGAAATACAGGTTTGAAGAGAAGCTGAAGGCAAAATCAGAAACCTTACACAAGTGTGGGTGGGGACCAGTCCTATGGATATAAAAAAGAAAGGAGGGTTGACAAAATAAATTTGAAATCAGGTGGTAAACACAAGAGGAAACCCACTTTTACAAAGCAAAACAGTTGCACTACCCTTGGAGAGCAATGCTTTATGAAACTGCAAACCCTACTATCTAATTCCATTCTCTTTATTTTGTCTTGGCACTATCTACATGAGTGGAAAACAATTGCAAAAATAGATGCATGCACTTTAGTTTTACTGGCTTCCAGAACATGACTGGATTGGAAGCAATGGTTCCAACACATTCATCTTCTTTCAAAATGTGGTTTCACTGAAAGGTGGTTGTTTCTTGAGCTTTTACTTAGCATATCATTCATATGTTAGCCATTCCTGAAGAATTCCTGAAGGCTCTTTCCCATGCTGCTCCTGTCAGCCTTTTTTTCTAAAAGAGTGCTCAACTGAAGGCTACTTCCAAAATGTACCTGTAAAACTTGCATTTGAATACCCTTCATTCATAATGCAGATGGAAAACTGAAGAGCAAGGAGGAGAAAAACATACAGAAAGAAAGTAGACCTTTACAAAAAGCATCACAATGAAAAACAGAGATCATTTGACTCTCCATTTCCCACAATATTAAAAGTTATGTTCTTCGGACTGTGTGTCACATCAGTTCCTAAAACAGAATATTAGTTACTGTGTTTCTGCACTGAAAGTCATTTTCCCACTGCTTTTTGTTGACTGTTTGCATTATTTAACTTTAAAGAGTCCAAGAGGCTTCTGATTGTTTCACTTCCTATTCCTTTCATCCTATTCTTCATCTTGCTGGAATTACGTTTTCCAAATGGTATCAGCAGTGCTGCCAGTCCCCAAGGTTCTTTATCGATTATTCTCTGAGTTTTCTCTTCTTTCTGTAAAATCCAGGCACTTTCTCTGGCCATAGCTATAAATTTCTCCAGCTGTGGCTGATTAACATTCTTGCTGATATTAAGGTCTTGTTCAAAGGGATTCCAGATATAGAGAGGAGACGACTCAGGTTTATTTACTTCCTTTCCCTGCAGACAGTGTAAAGAAAAAGCAAAAGTTGCATATGTGCACTACAGACTGAGCAAATAACAAATTACTTATTACATGAACATTAAAAGTGTTTTGACTTACTAGAGAACTTTTTGCAAAACACCCAGTTGTTATTAATCAAGTTAATTTTCCTGTCAACCTGACTGTATGACTCCTGTTCTCTGAATCCTCTTAGTCGTGGTTTTCCTTGCCACATTCAGCTTAGATCTCCTTCAAGGCAAAGAACACAACTACAGCTTAACCTGTCTTTTTGGCCACACTCCCATTTGCTTTTCAACAAACCTCAGACCTCACCCACTGCAGCCTCCTACTCCTATCTCCATTTGTGTATGCGCAGCAAAAGTTTGTCACATTAACCTGCATAGCCTAGTTTGATAAACTATTGCAAGCACTTAAAGTGTTCAAACCATTCATCTCGTGGTGCTCAGAGAGCTCATAGAGCTAGTATAACTAAACAAGATTACTGCCTTGGCTGAAATTCTTCCCAGTTTGGTCTGTCTTTTAAGCACAGACCTAATCAGGTCATGGTCCACTTTTGGGCACTTGGTATTGTACAATGCACGGAGCTGACAACTGTGTAGTTTGCTGTTTAAATGCACTTCCATCTCAGTGCTTATCAGTGCTACTTAGCTGACATGTTCTGTATTCCAGGACCTCTTCAAGCCTTCCACCACAAGCTCTAGCAGCAACCTACCAGCTACTGCTGATCCAAGAAGTGTCTATGTACATAGTACATACTTTTGGTCCCAGGACCAAGAGGACTGACTAGTTTAACAGAATAACATCAGAGGCAAAGGCATTTCCCCTGACTAGCTCAGGCTCCAAATCTGTGGGTTTGCTTGTGTTTTTAAGGCTTAGTGGCAAACAGTTGTTCTCCACCTTAATCAATCAGTTTCTGGGATCAACCTGCAGCAGCAAAAAGAGCTCTTATGCCTGTGATCCAGAGTGTGCAAATAGGAAACAGAACACAAACAAGTGTCCATGCAGCAACATGGCACTGAAAACCCCATCCCGTAAATAGCCCAGCAGGAACAGGTGTGAGTTACGGTAGTTACATTTCATGTGTTTCTATTTGACTTGCATGCACAGACACACATACACACAGATCAATACATAGGATGACAAACATATACAGCAAACTGAAGTGATAGCACAGAATGATCACGTTATGTCCTGCTTACTCAGTTGTATGTACAGTTACTGTAGGCTGATACAAACTGCAGTGCAAAACTCAAGTACAAAAAGCAATTTCAGAACTCAGCTGTAAGTTTTAATGCAGATTCTGATTGAGTCTGGACTCCCAATTTCAAATGCAACGCCTGTTGGCATACAAGGTTTGTCAGAGTCTTTTGCTATGACATACATCATGACATTTTAAAAGTTTTCCTCTCACAGAAGCAGAATAGCTTGGACTTTTTAAAATTGCCACTTTTATTACAGAACTTTCAAGTGAAATCATACAGGCCTAACATCAATTTGTGCTTTCCAACATATCCAAGTAATGACACTGTAAATGTTCTTAATGGTACTGTAAGTTATTAGGCTCTGAGAGGAAAACACTGTTCCTTCACAGAAAGAACTCAGTTTCTGGATAAATATACTTTTTATATACAATTAAAAATGAGAGAAATTGTTGCTTAGCATAAGTAGTTTATCAAGTGGAATACAGAGATTCAACTGATCATGATGAGCAGTTAAAATTCATTTACCTTTCGAAGATTTATGGAATTCCTTCTGAAATCAAAGTTTCCAAAATATTCAAAAAACTCACCCAACAATACATCTAAGGGAAAGAAAAACAAGGGCTATGAGTAACATTAAGGAAAAATTTACCTTCCTTATGTTCATTAAAAATATGAAGATTTACCTACCAAGTGTTTCTGTATTTTTTGTAGGCTTAATCTTCCTTAAATCACTAACAAACGAGCAATCGTATCCTCCAATTATATGCTTGTCTTTTGCATCTGAAAAAAAAAAAAATTATGAGCATATTTTGAAGTAATATACAATAAAATGCCATTGTATTTAATAAAATTCAGAGAACTTTATTGTCATGATGAAATCAATGAAATCAATGAACACTACCATATTACATAAATCAAATTAGGAGTTCACAAGTGAACATTCAAGTTAAGATTCAACTTAAGTGGTAAAAGATTTAAAAGCAAAAAGTCCATGGACAGGCAAAGGAAAAGAATCATGAGCAAATGGCATATTTTCAAAAGCCTACAGGAATAACATAAATGACATATTTATATCTCTGAAATTACTTCTAAGTAACAAATCTGGTATCTCTGTATACAGGGCTGTATTATACACTAAAGAGCACAACTTTCTGAGGTTACTACCCATATTTCAAAAAATTGTCTCAAAAAAAAAATCAGACCCAGAGAGTCCACTGTCTTTCTCTGAAAAACTTCAGAGAATTAGCAATATTCTTGTAAAATCTCAGAACAGGTGTTCTATGTATAAAAAATTCTACAGAATTCTGATGCAAATATTTAAAATTATTTTCAAGCAACTAAACAGAAACTTTCTTCTCCACTGAAAGCACTCAAAGCTTCCAAGGAAGCATGTCAGTAAGCAGAAGGCATGAATGAGGAATTAAGAACTTGAGGTGTCATTCTCTATGCTTTCATAAGATTCATTGAAGATAATCAAGCCTGAAAGCTGTGTATGAAACATCCAGAACAGCTTGTTTGCAGAGATATAAGAATTATTTGCAGATGGTCTGAACAATCTCAAGGATATTACAAATTGTGAGGTGAGCATACAGCCTTTCTTTTAAAAGTATGGTATCTATAAAACAATACATATCATATGAATCTTTACAAACTCCTTAACTTCACAGACATTTGAAACCCTACAAGTCTTCTAAAAAAACCTAAAATACAAAATAAACAAAAAAATCAGCATAGGAGCACTAAACAAATGAATTAGTTTTAATTATCTAAGGCACAGAATAAGTCTAACCTCTCTAAATAGAATTCAATATTGTATTGAAAATGGATTTTTCCTTTAAAAATGCATTCCTTTCACAAAAAATACACATAAAACTTGTGTATTCCCTCAAACTTAAGGTACAAATAATATCCATTAGTATTTGAGAGCATAAAGAAATGGCTTGGGTTTATTTCTCACTTCAGAGAAAAAAATAGGAAATAACAAACTGCAATAAACACAGAAACAGCCATCCTTACCTGCCAGTTCTTTAAGTTGGTCTAGTGTTGGAATGATAGGTGGTGATCTCTTTTGCAGGAAAAACATGACCATCATGGTCAGAGAGAAGTTGGTAATCCAGGTACCAGGAGCACTGTTTGTGAGTCCATGAACACGGGCCCAACATCGTATCGTGAACACCAGCGCTCGCACACGGGAATCCAGACAGCCATAGATATACAAGAGTTCTGAACTCCTTATAGCAATGCTGAAGAAGAAATGAAAAGTAAAAGACACATAAATGATGAGAGAATTGTGAAGTGTCAGATGAAGTGTTTGTTGTTCATTGTAATAGAAGAGGGTATCCATTAAAAAACCCAAAAAATGTAACTTTTAGACATTTTAGAAAACAGAAAAAAGAGTCATAGAATCTTAGAATGGTTTAGGTTGGAATGCTTGAAATTTTCCAGGACGAAATACCTGGTAGTTTTCCACAGTAAGAAAAACACAAGTTTTGGGTAAATAGTAACACTGCATTGGCACTGTTTTCCATTTCCTTGTTCCACATCAGTGGGAGAAAAAAACAAAAAAACACTATCAAGTACTCAGGAGTCAAACTATGAAGAATCAAGGTGAAAAAACATAATTTAGCCACAATTGCCTCTGAGTACATCCTGACATATAATAAGATACAACTAAAACTTCTTTTACAACTTCCATCTAAAGAGTAATAGAACGGTGCACTGAAAAATACACTAAATGTGAAGACAACAAAATCTGCAAACCAAGTCAATTTCGTAATTTTCAAATGATTAGTGTTTGGTCCTGCTGAAAAACAACAAACTAATCTGGAAGGATAAACTTTTCAGATGGATCAGGTTTTGATCTGCTTCATCACATTGTTATACAAACATTCAAGAAGTGCACAAATAGGAGGGCAAGAAAAAGTAGAAATAAAAATGGAAGCATGGTCTGAGAGTGAAACTCATTTTGGTCCAGTTTTAGCCTGAAGTGCTCATTAGAGTTCCAGGAGATTTTACTCCAAAACTTGGAATTCTTCTAAAACTTCAGCATGGCCTTTTGGGGATGTTTACTAGGTCAAGATTTTTTAACACCTGGACTTCTGAAATTTCAACTGTGAGGTGCTTTATGGCCTATAGAGGTTTGTCACGACTCCAAATGATAACAAGACACGACATGCAGTCCCAACCAGCCAAGCCAAGTGAATTACAGGGAAGCTCACACAGAACTGCATCCTGACTTTCACAGCGGCTGCATATCGAAGAGTAACTTCACGGCAAGGCACTTGCTCACTACTGCCTTCACAACTCCCGCAAACCCGGACCCAGAGCCGGGTAATTCCCAAGTACCGAGAGGGGAATACCCGGGCAGCTCGCGCCCCCTGGCGGGCACCACCCCACACTCAGCATTCCCTGTTAGCTCCGCATTCCAGGGGTCTTCCCAGGAATCACGTGTGTGCAGGCCCTTAGGAAGAAGAAATGGGCACCAGAGTAACTAGAAGACAAATCGGTAAAACTCAGCACTCTGGAGCTGCTTAATCTGAAAAGCAATCAAGGAAGGCTGTGCATACACCCGTATACACGAAGGGTACGGAAGGTAATGAAAACTTGACTGCCTTCTTTCAATTCTTTATAAGCCAACTTTATTGTATAGACTGGTTTTCAGGTGTTCATCTAGCTTCATCTAGAAATATTTCCTATCCTAGAGAAAGATAACTTAAGCATATTGTAACCCAGAGCTCTGGAAGTCAAAAAAAACACCCTTTCTATTTTCAGAGCCAATATTCACATTTGTTAAGAACACAGAAAGGAGCAGATTTAAACAGTTGTCATTACAGGTCTTCAGAACATTTTAGGTACTTTGGAATTCTTTCTGAACTTTTTAAAACCAGGTCCCACCTGTTGCTCACTGACAGATCACACTGGAATCCTGTCGGCTGATGGGAAAATTTCACCAGAGGGCAGCGAGCATTGAGTATCTTCTGTACACTCACACATCCAGGACCAAAATTATCAAGGCAGTCACCAATCACAGAGAGAATCCTCTGAGTTGCTAATCTTTCAGATGGTAATCTTTTCATCTGAAACTCCATTTCAAAGGGACCTTTTTTCTAAGACAGAATTTTAAAAGCAATCTGTTAGATCGAGAATAAAAGAGACATTTAAAAATCTACGACGACTTGCACAGGAGTTTGTACAACTAGAGACTTAAAGTCAAGAGTTAACTAAAGAAATCCACATAACTAAAATAGGTAAAAACATATTTTTCTCTCTTTCTTTTTCAGTGATTCAATTTTTCCAGGTTAATAGTGATCAACTTACTCTAAAGTTACTTGCTCAAATGAACGTATAATACTATGTCTCACTACGGGCTAAAACAAGTAATTCTGGAATTCCCAAGAGATCATATATGCTCCAACTGCAAGAGGAGCATACTATTAAAGAGGGGTAAAACACAACCAAAGTACTGTTAATTTCGAACCACCAGTAATTCCATTTCAAATCTTCAATGAACAATCAGTTATTAGTGCATCAATTAGAAGTGCAAAGGAAAATGTCTTTTTCATTTAAAAAAGTTAAAAAATTTAGCATGAAAATTACTTGATCCTTCAACATTAAGATAAGCTTCTCCGAGACTTATAATAATCACATCACATACAGTTTTTCTGACAAAAATGTGAAAATATATACTAACAATATCAGAAATTAATCATCCTGTAGGTCTTTGTAGTTTGATTTGCCACATTTGCAGTTTTAACATCAATAAAATAACTTCATACTTTTGAAATATCAGTTGTCTTTATAGTTGATCTGTGTTTTTAAGCCTCAGATAATTTTGTTTGCTAATCCAGTACTTGACACTGATTTATCCTCCCCCTTGGGACATGTCATGGGTGAATGCATACGATTCAAACAGCATTACAGTAACCTAACTCACCAGCTGAAACACAGAGGTTACTTTTCTTCTCACCAAACTGGTGCAAAGAAAACATGCACTCACAGACAGGTGAAACAATTCAGAAGTTACAGACTTTGCAACCTTTCCCATAAACTCACTTTAGGTGCTGAATTTCTGAGTCATGCTGGCCATCACCAGGGCAACTGTTCCTGCCCTCCTCCTGCCAACAGCTCTTCAGTCAGCAGCATGCCAGGACAGAGGTCCCTAATCCCTCTGGCCGTGTAGCTGCATGCTACCAGTAGGGCTGGCGCAAAGGGAAAGGAGTCTGTAACTATTCAACATTGAGGCAGGTAACAGGAAAGAAAAAGATGGGGACTGGGCTGACATGCAGGTGGGCTTGTGTTTGGGTATTTATGTTTGTGACAAAAACCGCAATGGGCCTTTCCAGGCAGCAGCTCAATATCTTTCAAAAGCTGCACAAAGACTTTTTTGTAATGATAAAGTAGACACTCTTAATAATTGATAGAACCTTTTTATATAGCTTTGGTCCCAACTGGTGAGGGGGGATGAAGTACAGATACACTGCCCTAACCCTGTGGTTCTTCCCCTATTCCTGCCATGTTGCCCAAAACATAAATATAGGTAAACTATTATTTTTGGGTAAATTGATATAGTAACCTAAGCAAGAAGTGTAACTGTTTTAACAAAACCTGCTACTGTAAAAATATCACGGAGCCCTGTTTTAAGTCATTCACTAATCTCCCAAATTGCCCACATGTTAAAAATGCTGTATCTATGGTCAAACACTGTATTGATAATCCACTCTTGGTAAAGAACATTCCCCCTTTTGCCCCTTTGATTTACATTTAGTAATCAGTTTGCCATAAGACTGAAGTAAAGTTATTTCATGTAAAAAGGTGCTGAAATGCCTGATCCTCCTCCATTGCTAGCACCCCCTGAAAGAATGCAAAAGTTAAGAAATCAGGAGACACCTTTTCCACTGTTGCTATATAACCTGGTAACTAAAGCTCCCTCCCCTTTGTCTCCCGTTAGTAGTAAGTCTCTAAACCATGCACAACTAATCACAGCTGTAAACCCATTCATCATCAAGTAACTCAATTTCACAATAGAACTTCTATCTCTAGGAAAAATATCAAAGAAAACAGGTACTTGCCAAACATGCTTTGAAAATGGACATTTTATACTTGAAAGATATTCCCTTAAATTTTAAGAGGCAACTTTACTGTTTAAATGTAATGGGTTCCTAGATTTTAACAACACACACGATGATCCTGCTCTTCAGCTGACTTATTTTCTTTTGCTGTGTCTTATCACTGCAGTAATACTAAAGACTACATACATTTGAAGGGTTATTTCTTTAAAAGTAACATACATAGCAATACACAAATTGTATAGAAAAGTGGAGTGAATTTTCAATCTTTAAAAGCTTAAGCTCACTGTCTTTTAAGGAAAAGAGAGCTAGTTTTTCCCAATCTGTCACCACACAAACAAAAAGAAGTTTTCAAACCACCAGAATCACTTACTTAATTACCCATTCAGAATCTGTGAAGAATCCCAACTTTTCCAGTGGGCATTTCTGATGTAATTCACCCTTCTTCCTACCTTGATTCTCATATCTCTCTTCCCTATTTCATTCTCCAGTCTGAAAGGATACTTACATCATCCGCAGTCTAAGAACAGCAGCAAGAGGCAAGATCCTTCCAAAAACACCTGGTCTAGTCCTTTCCCATTCATTATGCCTCCATGCACAAGGCCTAAGACACAACATACTAAATAACCATTAAAATTTGAAGCTGCCCAAATTACCAAGGAACTAAACTAAATGTGAACTTGGGTACATAGTGCAGATTTCCAAATCACAGTATGGGTAAAGACATGATTCAGATGAAATTTAGTATGTGCACTGAAAAAGGCACATACCGTGCAGGACCGTTGACTGCATATTGCTTACTGCTGGTCTTGTAACTCTCAGTTTCTCGAGGTAGTGGTGCAAATTCCGTACTCTGGTCAACAGATTCAAGCAACTGCATTTGAATTTCAAGCCTTGGTTAGTAATCCCTCGTTGCCTTGATGCTTCGTATTGTATTATCAATGAGGCATTCGAATAATTGTGAGGTATTGTATAGAAAGTCTGACAACTGAAAGTGTCCGCATTATTGATCTGTCTCAGTTCCTATTTGCTGCTGGGTCCTGGTCCCCAAAGCATCTACAGTTCACATATACCAGCTTATCCTCAAGCTTCTTCACAATGAAAATCAGGTGCTGTTAACATGGTAATTTTCTCTGGACAGAAAAAACATATGTGAACACCTGTGTCCCCTGTAACTATTCACCAATACTATCTGAGGTTCTAAGATTTCACACCTCCAACACTCTTACTGTGTGTATATAGTATCAATATATAATCCATTAAGTTACCTGGATCATAAAGCCAATTCTTTAAGCTAAGGAAAATAATCTGACAACCCTCTCAAAATGCACATGCACACACATGCACAAACTTACTATGGTTTAGAAAACTGACGACCTTAAAAATCAAAGCCAAGCTTTAACAAGGCATGGATATGATGCCCAGCAGCTCCAGAGAAGAAAACACAACAGTAAAATGAGAAGGTCTGACTCTGCTGAATCAATTTTGGAGGATGAGGGTTTTCTTCAAAGTGAAATTCACCCTAACAGTATAAAGTTTATATAAACACCAAAATAATTTTCTTCCTACTGCAAAGATCTCTTTCATGTCACAGCCAGCTTTCAAAAGTCTTCAAATCCAAATATTCAAATTAATTTGTGAACAGTCTATAGTATGAACTCATGTAAAACCTGAACATAAACAAACTGGTTCCTGTGTGTGAAACAGTAAATAAGCTTCTTTGATGAAGAAATCAAACAAACTAAAGACGGACAGCAAAATCTTACCATTTTTGTAGCATGCTTTTGTGTATCATGGAAGTCCAGAAACATGTCCACATCACATCCCAATTTGCCAAAGGTGTTGACTGAAGAACCAAATGGCTTTACTGTGCTGTCTGGAAAATATGCACGTGCAAAATCCCGAACCAAAGAACAGGCCAGAAATCGGAGCTTGATATTTTCCTCTGTTAGCTGATACTCATTCAGTAGAACGTACATCTGACCACTTATCTAGTTCAGAAAATAAACACTGTAAACATAAAATAACCCACCTTCTATCTTTTAACAAGTATTTTCATCCACTTAATATCACTACAATTAGAATATTATTTTTTAAAATTTCAAACAGGTTTCTTTCATAAAGAAAAATTATTCTCACAAATTAAAATTACTAATTTAATTTGTTTCAATGTAGGAGAAACATTCACATAAAGTTCTCATATGGGTTACTTTTTTTTAATAGAACTAAATTGCTTTGTAAGTTTCACATGGCCACTCACAAATCTGAAATGAAGATGGTTCATTTTGAATTGAGAGGGATCTAGAAACCTCTACTTACACTGTCTGCAAGACAAAGCTTGTGGATAAGGTCATTCACTGGAATGTGACACTGAGGAGAGAGGTGAAGTGGTGTCTCTTCAGCAGGTTGACTCCCTGGGTTTTTCAGCGTGAAAGTAAAAAGTCTTGATTTAAATGGGACAACATGATGCTCTGCAGCATTTGGTATTCCAACAGCATCCTGCAACGAGGCTACACTGCTCTTTTCTGAAAACTCTACTAAAGCATTGATGCCCTAAAACATTAAGAATAGAAATACAAAATTAGATAAATGCATACAAGCCTTGAACTGATTGTACTGATACTATTCAGATGTTCCTGGGAGTATTGAGACAGTTGAATATGCCAGCCCTTAAGTTGAATACTAGGTTCTGTATCTCAACATGTTTTAGGTACTTTTTCACAAGAGGTTAAACATATTTAAGATGTGCCATTCTTGGCAGTAAGCACTAAACATAAAAGTTCTGAAATCTATTTATCTTCACAACTGAAATGCTCAAGAAACACATAAAAAAATGTTATCTCTATTGTCTGAACAAAAACCAATGCTATGTGAAAGTTTTGAAGATTTACTTCAAAACAGGTTGCTGGCTATCCCTTAGAGGTGTTGCTTAGCTGACTTCTGAATAAAAATCTGCTGTTCAGCAACTTGTAAACATTAGCACAGATAAAAAACTGATTTAAAATACTAATTATACATAGTTTGCTTAACTTGCATGTATGAGGCCATGACAAAATGCTGGTATTTCTTTCTATTTAGGTCTAGATTTTAGTTTACATTGTTAATTACTTACACGATTTTCAAAGAAGAAATGACTCTTGACATTTCCATGACTGGATAAATACTGCAATAATTTTTTTTCACTAAGTTTTGATGGGCACTTAATTAAAACAGTCCGTTCAGCTTGATCCAGTCGTTCTGTTTGGACCTCAGTGAATGTCTTCTTTCTGGTACTGATTTCAGCATCTGTGAGAAGAAATAAACATCAAGGTTTTTCTATATAAACAGTAAGATGTAAAACTGATTTTAGTACACTTAATCTCTTCCTCTAGATTAGACAACTGAGCAAAGGTTTGTCCTGGCTCTCCAAGATGGTCACAGTAAAAGAGAAAACAATGAAGAATGAATAAAAGACTGAAATATAAGTGTATTTTTCTCACAAATGCATACATTTCTAATAAAAAGGAGTAGGAAATGTAGGAATAAAACAATACTGACTTCTCTTGATACCACAGGAAGCTTGATGATACAAAGAATCTTTGTTCTTTAATTTGATGTTCAGCATCAAAAAACCACACATATAAGAGCCTGGAACCACCAGGAAGGCTATGAGGCAGACCTTTGGCAAGCTGCACTAAAAAAATAATCTCTTTGCTGCCACAAAACCAACACTTTCACATTCAGAACAACTTAGTACTTGCTATTTTTACAACCCAGCACCTTCCTTTACGGTAAACTCCTACTCAAAATTTTCATTTAATAATGCACTTTCATCTACTCCACTACAATAAACCCACAGATCAGTTTTATCTCACCACACTGCTGGCAATGTGTACTGTTGATGACAGCCTACAGAATTCACAGGGAATTGAGACATACTGAACATCCAGAAACACAAAAACTTTTTTCTACATTACATACAGACAAAGGGGCTATGTCCCAAATCCAAAACTATAATCACTTCCTTATATAACTCTCAAACTAATCCACTGACTACACCACACCAGCAGAGCCTACGAATCTGTTATTACTGATACTGTCCTTAAGACTAGGAAGCTGAGGAGCAATTCTCAGCAGCTACTATCTGCCACAGGAAGATTCAACAGAGAGCTCTTTATTCTATGCTTTTGATATTGAGGAACCCACAGGATATTGAGGCCTCATGAAAATCTTAACTATCAAGTAATGATACTTGTTAGTAATACTTGCAACTTTACTGAGCTCTCACAGAGGCTTGTAAACAATCCCCAAAACAGTTGTTTCACTAGCTTAGTTTTATATAGCATTTTTCATTAGAAGACTAGCAAAACACCTTATGAAGATGATATCTTAGTTTTCATAGGAGCAGAGAAGGATGCAGTGACCAAGATGCAGAAAGCGTAAGTCCCACGAGTGAGCTGCATGATCAGGAGGTGAAACCGCATCTTCTCACTCTCACAGCTCTCTGAATGGCTATGTGATTCTTGCCTTATTTACTACCTGTACATGCTTAGTTACTACAGCAGATGTGCTCTGACATCTTCTGGCTCTGCCGTCCTTTGCACAGCGTGAGCAAGGCAGATTCAGATGTTCACATCCAAATAGTGATTGTACGTGTTTCAAATGCATGACAAGCAGTCTACTTTCCCTTCTTCCCCTGTTCCATAAAACACTTCCAGTTAGTGCTAGTTTCATAGTTACTTTAAAGAGGTATACACCAGCACTACTGCTAAAATGATGTTAACCTCATCCTCCACACGGTGCTCTCTGAACGCTGATACTAATGTAAGCATCCGAACAGTCATGCAGCAAACCAGGTGAGACTAATAATCAAAGTTATGCAGGAAAACAAGAATGATTAGCTTCAATCTGGAATGGTTTCTTAATCCACTTTGCTGCATATTTGTCAGTACAAGGACATGAACAGCAAGACTTCTTGGCTTTGAGAAGCTGTGATAATACTGCCTGATGGTCTCCTCTCTCCAAGAAACACTCGCTATCTCACGTTTTCCAAGCTGTGAACCATGAACAGAAGCACAGGCTCAGGCTCCCGATGGCATGCACTGTGACAGCACAGCAGCAATGGTCACCCCTCAGTAGTTCCTGGTTTGTACCAAGGACACAGCGTCAGCCACGCGTTTCCTGTGCCTTTCTGAGGGGTCTCTCAGGGTAACCCTGTCACCTGATTTACCCCTGGCTGCGCTAAATAAACCGGGTCCCGAGCGCTGACAGCAGGCTCTGGTCCCCCGGGGCTGCACCCGGGAAGGCACTGCCTGACCTCGCCGCCGCTGGGACGAGCCCGGCCAGGCCCTGCGGAGCTCCTGCCGCTCGGACACCGGGACTGCCCCGGCGTCTCTCCCGGGCCGGGCCGGGCCGCACAGGCCGCCGCTCCCGTCCCCATGCGCCCGGCAGCGCCGCCGGGCCCCACGCCGCAGGGAGGGCCGCTCCGCTCCGCCCCTGCCTACCTTCGGGCGGCTCCTCGGCAGGCGGCTGGGCGGCGGCGGCGGCGCCGGAGGGCCCGAGCCGGGCGTGCCCGCGGCCGCCGTGCCCGGGGAGC
>JAWWEE010000074.1:14553997-14575159 GCA_035221455.1 Xenops minutus
AGTCGCCCCGGTGCGGGGCGACTCGGGGGCTGCATGCGGGGGGCAGCCCCGCACCCCGCCCCGGACAGCGCCGGGAACTCCGGGGGATTTCGTCTGCCACTGGAACGTGTGCGGTGTTGTCGAAATTGAAATTGTTGACATTTCTAGTTCCTTGGCAGGAGCACCTTTTTATTCATTTTCTTTTTTTTTTTCCTCACAGAGGAATTGTGTTTTTCAAGGTCTGCCAATAAGTTTTCTTAAAAGCACATAAGGACTTTTTTCATCACTGTTGGGCAATGACTTGTCACTTAGGTCGGAAAATTATTCCCTAAAAGCAGCACAAGAGATCTTTTTTATGAGTGTATGGTTGTGTTGAGCCAGCCTATGCAGTTTTTTGGCAAGCTTTTTTTATCATTTTGGTGGGTTTTTGTTTGGTTGTTTTTCTTGTGTTTTTGTTGGGTTTTTTAATTTTATTTTTACTGTAGGTTTGTTTAATTTTTTCTCTTTGTTGATCCCTGGCACACCAGAAGTCCCACAGGGGTTCATAAGTTTGGTATCCAGTTAGTCGTATTTAATATGATGGATATAAGGATGCTCCTGGACAGCACATATGTCAGACGAAAGGGGTTCAAAAGCTGTGCATGATAAATAGAGAAATAAACCTTTGGCTTGCAAATTACTCATATGATGATGTTGAAATATGGGCAGAACTGGAGGAAGAGTCTTGTGCTTTAGCAACTCACTTAAGTGCTTGCATGTAGTTTTATTTTTCCACTGCAGGTAAGACCAGTTTTTTACCTGAGAATCTAAGTAAAGCCCATTTAGTGATGTGATTTCTTCATGAACCTGGGTTATATAGGATGGTTTAGAATATCATGTGAGTGCCCACCACTGATAATATTATAGGATTTTAGGGATAAAAAGGAAGAGTGCATTCCATGTTGATAAATGGACAGCTTTTTTTTCCCAGTGGTGGAAATATAATACTAAATTGCTTTATGATTTAAAAAATCAGCTTTTATAGTCTGGATATTGCTTTCATTATATAAACATTCAGTGTTTAGAATTTGCTGGATATAGGGAAAAACAGTATCATAAAATCATTTAGATTGGAAAAGACCTGTAAGATCGTTTAGTCCAACCCTTAACACGGCACTGCCAAGCCCAGCATTAAACCATGTCCCAAAGTGCCACGTATGTCTGCATGTCCTTTAAATTCCCCCAGGGATGGTGACCCCACCACTTCCCTGGGCAGCCTGTTCCAGTGCTTGATAACCCTTTTGGTAAAGAAATTTTTCCTAATATCCAATGTAAACCACTTCTGGTACAACTTGAGGCAACTTTGCCAGGTCCCATTCCTTCTTATCTGAGTGAAGAAACCAACCTCCACCTCTCTACCATTTACTTTCAGGTAGTTATAAAGGTGAAGGGTTTGCAGCTTTTCTCAGGCACTAAAAGCACAGAACTGAGAATATGCAGGTTCTAGTCACTTTTTCTTGTTTTTCAGAGCTTTTTGAGTAGTAGTGAAACTGCCAAGAATATTATTAGTATTGTGCTGTTGTTTGGGGACGTTTTGAGGAACAGAGCAGAGCTGACACTTACAGAAAGCTACATTTGGTCTAATCTGTACAGATGCCATGTGCATGAAAATGCTATCAGAAAGTAAATTAGTTTAATTGTGGTATGTACTTGTCTTTATCCACAAAATACCAGAGCATCTAGAGGCTCATGTTTTTCTTTAGAAAGTCCCTCAGGACTTGTTTGTAACTTTACCTGACTTTACCCAGGCGATCTCTCAGTTCCTTTTATGACTGCATTGTTTCTTTTCGTTCCACTCCCACTAATTCAGCACGTAAAAAACGCAACAAATAGAAGTCCTGCTGTGGGGAAAAGTAGAAATGTCCTTTATAATAAAGAGTAACCACTTTCAGGCTTTGTTAGCAGCCTATAGCTTGGTCACGGAGCAGGAAGATGGGGTGATAGGGGTTAGAAAACACCCATAGCATCTTTCACTTTTTGTGTAGGTTGGAAAACCTCTCTGAGCACCATGGATGCAAAACCTGTGTCCTCTCTGATCGAGCTGTGCTAGTGACCACAAGGTTTCCAACCTGACTGCCGTAATGCTAGGGGTGCAGGTTTACTGGAGGCTGGGTGAACTGGTGCAGAGTGCTAGTGAAAGTCACCCTATCCATCCTGGGGGGATGGGGGTGCACAGTACTGCTCTGCACCATCACTCCTGACTCCTGGGGTTTGGGTCTGAGTTTGCAGAGGAAGAGACCCTTGCCTTTTCTGATGCTGCACCTTGCAGTCCAGTCCAGCCTTTTGAATTCTCAGCACGTGGTCTGGGTTCTTTGCCAAGTCAGACACGTCCTTTTACTTGGTTTTCCTCACATTAAAGCTGACGTAAATACTCTAGCCCATGAGAAATATGTGCCACAAAGCTTCCACGTCCTTGTGGTGAGGGTAAGAAAGATAGTGATCCTAACCAGAAACTGTACCTGGGTAAACAGCATTGCTTTATGGCCTCAAGGGACTGAGTCTCCTGCTTGTCCTTGAGATAACGTCGTGTTTGCTGCTTTTCTTTTTTCCTTCTTTCTTTTTATTTTTCAAGTGTCTTATAGTCTGGTTGCTATCTCTTACCCAAAATAGATGGTTGCAGTGGATTATGAGAAAGGGAAATGAGAGTTCTCTAAAGAGGGTATACTCTGCTCAGTTTTGCTAAAGGAAAAGGAGATCCTTCTCTCTTTGCTATAAACAAGCATGAGGCAGAGAGAATAAAACTCGGGACCTAACCATGGAAAAACTTTTTCACTACTACTTGGAAATCTGGATGGTCATACAGTAGCTTGATTCTTTTTTGAGCTGTCATCTTTTTCTGCAGAAAAATCCCCTGTTATCTCAGCCTTGTGATTACTAGTTTTTCTTTCCGTGAAGTAAATGATCTATATGAGTACAAACTAGTCCTTCTGCTTGAGCTGGTATGCAATGTCTCTATTTGTTTTGCTTTTTTAATAGAGTGACACGGAACACTGCAAAATTATCATCGGTGTTCAAAAAACATGACAGCTTCAGGGATTATAATGAGACCTTTTTAATGGTTTTGAGTGTGATGTAACCAGGTTAAATACAAGGTAAGTGCTCTAGACATTATGTGTTGAAAACTATTTGTGTCAGTATTTTAATTACTAACTATGCATATATTTTTAAGTTGAATAAGTAACTCTCTCTGACTTAAAGTAGAAATCTGGGATGGGAAGGGACTTTTTGGGATGATGAGCCCAGTTTCCTGTGAATTAACTTCAGCAAAATAGTTGTAATAGTAACATAAAAAGTTATTTTTTAGGACTAGTGGGGACAGAACAAAGTGCTGGAAACTTCTTCAGAAGCTCATTGCTCTTTTGATAAGTCAACTTCTGATTTTCTTCTGAAACTGGCAAAAATTTCAGTTCATGTCTAGTTCTGATCAGTTATTTACAAAAAAACCCCAAACCGGATTGTGTGTCTTAGGTGGTGACTTATTTGTGCTTTGTATAATTATATTAATAGATGCTCCATGACTTCCCCTTGTTTCTGAATACATCATATAAAATGCCAGTAAAAATCTGGACATAAACTAATTCAGAATGTTAATATCTCTGTCTTTGCTTTCCAAACAATGAATTCCTTCATTTGTATTGAGGGCCCTCCTTCAGTTTTGCACATCCATCACAGTGGTGTATCCTTATTGTACCAGTTCCTCTAATGAAAAGCTTTATCATAATAAATTACAAGAATGAATGACAGGGGAGATTCACTAATAACTTCTAAGTAAATTTCAATAGCAAAGACTTCTCCATTTTGTCTTCACCCAGGCTACTCATTATTATCTTCTTCATAATACAAATTATTAAATCTAACTGTATAACTGTTGATCACGCTTATCACTTCTTTTCATTCTTACTTTGCTAAAATAAATTTAGGTGAAAAGTGTTTTCAGATTTGTTTCTTTTTTTTTCAGGAGTGTTTTTGCAAATTGGACAGTAATGGAGTATATGAGCACGGGTAGTGATAGCAAAGAGGAGATTGACTTTTTGCTAACTGATCTAAATATGTCTAAGGTGATAGACATCATGGAAAACCTTGAAGACATTGCAGTCTATGAAGACAGCTTAATTACGATGTGTGAAGAGGCAGATCAAAATGATGAACGTGCGGAATCTTTACTGTTTTGTGAAAGAGAGGTTTCTTTTATGTCCTCTGTCAAATACGGGACTGTGGAAGACCTGCTGGCTTTTGCAAATCAGGTGTCTAACACTGCAAAACAGTATAAAGGATGCAGACAACAAGAATCTGGAATCCTCTTGAATATGGTATGTCTCTTTTCTTTTTACTTGACAATTAGTTGAACTTACAAATTAGAAGGTTTTAATGAATCTAAATAAAGATCACCCCAGTCCCAGGAGTTACAGTCAGGCTGTGGTTTCTTGTGCCACCCTGGGGCTGAAGGGGGTCTCTGAGGCCATCAAGCCTAGACCCTGCAGTCTCAGGCAGCTATGGAAAAAGGTCTGTTCTTCACAAGGATCCACTTTATGTTGCCTCCTGGTATCCCTGGAAATTAGAAGAGATTTCCCAATACTGAATACAATCTTGAGACAAGCAGTAAAAAACCAAAATCCACAACTCATTGTGTGCTTTCAGTGCTTAAAGGGGACTTAAAAAATTCACAAGTCTTATAAAAAGAGGGAGAATGACTTTTGGCAGGGGCATGTAGTGATAGGACAAGGGGGAATGTTTTTAAACTAAAGGAGGAAAGATTTAGATTAGATGTTAAGGAGAAATTCTTTACTCTGAGGGTGGTAAGGCACTGGAACAGACTGCCCAGAGAAGTTGTGGATGCCCCATCCCTGAAAGTGTTCAAGGTCAGGTTGGATGGGTGTGATCTAGTGGGTGGCATCTCTGCCAATGGCAGGGGAATTGGAACTAGGTGATCTTAAAGGTCCCTTCCAACCTACGCCTTTCTATGATTTTGTGAACTACAATGGTTTATGGGTTTGGGAGACAGTCAGGATCTTCCAGTACCTTGTGTTCATGCAGTAAAAAGAGTTCATTATGCAAACTCCTAAAAATAAAGGGTCTATTGATATACTTACTAAATTCACTCTATATGCACAAAATGTCAGTAGTAGTAGCATAAGGAGGAAAAACACAAAGTGTGATTTTAAGAATTATGATATTATGTAATATCTTACACTGCTAAATTCAAGTATAGGTGTGTTGTTTTGAGATATGCTCATCTTTTGCCTAAAATTATTTGCATTCTACAAGAATCTTTGGATGTTAGTGTCATATGACTTCTATTCAAGATCAGTTACTCTAGAAACAATCAATTATGAAGTGGAATTTTATTCATATATGTTTGTGCTGCTGCTATATTTTCTTAAGATGTTCTACTATCATCCTAAATATCTTGCAGGTAACATGTTTTATATGTGAACGCTGGTTGTTTGAGGCTTACTGGTTACTCAGGTGTAAAATAGCACAGGGTATTGCTTTATTCTGATTAGGAGGGAGCATTGCAGTATTGCAAAACAATCAGTTTTCAATTCTAACATTGAAATGACACAGTAATATTAAATGTTTCCTATAGGTAGGGTAGACACTGTTCTACATACTCGTGGTTGTTTTGCTTGGGTATTGTTTCTACAGATGCATACAGTTGGTATGAACCAAGTACTATTTAGGTGCATGTGATCCCATTAAGCAACTGCAGGTTGGAGGCTCAGCATTACCTGTGCATGCATTTCAGCAGGGCCATCTACATTGTAAAAATCTACAGCATTTTAGTTAAGATCAGGAATGTTTCTGATTGCCTGGTGACCCTCACTGACTGCATCCATGGCTCACATCACAAAGGGTCTTGAAGTGCACAGGCTGGATTTCTTTCAGTTGAAACTAAACTGAAGGATGTATTGCAGTCACAACCATGCATTCGCAGGGCCAGGTTAGGAATTAGTCCTGAAAGCCTGAGTAGTGTGATGGTTTTTCTCTCTAGCTCTGCAAATCCACTCTACTTAGCCTACTATCCTTTCCAGGATAAGGTGTAACCCATGTAGATTAGTTAGTCTCAACGCCTTGAAATGCAGAAATAGGCAAGCAAGGTGTGTGGTTTGCTAGAAGTGTATGGATTGCTTTACAATAAGTATAGGGGAAACACATTATCTATATCCTGAGAAAAATATATTAAAAGACATTTCCCTCACAGCCAAATGTTAAGAACTTATCCTGCCTAAATTTAGGAACTTAAAAAAATTAATTTATTTCACTAATCACAAATGACAATTTTAGCAGTCAAGAATATCCTTTCCTAACTGAAAAACATGAAGATAAGTTAAACACGAAGGACTCTGTGTTACATCTTAAAAAGAAATCTAAACCAAAGCTTCTTAATATGCTGTTACCTTAAAAAGGGTAGCTGAAGAGCTGAATATGAGGCCATGTGATAGACATGAAGTGATAAATATCCTTGATCTGATTTTACATCTCTTCAAGAATCATGATAAAGTAGCAGGGAACAGGTTAATGACATTCCAAATACTGACAATACTGTGTATCTCTGAGTTAATCAGAAGCATATTCATGGGAAACATCAATTCTTTAGCTGAGACAATATTAAGAGACTGAAGAAATAATATCAGACCTCAAGCAGTGCTCACATGGCTCTAGTTAGTTGTTTGGTCTCTCTCTGTCACGTGCAGAGGGAGGGAGCTATTTCAGAGAAAGATATAGAACAAGATACTGACTTAGGTGCCCTGAATCGCTTCCTGGCGAAGCCCTCCTTGCCTAGTTGATGATACAGAGGAGCAAAAGCTCCCAACATTACACACATAAAACAATGTTGTTCCTGCTCTTTTTTTTCTCTAAATTATGGTGTAAAACTAGAGGAAGGTGGCTGGTAAAATCATGGCAGGGCTTCTTCAACCTTTTAATAACCAGCAGAAACTCTGATACAAGATGGAAAATTAAAATGTGCTCCTCTAGCAGAACATGTGATATTAGGAAATGCTGAAACTCTTGCTCACATTGTATAAGATAACCTGTGAGTAACAGGTATGTGGCATAACAAGTTAACAGATTACAGGAAGGACAAACATGTGCAGGTAAATCTAATAACAAGAGGTGGGTAATTTCATTAACCCAGCTGCTGTTGTTGTTGTTTCAAGACAATTGCAACTTACACTTTGTAAGTTAGTCACTGGAGAGAAACGTGGATGCCTGATCTGTGGATGAATGCCACACCTCATATGCTGTTCCTAATTGGTGTTTCTAAATAAAGGCTGCTGAGCAGTCACGCACATATATAAGTGATATATTATTTTTTTCCCACAACATGTATAAAATTAATTAGATTTGAAGTAGTTTTAACTTCACTGTGGGTTTTTTGTTATTTATTTAACTCCACAGATCACTCCCAAGAACGGGCGCTATCAAATTGACTCAGATGTGCTCCTGTTTCCTTGGAAGCTGACTTACAGGAACATTGGCTGTGATTTTATTCCTCGGGGAGCTTTTGGGAAGGTGTACTTAGCCCAAGACAGAGAAACCAAGAAACGAATGGCATGCAAACTGGTATGTTAGTTCAGTAGTTTTATCTCTGAGCAAATATTGTACAATGTAGTACATAGAGTATATTTTCAAATACGTCTGCATCAAATTTCACTGTTGGCTGATGATCATCTCAGGTTTGTTGGCCTACACAAGGTAGGAAAAATGCACATTTTTAACTCTTGTTTTAATTTTTTTGCTTTGATACTGTATAAGTTTCTGCATATTTTGGAAGTATGTGTAACTGGCACATGGGCTGTGGTGCAGGACTAGATTTCCTACTTGTTCTACTGTACTCAGCATGGTATAATATCAGTGTGAGATCATGTCCTTGCTGAAGGTGGTAGCAAAACTCTGTTGCTGCAGATGGTTTTGGGCTCTTGTCCTTTAATTGAGGTCCTCGGATTTCAAGTTTTCTTTACTCCAGTGCCATTAAAGTCCCTGAGAGCTCAGTACGTTTGACTCTTACTGTGTTTTGGGCACTGAGTTAGGATTGTGAGACGTCTCAAGAAAACTACTGAGCACTGCTCTACTTTAATGCAAACCAACATATTCTTTTGGTTTTGCCTTTTAGCATACTATTCTGAATGGAGCAGTAAAATACTCAGGGGCAGTAAAAGCTCGGCTAGGTCGTTGCTCTGTATCCACCAGCTCATGAATAAGTACCTGTATTACTTCTGTGTGTGAAAGAGTTGGGGAGGCAGCTGCATGTCCTTCCCTTGCAGCCAGTGTGTCCACATGGGGACAGATTTAGTTTTTCTGCTCCTGCATAACCCACTGCAGAATTAAAGCATCATAATGTTTCTGAAAGTACAAACAGTTTTTCTCATTGAAATAAAAATACCACCCTGTTACTCAGTTCACAGACGTCAGTCTGAGGGAAGGAGGATAAAAAGGGTGGTAGTAGATTTTCTGTGTGTAGGCAAACACTGCTTTTATTGTTTTAACCATCTGCTATCAGTACTTTTAAAAGAAATGTGGTACTGCTGGGCGCTCGCTTTAAAGCAGGTTTGATTTCTTGTGAGCCATAAAACAGTGCTGATAAGAACTGAATTGAGGTCAGTAATGGTCCTGAGCAGGGTTAGTCTGCAGACTATGCTGGGCACTGCAAGCACTGATCCACCTGTCAGATGGGTGTATAGTTCTGGTGGAACAGATGAGATGGCACAAAGCTAATGGAAAAAGCAGTGGGAATTTTATCTCCTTCACCAGGAAGTTTGCATAAAGCTTTTGCGTAACCACTGGATTTTGACGGGAATAACTCTTGCTGCACTGCTTTTTCTGGAAGATTGCACTTTGTATTTGGGCATGATTCCAAAATCTCTCTCAGCTTTTAACAGGATGTCTCTCAACTGCAAAGGAAGAACAAGTCACAGGATCAAAGTAAAGCTCTGTATTTTAACAAGTGGATAGGAGTTCTCTGTTACTTTCTTTAATGTTAATCTGTAGGATAACCAGTGTTAGTATGGATAACTTGTTTTTTGAACTGGTTTTCTGTGGTTTTGTTTCAATGTCCTAGGTCCCAGTGGAACAGTTCAAACCATCGGATGTTGAAATACAGGCATGTTTTCGTCATGAAAACATTGCTGAACTATACGGCGCTATTTTGTGGGATGAGACGATACATCTCTTTATGGAAGCCGGAGAGGGAGGATCTGTCATGGAAAAGCTGGAAAGTTGTGGCCCTATGAGAGAGTTTGAAATCATCTGGGTGACAAAGCATATTCTGAAAGGACTTGACTTTCTCCACTCTAAAAGGATTATCCACCATGATATCAAACGTACGTCTGCGTGGTTCCTTGGGGTACTTTCTGGTCCAGACTGGGCTGGAACGCTGGTGGAGAGCCT
The DNA here is from genome assembly GCA_035221455.1 of Xenops minutus. Classification (NCBI taxonomy): domain Eukaryota; kingdom Metazoa; phylum Chordata; class Aves; order Passeriformes; family Furnariidae; genus Xenops; species Xenops minutus. Next base: position 14,563,406 of record JAWWEE010000074.1, read on the forward strand.
GGGGCTGAGCTGGGGCACATGTCCTTACATCTCTGTGAGGGAGGGGTGGATAATGCTTAAAAAATGGCAAGATCAGGTTCTGGAGATGAGTTATTTACACTTCTTATTAATTCACTTCAGTGCAGAGGATAAATAATGTCATAGATATTTTGCTGTTCATGAGCAAGTCAATTTAAATAAAAACCTGAAGAATGAAATTATCATTCTGTGAAGACAGAAGTTTCCTGCTATCCGTGTAAATTCATCCTGTTTCCATGCTCACTTTTGGCTTTTGCCTTTTATGCTTCTACATGGCTGTAGAAGCATAAGTGTCAGTTTGAGACACTTTAGAATTAATTATGTCATTTCTGCTGTTTGTTTTTTTTTTGCAACAATTACAACAAATTTCAGTATATATTTGCTTCTAAAGAACTCTGGATATTAACACTTATCATTTAACACTTATAAATGATTGAAACACATTGATATTAAATATAAATTAAATACACTAATATTAAATTGCTTAAAAATTAAATTGTAATGCATTATATTTAATTTAATATTAAATGCTGTTTCTCCCAGCACCACCTTGCTCTGCAGCCAGGTGTATTTCTAGTAACAGTGCTTCTAATGAAGATGTATCTCTGTGAGTTTATTTAGCTAAACTGGAGGGTTTGAAACAGAAATATTCAAACTGAAGCATTATAATAGTTGTCAGAAGATGATTATCAGGAATTGCTAAATTTTTATGTTGGTTTTGCTTTTTTTTTATTAATTTAATATGGGTCAGTACTTTAGATGTAAGTCTTTGAGATTCTGACAACTATAAAACTGCTTAATTTTTCCCTTAATTGCTCTTTTTTACTTGTAGTAAGAGTCCTTCCTATGGGTTTATTGTAATTGACAGTAACAATGACAGTAATTAAAAGATCTAAAAAATAAACCAGCCCAACACCTGCTGCATTTAGATAGTAAGTAGGAGAGCCAGTCCATTTTAAATGTGGTAGATGTGAGTGTGTTTCACGTTTTCCAGCCTTTCCTGTGTTTTTGGATGCAGGGCAGGTGATGAGGCAGAGGTCCCCTGGGCTGATGGCTGCCAGGTGCCCGGGGGTGAGCCCGGCCACATTCCTGCCTGTTTGGTGCCCAGGCTGAGCTGGGCAGCCTGGTCCTGAAGTGGCAGCCATGCCCACTGCCTGGCAAGGCAGCCTCTGCTCCAGGGAGCAGAGGTGTGTGTTTGCCCTTGCCAGGTGGAATCAATAGAAAAGGCTGTTTCCCAAACATCTCTGATTTCTTCCTCACTCCATCTGCCGCTATTGAGCTGCTATTGAGTGTGTCCTGGTGATACAGAAGCAGATGGGGATTTTACTGAGAGAAAAACTGACCTGAGCCAGGAAGGTGAGGAGGACGTTCTGGCTCTTAGTGTTCAGTGCTGCCACTCATTTTAACCCCTGGTTGGAGAGCAGTCAAACCTTGAGGCTGTTTGGTGGAGGAAACTTCAGTTCAAAACAGGCTGGGTTGAGCCTGCTGCACTGTAGCAGTGTGGCCCTTTGCACTGTCCATCATGGGATGTTTAAAATCCATGTCTTCAAAGTTATCCCTAAAATTACAGATCTGGGTAGTTTCGTAGCACTGGTAAAGAGGGAGCTGCATGAAGCATTGCTTCAGGAATGGGTACTGCTGAAATCAGGCCTGTGTCTTCCCACTGGGTGGTCGTGGTGGGCACTGTCAAAATGGAAAATGGCCCACAATTTCCTCTGGGAGAGAATGTGTTTCTGTTGTGTAACTTGGAGACTTCTTTTTACCATATATGAAACAGCAAACAGGAATTTCTCAAGGCTCACACAGAGCACTGTATTTGTAAATATCTGATCAGAAGTACAGCTGCAAACAAAGCCTCAGAGTACAAATTTGCGCCTTAGGCAGAGTTTTATGAAGGAAAGTGAACTAAGCTCCTAGATACTGCTGTAGTTCAGTGAGAGTTTGCAATGTTTGGTTTCTTATTATTTTTGCAGCTCTAGTCTGTTTTCCTCTGTCACTGAACTGCTTTTGCTGACCAGTGCAGGAGACTGGTGTGGCTACTGTGGAGGAGCCCCACTTATTCTCTGTTTATGTCTTCACTTAAATTGTTAGTGTGGAGAAACCTCTTGGTAACCAGCAGCTATGCTGTTTGTAGCCAGAGCTGCACAACCTGCTCTCCACCTTGCAGACCATTAAATATCTTCAGAGTACAGTGCTGAGAGGCAGAGCAGCCTTTTGCTTTCCTCCCTTACTCTCAGCTTTTTCCCTTTTTTTTGTTTTTTATTTTAAGATAAGAAAATGACCAAACATTGATTCTTCTTTTACATAAACCAATCCAGTTTGATTTTTAATATATGATTTAAAATTGGGCCAAATGACTGCCAGACCTGTTTTGGTTAGAAAGGCTGTCAGTTGTAGAAACTTGTGCTAATTTCTCTTCCTTTTCAAGCTAGCATCTGAATGAAACAAGCATGTTGTGAAATAAATGCCACTGCTAGAAACTTAAATGTTGTCAATTTTGTTTTTCTTTTAGCAAGCAACATTGTCTTTATGTCAACTAAGGCTGTTTTGGTGGATTTTGGCCTAAGTGTTCAAATGACTGAAGATGTTTACTATCCCAAAGACCTTAGAGGAACAGAGGTAAGAAGCTGGAGGGACAAAAACTCTTACGTTGTATTACTCCTGTGGTTGTTATGCCTAGGTTCAAATTTGAAGCTTGAGGGTTAGAGACATGGGTAAAAGAGTTATTATAAAACGTATGGAAAAGTTACAAACATTAATATGGTCTCAATTATATTTTTATTTTCAACTTGCTGACTGGAGAATCAAGTGTTCGGCTTTGAAAGCTGTGGCACATTCTCTGAAGTCACTTTTGTTATCAATTACTGAAGTCAAACAGTACTCTGGGGAGGATTGTTTACAAGGTATATCAGCTGCTGGTCAGAGACACTTCAAACAGGAATTTCCTCTTTGCTCTAGCAAAGATTTCTTCTGAGATATCCACTATGGACTGGGGTGACCTACTCAACACAGTGCTTTGAATCCTCCTTCAACAGCCCAAAAATTACAGATGTCTGTGTTTCATCTCTTAGCATCTCTAAGCTCTGTTCTCCATCTGCATGTAACCCTTTGGTTCTTCGAGGGTTATGGCACAGTTGATTATCTGGCAAATTTGCTTAGGCATTACAGTGATGGAGGTGGGGGCTTTTTAAATATTCACGGTGAATTTGACTCTGAATGTGCACAGTCTGCACGCTACTTGGGTTGCATTCATGCCGAAGTGTTTCTAGGGCTGGAGCTTTAATTAACAACCAAGCAGGGAGAATTAGCTTGGATAGCTGCTGCAGATGTGGCTTCGTGTGCATTCTGTTGCCAGAGGAGATTGTTTACAGGAAACTTCAGCTGAAATGTTGTCACTTAGCACTTCGATAGTCTACCACATGTGTAAAGAGGAGAGCCTTGTGTAACTGAGGAAGATCACTTCACTCCTTGGAAGTAGGATAAATTAAGATTTCGAAGAAGGCCAGGCTTGTTTATTTTTTTCAAGATACTTGAAGGAACACTTGAATGTTTTTTTTCACTGTCCTTCTAGTCAGGAGAATCCAGAGCTTAAAGTGCTTACTGAACTGGAAGCAACAAGCTTTCTGGTGTTTAATGTACATGTTTTGTTGGGTTTTTTATTTTGGTTTGGTTTGGGGTTTTTTGTTTGTTTAAGGGGATTTTGCATCCTGTTAATGAGAATAAGAACAATGAGCTGGAAGCCCTGATAGGGTATTTCCCAAGGATGGAGATGGGTGTAAACAGGAAATTTCCAGGTTTGTGGAGCAGATTGGTGATGATCCATTCCTGGGTCTTGGAGGACGGGTGAAGTTCATGTTAGTAAGAACAAATGAAAAGTGAAAAACACTTTACTATTTTCACTTTATCAAGTGAAAAGCATTTAGTCCTTCATTTAACAGGAGGAAAATAATTCCATACAGTTGAGCACCTGCAGTACACAGAACTGATAATCCCCACATCCCTGAAATATGGCTATGTTCGGTGTTTGCTGTCCCAGGGGAGCAGTAGTTAGTCCTTGGAAGCAGCAATCCTGCTGCAGCACTGCAGGCCAGACTTGAGGCTGGAGAGAGAGCACTGGGAATGGAGATTTTGAGATACCAAAGACTTACAGACTAGCATTCATGATGTTCCTATAGGCTTTTCTGATCAGTCTTTCTTCTAGGCATCTTCCTCTCCACAGTGCCTAATCCAGTCACCCATGAATGCCTTCTGTTGCCTGGCTTTCTTGATTTATTTTTTTTTTAATTATTATTTCAAAGTAAAGTCTTGACTCTCCAAAGTCCCTCCACTGCCTTAAGGAGTGGTGCAGTAGTTCAGGAGTGCTGTTTCTGCATGTAGTTGTGCAACCCCTGGTTAGGACTCTGTTACTGTGATGCAGCATCATGCCTGTGAGCTGGCTGCTTTCTCTTCTATCTGGTATTGGCAGGGACTCGTGTCCTGCAGGGAAGTGACAGGTGGAGTTATCTTTCTTCTGTGCTTGTTCTCCTCTGAGAGGTAGGATTTTTATTCACTTCTATAGCATAGAAAGTCTGAATGTAGTGAATCTTCTTCATGTTTATGAAAATGAGTAGTTACAGTTTGGGGGGAAATGATTGAAAGGTAGTTAAATTTCTAAATTTAAACAATTTTGTTTAGTTGTTGTAGTGTGAAAAACCTGGTGTTTCTGCTTTTGTGTACAAGTCATTCAGCACAACTGTGGTTGTGATGAAACTGTTCTGCAGGAAATACTTCTTTTAGGCGGTAACTACACTTTCTGTTATGCTTCTGTCACTTGCTAAGATATGTAAGCTGCAGTTACAACCAGTTAAGGGGAGGAAAAAGTTGTCTGCTAAAGTTTGAATGTGGAAGGTGCGATTCACTTTCAGGAATGCTAAACTAAAAGTAGCACAGTATGAAGAAAGGACTAGTTTTTAGCTAGGCTATGTCTCTGGTCTGACTCGCAAGCAAGTCAGTCAGAAGCAGTGAAAATGGGAAGGTAACCATGGCTTGGGCTGTCTGCTTTGGTGACAGCAGAGTCTTAGACCAGTCTAAGATCAGAGCTTTTGGGCACATCTCATATTTGCTTTTTGTCCCTGTGTAATCCAGGTGCATCCTGACCACTTTCACTTTAACTGCGGACAGGATCTTATGCCAGCATCCTTCTTTTCTCATTGTCAACTGCTTTTTGTTTATATAGCTTTCACTCAAATTGCACTATATTTGCCAAAGACTTATTTTTAAGAAATTAGAAATTCTGTTCTTTGCTTCTTATGAGACTTAAAGGTGGAGGGTGCAGAGGCACTGATTCTATCTTAGCCCTGAGAAAAGCAATGAATAGGAGTCAGTAGCATCTGCAGACCCCTGTTGAACCTTTGCACACACTTCCAATGGCAAGTTCTGTTTGCAGATATGGTATATGATTTACTGGGAAATATGCCTTGGAATTTGCGTGAGCCCTGCAGCCATTCTCGATCTGTGGTAATAAGCAGTCAAACCATGTGGTGATGACTTAACTTCCTGCCCTTGTGTCAGTTAATGGCTTTTAATGTGATTCTTTGTGGCAGGATGACTTGAACTAATTAAAGTTTGTTTGACTCCTGTAGAGGGAAATTGGGTGAGGGAAAAGTAGAAACCAGAAGCAAATAAGGTGGCTTGCTAACCTAGTGTGCTGTGAGCTGTGCCCACGTTATACTGAAACCTGCTCCCTAAGCCAGTGGTGGTGGCAGAGCTGTGCTGGCAGCTTCTGCCGGCCACAGGGTGTGCCTCCTGCATCCTGCCCATCTGGTTCTCCTCCAGCTGCACTCCAAGCTGTTTGGAGCTGGCAGGAGCTTCCCACCAGATCCTTCTTCACTCTTTGACAAATTCAAATGTTTCAATGAAATGTCTGGATGGAAACTGTATTTTGGTTTAGACAAAATTAGAATTTTTAGTTTGAAAAAAGAAGAGGGATGCTTGTCTTCATAGATGCTTGTGGGGGTAATCTGGTGGAAAGGTCATGCAACAGGGCTTAAGGGACCTGATTTTTAGTTTATGGATTGCCTAGACCTGGGTTGTTCCTCATCATCTCATTTCTTAGGATAATGCTCCAATATGCAGGTTGTTGGATAAGAAGGAGGAGATAAGAAGAGTAAGAAAGACAGGAAGGTGTCTCTCTGTCAGTTCTGCTCAGAAGAGTTGTACTCCTTGTAACAGGGATTTGAAGAGAGGACTCCTACCCCCATCTGGGTGGCTGTCAGTGCAGGTCTCCCTCTCTCTTTAGCCTAGTGCACACCCACGTTATTCCAGGTAGAATGGAGCAGTCCCAACAGTGCCATACAAAACAAACTGGTGATTTTGGCACCTCCTTTTGCTGTGGAGGGATGAGGTTTCTGCTGCCCAGCTGAAAGAAGCAGAGCCATGGTTTGAACAGCTCAACTAAGTCCCACAGCTGCTGAGCTGTGGCCTGGCTGGGGAGGGAAAACTTGGAATATGAGTTTGTTCAGGTGCCATCTCTTTGACTGTGGTAATGTGCAGAGCAGAAAAATCTTATTCCCCAGTTGGTGCTTGGTTTTTAGGCTTAAGGTACTAGTGGGATGCATCCCTTCAGAGGTGGGTTTCCTAGATCACAAAATGTCACAATCCACCTTTGCTTGTTTGCCTGTATTGACTAATCTTGTTTTTCACTATTCTACGCAGATTTACATGAGCCCTGAAGTTATCCTCTGCAGAGGCCACACAACAAAAGCAGACATCTACAGCATGGGAGCTACTATCATTCATATGCAAACAGGCATCCCACCCTGGGTGAACAGATATCCTCGTTCTGCATATCCATCCTACCTCTACATTGTAAGTGTCCTTAGTAAAGCCACAGCTCAGTTTCAGTTGAAGGGTTTCCTGTACTCCTGTTGGGAAAGCTCCAGTCATATAAAAACTATTAAAATACTTGTTAGAGGGATGATGTCATCTTCCTTGCTTCAGGGGAGGGAGCGAAGAGGTGGGTTTTGATCATTTAGGGGAAAACAGAAGCTGAGCTGAAGTCATCTCTCTGATTCGTGTTGCAATTTACAGGCCTTGGGTTTACGGTAAGGACAGGGTTAGAACAGTGTGAGACTTGATTGAAATAAGCCCATCTGTCTTCTACTTGTCTGTTTTGCTTAGACGTTGCAGTTCAAAACTGGAGCCTGGCAAAATTTGATTTCTCTGGTTCTTCCACTGTGACACAGAAATCTGGTGATTTTGCATTGCACTGGATTTTAGGCTCATTTGAAGTTGCTTTGAGTTTTTAAATTTATTATAAAATCTGATTTTAAGAAGGTGGATTTTGTGCAGTTGCATGTTCTTTTCTAATTGATCAGTTCAATTTAGGGAGGTGATGAGTTGTAACTGGGGAATTCCCAGAGCACTCATGTGGTTATCTGTGACTTCCTCTTCCATTGTTTTTGGAATAACTGTTTCAATGGTCTTTTTTGCATTCCAAAAGATACACAAGCAAGCTCCTCCCTTAGAGGACATTGCTGAAGACTGCAGCACTTCCATGAGAGGGTTGCTAGAGGCAGCTCTGGAAAGGAATCCTAACCACAGGCTGTCTGCAGCCGACTTACTGAAACACGAAGCCTTGCATCCACCCCCAGAAGAGCAGCCTCGGTGCCAGAGTCTGGACTCGGCATTGTTTGAAAGGAAAAGACTACTTGCGAGGAAGGATCTGCAGTTGCCAGAAAACATTACAGGTAATGATATCAGGCTTACTCACCTTGCACTTTGTAGATTTTACTTTGCATCAAATCTTGATTTGAGCAAGTGTTAAGAAGTCAACGAAACTCAGAATGCATCTGGAAAGAGACCAGTGAAAATCCCAAACAGATGAGATCAGACCCAGCGGTCATTAAGTGATAAGTAAAACGCCCATTGACTTCAGTGGGGAGGAACTTAGCCTGTATTCTGCAGCTCCGGAAGGACTAGCTCTTGGAAAAAGCCCTGGCAGTCATACAGGGCAATTCATGAAGTATAGATTGCTGTCTCAAATTGCCTTAATTTGCCGCGGTACTAGAGTTGTTTTATAGATACTAGTGATTTGTTAACAACAACTAAGTCCAACAACCACCACCACCAAATGTTTTCACCTCCTGAAGGAAAGACACACACAAAACCATACTAATGTTGCTCATTTGTCAGAAAAAAAAATTATACTGATGGTTCCATATTTGTTCTCCGTTGTCACACCCAGACAAAGATGGTGTCATCTGTTTAGATAAAAATTGCCCTATGATGAAGTAGAGTTTTCAGCTGGCAGGAAGTTAGCAGGTTTTTTTCTTTAGCACTATAGCTCAGAGGATGAGGAAGCTCTGCTTAGCTGTCCTAGCTGATGGAGGCTTTTTTTTAAATAGCTCAACACACTTGCTGTTTTCAGTTGCAAACTCCTTACCTCTCTTTGCTCTAGAGTTGATTTGTTATACTTTGTTTTATATGAGGTTTGATTGATGTTATCCTTAATAATAAAATTTTCTAAACCAGGGATTAATAAAATCAAACAATATGCCAGTTGAAACATCTACAACCATGAAAATGAACCGCTGTAGCTATTTGTGCAATAATAATATGCTTTCTCTCTTTCCTTTTTAGATTCCTCGTTGTGTAATGGGAGCATGGAAGAGTCGGACCTGGTAAAGAGACAAAGATCACTGTACATAGACCTTGGAGCTCTAGCTGGTTACTTCAATATTGTTAGGGGACCCCCAGCTTTAGAATATGACTGACTCAGTAACGTTTTATGTTGGCAGGACAGAAATGGACTTCTACCTCTTAAAACTTGATTTTAAGACTTGATTTTCAAATCCGTACGTAAAACTATTGCCATTGTAGGCCATCAAATGTGAATAGTGTTTAATTGCACAGATGATTAAGCTAAACCCTCAAGGGCTCTGATAAGCTGATCCCAAGCAATGGTATTTGTGTGTCTGCTGGTTGACCAACAAGAAGATGCCAAAAAGAACACTGCTGGGAATGTCTTAATCCAGGATTTCTTCCTGTGCTGGGCCTTGCACTTTTAGAAAACTTATAATATATGCTTGCAAATAACGTCTTGAAAAAAATATAATAATAATTGAGCATGTGGACTGTAAGATTCAGTCTCTCTAAGCTGTCCTTAGAGCAAACCCTGCCTCCCTCCCAAAAAAAAATTCTTGATTTAACCAGTCAAAGACTGGTTCAGTCTTGTTCTGTCTTTAAGATTTGGCCATATCTGGTCATTCTTAATGGAAATCAGGGTATCCCTTAAGATGAGCTAATTTCTATCAGCTGTCTCTGGAGTCAAAGCATCACTTGGTTACAGATGTGTTTTAACTTTGCATCTTCCCTGGGCTGTGGGAGCTAAGCAGGATGCTGTCCACTTCTCTGTGGATGGAGGGAATCCTTCACTGGCTATATCAGTTAGCCTTGGGAGGCAGCACAGCAAGCTGGCCCTGACAAAGCATAACAGTGACCCACCTGCTTCTTCTGTTAAACCTACTGCAAGGATATTTATGGTAGTTTTCAAGGGTACATCAAATATTATTCCCTATTGCACAGTAACAATGAGCAGGCTCCAGACTCTTGCTTTTTAATACTTTAAAATTGTACACATGTATAATTGCTGTGAGTGCTACAGTTTGGAAAGTGTCATTAGTGACAAGCAATGTTTATGTTCCTATGGAAATGGAATTATATTGTTCTTGCTGTGCCTCATACATTTGAAACATGATGTTTTGGATGATAGTAAAACTATGTAAACTGCATAGTTCTGTACATCCCATGGGATGAGAACGTAAACTTTTATAAAACCCTCTTTGATGCTTACAATGACTCTTTATAAGCATTTGTGTTAAATGGCATACTGTGTATGTTGTACACTTAATCTTTTCTGAAGCACAGTCTCTTTTTCATGTCTGTTATTTAATGCTGTTCCAGTCTAACGTGATCTTCAACAGATGATTTCTACTTTGATACTGATACTGTTAAATGAATAAATCCAGCTCAGTGCCTTGAGACATGGTCACTCTGTTCCTTCATCTTTGAAAACAATGTGGGGCTGTGACTGTATTTGGGCCAACCTCCCTTACCGTGGCCCAGGTACACTACAGGCATCATTCCGTTTATTGGGAAGTTGGGTGAGGGTGATTGTTGATGGATTTTTGACTGTGGTAACAGATGATAAGTGTTTCTGACAAAATATTATTCTCACACCCCAACATTCCTTATGGACTTCCTGGATGTTGGACATGGGTTGTGTACAACATGCAGTGATTCAGTCCTGATGTTTAATTGCTGAAAAATATCCTGGGAATATCATCCACTTGCTCCAGTGCTTTCTGCAAATTCTCTAGATGACTAGCTGCTTAGTATTTATACTGACTGTAGTAATCAGGGTATTCAGGGATCAGATTTTCAGTGTAGCTGACTTAAAGAAAACATGATCTAGTGGTTTGGATGCTCACCTTTGCCTGGAGAGACCTGGTTTCAATTTTCTGATCTTTCGCTGATAGCTTTTGATCTTTAAGGAGTAAATTTAATTTAGTTTAAGGACATTCATAAAAGTAGTAGGAAGCAGCTTTTCAGGTAACTGAAGGTGGGTTTATAATCGCTTCCCCAATTTCCCTTCAGTAAAATTAAGGCATATATTCTCACCAAATAATGGATAGCTGTTAGGCAAATGCTTATCAAGTGCCTGTATACGTCAGCAATGAGACCCATGTCAAAATTAAAGGCTGCTAGGGGGCTTTTACCTTTACTTAAAATGCTTTACACTGAATTGTCCTCTTTTATTTTTTTTCTGTAATGCCATTCTCCTTTGCCCCCACCAAGTTAAATGATTTAGCATAGAAATCTCCATATGGAGACACTTTAATATAGACTCACGATTTAATATTTGCATTAGTATATGGCTGTTATATATCTTCTCACTAAGGAAGTAATAAGAGACCAGATTATTCAAAATAATTACAGTTTATGTATTGCCAGACATAGTTGATAAGGTTTGGCTGAGTGAACCAGTAGCTCTTTACAGACACATCCATATGCCTAAAAAGTATGAGGGCTTCATGATAAATTCACTTCAGAGAACTGGTACAGAGTCATCAGGTACCTGTTCAGGCACAGCAAACACCAAGCATTGCTTTTGGCCCTGTGATCTTTTTAATAGCTGAGAACTATTTTCAGGTGAGCCTCATGCTGCAGCTAAACAGGGATTTCTCTTTGGAGCAATACATCATATCCCAAGCATATCACATCCCTCAGGCATATCCCGCAGGGGTTGATCCCCATGTTGTGTAGGTTCACGTGTTTGTGCCAGCACCTGGGGAATGAGGTCAGGGAAATGAACTGGGTTAGAAATATCCTGGGAGGGGGAAGATTATTTGTCTAATCTGGTTGCCTGAGCAGCTGTGTAGTTGAAACAACCAAGACTGAAGGTGAGGAGGAGGGAATAAAAATGGATGGTGGAAAACCCTGCCAGCATAAGCCACAGGGGGATGGCTGGTCAGCACTGAGTAAGGGATTTTGCAAATGGTTTGCTTCTGTGTTGATTTCTGGTGTGTAGTTTCATTTTCTCTTAGGAGAATACTGAGACTCGTGTTAACTGCAGAGGGAAATACAAATGTGTGGGAAAATCCACTGCTCACAATAACTGAGTGTGCTGGTTTGGGCTGAGGTGGAGATAATTTTCTTCACAGTTGCTGATATGGGGCTGTGTTCTGGACTTGTGCT
>JAWWEE010000074.1:14584959-14692081 GCA_035221455.1 Xenops minutus
TTTCTTTCTTTCTTTCTTTCTTTCTTTCTTTCTTTCTTTCTTTCTTTCTTTCTCTTTCTTTCTCTCTCTCTCTTTATCTCTCTCTTTCTTTCTCTCTTTCTTTCTCTCTTTCTTAATGGAAACAGGCACAGTTCTCTCATTTACTGTAACATTTCCTTAATAGCTGTCTTTATCAGCATAACAACTTCCTCCTCCTTGATGCACATTCTTCTACCCTCTACACTCCTTGTATATCCTACTGTATCTTACTTTTTTTCCCTGTCTAATAAGAGTAGGCCCAGCAAACAAAGCTTGAACAACAGTTAAAACTTGGAGCTGAATGGGAAGTTGCTCTGATGTTATATTGTAGGCTGCAAGAACAACTCCCTGCCCAGACCTAAGCTTCACAGTTGCCCTTTTTGGTTTTGAATCAACTAGGATCCACTAGGCCAGATCCAGCCCCTAAAGTTTAATCTCTCAGCTACATAGATTTCATGTTATGAATATCTTCTAAGTCCTCACATTTCCAAAGTGTCCTTACAGCATGAAGTCTTGAAACATCTCTGTTTACACTCTGCAGTCAAAGCTTTGCACTCCTTCCTGTGATCAGAAAAGTCCACTAATCACCTAAACTTCTTCACTGTGAACATCTTCCATCACCTGCTGTAGTTTTGCTGACCTACTCTGATATGAATTTCTCAGAGGCACTTGTTCTAACAAAGAAAACTCACAGGCTTTCAGTGTTCTCAGATGATCTTTGCACTTTCAAATCTTCACTTGTTATTGCTCTTGGCAAACATATTTACTCTGTAGAGAAACTTGTCAGCCTCCCTCATAAGAATGGTACAGGCAGATAAATGAATCTGGATCTCATCTCTCCATCCTGACCAGGGTTTTTTTTTTTTTTTTCCTGATATCTCTTTATTCATCTTTGGTTTCAATGTTCAGGCTATCTTCACTACGTAGCAGCATTGTGAACAGTGCTGACTAAGACCAATAGCAAAAATCAGAGCCTTTCACTTGGATCTATTCCAACACTTCTCATTATATCTGAGTGACTGAAGGAATCAGTGTCTGTAGCAAGATTTTATCCTCCCTATTCATCTTTGGTCCTTAGTAGGAGGTCAGCTGGGAGGACAGCTGGGTGAACTGCTGAAGCACAGCTGTGCCTCTGGCTAAGGCACTCCAACATTGTTTTCAGCTCTACTACTGCTTCCCTGGGTAGCTAACACCAAATATGTGCAAAAGAGTCACTGTGAAAAAGAGACTGTTACTACCTGTATCAAAATGTGACCACTCTATGAAGAAAAATATGAAGAAATATTCCCTACTCAAGGAAATAAGATAGTTGGATTCTATCCCAGAAAGGGAGTATAAGTTTGGGCAAGTAGGGTAAGGCCTTGTGTTCAGAAAATCTGTTGTTACTCAGCTCTTACTTTGGCAAAAGTTAAATTTTGCAGTTTTGACATTTTCAGACATGAATTCTGACTCAACAGCAAAACATTATTATTCACAAACACTTTCTACTAGGCAAAACTGTGACTGAGCTGTGGATGCTTATACCAAGGGGTATTTGAGAGGGAGGAGAAAGTACGTGACTGGTTTACAGGGATAGGCAATTGTTGAAGTTTGATTTGCCTTTAGCTAAGCACAAGCCAAATTGTCTCATAGTGCCCCTGTTTTGTTTCCAAAATCTCCTGACGTTGCTTGAACCCTAAATACCCTGAGAACAGCTTTTCTTGCTGCTTTTCACTTCTGCTTTCGGTGGTAACTGGAAACCAGAAGCTCCAGTGCAAACAAAAACGGTAGTGATGCAAGAAAGAGAATTGCATTCACTCCTTTTGATTACCAATGGAGAAAAAAGCTAAAACTTCTCAGATCAGTCTGAGCTTTTGGTGGAGCCTGAAGGGAGGTGGGTGTGACTGTAGGTATTTCTGCCAGTGTATGGGGTGAGGACCAGCTTACATGCCTCCAGCCTGGCTGGGGACTGCCCACCCAGATACAGAGATTAAATCTGAATCACTGACATTGACTGTGAATGGCAAAAACACTGCTTTGGAGCTTGAGGGACTTTCCTTTTCCCTTTCTCCAGGTACACATGTCCTTCAGGGAAGAATTCCCAGGATGTTGCTTTGGTACTGAGAAGGGGACATTTGATTCCAAGCCCCTCATTTTAGCAGAACACTGCTTTGCTAGGTCAGCATGAGTCCTGTCAGGGTTATCAGGGGTTTGTGAGTGGTTTCTACTGTTATTAAAACAGGTGGTGCAATTCCGACCTTCCCTCAAACAATCCTCTAGAAACATGGAAAGTGCCCAGCAGTACACTTGGCCCTGACAAGAACCCATCCCAGAAAGTGGGTAAGCTTTCCCCAGTCTTTGAAGGTAACCTTCTACACTTTCAGCCACACCAGATGTTCCCTAAGGGTTTTCTCATGTCTCCTCAATGCTCCCCCACCAAAGGCTCCTCTCCCGCACCCAGCCCTCATACCACTGGACTGTGCCTCTTCTTGCTCCCCTCTCAGGTTGTTCCTGCCTTTACCTCCTGTTACCAGTCTAAGCAGCATAACGAGAATAGCACATATAGTTTCATCCTCTTTCCATAAACCACCCCAAAAACAGAAATGTGCTTTTAATTACTTCTGTGAGGTTCCAGGACTTTAACACTTAACCACATCGCAGTTAGATTCTTGGTGGGTACGAACACACTTAGATTGCCACAAAAGATGAGAAACAGCACAAGAAAACCCCCTAAAATTCTCTTGAACAGTCCAACAGCATGTTTTCTAAGAAATATCTGGATTATGAACAGGGGTGGAAGGTAGTGCGGTATGTGGTTTGGGTTTCCACTTCTGGGGAAAAACAGAGCAACTATTGTGGCTGTCACCTGTGAGCACCATCCTTACCCAAAACCATGCTGATACCAAGCTGGTAATAATGGCACATGCCAGGTTGTCTGCCCCTGCATGACAGATGCTGATCAATGCATTTCCCCAGCATGCTGCAGGGCAGTGCTCTGCCCACTGAACCTTGCAACGCTTGAGCTGTTTCTGCAGGGGTTGTGAATCTTCTCTATTCTCAGCACGACCAAGAGACTCTTTTTCCTGAAATTTACCCAACCATGACTGAAAGGGTAGTTCAGTGGTTGGTACAACTCCCTCCTCTGCAGCAGGTTCCCTGGATGCTGGTGGGTCACTCTTGCTCCCAATGCCTCTGTGTCCTTCTGCACTTTCCTGCTCATAAAGCCATTGAGAAGATAAAAACTTAAAAGTCTGTGCAGATAGACTCTCTGGCTGAGACTTAGCAGTTAGAGACAAAAAACCCCTGTCATCTTGACCATGTCCTCTTCTTTTTATCTTTTCTATTTCATCCAGACCCTCACTGTGTGATGTGGGACTTTAGGTATATAAAATAGACATGGCAATTAGAGGGTGGTACAAGAATGTCCAGCCCATAGCAAATTGCTTTTGTCCTTGCTTTCACTCCAGCACTGAAAGGACTCATTTCCATGCTGCAAAGAGGCCGCATTCAACCTTAACTCCCAGGAGGAGACAACCTACTCTTAGGGAGGTGTATTTTTTCCTGTTTCCTTGGGGAAATCTGGAGCATAGGCACATGTAAATGTTGTCAAACTATGTCCCTGTAAGCCCATGAATATAATTTTGAAGATGATGGGGACTGGAGAAACAGTGGACAAGTTTCAGTGTCCTGACATGTCCTGCTGTCCCTGCTATGAGGCAGTGAGCTGTCACCACTTTGGGATGCCACCTCTGCTTCCCTAGCAGAGCACAGCAAGCAGCAGTAATATAATAACTTCAGTAATATTTCGAAGGAATTTCAATAATTAACCCTTTTGTGACTTTATAATTTTGCATCATGGATCAGAAAACACCAACAATTTGCTCAGCCCATTTTTGAAATACAGCTGGAACTGAAACTGCCTGCAGGTTGTCTGACAGCAATGAATCATAGGGTTCATTTATACAGAAAAAAAAGTTAATCATGTCTACAGCATATACCAGACAGATATGTCTCCCACAGTTTCTCCAGGGAGTAGCTTAGCACCCAGAATGGGAACCAACTTCCTCACAAAACACTTTAATTTTGTGTAAAGTTAAATTTAATTTTTCTTGGCCTCTCCTCTTTTGACCGTTTTTTATTTATTTTTTTTTTAATTCCCCTCACCCTTTTTGCATGGAATTAAATTAAAGCTAAGCATGGGCTCAGGATGAATATGTGCCAGGTCAGGGCTGCGGGCACCGATGACTCGTGAGAAGGCAGAGTGCCGCAGCCTTGGGCTGAACCCAAACACTTTCAAAAACTTTTGTTCCTGAATGATGTGGCAAATGCCACGCTGGGCACCTCAGTGTTGTTATTCTGGTCCTTTGACCAAGCTCAGGTTACTCAGCCACGTTGAGGAGCTGCAGGAGGTGCAATGGGATGTGATTATTTGCATTGCCTTGCTGGCAGACGAGAGACCCTCCCTCCAGCTGCCTCTGCATCTCTAGCGCAGCAGGCTGGATCCCTGTCTTGAAACAAAGTGCAGCGTAATGTGGCTTTTCGCCTCTCTGTGCGGGACAGGGGATGATGGCTGCAGGTAAAGAGGCCCATCAGCAGCACAGGCTGTAGGTCCTGCCCCTTAGGGTTCGGCTGAAGCCTGAACCGCATCCCTTATTGCCTTTGTGCGAACCTCGGGAGACTCCGACTCGGTTTGAAAACTTCCATCGCCATCTAGCGATGTTCCTGCGAGTGACACACGGCCGGAGCGGGGAGTGCCATCCATCCCCCGGAGCCCGGGTTTCCCACGGCAGAGAGGAAAGGGCAGCCGGAGCGGGGCAGCTGCAGCCTTCCCCCCCCGCACCGCCCCAGCATCCTGCTTCCCTCGGGGAATGCGGCGCCTCCTGACGCGGGCTGAGCCCGCACCGGGGGCGGGGAGGGCACAGGGATTGTGTGCTGCCAGTGGGCCCCGGTGGCTGTCACCTTGTCACCCTGCTGGCAGCCGGGGAACACGAGCCAAGGTCGCCTGCCAAGGGACAGCATATGAGCAGTGCTAAGTTTTCATCTCCAAGTGCAGCCTGATGTCCCTTGTGTTTCACAGGTTGAATTAAAAGAAAAAAAAGTTTGGGTAATTTGGTGTTACAAGCAGTAACAGTTACAAGCAGTAATTTTATGTGCAGTCCAGCATTACTATTACAAAATACAGGACAAACCTCAGATACAAGAATGAAAGTGACGTAGAGAAGAAACACGAATCACAAAGCATGTAAATGTCCTCTATGCAAATATAATCATTAAGCAGTTCATTAGAAAGCGGCAAGCACTTGTCGATTCACCAGTGAAGTAAATTTAATCCAAGTTGAATTTTGTTAAACAGAAAACTCTTAATAGATGACTCCAGATATTGGTGTAGTAGGAGCAGGAGGATCCAGATTCACAAGACGAAAAAAATAATACATTAAAAAAAGTAGTATAAAAGCATTGCTAGCTTGTTGTTCTGTCCTTCCATGCTATGACCTGGTGCAGTACACACAGGTGGAGTTCTGTGAGCACATCCCTGCTGCAAAGCTGCAACAAGGAGCTCTAGGTCCAGCCCCAGGCATTTGTTCCTATCCCCATGCTGACCGTGGCTGAGATTAGCATTTGATTTTAAAATGATGTCACAATAAAATTGAATAAATATGGGAGTGAATAGATAGGGATAGGGAACTGGAGAGCTTTCTGCTGCACTGCTGCCGAGCCTCCGATCCCAACCCTGCAGTCTCTGTGTGCTGTAAAAGGACACCCTTTCAGCTGTGGCTTGCTTTCCATTCCATTTTAGGGCCCAAATCCATTTTTCTTTTGAATCCTCTCTTCTTCTATTCCAGTCTCTTTCTTCATCTACTTCCTGGTGGGATACCCAAGTGCAGCTCTGGGCACTAACTGGTGCTGGTGACTGAGTGGCACTGAGAGGTTTCCAGGTGTGCCAGGCACATCCATGCTCTGACAGACCACACTGCTGTGCAAATTCCATCGGCACTTTCTACTCTCTGCACCTCTGCTGATAGACAGCATTTTTTCTTCTCCCTTTGGTTCTTGGTCTCACTTTCGCCCAAATGACTTTTCGCCTAGAATAACACCACCCAGAGTTTCACCAGGTATGACTCAGCCCCAGTTGGTTCCCTCTCTGCACAGCACAGGAGGAAACAGGAATTTGCTCTTGTAGGCTGAGATCAGATTGGCCACAGCACATTTCTGGTGCCTAGTGTCAA
Organism: Xenops minutus; assembly: GCA_035221455.1. Taxonomy (NCBI): domain Eukaryota; kingdom Metazoa; phylum Chordata; class Aves; order Passeriformes; family Furnariidae; genus Xenops; species Xenops minutus. Next base: position 14,591,184 of record JAWWEE010000074.1, read on the forward strand.
CAGTGGAAAGAACATTGATGAAACCACATTTTACAACCAAATGGAAAATAAGGAGGGGAGGGGGGAGGAAGGGAGGGAGGGAGAGGGTGCGGGGAAGGGGGAAGCTGTTTCTTCCCTTGGCAGAAGTCACAAACTTTATGTTGAGACTTTCTTGTATTTTCGAGTGAGGTCACTCATTGTGGAAGGCAAGGGACAAACCCACAAAATCAGGCATAAAAATAAATAAACTGAAAGAAGTAAAGTTTGAAAACAAGAAGGTCTGCAAAGAGATATAGAATTGTATAAAAAAGTTTATTCACTGTTCCCAGAGCTGAACTGGTTTAATTTATTTGTGCTTTAATCCTTGTCGGAATTGTAAAACAAGGTCTTCAGGATGGTTTTTAACATGTGTCATCACTTCAAAGTAATATTTAGGAAATGTGTTCATGGCCAAAATAACACCCAATAGGTGGAGGGGATTTCCAGTGCCTTTCAAGGCAGCAGTGCAGGAGGAATATAAGAAGGTAGCTTTGACCTCCACACCCACAGCTCGTTTACCACTGAAATCTCTCAAAACACAAATGTTGACTGTCATTTGACAAAGAGATCAAAAGCTTTGATGTGGTGTATTCCTTGTGAAGGACACAGAAAAAAACCCCTGCACACCAAAAATTATTCAGGATCCCTTCTTCAGCATTTGACAAATAACTTCAAGATATGAGAAAATACTCATCCCTCACCAATCAACTGCTTCTGAAAAGTTTGTGAACAGAAAAAAAATCATTTTCTGAAACCTTCTTGAGTATTGATTCAGTTCTTGTTGATAAGGCCACTGGGCTGCCCCTGGCTTTTCCTCTCCAGGCACTGAAAAATAACTTAATTATCCCTTCTGCTTGCAGAAGGCCTGAACTATGAAGGCATCTCACAGGGTGGCAGTACTTTCTTGTGCTGTGCTTTTTTAGAGCACGTGGCCTGGGAGAGGACAGAAAGGACAAAAAATAGAACAGGAGGTCATTCTGACCTCTCTCACTAGCAGCCCATACAGTCTCCAGTCTGCACCTGCCCTGCAGCAGGGCCTTGATGTGCAGCACAGGCCACCTACTCCATGTGTCAGTGGTGAAAGGGTGGGCAGAACCCAAGGACTCTTCCTGGAGGCCCACACCCAACACCCTGCTGCAACCAAGTGGATTTTCACAGACAGAAAACAAGAGAAAAAAATGTTGCATCATTTGGGACTTCCAAGTTTTCAAAAACTTCTCCAGGATTTGGTAAGGAAAGGATTTTAAAAAGAGCACTTGTCTTCAAACTCAAAATACATTATGAAGGAAAAGTACTGTATGGTGGGTTTTGAGCAAACATGAAGACATTCCACTCTTATATGTGGAATTTGTTCAATGAATTTGTGTTCTGTAGCAAAAGCATGCCACTAAGGATAAATTATATCAACACCTGTGCTTATGGCTCACGTGGAAAGATGATATCTCCAGAAGGAATCAGAGCTTATCCCATGCAGTCATTGTTACCACAATCCAGTCATATGAACATCACCTTGCTTGCAGTCAGATACAGTCTGCACAACACTGTTAGCCTGTTGACATATTAAAGAGGAACTATGGACTTCCCAGAAGCTTGTAGCCCTTCCTTGACAACGATGCAAAGACTTAAATATATATGCAACGTATTCTGCTATCTCCCCCCTTTATCTGCAGACAGGATCATAAAGGCTGAGCAGAGCCATTTTCTACAATCATCTTTGCTTTTCTTGGCAAAGGGTTCCTGTTCCAAGAGAAGAGAAATCATACAGTAAGAAGATAGCTGCCTTCTCTCAAAAAACTTTATTAGTTTATTAAAAAATGGCCGGGAAGTTCCTCCCTGCCTGGCTATAATACAGCTTCCTTCAGATGCAAATTAAAAACTGTCCTTTGGCTGCTCTGCTTTGCATATACTACAGTCCTTATTAAAGAACATTTGACTGAAAAGGATCTGGTAAATCAAATAGAGTTTACAACTAGTTGATAGAGATAGAGGAAACTACATAAAGATAAGTGCTTTCATGTTTCAATAGCAACAAGACCTATAAAAATAATCATCAATGCACAACATCATTTCCTCAATGTATAAACAATCGGTCTTGTCTTCTACAAGCCTGGAACTTGTATCGATAAAAGTTGTACACAAACCACTTACCACTGCCACATTAACAAAACTTTAGCTTTCAGGGGTTTCCATTGAAAAGAGACCTCAGACACTTCCAGATTTCTGATCTTTTTTTGCTGTTAATATTTTTTATAACTGTGTTGTTTCAGGGGCCTCTAAGTCTGTCATTAGCAACTGATTTTAGAAGCAGCTCTTAAATTCATGTAAGTTTTCATAAATTTTACTATGCTGACATTTCCTGTGGTCTGAGGGAAAGAGATCAGGCATTTTTTTTCATAATTTGAGCAGAAATAGTTAACTTTTATTTAGGACTAAGTGAAAATAACACATTTACTCTTAAGATTTTTGTTTCAGATTGCAGTGGGGCTGAGCTGGCACTGGGAGGTTGGAAGGCTCTCTGGTGCTTTTCATGATGGATCTTGTGGGAGGGAACATCATGCTGACATTTTCCACATAGGTGAGCTCGCCATCCAGGCAATCCGGGTTTGGGAATTAGTTTTGTGAGGATGCTTATATGTCACTTCTATATAAAAGCATTTACAAAGCTTTTAAAATTTTATTTTAATTTTACAAAGCTTAATTAATTTTACAAATCTTACAAATCTCTAACATGAATTAATTTATTTGGGAGCTAAAATAAAACTTACGTCTGCTGATCTAATATGTACCTTCACAAAACTTTTTGTCAGGTGTGACTATAGGGTGAAAATCCTCAGACAGGGAAATTAATTGTTATATTTAAAGGCATTTAAACCCTCCTCTAAAACACTTTATACAACTTTCCTTCCTCTTTAAGTAACAGTACTTCTCTATGTTATTGCAACTATAAAGCTTACAAATCACCCCAAATTCTGAAACAGCTTGGGTTTTTCACACTCTTGGAGTACGCAAATATTTATGAAAATTTTGCTTTTCATTAAAAATGGTCTAGTCCCAATGGCTGCGCGATATGCTCACTGCTATGAAGTTTGTGTGCCTGAAGGTGTCAGAGGCTGGGAAATCACCCCGTTATCTCCACGACTGCATCGGTAAACTTTGGAAGCTGGTGCCAGGCCCCGGAGGGAGGCAGATCTGCCTCCTGCTTTTGCAGCAGCTCAGCCCAGGGCAGGCTGGTTTCTCCTTGCCTAGCTTCCCACTCCTCTTCAGTCCGTGAATGCCACCGTGCTGTCCCCTATCAGGGGTAATCCTTCCCTTCACATTCCGCTCGGGGATTTCTAAGCATCGCTCCGCTCTCCCCTGGCCACCTCCGCCCGCCGCTTCCCGGGCACTTTCCAAGCTGTGGTTTTGAGGGCAGGAGAGCCTTTCCCCGTGTGTCCCGTGCCTGTCCGGGAGCGTGTGCGGCCGGGGTGTTTTTGGGAGGGTGGCGGCACGGCGCTGCCCGCCGTCGGCAGGTGGCGGCGCGTCCCCGTCGGTGCGGACCGCTCTGCGCGCAGCGCCGGGGAGCGCCAGCGAGGGCAGGGCGTGAGGATGCTGACAACGAGCCGCGGGGATGGGACACGGGGAGCCTCTCTTGGCCCCGGTGGATCTGTGCCACCTGTGGGCACACGGCCTGGGCAGGGAGTTGCTGTCTGAAGAGGGCTGAGGGGGACATACCTGATCACATGCATGGAGAAAGAGCCCTACGCAGCCCCACCCTTGTTTTTATTTGTTGTGTTTGCATGGCAGGAGACAGGCAGCACTGGCTAAAGTACACACTTGGTGATAGGTATCTCCTGGGGCCCGGGGATTTCCCCTTGTCTTGATATATGCGTTGGGTGAGTTATTTGAACTTTGTGTGCTAGGCCCTTGTGCATATTACTATTTTCTGTGGCAGCCTCCCACCCATGAAAGCCTGCAGTCCAGAGAATCATCAAATCATAGAATCATTAAGGTTGGAAAAGTCCTCCAAAATCATCAAGTCCAACCTCTGACTGAACACTACCATATCAACTAAACCACAGCACAAAGTTTCACGTCCAATTGTTTCTTGAACACTAGCAAGGATGGTGACTTCACCACCTTCCTGGGCAGCCTGTTCCAATGCTTAACAATCCTTTCAGTGAAAAAATTCTTCCTGATGTCCAACCTGAACCCCCTTGGCACAGCTTGAGGCTATGTCTTCTTGTCCTGTCACTAGTCGCCTGGAAGAAGAACCCCACCTGGCTACAACCTCCTTTCAGGTAGTTGTAGAGAGCAATAGGGTCTCCCCTAAGCTTACTTTTCTTCAGGCTAAAAATCCCAGCTCCAGAGTGAGAATCACTTCCCTGGTCCTGCTGGCTATGCTGTATTTCTGCATAGGATGCCACTGGCCTTCTTGGCCACCTGGGCACACTGGCAGCTCATGTTGACCAGCACCACCAGGTCCTTTTGTGCATTTCAGCTGCTCTTCCTCCAGCCTGTAGTGCTGCACGGAATTGCTGTGACCCAAGTGCAGGGGCCATCACTCTGCCTTGTTGAACCTCACATTGCTGGCCTCAGCCCATTGGTCCAGCTTGTCAAGATCCCTTTGCAGAGCTTTCCTACCCTCCAGCAGATCAACACTCCTGCCCTACTGTGTATCATCCACAAACTGACTGAGGGTGTACTCAATCTCCTTGTCCAGATCATTGATGAAACAGGACTGACCCCAGTACTGAGCCTTGGGGAACACCTCTGATGACCAGTTACCAACTGGATGTGGCACCATTTACCAAGACCCTCTGGGTCTGGCCATCCAGACAGCCTTTTACACAGCAGAGCGCACCTGTCCAAGCTATGGGCTGCCAGCTTCTCCAGAATGCAGCGGGAGGCAGTATCAAAGGCTTTATTTAAATCCAGGTAGACTACATCCACAGCCTATCCCTCATCCACTAGCCAGGTCACCTGGTCATAAAAGGAGATCAGGTCAGTCAAGCAGGACCTGCTTTTTCTAAACCCATTCTGACTGGGCATGTACCCTGTGGTTGTCCTGTATGTGCCATGTAATGACACTCAAGATGATCTGTTCCATAACCTTCCCCAGCGCAGAAGTCAGGCTGACAGAAGTGTAGTTCCTCAGATCCTTCTTCCAATCTTTCTGATAGATGAGCATCACATTGACAACCTCCAGTTGTTTGGAACCTCCACAGTTAACCAGGACTGGTGAAAAGTGATGGAGAGTGGCTTGGCAAACTCTTCTACCAGCTGCCTCAGCACCCTTGGGTGGATCCTATTTGGCCCCAGAGACTTGTATGTGTCTAAGTGGCTCAGCACATCACAAACTACTTCCTCCTGGATTCCAGGGGATCAGTTCTGCTCCCCATCCCTGTCTATGAGCTCATGGGGCTGGTTGCCCTGGGGATAACCAGTGTTTCTGTTAAAATATGAGGCAAAGAAGGCACTGAGTACATCAGTGACAATGTTCTCCTCCAGATCCAATATAGGATGAGAATTTTCTTTGGCCCTCCTTTTCTTGTTGATGTATTTATAAAGATACTTTTTATTATCTTTCGGAGCAGTGGCCAGGTTGCATTTTAGCTGAACTTTCACCTTTATTGAGCTGGGGTTCCACAAGGCTGTTTTCTGTAAGAGCTCATTGGGATGGCTGCCACAAAGTCAGTGTGACCAGTTCTGCATCACTTGAGGCTGGGCTTCTTCACTCCTTTCTTCTGCATTCTTTCCCCCCACACCAAAGTAGCCATGGAGGCAACAGGAAAGTGTTTCCATACCAAAAAATTAGTGCTTTATGGGAAGTACCAAAAGTCCAACATATAGTTATGGAATAATTTGAGTCACATGAGAATTTATCCTTAAAAAAAGAAAAAGTGGATTTTTTTTTTTTACGCATTCTAATCATACATGTCTTCAATATGCCTTCAGATGGATCTTGTCTATCCACATCTAAACCCTCTTGAAAACCTGATTTATGCTTGGCTTCAATGAAATTATGGAGCAGTAAGTGCCAGTAATAATGTGATATAAAAATGCTTTTCTTTTGTTCATTTTTTGTTCATTCTAACATAATTCTTAGATGTGCAACTTTTCTGTCTCATTAAGTTACAGAGTTCCAGTGTTTCCTATTGGTCTTTGTTTTTAACCTCTGTCATCATTTTAATTTCTGATCTTTCATCTCCCGCTATCTCTGTATCACTTCTTGTGAAAGATTGACAGAGCTGAGTAAATTTTCTTGTCAGGGTAGACTTAGGACTTATAGAACATTTTTAAACACTTTTTTATTGACTTTAAGTGAGCTGTGGCTATTTGTAGTATATGAGCTTTCTACGGCATTTTCTTCCATGTTGGGGCAAAATCCCAAACCCCCTGAAGTCAAAGGATGCTTTGTTAGGCTTTATGGGTGCAATTCAGCTCACTGCTGAATGTAGGTGTCTTAGTCTGTGAAGTGGAGCCCTTCTGTGTCCACGCTGCAGCACAAGAGGTGGATTTAAGGGCCACAAGCCCCATAAGCATGTCATGATACCACAGCCACCATCATGCAGTGAAATGAGTATAGTCAGAAACATAGCAAGGGCAGGCTGACAGGCATGAAGTGAAGCAAATATGTGACTTCATCCCTCTTTGCCACATACAGTGGAAGTTCAAGCCCTGCTGTCATCGTGCTCTGTGAAGAGTGTTGACACCTGCTTTTAAAGGGCTGGTATAACTCGAAGACACACAGTGACTGCTGCAGATGGTGGCTGGAAGGCTCAGATATGTGTAGAATGGATACACAGCGTCAATCAGCACTGGAAAATTGGCACAGAAGGTTTTTCTGACCTGGGGAGATCCAGCTCAGCAGTGTACTTGGTCTGGACAAGTGCAGGTGTCTAGACTTTGTGCTGTGCCTTTAGGAGTTCTGTTGGATATAAGCATAATTTGGCATATTTTAAGGGGAGAAAATGACCAAGGCAAAGCTGTTCCTTTGACTGAAGGATATGAGAGGAGACACTTTTATAACCATCAGAGTAATCCTAAACAAATCCTGAAACTTTAATGGGAGTCATTTTAGCATATTTCCTGTAATTTGTAATATTTATTTTGATATATATTCAGAAAGTTTATGTAATATTTTTCACGCATGAACTACTTTTGGCAAAATATAGAGATCTTCACATGCATAAAAATTTGCTATTATGATTGGCCAAGCTTTAATAAATGGTCTGTAATAACAAATATTTGCCATGTGTTTGGAACGGAGATGTGCCTGGACCAGTGCTCCAGCATGGAAATATCTGCTTATTACAGATGACCTGACCTCAGCTGGCCTTTGTGTGACAGCTACAGAAATTGATATGACCTGTGGCCTTACTCTCTACCCAGAAAGCTTTTCCAGACTACACAAAATTGCAGCTTTAGGGTCCAGATTCCTCACTTATAGCTTGTCTTATACCCTAAGTCTCTCATTTTCCTGTGACTGTGAGAGTGTTGTGTTTTGGTCTTGAATGTCCTTTGTACAATGTGAAAAACGCTGTGAAGCAATCAAACAAAGAGGGGCAAAAACTGATCTCACTGTCAATCATGTAGTATCAGGGAAGCTTCAGAAAGAGCAATTTTGGATTATAGTCTAGATCTGAATCCAGTTTGTTCTGTTCACTAGCAAGAATGATTAGTTTCTGCAATGAATTGAAAGCAGGGCAGGGGAAAAAAAGAAAGAAAAAAAAAGAAAAAAGAAAGCTGGAATTAAGTAAGAAACATTTGGAAGTGGGAGTCCTGTGGCATCTCCTTGTGTACCCATGAGAAAGCAGTGCCCTATGTTAACTACACATAAGTAAGAATTGGTTTGTATTAAGTGCATGCCTTCACAAGGATCAAACTTTTCAAGTGAAAATGAAATTTAAATGGTTTTCTTAAAATATGAGAGAGAGCATTACACTGCTTGACGTTCTCAGTCTGCTGGGTGCCTTCCCCCATGGGTCCCACTCACCCCATCAGTGCACCTGCCTGGGAGGAAAACATCCCCTCCTCCCTATCCAGGCTCGAAGGCTTCAGTACATCACCAGCTGACCTTCACTCAAGCCTGCCTTTCTTCTTAAGGGAAGGGGTTTTCTCTTCCTCTGGCTGCTGACATGCAGGAGGTCCCCTTGGCCATGACTGCCAAGCACAGTGATGGGCTTCAGTGTGTGCCAGTGTGTCAGCCTGTGCCCACGGAATGCCAGGCCATGGGCAGGGGGTCAGGTGTGGCTGAGCTGAAGAGCCTGGAGCTCTCACCCACCCACACGGTGCCCGCCAGCCCGACTGCTCACAGGGATGCTCCGTTCGCAAAAATGCAGAGGCATCGAACGACACAGGGACTGAACCTGCTCGTTTAGGGCACGCTACACACCAAGTAGATCAAATTTAGCTCAGTTCGGAGTAGACAGCGCATCTGCTTCCAGCTGATCGCAGACGGCAGGCTGGGCACATGGCAGAGCCCGATGTGCCCGGCGCTGCCGCGGGTAGAGCCGGCTCCGCGCACATACGCGGCTGTCTAGCACCATCTCGTGGGCAGACGGGCCCCCAGGTACGCTCAGCGGAATGCTTTCCCCGCGTTGCAGGTTTAAACAATCCGCTATGAAAGTGTTCATTTGACCTCTGCTCTTTTCTCCATCCATTCCTTACTGGTACCAGTTCACAGAATGATGCACTGATGCACGAACACCCCCGTGCCATCCCCGTGGGCACCCGGCTGCTGAGGAACACCAGATCTCAGCCCTTCAGGGAACTTGGCTGCACAGGCTCTGAAAGAAACTGCACATTTTGTGAGAAAAAAAAGGGTTTGGCAAAGCTGCTACTGATCTAATTCTGCTGCCTGAAATACACGGGAAAGCCAGCTCTAAGTAGATATGAACAGCAGAAACCCCAAACCAACTTAAACAAACAAAAAACAGAAAAACAAAACCAAAGGAAAATGCCACCACCAACAAAAACCAAACCAAAACAAAAAACTCCAAACAAACACCACCCCCCCGAAAACCCAACAAAACCACCATGTTAATCTTCTATTATTTATAACATGGCTGTCACACAGAGAAAAATGTGCCAGGATTTTCCCAGTGCTTGTTTCCCCACCCTTGTTTTAATATGTGCAAATAGTAAACAGAGAACAGATAAGGCTCAGCCACAGCTGACAGGAATATATGAAAAAAGGAAGTGAACAGCAATAGTACATGGAGCCTCTGAGTGTTCCTGTAGCTGAAACTGGATTTATAGATTGTGTTGGAATCAAACAACCTTTCAGCTAAGCTTTAACATCTCTTTAGCTCAGTATAAGTAGGACAACCAGGCCAACAGGTACCTTTCAGCAGAACCTCAGTCCTGATCCTGCTCAGCCCACTCCAGACATGGACAAAGAACAGGCCTGTTTTTTTTTTCATCCAAGGGAGGGATGCAAATTCAGATACCGCCTGAAGACATATACAGAAAGGAATATATAGGGGAGAAATGTACCCTTGCTTGCTTAGCAGCGCTCCACATGGCACAAGGATCTAACCAAAGGTTGGGTTTTGGGTTGGATTGTCACAATGCCACATGTTGGAGGTCCTGAAGATTTACTTGCCTTAGTAGACTTGCATCTTATTCTCTCAGACTTGGAACAGAATTTGGTGAGAAGATTGTTAGAGGCATTGCCAGTGGAACAGAAATTGTGGGAGTCCCTGTGCAAGTGACTCCTGCTCTGGAGAAGCTCTCTGGGTCTGGTTGGAGCCAGCATAGCAAGGGCTTTCCCTGACTGGGCTGTTGGCTACTTTGGGTTTGCCCAAACCTCCGCTTGGAAATCCCAGAGGCTCTTGTTGTTGTCCCTTATTTCATGTTTCATCAGGCACAGAAGATCCAGCCTCTATGCTTCAGTTGAGTGGGGGTTTTTTGCGAGCAGAATGACACCCAATTTGCACAGTGCTGATGTAAACATCAACCTTAAATAATTAGTGCATGTGGCCAGTTAATCATCCCGCTGGCTCTAGGTGGAAATATGCCAAGATATTTCTGTAGTACTGAGTTCATTACATTTGCACTTTATTTGCATTGGATGTTTAAATATTTCTGTATCCTAGTCACAGTTTCCCCCACCAGTTCTTACAAGTGTTATGCATGTTTTGGATGGAGTAGAGAAGAAAATAATTGTAGTTAATATGTAAATTCACAGCAGTTTTAGGATAATTGAATCAATTTGGGTCAAGTTTGATAAACTATTTTGATGAAAAGTGGGGAGAATGCCTGCAAAGCATCTTGACAGCTTGTTTAAAATTATATTTTCATTTTGAAATCAGGCTATATTTAGCATTGAAAAAAAATCAGCCCTAAATACTTCTTTCCAGTTGGCAGTTGAAAAAAATCTGGTTTTCACCCAGTTGTACTGGAGAGTTTGTCAGAGTTTGGTGACCCAGTAAGCATGTAATAATAGCAAAACAAATATGACAGGGCTGTCACAAGGAGCTTGCAAACAGGGGTCTTCTAATATGCATGGTACCTCTGAAGAAATTGTTATGACAATTTGGTGTCATATGTTGTGCAGGTGACCATCCCTGCCAGATTACCTTCAAGTGCTTATAAATCACTGCAGCAAGAGGAGAATATCTGTAAGATGAGAGGCAGAATTCCTTATAGATAACATCTCTGACAGGCTCTGGCCAGGAAATTTCAGTGGCAGTGTTCATTAAATGACTGTCTCAGCTCTCAAGTTCAATATCATTCCAATATCACCAGTTTCATAAGGAACACCGTGAGGAAGTTTGTCAGGTCTTGCCCCTTTTTCACACCCATGTGCCCTGCTGATGCACAGCCATCAGGTTTTCAATATGAGTACTGATCATGCTCATAACCTGCTTGTAGCATATGGGAGAGATGAAACAAGAAAGTAAAATGTAGTTGACGCAGTGGTGTTGCACTGCTGCACCCATAGGCAGTCATTTCCTGTGCTTCCATTAGCATTGCTCATTACCATCTGATAGATGATACACTGCTTCAATGCTCTGGCTTGTGTATGCTTGCATAAGAGTGTGAGGTGTGTGAATATTTCCCCAATTTACATATGCATTTTTTTTCTATGTAGTGCATGATAAATATTTAAATGTGAAAAAACCCCAACTGATGAGTTTAATCTCTCGTCTGGTCATGTTCTTACTTCTTATTCATTATTTGTAAGCATTTGCTGAATAACACAGACAAACTGTTCTCCAAGTATGAGTTTTCTGGGAATCATTCACTTCAGCTATTCACTATTCATCTTTTGTGGCAGCAGACTGGCTACTTAAACCACATAGTGGTTTTTCCCTATTTCCTAACTGGGTATTTATAAACAGTAAAATAAAAGCAGACAAACTGTGAATGCTTTCCTTTGATTGTGAAGATCCTTGTTTGCCTGTCTATGTGGGCATGTGTCCCAAGAGTACCCTTGCCTGGAACTGAGTACATCCGTAAAAACAGGCAGATTTTGGGGCTTTGGGGAAAGTTCTAGTACAGAAAGGAGCATGGCATGTGGAAATTGTGTTTCAGGACATAGAACCTGCCACATATGTTTTGGATGGGATATAGCAGTTCTTATGTTTACAGTGCCAAATAACATTGCTTGTTCTAATTTTCAAGGCTTAGGTCTACCTGTTCCCTTTTTGAGCATGTATGCCCCTGTTAGTCACAGGGATGTCTGTTTGGATGGATCTTTTCTAGCGTCTGCATCCCTAGGTAGGGCTATGATGCCAGCATTAAAAGTCATAAAAATAAGAGAGACAGAGGGATATTCATCACTGGAGTTCATCTGGAACAAGAGAAACAGTCTTGCTCCCCACCGAGCTGAAGGAGGGGGAGGTTGCCCTCTGGCATGCTTGTTTCTTGTCAGGCAGGTCAGGATCCTTGTTTGGGTGGCTGCTGTGCCTTCACCAGGGACTTAGAAGGAGAGAGAGAAGACAACTGAATTGGGAGACCTTGCCACTCCATGACATCTGGAGTTCCAGTGTTGTCACCCAGGGACAGTCCCGCAAAGAATCATGTACATGTAATTGCTGCTTATGGAGCAGTGACTGCCTAGAGCAACACTGCTTTGCAACACCTCTGGCATCTGATTCTGGGGGCTATTTAGGTCCCAGTGCTTGTTGGTTTAGGATAGACTCGGGGTGTCTGGAGAATTTTAAAGCAAAAGTATCCTGATATATCCATGGATTTTAGGGTAACACAGCAAGTGGCTGAGGATTTTGTGGATTGCATTTCTGCATGCATTTAAATTCTGCTTATGTGCTAGTTCTCGTGGCCATACCTTTTTCTTCTTGGGTCATGTCAACAGTGGGATCCTTGGACAGAGGATGATGGACTTGCTGCCAGTTAAGACACTAATTTTCTGTAATTTGTTTTGACTTGGTTGTGTCTTTATATCTATTTCAAGATTTATTGCAAAGGCCATTCTCATCATAAATAACTAGATTGAGAAAGTAGAATTGCCATGGTGATGTGCAAAACGAGTAGTCTTTGATCTAATCAGGTTTTATTTTGAGCATTTCAAGGTCTATAATTTAATAATAAAACAGTGAGTTGTACTGTGGATCTTGTTGAGTAGGCATTGTTATTTCCACAGAGGAAAAACAACCCCCACCCTGGAGAACACAGGAACATAAACCCTCTTTAGATAACTTCTTTCTTCTCCCAGAACTGCTGGAAAATCCACAGAAATTCTTCCTCCCCTACTTGCAATGTTTTTCACCAGTAGATGTCAATATGTTTTATGAAAGTGTTCATTCAAAGACAGTGATATGGAGACAGGGCAAGGCAAACTATGCATAAAGCATTTGTGTTTCCTGCACTGCATGACACTGGAGACCAAGAGGACTTCTCCTGTGCTTTGGGAGAAGCCATCACCTGAGTGTGACAGTGAGTCAGAGCCAGAATAATGAGGTTACAGGAGAACAAGGGAGCTGTGCTTACAGTTCTTTCCTCAAAGTGCTATCAGTGCATTGGGGCCATAGAGCAAAAGGGGAAGGGCTGCTGTAGATGATGAAAGAGATATGAGCTTGCCTGTAGTAGGTTTTACAAAACATAAGACTGAGCACAGAAACCATCAGGAAGCATCCCTAAATTGTGTGAAGAAAGATAAACCTATACTTTCCAGGCCAAGGACTAAAGGCAACACCTTTAACAAAGGGTCTCAGAGCATTGGGATAGATCAACACTGGGGTGTCAGGCAAGGCATCCTCCTTCTTTATCTATGTGACTCCTGAGGTTTCTCCTGTCAAGTGGAGAAGGGTCTGATCTGTCCACTGAAGAGGGGATTTTGTGCTCACTGAAATCTTTCTCTGACTCTACCAAGAGAATCTAGGACACTGAAAAAAAATCCAAACATTTCTTTAGCCTACCTGGGATGAATGTCAAGAGTTCTGAACAAGATAAGCTAGTGGACTGGGCTGTCCAAGGCCTGAAAGAAGTGGGGGTGGGGTGGGCTGTGTCCCTTCTTCAGGCTCTCATTAAGGTGGATCCAATAACTCTGTAACACTATGTTTGAAGTCTTTGGATGAGAGTACTTATTCCTCTGCTGATGCATCAGTGAAAACTCTGACGGAGCTGACCAGGGAGTGTGCCAGAGAGCTACACTGGATCTGCTTACTACTATGATGAGGCACAAGTTTCCATTTTCTCTGCGATGTCTGTAAACCCGTGACCTTGCTAAAGAAGTAAAATTAAAAAAAATAAGTAAAACAAGGCCTCATTTTGTGTCTATGTGAGATTACTTCAGCAGTCAGTTTTCAACCACAGCCAACAAAGTACCTTTTGTTTATCAAGGCACATTTTCCATTATGTATACAGACCTTTGTGGTTTTCTAAATTTAAAAGGTCATTTTGAGAGCCCATGATACCAACCAGTTATGTAGGCCTGACAGAATTTCTGGAAATGTTTAATTTGTGTAGTGTGTTGCAAGCTCTCTCAAACAAAGTGCACATCATTTAATCTAGTTATAGAACCCATTTTTTCTCCTAGATACACTCATTCTTTTTCTCAGCTAAGAAAGCCTTACTTTCTGTTATCATCAGTTTTTAAAGTTTTATCATGAGCATTAAGAGAGAGTCAAACTTGTTCAAACTAAAGAAAACCGAATGAGGCTTTTTGCCTTCTCCCTTTCATTTTTTTTTTTAACGTTAGTCTGAAAAGACTTTCTCAAGGACTTGGAAAGACACAAGGTATTTAAAAAAAAAAAGACTAGACATGATAAGGTAAAAGACTGTCTTAATATACATCACTTTCAGTTTAGCCTGGTAGATTACAAAGTATGGGATCAAACTGCACCTTCAGTAGCACCTGAGCAGCATGCTCAGGAAGGTAGACTTGCTTAGGCATATCTGAGAGCAGCACTAGACCCCGTGCTTTGCTCTCAGCCATGGGCTTGACTCTGCTGTGGTGAGATCAGGCCATAAAGAGAGGCAAGGAAAGGTCGCAGAACTGGGCTCTGGGCTATACTGGGAGTAAGTACTTCCAGAATTTAATTTGGCCATGGAAATATTCCCAGCACAGCAGTATTCCCCCTCGTTAAAGAAGGGAATATTGCTGTAGCCCATAACCTCTGTAGGGAAGGAATTAACTTTTAAACTGAACACTGCACTTGGATAGGAAATGAGCTTAGTGGGGTCTGTGTGCTAAGGAGCATGTGTGCTTTGATACAAATACTCTTTCAAGTTTCAATCTATGCACTGAGAAGCACTGGTCAAACACAGACCAGGAATTAATTATGGTAAAGTGGTTTCCAGCTAAAAAAATATCCTTATTAGTTTATCACTCTTTCTCTGGATGCTTTCTAGTGTAATATAATTGCATGGAGTACTAAAACAATTACTGAAATGAACTCTATAGCTTATTTTTCCATATGGAAAGTGTGAGAGAGGACCTTTTTAGCTGCTTTGCCTTGCTCGTGAGCAGGTTCACCCAGGCAAAGATGCATTTTGAAGTTCAGCCTTGCTGATCTATATGAACCTCCCAGTGTGGGAGGTCATAAGCACAGCTGCAGCAAAAGGCTGTGGTCTCTCTATGCAGGTCTGCAGGATGTGGAGAGCCTGGCAGGGGACATATATCTAGAAGTCAAGCAAAGTTTTATTTCCTTCAGCCTTTCCTTTGGTTTCTTTTTCTTGTTTTGGTCCATAGTATGAAAAACAAAAAACTTAGGATTTGGTTGTACATTCAGGTTGGTTTTAATCCTAATAGAAGTATAAATAAAAACTTGTTTTATTTTTTATTTCTTTTTTGATCACTCATTCTTGCATGGTAATTTTGCAGAATGCTCTAGTGTTGTAAAACAAATGTGTCTGCTGAATGATTTTCTTGAGAAAACTGGAGTAACATTTTCTAATATTTACTCTGAAGTATTGGGCCTCTATGGTAAATGGATAAATTGGAGTCCTGAAAATATTCTTTCAGCACGCACATAGCTTACTAGAAATGCAAGTACAATTTCTGCCAGTTAATACAACTGAAGCATAACATTTTTATGACATTCCCAAACTGTTTAATATGTTTTGTTTCTAACTGAATTGTGGTTCATCTGCTAAATGAACTGAAACTTAGCTTAGTCTTTCCTGAAGCGTTTCTAAGTCCAGATCGCTCTTCTTTTCTCGAGAGATTTCATGAGTCTTAAGAAATTCCAAATTATGTTCAGACCTTTCATAGCAAAAGATGACTGGCTTTGACTTTACATATGCATAAAGCATTATAATACTGAATTTCTGACTGAGGCGTTTCCAATTACATATTTGGTTTGATTAGATGAAATTTGGCCTTTTTGCTGAAGAATATAGTATGGATATATATGTAAGACAGTGTGTGTCACTCCATTTTTCTCAGCTGTTTTTTCCTGATTTTTCATCATTGCTAGAGAGAATTCAGGAAAAAAAAAAAAAAAGAAAATATGTTTGATGTTTCAAGGTAATGTTTTTAATCAAGCATTGTGCATGCTCAGTTTTTTTAGACTGATGAATTTTTGTTGCCATTTTAACAGCTTTAGTCTAAGTCCAATGCCTTTAAAGGCATCCTTTGTCCATTTGAAAGACCAGGATTTGTGATCCATATTCTGGCAGAAATCACAGCACTCCAAGGGTCACTGCAGCATTCCAGCTGCACAGAGTCTAGTAGAATGAGTGTACTTCTTTAAATTTAATTTTAATTTTATAGCTAGAACCAGTCTGAGTTTATTTGGGTTATTTCCATGCTTTACAGAAATACGGTGCTGTACCTGTTGTGCCAGAGATTTTTCTTCTGGCAACACCACTGCTGAAGTGGCAATCTATCGGCAGAGAAATTTTACACTCCTGGTTTCAGCAGATGTTGTCAGCCCAGTGCCTTGATGCTGGCCATCTCACCTTCTTGGACACCTTTCCCAAACAGCAAATTTTCAGTTTTCTCTCTTTAAGCTTCTCTGCTTTCCTTGACTCCTGCAGTCATTCGCTTTTCTGTTGTCAGTATTTGCTCTATTTTCTGTTGGGTTATTCCAAGTGTACCAACAACTTTAAGAACTGTTGATTTTAAAAAGAAATAGTTAGTTCTCTCACTCCTCCATTATAACAGTTCAAGAGCAACTTGTCTTGTAAGAATGTAGTGAATATTCATTATGGAGAAATATTGTGTTCTGCAATACATTACAATGCAATGAGACTTTTCTTCATCTCTATATTGACACCATCCTGAATGATGGTTGCTGAAATGACAAGTCTCTTGAGCTTTCTGCTTTAGTTTAATTTTGACTTCTGGCTTTCCAGAATGGAGTCAAGAATTCTGTAGCATTTTGGACCCTACAGTAGTTTAAAAACTTTTCTACTTTCAGATATGATTTCTGGGCAAACATCCCATAAAGTAGCCTCACTGTGTTACAATAGTTGACTTATTTTTGAACATGAGTGGAGATTTGTTCTATTAAAATTCTGCACTGGAGTTTCAGTGATACCGTGCATTTGTTATCATACTTCATTGTTCTTATTCTGCATTTGCTTCATATAGATAAAAAGAAAATGCTGAATACCTCCGAGAGTTATTTCTTTGCCCGTACCTCACAGTCTGACCAATGCTCCCTCTGCTTCTTCTGGTTAACAAAGAGATTTCATTTTTACATTGCTTTTTGAAAAACGTTCACATGAGAGTCTCCTGATTTTTCTCCACCGCCAACGCATTTTTAAATGCACTGCTGAGGAAATGTAATTTCAGAAAGAGAACCAAACTAGTCATGTAGTCCTGCTGAGTGTTCCCAGAAATTCATTAAGTATTAATTATTTAAGGGAATGTTTTGTAAAGTCATAGAATCATAGAATCACAAAATGGTTTGGGTTGGAAAGGACCTTCAAGATCATCTAGTTCTAATCCCCCTGCCATGGGCAGGGACACACCAAATGTGGACAGCAAATTTGAGGAGCCAGTTAGGGAGAGATGATCATGAGTCTTTACTAGCTTGTGAGAACGGTTGAGGTGGGAGAGGACCTGTTCTCAGCAACTCTGTACTTGCATGGCTGAGGATGAGGGCACTGCCATTGAGCCAAAGTCAGACACTCTGAAGGGTAAGTCTAGGCACTCATCAGCCAGTGACATATAGGGCTGCACACAGGCTCTGCTTCTGCATCCTGCTACCTTTTCTTAGAAGCTGGTTATAAAAAGTTGCTTTATTTTATCTGGACATCTATCTCTGTTCTGGTCAGGTCAGTAAATAGGACACAATTACAATCAGATTCCACTCCAGTGCTGGTAAAAACAACAGAAACAATCCTCCCATTTCTGTTTTGTTCCTGTTTAATCCTACTTAAATGCACCTAGTTTCCTCAGGGCCTGGGAGAAGTATCTTCTATCTCCTACCACTATAGTGTTGCTCCAAAGTCAGGCCGGAGCTGCTGGAAGGTGGCCTGGGTAGCTGGATCAGTCTAATATGTTTTCCTAGGGGACAGGCAAAGTGCAACAATGAACAGCTGTGGTCACTGACGGCTTGCTGGCATTTCAGAGCCCTTGTCCTCACGCCATCTTTGCAGAAAGTGGCCATCCAAGCCAAGGTGCTTAGAAAAAGATCTTATGAGTAATGGATTTAGTTGTGCTGCTGTCCCAGGACACAGAGAGCACTGAAGAGCAGTACACAGGTAGCATCTCCATCACAGTGCTAGTGCAGAGGACAGCGTACTGCCAGAAAGAGCGTGCCCTATTTCTTTCCTTAAACCATTTTTTACAAATTAATATCTTGTCATTAAGAAATGACCATTCCTCTCCTCACTGAACAGCTACTGCATTTTCACACTCTGACTGGTTGGCAAAGACAAACTGAATGAGGATGTTGCAGACTCAAATTTTTCTGCATGAAGATTTATTTGTGCTTGTGTCTGCATGATTCATAGTTGCTCCAGGGGGAAAGTTGTAGTTGAGAAGGGGTGCTAAGCATGATTTTCCATGCCTTCATGAAAAAGAAAATATCTCTTCTATCCTTTTTTTTGTTTCTTCTGTCCCATTCAGTGGTGATGTGGAGTGTTCTGAGAACAATAGTCAGCCTAATCCAGTCATTTTGTTGTAAATCACCAGGGTGCAGATTTACATTCAGGTATTATTGTTTTGATTATGTTTTTCACTTTTCATGTTAAAATTGGCCAACACATGCTTTCAGAAAATGAATAAAATTTAAATGGCTCTGAACAGGGACATAGTTTGCCAAGTCTCAGCCCGGGGAGATGTTCCGTAATGTTGCTGTAAATCCCTATGCATACAATCACACAGGAAAAGCTGACAGACCTTTAGCAGTAACTTTGCAGCAATAAATCATTATTATTATTAACAGATACTTTCATCCATGAATCTCAAAGCACTTCAGGAATATTCTTTTACAGGGAAATGCACAGGGGTAAGTCATAAGTTTAATCTTCTTTACACCATGTTGTACCAACAGCCAGATTTGGGCACTCTCTTCTTGGCATGTGCTGTGTGAGGCACTCAGATTTAGGGACATTACAATGGCAAAAGAGTTAGGAAGGAGTGATCTAGTAGGAGGACAGAGGACCAGATAAGACGCGCATGTGATGGTGAGTTTCTCTAGAGAAATAATTCAGTGCTGAATTTTCACAGACCCTAACAATGAGTCCTAAACAGCATCAGGGACTTGAAGCATTCAAGACTATTTTTGCCCTCTTTCCACAACATGGTCTATGGATTCTTATCCCTTTTGGGGCAAAAGGTTGCAATGGTGCTCCATAACTTGTGAGGATGCTGTTTGCTATGGACACATTCAACACCGTGAAGCTGGGGTGGCAGAGCTGCTTATCCACCACCTCCCTCTCCACAGAGACACAGCTAGAGGACCTGGTGACAGAAGGCATTTGAAGAAAATCAGCTAATCCTTGCATGTAAAATGCTAAGCCAAAGATTTGTTTTCATCTTCTTGGCCAAGACTTAAAAAAATGTGATGTTTTTATTTACTGACAGAATCCCTGGCCAGCTTCCAGGGAACCCAGGCTGCACAGTCACAGGGGCTGCCTGTGCTCAGACTGTTTGGATGAGTTTAAGGGACTGGGCTCTAGGAGCAAGACCTAGGCTAGTGCAGGTTACACTCAATGGCATGAATCTCTCTCCCATACATCCTTTCCTCCCCTTCTCTGCTGCACAAATACAGCTCTCACCGCTATGTGTTCTGCTCAAACAGCAGCTGGCAGCCAGCCTGGGGACATCTGTGGCAACATTTCCCTTCTTTCTCTTTGCTTACTCCTTCATTCAACAGGTGCATTTATTAGATGACATACGTGCTATGCAGAGTTTCATCATTTAGTCTAGGAAAGGTTTTATTAATTTCTGCCTTGCTTCTGTGTTACTCAGCAGCTGTTTGTTTAGCATGAACTCAAAAGGCTGTACCCTCAGTTTGCTGGACAATGAAGTTAGTTTTTTAAAGGACCTGTTTGTAAAATATGGTATATCTGCTAATGAATTTAAGAACACTTCTGTGGTGCTAAAATAAGCCTTTTGAGCAATATGCAAGACTGATGAATCACCATGAGAAAAAGCATAACAGAGGGAGTACTGCTGGCACAGCTACCTGGGTACAGAGCTCCTGACCATGGTACATGTTTCGTTACTTCCTCTGGATGAGGCAGGGGTGGCTGTGCATGTGCTTTCATTTGCATGTCTTATCTCCATGAGCTCCCCTGCTCTGCCAAAATTGTCACCCTGTAGTGTGAACATACATTAACCAAGCCCAGTGCTAGTTGGTTTCCATGGGCTATTTGCAAAGGTGGCTGACAGCCACTAGTATCATTGCACATGCCTTAGTAAGTTGGTCACAGCCACACTGTGCAATCCTGGCACTTGGTATGCTGAAGGACTACAAAGTGGCCAAGACCTCCTTAATCTAAGAACATAAAACTGATGCCAGGGTAAAGAATCTGTATCACATTCCTGAGAATGCCACTTTCTCCATACAGCATAAGTGAGCTAAGAAATCAGGTCTTTCCCAGAGCATCAGCTCAGCTCTGTGAAACCATTCAAAAGTGGGTTTGGACCAGACTTAAATACAAACTGAACATCTGTCCAAACAGCAAAGTTCACCAGCCCTGAAGCCTCTGTTCTCCTCCCCGCAAATAAAACTTATTGTGGTGAAAATATATGAGCAAATAATTAATTTTGGAGTCTGTGGGTGGCCCTGAGGTGAACTATAGCACTGAGTTTTACATACGCACACCCCCACACAAAGTCTGTCTTTGCTTCAAATCAGCATCAGCGAGCCTACACACATCTCTCCTGAGGCCTTTGTACAAGACCTTTATCCTTCTACCAATGGGGAAGCCAAACCCCTGGGGTGAAAGACAAGTTATAAGCTAAGATCTGAATGTTTTGGCAGAAACTGGAGCTATTGCAAGATTTTCCAAGATGAGCCCACTGAGGGACTGAAGACCTTGTGATGATTTAATGGCTTAAAAAAGAGAATGGATCTTAATCTAGACCATGTGCTGAGACAAGCTGCTGTGCATGGAGGTAGAGTAAGGCAAACCCACCCTGACTACAGTGACTGCACTTTCCACATCTGGATGGCTCTGTCTTCCTATATTCTTGGTTCTTAAAATACTACAGCACTGATCCAAGCTTTCTTTTTGTGGTCAGACCCTCCTACATGTGCTGGGTTTTGTATCCTGGGGTGCCCATGGGTGTGCTTGGAGACCCCTCTTGGCCTGTGGCATTTGGGGAGCCAGGCCCAGCATTCAGAGTCATCCAGCTCCCGCAGATGATGCTCAGGAAAAGATCTTGGTGCATTGCTGAAATCAAACCTGTAAGATAGGGCTACAGTCAGGGCTTTGGTCCCTGCAGCTGCAGCAACAGGAGTTTGTGTGATCAGCTTGTTTTGAAGGCACACAGCAGTTCCATGGCTCTGGAAGTGAAGAGACAAGAGTCTCGCTGTTAACTGCAAAGGCTGTCAGACCCCATGAAGCAGAAAAAAGGAGGAAGAAAGGAAAAATCAGTCACAAGCAGAACAGTAGGAACAGAGTGGTAGAACAGGACTTCCTCGAGATGTGTGGACTGGGCTACTGCTCCCCCCTGCTTGTGTCCCTGCAGCTTCTCACACTTCCCATCCCCACTGCCGCGATGTACCGCCACAGAAGTGGAACGAAACCACTGCATGGCTGTGACCCAGAAACACCTTTGAACTACCTGAGATGGAAGAAGGCTCTTCTGCTTTCTCAGCATAAGCATTGTGAATTATATCTCTAGTGCCTGGCCCAGAAGACCTGCTTGCTCACTCTTTTGTGTTTCAAAGACCTCTTCTGAACCAAAGTATGTGTAAGACATTAGAGAGAAAACAGACCCCAACAAGGTCCCAGGCTTAGCCCAGAGGAATGGTTTTCAGGGAAAAACACAGCCCTGGAGAGCCACAATTCCTTTGCTCATACTGCTAAAGGATATGACATTTAATTCTTTTAAGTTTATCTGCTCAGCCCTGACTGGCCAGCACTAACCTCAGTACTGCTGAGGCGTGGATTTTGATGGTGGTTTACTGTGCAAGCTGGAAGATCTCACAACTATTAAACCATCTTCAGCATTCTTCTTCAGACATGACATTCACTTCTAGATAACAACATGCTCTGGTTTGGTTTAGGATTTGGAAGCCTCTGTAATGAGGAGCAGATCCATCTCAGTGGCCTCAGGTTGTCAACAGCTGGTTAAAGGGACTGAGGCAACCCTGTCATCCCTGTTCACCATTAGCATGTGAGGCAGACGCTCACAAACACAACCCCTTCCAACAGAGGTGTGTAAATAAGGTGGGTAGATGATATCTGAAACAATCTACTCATCTTCTCTGTAACCCCTCTGACTCTGGAGGGCTGAGTGGGATGATCCCTAAACCTGCTTGCATGGCACAGCCTGATCTCTCTCCATTCACAACACATGATGCAGCTGGAGCAGGGTCACTGCTTACAAATGGCACCTGACACACAGCATGGCCATGTGTGGAAAACACTGCAACATCACCCTGGGGGCCAGGGTGAACCTTATGGTAGGGAGGAACAAGGTGTTACATGCCTGCAGCACAATCACAGGGCCAGAGCATCATTGAGGGCAGTGGGGACAAAACCACGAAGGATAAGATTTGCAAGAACCCCAACTGGGAGAGTCAGCACCAGAAGGTGCCAAAAAAGCCTGTCACTGTAGAGCCCCTCTCACTGCTGTGCAGGGTGCCTGGGGCTGCCGTGTCAGGGTAACTCCTGCAAACAGAGACCATGAGAACAGTGTCTTTTCCTGCCTGGACACATTTAACTTCTGACCTGTATCAGCTGTCAGATTAAAAAGGGTTTAGTCACATCAGTCTGAGCAGGAATTAAAGCCAAGCTCCAGGGGTGAAAGGGCAGAGCCTTAAAGCGATCACCTTAATTGACAGGGCCTCTTAATCCCCCTGTTCTTGTACATTAATCCAAATATCTCCAGTTCTTCTTCTTAACCTGTTTTCATAAACTAAAGAGAATTATACTTAATATAACAAAGCTGAGTGTAGGAGTAAAGCATGACCTTAGCCCTCCTGCAGGAGGGGTTTAAGGCTGTTGTGAATGCTGCTCTTTATCCTAGTCACTCCCCAGCCCTTCCTCAGCCTTTTGAGAGCTGGAAATGATCAGGCAGCTCCTCCTTGTCTAAGCCATAGCAGTGACGCTGTGCAGAACAGGGCTGTTGTTTGATGTTCCACTTGCAGTTTACATTTATAATGGCAGTGCTCTGATAACCTGGGCACTTGAAACAGGCCCAATCAGAGAGGGGCTTGGAGCACACCACATCCATCACCTGACGAGTGTGGTCGGAGGGGCTCCACTGCTCAAAACATCCCTCTCTACAGTAGCAGCCAGCTTGCAAGACCTGGAGGTTCTGCTGCCAGCCTTTGGGGGGACATGAAGGGGAAATACAGTTAGAGGTGCCCTTTCGGTTTGAAGAAGTGCTGAAATTGTTTTCTTAATGTTTGATGCACAGAGAATTTCAGGCTCTTTGACCATTCAGACTACCAAGCTCTCAGGCTATCAGCTAAAAAGCAGTTGGATTTCCAAAGTTCAAATACATGCGAGGAATTAAGGGCAGAAGCCATTTACATAAAATAATTCTTTGGAAGTAAAGTGTTGATGTGCAAAATCACACTTTTTGCAGTGTTTGTTTACAGTGAACTCCTTTGAAGGCTGATCTCAGGCACAGGAAGTGTAACTGAGGTCTCAAACACCAAATGCGCTCTGTAGGCAGTGGGAAACCTAACTGGTAATATGGCAAAATTCATTTTAAGCTGTTAAACTAAGCTGTTAATAGCTAAGCGCAGTTGTTGAACTCTCAAGGGTGTGGATTGTGTCTTCATGTACTTTGGTAGTGCAGCTGTGTGCTGTCACCAGGAGATCTCAGCTCCACTGAGAGGTAAATGGGGTAAAGAAGAGTCTCAGCTCCTGAATCATAGGCAGGAGGCAGAAATCCCACACTTGGCTTACATGAATGTCACAACTCTGACATTAGCAGAATTTTAGGTGTTGGGGAACAGTGACTGTGGTGCCAGTGTTGGATGGTTTCAGTGTTCATTGCTTCTCACTGCCATGTAAAGTCAGCCTAACGGGAAAGAAACATCCCTGATGCTGCCCTCCTGCCATCTATGTACATTGTGCTTTGTAGCTACAGTAGCTTGTCCTGGCAGTGAGAAACTTACCCTGCAAACCAAGTTCCGTTCAAAATACATGTAAGGCATATTTTGTTATTTTTTTTTTCTTTTTTCGTGTTTTTTTTTTTTCTGGCATGGTGGTTAAAGCCACAGAAAATTGTGGAAAGAATGAAGTTTCCAGAGGCAAATTTATTTTGTCTCATTCTCAGCCTGCTTAGAGTTCAGCTCAGACATTTCAGGAGCCTGAGTTGTATCAAAGAGAAGTAGTCTAAGAAACAGTTGTGGATAAAAGAAATATGAAAGCTATTCAAAAATAAGGAGAAAAAAAAAAGCCTTTGAGTGGGCTGAAGGAAAACAAACACAGATCCCTAGAGGAGGAGGAGAGAAGAAAAACTCCAGTGAAACAAAAAAGACGTAGATGGTGAAAGCCGGGTCTTACAGAGGGCAATATTATTTTGCTGCTAACGTCACTGGGCCAGGATTTTATCCACATTTTCTAGTCGTGGTGATGGGCTTTTCTTTCCAAAGTTTTCTTCCATCTCGTGATTCATCACACCTCCTGTCTGGACATGCAGTAGCACAGAACTCCCATTTAGTTTGGAAAATGCTCTTTTAATGGAACTAATCACTCTTGGAAAAAAACCCAACCAGTTTCAAATGACAGGAAGAGGAGGGGAAAGGTTTGTGACCTTGATCCATATTTTGAACTCCATGAACACAAAAAAATAATTCGAAAAGCTCATAAAACCTCAATTTTCAGCAGATTTGCCCATCCAAGTTTGGGCTTGTCAGGCCAGAAGTACAGATTCCTCCTCAGATCCAGCCCTGTGCACACAGTGACACTGATGCATTTTGTAAAAAGCCTGGCCAAAACCAGAACTCTGGAAATGGAGCTATTTGGGCATCTGAAGCAGGAGAAGGGAGAGCCAGTCCCTTTGAAGTAATCAGCTCAGAGAGGCGTTGGATAAGCTCAGGCCATTTGTAATCAGATGTCTGAGAGGACTGTCAAAGAAATCTCCCCACACTTGCCTTGTCACTGATGGTATCTCAGTGCAGATAAAATAAAAGCAGCAGTAAAAGGGAAGTCCGAGCCATTATCTGCCCGCACCTGGGCTGCGAAGGTTCCGAGTGGAGACAGCGCCCAGCGGTGTCTGAGGGCATCTGGAGGGGAGGAGGCTGCCTGTCCTGAGGTGCAGGGGAGCATTGCCCTGCAGCTCCAGGGAGCACAGACTGCATCCTCTGACCGTGCACCGGGGGTTCTATCTATAGTCCAGAATTCACAATCTGAACTTTCATCTCCCTATGAAAGCTGGGCTGCAAAGGTGTTTTCTTCCCAGGTCAATGGGTAAATGACATTGCAGATATTTTAGAAGGATTTGCAGGCTTTCACAAGGCTGCTCATTACTGCTTTCCCTGCCCTGCAGTTTTCATGGGGAGTACCTTCACAAGCCATGGAAGTAAAAAAAGTCTCAGTTCTGGTGTCCTTCCCTTGTGCATTTCATGGAGTTGAATAGGTTGAGGTTATGCAGCAGCTTTTACTTTGCAGAGGTATTTATAGGCTCTCTGTACCTCATGCACTTTAAATCAGCTTGCAAGAATGCAATCCCTTGAAGCACCTTCTACTGCCAAAAATTAATTGGAATTGGCCAGCAGACTTGAAGGGACAGATGGATAGACAAACACATAAATGAACAGTGCTATCATATTTACTCTATTTTTCTTGGAAAGCTGAGCCAGAAACTCCAGTAACCTAATCAGAAATCTGGGGTAATACCATGTAACATTGGCGACCAATGTTGGCCCTGCTTTGCCAGGCAGGAATCATTCATTGGTGTTGTATGAGCACCAAGATCTTGTCTGCATGTACAGCAACTCAGATGTCCCCAGAGTTACCCAACAGATGAATGTTTTGAAATGACCTTTGAAAGTTTTGTCCACATCTTCAAGGCAGTTGTGAGACAATGGCATAAAATGCCCAGTGGATCTCCAGCCAAGGAGCTTCTGTGCTGTAACTTGATAAATTCTAGTCCTTGAATGTTTTAGTGTGGGATTTGTTTTGTTTTTTTCTCTCAGCAGTGGGGAGACCCTAATGCTGCAATCTTGGAAGTCCTCTGTAGACAGGGGAATGTCTGCTTGATGGTGAGATTTAGGATTGAGCCAGTGCTGTAAAGTACACCTCTTAGGGATTTTTCTGTTTGGTCTTTGGTCTTAGTGATGTTTTGTGTTGATGTCCTATCTGCACAGATGATCTGTGAGCAGATCCTTCTTTGAAAACTTTGCTGAGTTTTTATTACATCCTAAACTTCTTTACTCCAAGAAATCGAGCATCTTCCAAATTCTAGCCACCATACACAGATGAAGGGGGTCCATAGGATTGCAGTGTTGTGAAAAGAGACCTTGACCTCTTCTCTATATTTAACATAAATCAAATGTCACAGTGGGGCTGAAACTCCGTGTGTATTAACCATCTTCCCATACTTATTAAACTACAGTATCTATCTCCCTGCCCTTCCCCCTCTTTCTAATAGTGGTATAAATAGTCCAAAGGTCTCTTGTCAACACAGCTCCCAGACTTCTAGCTCTTTGAGGGGCAAATGTACTTTGTTTTATTACTTGTATGGCATTCCTCAAAGAAGGGGACTTTGACCTTCTTAAATTCCTCCTGGAGATTAAATACCAAAACCAGCAGTCCCCAAGGGAATTAATAGACAGCTTCAATACACACAGCAGGACCTTTGGAGGGGGTCAAGTTATTAACACACTGGGAAATGTAGATTGTATCTTCCTATGCAGGATATATCTTGCATTCTAGATCAGATAATGACAACGGGGCCTAGAGAACTGCATTTCTGAGATGAGTTCTGCAGCTCTCAGCAGATCTCCCAATTCTGGGTATTTTACCAAGGACACAAGCTTTGCTGACTTTAGAAAACTTCACATACAAAGGAATGCATAACAAACTTTTTTTTTTTTGAGAAATTTTGCCTTTTGTATTAACAGTGGGCCCATGTGGCTTTATTTTGCATTAGACAAGGAATCTTACCTGGGGGCTTAATACTTATTCAACCTCCTACTGCCTCAGAACAGACAACCCTACAAAAATATTTGGTTAATATTTACATATTTAAGGAAATTAATGTCAGGCATTGAAAATCCTTGAAAGGTATTTTTGTGCACTTCTGAACAATCAAAATTTGCAGAAACTATTTAAGCCTGATGATAGCTAAGTGGTAATGGAAAACTCAGCTTTCTTGCAGTGCATATTTGCACTGGAAGCACGATTAAAAGTGTTCACTTAAGAAAGAAGGGCCAAGAAACAAGGTTATTTGATAAAATCAGCCAAAGGTTTTAGATTAAGTCACCACTTCTGTAAAACTTCGATACTTGAAAGTAGTCAGGAAATATGACAGATTAACAGTCCTCCCTTGTTTTTGAACTGCTGTGCAGCAGTCTGAGATTTTACATTTGAAATCTCAAGAGAGGGATAGCATCTTACAAAATTTTATTTTTTTTTCTTTTTTTTCTCTCCTTCTTTTGCTTTGTGTGGTTTGCCAGTGCTGAACAACACAAGTTTTTGAGAAAAAAACTCTCTGCAGTAAATGAAAATCGTGCAAAAAATGAATAAATTGAAATATATTACTTGTTATGAAATATTCCTCTGGCATGAATTGCAATAAACAAACTAGCATCCATTACAAAACAGCAGTAAACAAATCTTTAGTACTACCCATTTGCCAAAAATCTCACACCACTCAAATTGACATGGAAAAAAGCATTAATGTTAGTGAGAGATGAATTTCAGGAAGGCTGGGTTTGGTCTGGATAAGCATATCTGACATATGCAAGCCTTGTGGGAGCCTATAAAAACAAGCTTTCTTGGGATATTTCCTACACTTCTGCTTGGGTTGGAAATGTCATGACAGCTGGCTTTGCCACAGCCCTTGGGCACTCCAGGTTGTGTTCCTGGCCAGAAATCAGGGAAAAAAGATGCTTGGAGAGAGAAGAAACCACAGAACAATGTTCAGATCTTCTGGACCAATTCCAGCCAATGTACTCAGTGTGCTCTTACATGCGCTTGGAGCCACATGACAGCTGTGTGGAAGATCAGCTCTTCTCACTGTCTACAGAAACAAATGTAGGAATTAATGATTGAAAAATGCTTTCCATCTCTCTTCTAGCTTCATGCAGGATGTACAGATATGCAGGCCTTACTTCTCTAGCCCCTGGGCACAGGAAAATTGCAAAGGTAAATGCTGTCACAAATCCATTGCACATGCTCACACTGCTGTATAATTTAATGCTTTTTCCACCTTCTGTTTTTTCCCCACAAATTAATTTGATCTATAAAATCTCAATAACAACTTAAAAAATTAAGTCCTACCATATGGAAGCCAGGTTTTAAATGCAAAGGATGTTAGAGGTTTGAATCCTAACCTTAGTGGACCTTCTAGGAAGGGCAAATAGACTTTGGCTTTGTCCTGGTGATAATATTAGGGCATGCTATCATTTGTGCACCAGTCTCATCTCGTACAAACAATAAAGTGTAGTGAAACTGAAAGCCCGTGCCAAAAGAATTTCTGTGTGCTAAAATATTGCATGGGCTCCAAATGGCAAATTAAGAGAAGAAAAACCTAGCAATGGCAGCAAAAGATCCTGTATTGTGCTCAGAAAGCCTCTTTGCTGTGAACTGCTGGATGCAGGGAGCGTTCAGAGGCTGTGTCAGTGCTTGCTGGTTCTGCGCTCATCCGGTTCCCTGGGCACTGTGTGAGCACCAGGTTCTGGAGGAGCACAGGGAGGAGATCTCTCTGCAGGAGATGTGCTGCTGGGCTGAAACAGTGCAGAAGAAATACCCCTTTACTGCCCATCCCTCATGAGAATCAGATTTCTTCTTATCATTGTGTTCTTTTTTAAAGATTTGAACAGAAACAGCAATGCTGTTGGACAAAAATCTTTCTCTAATAAGACTCCTAGGTATTCTCCAGATAGCTTATTGCTCCTGACTGAGCATTTCCAGCTGGAGGCATGCTATTTCCAAAAGATAAGGTCCCCGAGCTGATGCCTTCCTGTAAGTTTCACCAGGCAGTGTGCCACACATGGACCATCAGCTGGGCTGTCACAAATGTCTTCTGGAAATACCTTCTTGGTAGTCTTGAAGAAGACTCCCCATCCCTTCATGTGAGTGGAAACGGAGCCAGATTGGCTGCCTTCTGCTGATTTCACAATCCAGAGGCAGAAAAGGATTATTTTTCCAAGGCAAACATTCATAGAAATGCAGCTTCCTTTGAATATATAGGAATGATGAAATGTGGTGTGGGAGAAGGTTTCCTGTTCTGGTCTTGCTGAGATACTTTTGTATTTCCTAATGGTTTCTCAGGCCAGCACTTGGGTGCTGCCCTTCCTGTTGGCAGTCTACTTTGTCATATTATCCTTCTTTGGAGTAATTTGGCCAAAGGACTGAGGAATTAATGCTGTGCCTGCTTTGCAAGGTTATGCTACCTTTAAGCAGAGTTTTTGGTGTCAGGCTTGCTCATGATTCATATGTTAGGAGCACCTGGGTGTGCTTGTCCCTTGCAAGTGACAGGAGGGGTTAACCTGCCATGCATCTCCAAGGGGACAAGGCACAGCTATCTCTATCTCTGTGACTTCTAGCTATACCTTTAAAACACAATGAAGTGTAAAATACATGCCTAGCCTTTGATCCTGGGGCCAAATGTACTCTCAGTGTAACTCGCTGGCTTTCCTAATGAAAGAAGCTTTCATTTCCTCCAGGAGGCTGTTGCAGGATTTGCACACAGAGCGGGCAGTGCTTTTGGCTTCCAGCCTAATTCCTTAGCATCCCCTGGTCCTCCACACATATCCTGGGAAAGAAAGGTGTCACCAACCTGGGAGCACAGGGGCAGGAAGGAGGTGGCAAAGCAAGTCTGTCTGCACATGGCTCAAATGATAGACCTGTTATTCTTTTCATAAAGAGACAGTTTAGGTTTATGAACACAAAGGCCTTTGATGTTGTTACTTGGCAAATGTTGCCTTAAAGATAATAGATGTTTTCATGAGCTGAGCTCTTGTCTGGGGGTTGGCAGCAAATATTGGGTGAGCCATGCTCCAGCAGAGACTCCCTCAGTGCATATAAGCTGCCCCGATGGCAGCTGTGAGAGCACTCCAACCTCTTCCAGCCATCTGGAGAGGGGGAGATGACTGCCTCCCTCACAGGACCTTGCAGAGCTGCGCTGATGTTTACACAGTTCTTTGAAGATAACTTATTTACCAGCTAACATTTGCTAACTTGTTCCATCCCTGTGGGCAGAATTAAGTGTGGGCAGTGCAGGCAGCTCCAGCCCAATGTCAAACCTGTGCCAGGAGGAATGGCCTTCCCCTCAACCCCTTGGCTCTGCTTCTCAGAGGCACACCTCTGGCTAACCCCTTGGCTCAGGGTTTCAGTGGGACTTGCTTGTGACTCGATTTCAGCCAGGAGTTCTGACACTGCTTCTTCCTGGCAGCCAGTGTCCCGTCATGAACATGTGGGTGGACGTGAAACGTGCTCTGAGGCTGCCATGCCAGCCCTTCCCAGGACCCTGACCTCTCCCAGGCACTGGCTGGACTCTCCCTGTCCTGATCCTGCAGTTCACCTCCTTCTGGCATGGTGAGGATCTCTGCCAATCTCCCCGGACCCATCTCCAGGGATTTGTGTCCTCTCTTGTTCCCTTACGGCCCGTGGGAGCTGCTGGCTGAGGAAAGAGTATGGTAATTTTGGAGTTGCACTTGGCATGGCCAGTGAAGACACTGACAATCCCACACGGGAGACCATAGCTTTGTAACAAGGAAAAGGCATAAATCCCTGGCAGCAGCTTTAATCCTCTTACTGAGCTATCAGTTATGATTTATCATCCAGTTTGATTTTAATGCTGCTGCATGTTCAGTGCTCCTGCCCTGTGCAGTGACTGGGCCATTTCCCTTGGGAGGGAAGGGGTGAGTGTGTGAGTGTGTGTGTTGACAGTGTGTGTGAGTGTGTGGCTCTGTGTGTGTGTGTTTGTGTGAGAGTGTGTGTGCTTCAAACCATGTAACAGGAGATGAATTCAAAGTGCCTCCTCAGGACATTGTCACTGCAGACGGGCACTTTGTTTGTCCCTGAGGTGGAGCCATCAGTCCCTCCAAGTCCCGCTCAGCATCCCAACGCGAAGCGAGTCCTGTTTCAGTGGTGCTCCCCCTCCCCACGCCAGCACATAATGTTTCTATTGTGCCAAAGCTGTTTTGCTGTGGAAGCGGCAGGGATTTAAATATCATAAAGGCAGAAACTGGGCTTTGATATACTGTCACCAAAAGCTGAATACTGTAATTTCGAGCAATTTTCTCCCAACTCCCCTTTCCACCCTCCCCCTCTGGCCCCTGGTCCCCTCCCTTTCCCCGGGCCCCCTCCCTGTTGCTTTTTCCCTGACAAGCCGCTCCGTTGCTTCTCCCGCATGATCCTCACTTGGCAAATTAATGTGCTGCCGATGATGAGAGACAGTGGGTCACTGTGAGCGCAGGCTCTCTCGTCTCCTCTCGCTATTACACCCTGGCAACATCAAAGGTCCAGTCATCCTGTTTCCATCTTCCCGTGGGTCCTCAGGGCCTGACTCAATGGCTCGGTTCAAAAGTGCAGGCTGGCTGGGACTGTGACAGCCCCTGCCCCATGGTCATCATCGATGCACCCATGGGCAGTGCAGCACGTCTTCTTCCCTTTCTCCTCTTGGGATTAATTGCTGAATTAGGACAGTAATCCACCTTCTCCCACTTCACTCGTTTTAATTTCCATCTGAGGCAGACGTTTGTAGAAAGAACCTTTTTCCTTCCTTTTTTCCCTTAGACGACTATTTAATCTTTTGTGGTCTGCCCTCCTGTGCTGCCCAGCAGTTCTCCTGGTGGTAACTATGCTGTTGGTTTTAGCCAGTAACAAGACACTGTTTTGAAAAGTAACTCTGATTACTCTGTGAATTCAGACTTTGTTTCATATGTGCTCTTTCGGTAGCAGATAGAGATATTTGTGATTTCTCCCTTCATAACAATGACTTTTGCATATGTGTGAAGGAAAGATGCATGGGGAAAGGGCTGAAGGTCTACCTGCTGCCTGCCTGTCTCCTGTCCTCAAAAATGTGGAGTTCTGTTGAGAAATGCTTCATCATTTTAGCCATTTCTGGGCTTTTGCACCCCTGTGGATCGTGTGTGGTGAGATGAGGAAAGCAGCCCTCATATGTGGTGCCACCCCCGCTGCAAAGCTATCTCACAGGACAAGGCTTGGTGCACTGGGACACTGCCTCCATCTCCCTTCCCAGGGTTTGGCTCCTATGCAAGCAGAGTGCCCAGAAACCCTAGTCCTATGGGTCTGCAGGGGAAAGGCAGCTCCTTTAAAAATCGGTGCTTTGCATCTGCAAGCCACTCCATAAACAGCACTCCTACGCCATCCACAAGTTCCCTGCCTAAACAGCAGTCACATGGAGAAGCATAAAGGGTTCATTTATTTTCCATGTCATCCCCTGCCTGAATCCTTTGTGACAAGGAGGAGCAAATATTTCTCTTTTGCTCAACTGCAAAGGTCCCAGGAGGATGTTGGCTGTGGTGGCAGCCCTTACTGTCTGGACAGGGGTTGGCCACCCTTTAGGACCAGCTACACACACTCAGAAAATCTTCCCTGAGAAAAAGCAGAAGTCCATGCTACCATGGAGGCAGCATCTCAAGCTGTTCCCACCCAAGGGGTTATATTACAGCAAATCTGTTCCCATTCCTTTGGTGCTGTGTTTTATTGTGCCCAGACTGTGGCTGAGTTTTTCTCTCTCCAACTGCTGGAACAATTTAAGAGTGCTGGCCTCAGTCTGAGGGCGACAGTAGCTCTTCCTCCCTGGAGAAAGTGAGACAGTCTAAGAATGAGGAGTAGCTTAGAGCAGGACAGGATTGTGTTTTGCCCTGTGAGATTTTAACTGGCTTGGGAATTTCCTTCACCTGAACTGCCCCTCTGCAGCTCCCTCCAGAGACCCAGACAACCCCATCTTCTGCCTCACATAAAGTCTTAAGAGAACACAGACCAAATAAAAGAAGGAAGATGAATGTTCCAGCAGCCTGAGCAATTTGCTGTGTAGAACTGGTTTCACATCCTCGCATTGTCACACAGCATACAGCTTTGGTTCTGTCCAACATCACTTCTCTTCAGTTCTCTCCTTCCAATGGAGCAGAAGATGGAGCAGAAGAAAGCACACAGTAGTTGAGGTTATATGGTGCCTATGTGTGCTCAGGTTTCTTCCTAGCTGTCCAGGGTTTTCAGAATTTACAGTATTGTAGGTTTATGAGGGATGAACTTCAGTATGTGCCAAAGTCTGAGTGATTCTAAACAAGAATAAGCCATTCCATTAACTACCTGTCTAAGTATATTTTCATCTAAGGCAAGTCCTACAAAGTTTAGCAGGCTCCTATGGGGTTTTGAAGTGTGTTACTGTAGGACCTGTTAAAATGTAAAGGTTTGCCAAGGCTACAATTGAATTAAAACAGGTCTGGAGTTCCCAAACATGCCACTCCCATTACCTCAGCATAATTTAAGTACATTAAAGAAAAAAGAAGAATGACAAGCCCATACAGTATAGTAGTGTCAGAGTTGCTGGTATTAAGACATGGAATTTCACCCTAAATGTTTCAATTTGAGTCAGTAGTTATGACCAAGTTCTCAGATCTCAGTGGCTAAAAATCTTGCTTCAGGCATCCCTGTTGTGTTTTTTTTTCCACATAATGACATCGTTGCATGTAATGAGATGTTAGCAGTCCATTCACTGCTTACATCTGTCTTGGAGGAGAAAATTGCAATTTTTTTGACTTATGCACTGAATAGTGTAAATACAAGTTAGTCATGGCAAATTTTGAGAAGTCCAAACTTCAGAAATTAGGGCAAGAATGATGAAGACTAGAAAGTATGTTTTGAGGGAACTACTTGCTTTTGGAGGACTTGGCCTCAGATTTGATTAATTTCATGCCAGAGGTATGCCTCTCACAACCCTGCATGCTCATTTTGAAGTGCATGGCATGAAATGATTAAGGCAGTCAGAGTCCCATGAGGTTCAAACCCTTACTAAAACCCTCTTCTGTGTAACTTGTACAAAAAAAACCCCACTGTAGAATGCAAGAGGTCCTTTGGGTGACAAAAACTAAGCAAAATCCAGCAGCAGCTCTTTGCTTTGGGGGGATTGACAGCATCTTTTTCAAGTCATGGTTGAATTTTCAAATGCTCTTCCTGTAGTGGTTTGTGTTACTGACTATTTTGCCTGATACATTCACTCCAGAGTTTAGGATAGGATTTAACCACCCACATGCAGACAGTTAAATGTAGATGTCTGAACACTAGATATCTAAAGTCTTCTTACAGGCAATGGAGAACCAGTCAATGTGGCCAGGAGAGTTTGAGTCAGTTGCCTAAATACGAGCAACTATTGCCATCAGAGATAATCTAGGATATTGGGGTGCCTGTGCTGTCTGGGCCCATGGAGGACATAATCACAGACCTGTATCTGGAGGCCACATCATCAGGAAACCTCCGAAAACCATATCAGGAAACCTCCTGGTACTTTCACTGTCTTTTGGTGCCTGTATTTATGCACTAAATTGAGTCCAAGGAGCTCTGTGTATCCTACCACTGACAGGCAAGAGGTATCTACTTTAACATGACCTGAATCCCACACACAGTGTTTAGCTCTGCCTAAAAATACATTGCAATTCACATGAAAAAGTCTAAGACTGACACCAATAACCCCACTGCTTATCTCCTGCTCCCTGAACTACCTCCTCTTGAGATGCAGGCATCCCAGACTGTGTCCCTTTACAGCAGCCTGGATCCTAGGGCCAAAAAGGTGGCTCTGGTGAGCACTTTGAATTTGTGTGGGCAATAACATAAAACATTTCACTTCAGTCTTCTTAAGAACAAGATTTTTCAGCCTGTTGGACCTGTAGTGGGTGGTGTGCCTTGAGCCTGCTTGATGTTGAGGTGGATGAAGATGCTTCCTGGAAGATCTCTTCCAGCATCATTGCAGCCCCTCCAAGGGGGCAGCTTTCTGGGAGCTGTTTGGTCACAGCACACATGTGGATGTATACCCTGGTGAGGAGCTGGCCCTCAGATGGGAGCCGAGGACACGAGGAATCCCAGTGGTAGGTCCTAGCAGCAGCAGCAGCAGCAACAACACAAGGGAACAAGCCAAACACCATCTTTTGTTTTAAGAATGCCAAAATACTTTGCATTAGAAACATCAGAAAAATGTATTTTACACAGATAATATCAGAACTTTCTATTTCTTGAGAAACTTTGGCTATTCAAGCTTTTTACTCCTGAGGAAAGCAAATGGTCAATGACCACTGTTTCTCAGGGTCAGAGAGTCTAAGCTACTGCTGCCCACTGAGCAGCAGCCTGAGTAGTATCTACAAACAAGGGAACAGGGGAATGTTTTTGCTCTCATGCTTTTCTCTCTCTTAAGTTACACCACTCCTTGTAGCCCTGCATCAGTGAGTACAAAGTACCTCCTGGCTGTGACATCACACCACAGCAAACAGACTAATGAGGCAAAGGAAGTGAGGTTCACTTTTCTGCAGGGAGGCTGGCTCCAATCACCTGGTTGTAGTTAAAACAGATCACACTGAGCTGTTCTGCTTTGTAAGAGCTGAATTTCATTCTCTGTTACTGAATGTTTATCTGATGTCTTGTAAAAACTGTTGTCCCTTTCTCCTGCCTTTAGATCTTTTTCTTTTCTGAAATGCTAAATCTCCAACTGTGACCCTTCAGCAAAACCAGTTCACCTCATGAAATGAATCCTGTGACTTTGATTATGTACGAGCTTTCATTAAAGGGGTCCAAAGTAAAGCAGACAAGGAAATGTCTTAGTGATTTGCAGCAATGCATTGAGAAACAAAAGGAAATGGATGGCAGAGATAAGGAAAATAAAATAGCCACAATTTTTTAATAAGGGGAATGGAATTTCCCCTGAGGCCTGTGTTATACTGCTCTTTAGTAAAACACAGGCAAAACTCATAGTAGCGGACTCAAATACCAAATATTGCCAAATTTGAGCAGCACAATGAAATTGCTAATAGTCAGAAAATGCTGACATGAAGGCATCACCAGAACATTTTAAGCTTTAGATAATAGTTCTTCCAACAAAGAGTTCACTATTATGCATTTAACCATAAAAATGAAAGTGCCATGTCCACTGCTGCTATGATATGTGCTGCAACAGCAATGTATTTTGTCCTTTGCTTTGATATTTTAATTGTGGAGTTCAACAAACATTCTGATTTTTTTTTCTGGTTTGCCTACACTATATTTTGCAGTTTTAAAGAACAAAGTCAGCTGTGAATTATGTGAATGAGATTAGTTTTATCTTCCATGGGGCTGTTACTTAGCTAATACCAGTGTGCAGTGCGAAGTCAGGATGCTTACAAAGGGATCTGGTTAGCACATGATACCAGCACAAACTGTATAGATGAGTTAAAAAAAAAAAAAAAAATCATTCAGGCTTTCTGAGAATCTTACCTGTAAATTCTCTTTACTGTTTTCAGTATAGATTTTCTTGTAGCCTAACATGATACAATTTAGAGTATGAGGTTGATGCTTGGGATTTTGATTACTTTTGTGGTTTGGACATTTTTCTAGAAGTGTGTTTGATTGTTATTCCATTTACAAACTCCTTTATGAAAATGATCCAAACAACCATCACAGAGGTGTTGTCTAGTGTAAAATCCAGTAAAGCTATACAGCAATGCTGCTTTATGAGTAGAGTTTCTTTGTCTTTAATTAAAGGTTAGAGCAAATCCCAAGCCATGGTAGATCTCATGTTGTTATTTTTTTAATTCCTTCAGCCAATATCAGTAAAAACCCCTCAAAAAGGTTGTCTTACTGCTAACTTTTCAAGATCATCTATTTTCTTGTAACATTGCCAAAAGGACTGATTATACTTTTAACAATGTTAGAAGTCGATTTTACCACTTTTCCGCCATTTGAAAGGTGCTGAGGGGATTTTGTTCAAAGTTTCCACAAAGATCATTTCTGTAGCTGAGACAAGCATGGATGACATCAGCCCAGTTGAAAAAAGATCAGTACGTGGAAAGAAAGAGTTCAGGACAAAAAGTGTCCTGTGGTCTTGAGGGAGAAATGAGTCTGGCACAAATCTGAAGTAATTTCACTGAGAAGGTTTGCAGCAGCCCTCGTTCCACTAGCCTGCAGGGGCTTCAGCTAGAGGAAGCCAGGCCATGATCCAGCCAAGTGGGAATCAGCACCTTGGCAGGAGAGTGGGATGGGATGCAGGCAGACAGGGGTGATGCTCCTCACAGGAAAAGCAGCCACTGCCCCACCACTGCTGCAGAAGTGTCATGAGCAAACAGACTGGGTGTCCTGGGAAACTGTGAAAGGATTCATAGACATTAGGCCAGAAGAGTCCATTAGATCATCTTTTCCTCATTGAAGGCCAAATGTGATTTTCAAATACCTTTTGAGAACCAGATGGTGGCACACCCCGTACTGTTAGAAAGTCTATGTTTTCAGCAGGGCACTGATACTAAGGAGAAAAGGACCAGGTTCAATTTGAAGGCTCTTGTGGTAAAACCACACTCACCCATTATCTAAAAACCGTCAAAATGGAATTACATTGTCTGAGATCTAAACCATGAAGGATTCTTTCTACTGCCATGCAAGTTAGGGAAAAAAAGCTCCGAACCATGGAGCCTTAAGACTTCCCTCATTCCAGCTGTTAGATGTCCAGGATGGCCTTCCCCTCTGCCCTCTCCCCTCTCCCCATCGCTCTTAGAAGTTCATGGGACCCCCTCAGCATCCGCAGAACTGACCATCTCTCCCTTTCTCTGTGGA
This sequence comes from Xenops minutus, assembly GCA_035221455.1. Taxonomy (NCBI): domain Eukaryota; kingdom Metazoa; phylum Chordata; class Aves; order Passeriformes; family Furnariidae; genus Xenops; species Xenops minutus. Next base: position 14,629,167 of record JAWWEE010000074.1, read on the forward strand.
TGGTGAGCAGAGGGATCATGGAGAGCAGCAAGAGGCAAAGTGACAGGTTCGTCCCTGTTGAAGCCCTGCTTCATTCAGGCAGGACATGCAGCAGGCACTGGGGATGGAGCTATAAGCTGTGGACCAGAGCTGGTAGCAGCAAGTTATCTCATCCTGAGAGGTATGGCAAGTGTTCCAAAGCTGATCCAGGGCAGGGTAAAATCAGATCCTGATCGAGCCTGAGGGTGAGTTGCCATTGCTGAGCCCCAGCTGCAGGATTTCACCCACATCCACTTTGCTAGAGCCCCAGGAGCTGCCTTCCACCACTGCAGACCCAGAAAAGCATCTGGACTCTGTTGGGAGATGTCAGGAGCCGGAGAAGCCACCATTTCTTCTGCTTGTTTATTCTGGTTGTTAATCTCCTTTCACTGATTAAAAGTTTATAACTCATTTCTCAGTTGAATTTGCCTGGAGTTAAGTCCCAGCTATCAGTTCTTGTTATGCTTTTCTCCCCTGGATTAAAGAGCTCTGCTGTGCTCAGAATTTCTGCCCATGATGGTATTTATGCTTTGTAATCACATCATCCCTTGATCTTTTTGATCAGGCCACCAGGCTGAGCTCCTCAGTCCCAGAGAGATATCTCAGAGATAGAGGTGCTGAACAGAAACACTAATTTTGTGCTAGACTGGCTCCACACACAGCTGAATGCATGAGACCAGGCTCTCCTGTTTAACATTACTGACACAGGAGCACAGGCCATGAATATGTGTGATGGTTTGGAGATTAAACTGTTTGAAAGGATCAAAAAGATTCCCCAGTCTCTGCAACATGTTTTTTTTCCTTTTCAGTGAAGACAGTCAAACTGCAAAACTTTGTGACTTTTCACTATTTCCCCTCTTTGTGAATTATATAGGTGTTTCTTTTCCCTTTACTTCTGCTTTGCTCACCCTTCTTCATCCTTTTGCAAACAAAACAATATTTACTGTCTTATCCTGGTTTAGATTAAATTACACTGAAGCTTCCAGCTTCTCCCTCAGGATCTGTGTGTAAACAATTTTGTTTCTTTATGTAAGCTCCAGGATCAGTAGCTGTAACAGCAGGACTCCAGCGGACAGGGAGCACACAGCCTGGAGAGAAGCTGCCCTGTGGCTGCTGGCGGGTACCTGTCCTTAGCCTGCACACACAGGGAACCACTGATGATGGGTGTGCATCTGGCTGTGTAAAAGAGAGATGTAGGAAGCCCAGAAGCAGATGCAGAGGAGAAGCAGGCTGACAGCTGGCATGCGAGACCACACAGAGTGGCTTTGACAGAAGGAAGAATTTGGGAGGGCACAGTAAGAAATTTCATTATGAATTGGGAGCAAATAATTGTCCCTGGTTGCATGAGTCATCCTGTGCCCAATACACTCTCTGTAAGTCTGTAAAGAGAGGGGATTGCATTGAGAAAATAACTGAATTCATCTTCTGTTTCTTCTAATAAATAGAATCTGCAGCATCAAAAAATCTTTCTATGTACTGAAATTGGAAGAAGGTAGTGGCATTTGGCCAGTAGCAAAAAAAAACAGAGAAACTGAGTTTACAGGGGTACTTTTGGCATGGTTGTGTTGGTGCTCTGGGATGTCTCTTGCATCCACAGTGCAGATGGATCTGGCATGTCTGCTTTGCTCATTGGAGTTGAGGGTGTGGGGGCTGGAGACCATTGAGGAGTTCATGGAGCAGAGGCCCAGCTCTCTTCTCTCACCTCGTGGATATCATACTGCCACTTTTAGGTCAGTAACAGATAGAGATAATTTGGTCTCAAACAGCTTTTCAGAAAATGACAATAAAGCCCCCAGTCTCCCTGTAGGGATGGCTGACTGGACATACAGCTGAGTTTTGGGCAGGTACATAGTACTGATTCAAGAAGCCCCATGCATGCAGGGGCATCACGCAGCACCTCTGGTCACACACAGCCCTGCTCTCGGTGCTGTGAGCTGTGGCCTGATGGCTCACGAGTTCTAATGGCCCACAAGTCACGCATCAGCCAAATGACCATGCCTGTTCTGGCAGCAGCTTCCTGACTGCTTGCTTATCCTCTGGTATCACTTACCTCCCTTGCAGCTGAAAATAGTGATTGCAGCATCAATTAATTATTTTTTTTCTGTGAGAATGAGCTAATTAATTTTTTTAAGGTAAAGTAGGGCAAAGACGATCAGTGTTATTCCGTAGCAGCAGTAAATTAAAAATGTCCCAGAAGAGCTCTTTCTTTCTCTATTTATCTTCTTTGTGAATGGAAAAAATATGAAAAAACAAATCTTCTAATTTACTTGTAGGCTGATATTTCTGCCAAGTGAATATTTATGTCCAGTTTGAAAGATGGGGCATAAAATGGAAGTGTTGACATTTTCTCAAGCAATCCAAAGCTGTTTGATGACATACCCTACAAGGTCAGTCCTGTTTGCTGTTAAAGTAATTGGTAAAACTCCCTTTAAATTCAGGGAGAAACAGGATCAGGCTCTTTATTTAGTTTGTTTCTATCTTGGTAGGAAGTTTCCCATTCCTCTGAAATGTGCCTATAGGTGATTTCATGATCCCTGTTGGTCATGTGTTCTGGCAAGGTCCTCAAGCAGTGACAGTATGCCAGATTACCTGCAGCCCTCATGTCACCTGCAAGTTGGGGGATAATATTATTTAAGGATTATCAAATTTCCCCTGCAAATACTGCCTTGTAGGAATAAATGGAATATTTGCTTTCATCAAGAAAACAAAGAAAACATACTTTTTGCCTTTCTTGGGATTTCAGATGGATATGGTTGAAAGCAAGTTCCTTACTTGGTTTCCAAGTAAAATTTAAACAGGACACCTGGATTTTTTCCTTAGGTGAAAAGGAAGAGACAAGGTATATCTTATACAAGGCTGTTGCTCTCTGTCCTTAAAGCTCTGCTATGAGTCAAATATGTTTTTTGCTGAGGAATCTACAGAGCTGCTATGGGACATGATCAATCACACCTAAAAATGAACACAGTTCGCTTGCATTTCCATACTTGCTCCAGAACTCCAGCTACCATTCAACTATTTGAGATACCCACCATCTCCAGGAAAAACACAAAATTTGCAGCTAAGTCACAGATTCCTGGTTCTGTATAGAAAATGCTCAGATTTTCCTTAGAACAGGAACAAGTAGAATCTTCTGAAAATTAAAGTATGTTTCTGTTAAGAACTTACATTTTATCTGAATGAAATGTTTTTGGTGAAGTGAGGATGATCACGCATTTAAAACGTCTGTTCTTGGCATACACCTCTAGACCTAGGCTTGGATTTCAAAGCTAGGCAGTGTTAGAAGGTAAGATTTTGATTCAGACTCCATCTACTGACAACAAATAGGTTGCTCTGTTTTGTTTTTTTTTTTTCTCTTTTCTCCTTTTAAACACAAGAACAGCCACCACAGCATAATAAAAAAATACTCCTTTGTAATTTTGTACTTTCCCAAGCATTCAAAGAAAATGACAGAGCTAATGCTCCTCTGTGGTGACAGCCGCTTCCACCACTGTTTCTCTTTAACCCTCTCTGTCCCTGCCTTGAATCCTCCCAGCTGTGAGTTTCAGCCTCTTGCACACCAGACATCTCTTTCCAAGGCACTGCAGCCTTTACATGGTGGAGGAACATTTTATGTGTGTTCAGCACTTTGTACTTCCACAGGGACAGCTTGCACTACTAAGCGGATACAAGTTTTACCTAGCAAGATTCTGGGCTATGTTTTGTTGTTTTTATTACAAATACATAAGCAAGAGGCATTGGAAAGCTTGCAGATTTGCATCTGTTTTTGAGGTCTTCCCTTTTTCAGTTTCTTTGAAAATTCGAGATAAATCAGCTGTGTCCAAGGGTATTGCTATCTACTCAGCTCCTGACCCTCAACCCCCTGCCCCATTCAAACATGCACAAAAGAGACCCTGGGGAAAATCTTTTGAAGATGGACCCTAAATCACATGTGAAAATGGAAAGTCAAGTTCGTTAAGAAAAAAAATTTATATTTTAAGAGTTTTTTTAGACTTTTTAGGAATGCATTGAGTTTGCAAACACTGAGAAGTGTTGTCCTGTGAGGGGAAAGCTTTCTGCTTGCAGGAGAGCAGAGGCAGCCCCTGTCAGCACAGCAGAGCAGAGCTGGGACTTTCTGACAGGTCACATCCTTCCACCCACTCAGACAGGTCTCATCCCTTGCAGTGCGTTGTCCAGCCTTGCCTGAGGGCAGAAGAAGCGAAGAGAGATTTTTCAAGTACTAAACCCTGCAGCCTTCCACCCTCTCTCCCTGGAGCATCCAGCTCACACTGAATGAACACCTCTGGCCAGCAGCAGCAGGGAGACCCTATTCCTGCTGGTCCTCACGCACTGGGATCCCCAGGGTGGAAGGTAAAAACAAAGTGTAAGAAGGCAGTGAAGCAGAGTCAGACATCCAGGGCCAGCTCCCCAGCAGGCAGTGACCCTGGGCTGCTCCCACCAGCTGCTGGGGTGTGCACAGAGGAACGCACGTACACAGTGTCTGTGCTGGACAGCCCCCGCCACAGACAGGTTTTATCAGTGCAGACGTGGAGAACACAGAGCTTCAGGCACTGCCATGTGGCAGCCTTCTGATGTTAGTGGTAAGAGGTCAGAGGTCCCATGGGAACTGAAAAGCTGACAAATGAGACCCACCAAGGGAAGGGCTACATGCTTTAGCTGCTCAGACATCTCAAACTCTTACCTTGGTGTTGGTCTACCTTTGAACAGGAGCCATGATGAGCACTAACCTTCCACCCTGCTTTGCTCCCTTCACCTTTTATGTGATCGCCTGCACACACAGTAAGTCACATCCTACAAGTCCAGGGGTTTTGTCTGAGACAATGCTTCAAAACTGAACTTAACAAACAAAATTAAAATCCTTTCCTTGAGGTTATTCCTCTCTCATCCCTCCTTTCTTCCTTTCTTCACCCACTAGGCATCTGCCCTGGGCCATGAAGCACAGAGCAGCGCCACAGGTCCAGCAGGCTGTGCCAAGGTGTCTGTGCACCCCAGGCCATTTGCAGCCCTGCAGAGTAGTTTGCAGCAAGGGGTATAGGCAAGGGGTACCCTCAGGGCTGATACTGGCAATTATCCTCTGTGGGCAAGGTCAGTAGGGGTTGCTTAATAAAAGAACCATATATACCAGTACCTCCAGCAGTGCAGCTCAGCACCAGGGCTGGGATGGGCATCCCAGAGAGGTGTTCCCTGGCTACTGTTCACCCTTCCAGAATCCCTCTGCCCTGTCACCAAGGGATGAAGCTCCACGAGTCCTGCTCCGCACCATGGGATCCAGCACAGCCAGGGAGCATTGCAGCTGTGGCTGTACTTTTCAGGCACAGCCCTTTGGTGCTCTTTATCACCTGAAAACTGATTCTACAAGTGGCTCTACCAGGAGGCATGTATTTTAAGCTCCTATTGCACGATATTTGAAGAGAGAAATATCACTTTTTCACTGAGAATAATAGAAGAATAGTTTCCAATGCCTCTAGTCAGACAGAGACTGGGTTCCATGAACAAAATGTTTTTAATTTCTACAGAGGATTGCCTTCTAGTAAGTGTCAAACAAAGAATTATCACACAGATCAATTGATGAGCAGAGGCAAGAGATTAATTGCACATTTGTACTGGGTTAGATGTTGTAGAGACAATTAGCAAGAAGATCTTCCAGTTCAGACAGGTTTGTGGCAAGACCCTGAAGAGGTTTCTGTACACCCCAGAGTGGTCAGTGCTTGCTCCTGATGTGTCAGCATCTCCAGCTGAGTCAATGACAGCCACTTCTGCCCCAAGGGCTGGTACCACCACAAAGATGAACCTGGGCCTGACTACACAGCATGGTGGAAGTGTTTATTTGCTCTTGTTTTACCATTCTGCTATCTCTTTCTTTTTGGACATGAACACTAACAAACTCAATGAAAATTAGAGAACCAACTAGAAGAGGAACAGCAAAAGGAACCTCCCATTTATGGAACCATTTGCTTTAACGCAAACTATATAAAGACAATAACAGGGCTCCATGATGACATTATTTTCTCATCTTCTTGGTCTCAAAGTATTTTTTAACAAGCAAATTGAGGTTTCAAACGTATCTGTGATATTTCCTCTGGATTAAATATTAATAGTTATGCCAAAGTAATAAATACAGAAATCCTGCCCAGTTTTTCAGACATGCAAATCCCTAATTGTGTGGGAAGCTGCTCAGATGGGTTTTAGTTTCAGCAGGAGATAAAATGCCACAGAGCCAGTACAGTATCTGTGTCACCACAAGATTTACAGCCTGATTCCCTGCCTGGAAACAAAGGAACAAATAGCTGCATGTCACGCACTGAACTGAAACATTGTGGATTATATTATTACTCGAGTTTCTACAGGACTTCTCAGTGGGGGAAAAAAAATTCTATTAACTCTCTTTTACGACTACCAGCAGGGCAACGTGAAGAGAATAATCTCCTCCATTTATAAGGTCTGGGGCCTTTAAAACCTGAATAGCAGGCTAGGAGCTTTGTCACAAGGTCTGGCTGTTTCCTTTTCTTCATAAAATTCCTATCTCCATTAATCTGTGTTTATTTTCCTTCTGCTTTTTAATTTGCTTAATGGACTTCAGTTGAAGTCTCTCCTAGAAGTTAGAGGAAAGTAAACTCTGATAAATCCTTTGGGACTTAATAGTCACAGTTAAGCACTTCTTTGGATTATTTTGTCTGACTTTCATCTTTGCTGCTGCAGAAATGTCGGCTGCCTGGTACTGCAGCCCTAACCCCATGACTTAAGAGCCTGGGAACGAACTGACAACAGATATCCCTCTTTCTTTCTTCTTCTGTAGGCATTCAAATACAACAAGACTAGATTTAAACTCGTGAAAGGCAACTGGGGAGTCCTCCATGCATTTGTCCCATGCAGAAAGAATGAGAGGCTCAAAATTCCTCAAGCTGCCAGTCTCTGCCAGTGTCTCCCAAACGCAGGCTTCAGTGTTCATAGGTGGAGGGAGGAAGCTTCAGCCGGGCAGGAGCTGCTGTGCACTGTACCAGCCCCAGGCTGAGTGCTGGGGAGTACAGCCCACCCTGGGCACCTCCAGCCTCAGCTTCCTGAAGCCAAGTACTGTCACTGTTCGGGAGGTACCAGCTGCTCTTTCATCATGCAGCCTGGCATCATCTCACCTCAGCTCCCAGCACAGATGGGGTAAGGAGGGTGTTTGGGATCCCAAGCCTCATGTGGAATCTGCCCTCTGGCAGCCCATAATGGGCATCAGACCCCTCCTACAGGAGGGTCGACCTGTGACATTTCCTTGTTCCCAGTCCTACTGGCATCATCTGCTCAGTAATGTTTCATGTTTTTAATCTAGTATTATTTTCAATTCAATGGCCAGGCTTTGAATGACAGCCAACATTGGAATTAGTCTCTAAATACCTTTTTGTTAGGAGTCCAAATCCTTTGTGTTCTAACTCATATATTGCTTTCTATGTAACAGATTTATTTTTTCACAACATTTATTCCTGCAGGATTCCCTTACTCAGAAATTGCACTGTATAATTAGGTCCCAACGGCCTATTTCTAATCCTGAACAAAAGTTCACTTTATTGTTCATTTCAGCAATTCACTTTTCCATTTTACTTCTTCCATGTATGATAGATAAAATTAATTAGGTCCCATTCCAGCAACCTCTCCATTTCCTTCATCTAATGATCAGAGTTTTTTAAAAAACCTCCATGGTTTTACATGTTGCTGGAGCAATTTACCCATGTCTATCCATAGCAAAACTGAGGCATGAAGCAAAGACAAACACTAAGAGCTGAGCTCCTCTGACTGACAAAACTAGATGCAGATCAGGGCCCATTGACTTGAAATTCAGATTTTACTTATATCTTGGTTCAGTCTGACTCTAGACAGAGGACAATTTGTTCCTAAGAAAATTTCCAGGCTCTTGTTTTTGTTTGCCCCACTTGGTAAACCTGTCACCCGTTAATGCATAAACATCACTCTCAGAATCAGTGAGTAGGTGGCCGTGGAAAAGATAATTCTGGACATTTTTATGAAACACACCATCATGTGCCAGAAGAAAAGCTGAACCACTGGCAGGCCCCATATCACAGTATATCCAGACTTGACTACTTTGCCTTGGATGTATTTTTCTTTCCTTGATTTAGAAGGGCTCAGCCCCAAACATGTGAACCATAAAACTCATCAACTCCTTCATTACAATGCATCTTATCTGAGTGTGCTTCTTTTGGTACCCAGTTGTCAACCACAGCACTGCTTCAGCTTGAGGCTTCGTAGCATCATCTGTCACCAGTAAGGAGAGATTAGGGGCTGGAATTTAGCATGGGGAGGATATGTAATTATACAACTCCAGGGTCTGAGGGCTTGATTTAAAAGAGAGATACCAGGAAACGCACTGTGGTAGCATCACAAGGAAATGTGCTCTTTGGAACAGCTGAAGGCTTTGTTGAACTGTGGTGGCTGCCATCATTGCTAAACGCAGCAGATAAACCTTGGTGTACTTGAAACCAGGCAACTCAGGAAAGCATAAAACTCCATCAGATGCAAGACCCACCCAAGAAGCTGGGTAAATATGCCGGTGCTTTGCTCTGCAGAGGATGCTGCTGCTGCCATGGCTGCTGGTGATATTCCAGCTCGCTGTGGGTGTCTGAGCCGCTCTGCAGGCACACAGAGGAGACTGAGCCACCAGCTGCACAAACTGATGTGTCACCTGGTATCAGCTGGAGACAATGACCAGTAGTCCTATTGTGGGGATCTCAATGGTGGAACAATGTTGAAGATCTTGTATCTGCTTCTGTGAAACACCAGGAGGAAAAGCTGGTGGAAAAGCTGTACAGTTTGTTCCAGGAGGACAAAGAGCAGACTGGACCCTGTTCAGATGAACCACTTTCCATGGGTGGACAGGAGCCTCTGTGGCTTATTAGTCTGGCTCACTGATCCATGATCTGATGTCTGGGATCCCACTAATGAAATTATCACATCTAGTCAGAGTCAAAGCTGCTTTGTGGGAACCGTGAGTTTCCTGTCTTCTTTGCATTTGTGAAGAAAGATTGTGTCATGTTCCCAGGGTAGAAGTCACAATTTGCATTAGGAAAATATAAACAAAATGAAAAGATCGGCCCCGTGACAGAGCCTGCACAACAACAGATTCAGGAAAGTACTAACTAAATGCTTCACAGTAGGCAGATTTGATTTGTAAGCCTTTTTGGTTTCAAAATACAGTGTTCTCTCTCTTTCATCTCCAAACCCTAGTCAATACAGAACAAAAACATAGCTTTTGGCAGTCTTCATTTTTCAACAGAACTTGTTTGTGTTCTCTCTTAGAGCTTGAAGCAGAGCAGTAGCAAATTACATTACTGCTTCTCAGTTTGTGACACACTTGACCATGTTTTTTCAATAAAAATGACACCACTTAACTTTACTGGGTCAGTAATGAAGCAGCAAGAAAGATTTCGTTTGGCAAGAAAAAATAGCAAAGAATCCAGAGCTTCTTACAACTAAAGCAAAATAAAGGATTTAGGTTAATTATACTATTCATGAACTCTAAGCTCTTCCTTTAATTTTTGTTTTACGATGAAATGTATCACTGTGGCCACTTTAAGTAGTCTTCCACACGCTATGGGAATATTTTCCTACTATGCCCAGCAATGGTGGTGTGCAGACACTGTGGAACAGAGCTTGTCCTTGGGGTACCACTGGGAGCCTTTATGTCTGTCTAACTGAGGAAGAGGTATGTCCCTTTGACATGGACTAATACCACTATCTGTCACAAAGAACTCTGATCTGAGATGGCCAGCTGGATGAAAGGGGCAGCGATAGGCTGCCTGTTGCTACTGGGGGCATGTCAGCTTTGTGGAGGTATCGCATCTATGCAACTGTTCTGGGGACTCAGATGATGACTCATCACCATCCTGTTTCCAGCTGAGCGATGAGTAAGCTGAATTGGTCCTGAGGACACCGGTTGTGTTCTCTGAGGAAAATCTCAAAGGTATAGGCACCCTATCATTTCTGGGAAGAGAAACCATATTTCCAATGTGTGTCAGCCATCAAGACCCAAATCTTCCCCATCATTTCAGTCTCATTACATCAACATCTCTAAATGTGTCAGCATGCTTGGAAACTGACAATAGCATGTCTTGCTTGCACTGAAGCTGGCTAGATGGCATCACAGCACACTGACAAGAACAGCAGCCTAAAAAGAGGTATTACGTGATGACATTTTCAGTGGGTCCTTGAAGTCAGTCTGCATCTATTGAGACCTTCTGAAGTAGCAACTCAGTTTTTGAAGAAGGTGCTAACTCGGCCCAAAGCACAGAGGGGCTGGTGGGTCCTGCGTGGGCTGGGGTTTATGTCCCCATGGGAGTGGGGAATCCCTATGCAAACAGTCCTGTGCAACCTGTGCCAAGGGGCAGACACCATTTGCCCTTTTCCAGGGAATATGTGGACCTCTGTCAGGCAGGCGTGCACAACCAGGAAACAATGAGTTTGTGCTGTTGGAAGTGCCCTTTCATTTCAACTGGAGCAGAGCACTCTGGCCAGGAGCACAGGGACCAGGTGTTGGTGTCAGCTGCTGCACCCTTTTATTGGGAGCAGGGACTCCTGCTTGGCACCACTCTGCACCAGGCCAGCACCAAACTCTTGATGCATTTGCAAGGCACCAGCACACAGGCAGTGCAAAAGGTTTGCAAAAGGCATAATTGCACCTCTTGCCTAAAAGTGACTTTTTTCTGGCCTACATCAGTTCTCCTTCATGCACTATAAATATTTGGGGGATGACATTGGTTTCAACAGCATATAATGGCAATGGCACTGAACCTTGCTACTTGGAAATGATCTATGTTGACAGTCACACTCAGGCTTTGCCTTGAATTTTATTTTCTGTAAATGCCTTGGCATTTTTTCTGCGGTGTCAGGAGTTTTTCTAGTCACAACAGTCTGTTTTGTCCACGTCCTTATCTCTTAAGAACTATGCTTTAGTTGTGGAAGAATTGTTGGTGGTTGTCTGAACTCAAGTCGTTTTGATGTAGAGGTTAAAGACAGCATTTTGTTTTATATCTGAAGGGGATTTTCAGATATAACTTCAGAAAGGAAGTTCATACACAGCTGGTTTTAGCTGACAAACTGATGTTGCTTTATTATTATTACTACTACTTAGTTTTCTTCAATGGAAGTTACGCAACTAAAAATCTTAACATAAGAAGCTAGGAATATTTGCATATACACAGGCAGACATATATGTACACAAACAAAATCTTTCTATATTTTCAATTCAGACTGTTTCCTACTACTGAAAATGCAGAGAAAAAAAATGAGCTATATTATGAATTCTCTGGAATTAATGACACCCTCACATTCTCAAATGATTAATGGATCAGGCTTTTCTTGAGCAAAGTTTGTTTAACTGCCTTCATGCCTAAGACAATCACTGAATATTCCTTACTGTGACTGTTCCTGGTGACTGGATTTCACATTCAAGAGAATAATGAAAAATTTATTAGCATAGAAGGATATTTAAATTTATTTGTGGTTTGACAATGGAGAAAATAACATTTTAATGTATTTTTTTTTCCTATTTGTAAGGGAATTTAGTAATTTTGGAGACTAAATGTTTATCTCTGTTTAACCATGAAGACCACATGAGTTAACTGCATCAAATCTGTTAATACCACATGAAAAGTGGCAGGATGTCCTACAATTTTTTTACCCAATAGAAAGATGAAGATAATTATTTCTGGAGTTTGTCCAATTCTGATGATTGAGGAAAAATGCAGAAAGCTAATTTGCAAATAAGGAAACATCTCAAATTTGTTGTTTGGTTGGGGTGGGTTTTTTCATTTTCTTTTTCACTTCTATTTCGGTGACAAAGAATGGCACTTAAAAAAGTTATCAAAGAAAAGCACTATAACAAGCCCTGTTTTTGTGTCAGCCACAGCATCCCACCCTTCAGTTTACACCAGCTCTGGATTTAGCCCCTTGGCACGAAGCAAGAAAGCATTTGCATACACACTCCTATCAATATCTGTAAACATTAAAAGCTTTCTAGGCTACTCAGGGGTTAAAATTGTTCTAGTAAGTGTCCTTAATAAGGAATTCAGACGGTTTCTGTTTGGTTTTAATTATGACAGCCTTTCATATAGGTTGGAGGGGCTCCTGGCTCTGTCCTGTTGAGACATTAAAGGTCCCTTTGTTTAAAAGTTCAGAGCCAGATCTGAGATTGCCTGTAGTTCACCTTTAGGATATAGAAAAGTGCTGAGACATGGCAGGGTTTGATGCTGGTCGCCCCCGCGGTGGGAGCTGCGGCACAGGCTGCTGTCAGCATCGCGCTCCCCGCCGCAGCCGCCCCGCTCCGGCCGCGATGCTATCAGCATTCCTCGCTGGAGCCTGTCTGAGTGATGGCTGATTAATGAACTGGGGCTACAGCTATCTGTGAGAAAGAAGAATTGCTTATTTCACCCATGTCACGGTCCTAATTGGGAAAGTCTGACAGCATCTGGTTTGCTCCATGTATAGACACCAGATACACAAAGAGACTTTTTCCAAGATTAGTGTGGTTTTCACTAATCTCTCCCCTGCAACACTCTTCTCCCCAGGAAATACAACAACAAAACCATTACAAACCAACCAATTTCTTTTTGAGGTAGAGAGTGAGGAAGGGCTAACACAACCCTTCTTCTATTAACTTTTGCAAAATGAAGCACAACACACAAACTTGTTTCACAAGCACCTTGACGTGGAAAGTCTCATGCACTATTTCATCTGGAAAAATAACAGTCTTGCAAGAAAATACAACAGAGATCTCTGTTCTGATGACTGGACAGTCCTTTCATTTCTGCTTTTACTTGAGATGTCCACCAGCTTGTTTGCTTTCTTTTTACTTAGCTGGTACAAGAAAATCAAAATAAAAAGCTGCACCCCATTAGCCAAAGTGGACCAGCCTGTGACTGTAACCCACATTGTCCTTCACATGCACCAATGGAGGGGGCTGCTGAACCTTTCACATTCCCACTTCAGCCACTGTTCAGCATGCTGCAGAGCTTGTCAGTGAGGGAACAAATCTCCCAAGAAACTTTCTGGATTAGCTGACGTTACTTCCCAATTTCTCTTGGCAACCAATTATTTTCTCATCCATGTTACACTTGGCAGATACTTAGGGTTTTCCAGATGGTAGACCTGGCCTCTAGTTTGCCTGAGAAAAATATTAGTGAAGATATAAGACAGCAGAAGTTCAAATCTGAAATCTGGACACAGCATTAAATCTGTACTGACATTAAATGTGTCTACCATATGTTACCTGCTGCCAGGTTGAAACATTTGGGGTATTTCAACTATGTAGAAAAAAAAAATTGTTCATGGTTGCAGACAAATAGAGATATAGCAGGTATTTTCCTGGACATTTGGTCCTCCAGGAAGTCTCCCAAATAATAATTCTCTTACTAGTGATTTATGAGCTGTAGGTGCTGCAAATTGTACTTGTCTGAAGGGCAGTATTACATCAGTGTGTCAAAAAGACACTGGGAGCTGTGAAGGAGTCTTCGGTGGCTAAAATGTCAACTGACCTATTCTGCATTCATAGCGAGTCTCATAGGAAACTCAAGATTTCTGCCACATTGGTGAGTCAGGATGTAGGTATGCTGCCTCATCTTCTAATCCTCTGCCAAATCAATAAGTTCTTCTCAAGGATAGGATTTTCAACTGCAGTATAGAGAGATACTGTGGGAGGCATAATGTAAACTGAGTGGAGCTGTGGCTTAGCTAAACCTCCCCGTTACCCCAGAGCCACCTGCAGAGTGTGGCAGGAGCCCTGCCATTTGTGCAGGCGCTGGGCCAGTCTGACTCCTAATTCCCAAATTTGCTTCTTCAAAGGAAAATCTGACTGGGTCATATACTTTAAGAAAAATATCTGCATTACTAGGAAACTGTATTTTGGCAAGATGAGAATGTTTGATGAGCTCACCTTGGTGTGCCGTGCCACAGTATCTGAGGTTGCATTAAAATCCCTGTCTCTGGCTGTGTAGTTGTTTTATCCTGTCATCCTTTGATGCAATGGCTGGCAGTACAAACAAAACCTTTGGACCTCAGGCCTGTACACTCAAAACACATGTATCAGGACAACTTCTGGGGGTTCCTCATGGACCCCAGAGGAAAGCGAGGTACCTGCTACTTACCTCCTTCCAGGTCCTGGTACTGTGATGGACTTAGCAAAGTTAAAATAGTATTGGTATTATTTCCAGGTATAGTGAGTCACAGCAGCACCCAAGGATCAGGGACCTCTGGGCTGAGGGGCATGCCTTTTTCTTGTGCTATAGCCACATACCTGCAGCTGTTTATTCTGCTTAGGGGCTGCTCCAAGGGGCTTAGTGGTGCTGGCTTTCTGGTTGCCCTGCATACATGTAATTTTTGCAGAATCTGCTTTCAGAGGCCTTGTTTCTCTCCCCTGGAGCTGTGTTAAGCACTCCAAACAGCTGGACAACCAGAAGAGCACTGTCACAAAAGTATCAAACAGAAAGACAAAAAGGATTCAAGTCTCCTTCTCAGGTGATTTGACTGCAATATGATTCTGTTTTCCCAGCACACACAACCTTTTTATATTGATCAACATACTGCTACACAGAAGACATAAATAACCTTCAGAGAAAGTGAGGGTATCTCCATGGCCTCAGGAGAGGTAGCTGGACCCAAGGGATGAATATTTGTACAGCCTTGGGACTCAGGATGTGCAAAGCTGTGATGGTGTGGGAACAGCAGCACCCTGGCTGCCTTCAGAACCACAAAGTAAATTCTGCCACTTTCTCAACTGGCAATGCTGGGGTAGCTCAGGTACTGCTGTTACCTGCAGCACTCTTACTTCCAGTCCTGGTTGTTTCTCATGTGAATAAAGTCTGACTGGGAACAAGAGGGTTAGACTCAGTATTTTCATGAGGAGAGGAAGAAAGGGGTGAATTAATCCCTGATTTATACTTTGTGCACCTCTGCACATTGTATACTGCATAGAACTCAGCAGGGCTAAGCTTTTCTGAAGGGGCAACTTGCAAAATAAACATCTGGATATGTGTAGGAATAATAGCTTCATTACACACAAGATAAAGTCAGAACAACTTGGAAACACTTTGTGCTGAGACCAACGCTTGCCTTGCTTAGCTTTGTGTTTGAAGTGTGTGTGTAGTCCATGCTTCAGCCCATTCCAACAATCTTCCCACTCCTTCCCAGTCACCTCCATGAAACCTATTTGGGTGGCAGGATTAATGCAGCCAAAGTGCACATGTATCTTCTGGGGTGGGCAGCCTGGTTTAGAGATTTCAGTTGTTGGATCTTCTCAAGGGGACTTTTAAGGAATTGTATTAACAAAGCATATGGAGTCAGATCAGGAAAATTTAGCCTTCTTTTGACTCCATCTGCTAGATCTTCATAGGCAGCGTGGAAGTGCTCTTCCTAATGGTGCCATGGGGACAGCTGGAGGAGGTTTCACAGTGTCCACTTCTCAGTCTGATCTCAATGGACCTTTGTGGTTCCATCAATGCCAACGTGAGAACATTTCCTCTGAAGTCATTCATGTAAACAGCCCAGGGACCAACTCAGAGCATTCAGCTTTGTTCCACAGGATGGGGACAGTAGCCTCACTGTTGATTTATTTAAAAGAAGAAAAACAACAACAAAAAATGTCGCCAGGAAGTTGCATGACTATCAGGAAACACTCACCAAAAGGACTGTGTTAAGCAGAGTGTGTAAAGCCAGTAAACAAATCCAGTATTCTATAAAGTAACACTTTTTATTTGCAACTCTAACAGCACATTAGACTGTTCTGTTGGGGATGTCAACTTAGCTCCAAATCCATTTTTACATTTTAAAAACATTTTTAAGCATGGAGTATTTCTTTAGGACACGTTGCAGAAAATGGCTGTAATATATTCATGCTTATGTGTTCCCATTTTGTCATTAACATTCTTTCCACTGTACCGTGGCCAGATTCCAGGTCCAGGAGCTCAGAAATTATTCCTGCATCATGTGGAAGCTCTGCTAATCAGGTGCTGTTCTGTGATACAGTGGGAAAGCCAAGGGATGTTAAGATGAAGCACTTTTACACAAGCCCACTGTGTCTTCCAGTAACATTTGTGCTCCCCTAGAAACTCTGGCTCCAAAAATTTCCTGCCCTAAAATCTCTTTCTACCCTCAAAGAGGAGAGGTGGGAAAAATGTCTGGTAATGCCAGGAACATGAGCATTATTCAGAGCAGGATGGAAAATGGAAAACAAAATTCATCAGCACTCTTTTCAGCAAAGAATGTCTATTCAAGGTCAAGGCTTTTATTTTATGAGTTACATGCAAGGGGGATTTTGGAGGGTGTCCCTCCAAATAAGGTACATTCTGGGAAGGGAAGACAGCCATTATAAACCCCACACTTTCAAATGAGAACATAGGTGGAGTTAAAATCTTTAACTCTCCTTAGCACTGTCTTGCATTGCCAGCCCCTTGGCTTAGAGCAGAAGCCCCTAATCCACACAGTGCCTGATGCTTCTTGCACGAGAGCACTTCAGCAGATGCAGAAGAGCTGCTGATTCCCACGGCAGAACAAGACTGGCTCCGGGTCTGAGGTGCCAGGCATCCTTCTCCTTTTCAGTGCCCCCATCAGCCCTGCAACCTAGTTTGTACAGTGCCCCAGCTCCTACAGCGGGTGAGAGCCAGGCTTTGTCCTTGTGCAGCCCAGCTCAGGGCTGGTGACACTAGCCCTCTGTGCCAGCCCTGATCACCTTCCCCCAGCTGGAGAATTTTTGGATCATATATAAACTATGTCCCCATAAATCCTATAGAAAATAAGGGTAGAATTCTCTTTCACCAATCCTCATTTGTTTGTGCTGTAGCTCTTCTCTCGAAAAGTTTATTTGGGGTCCAATTTGGTAAAACACCTTGCTACACATTTTCTGCACTCAGAAAAGCAAGCATAAGCTTACCTAGATCCTAAAGCGTTACTGTATCAAGTTCTTTTTGGTGTGTATTTCAGTCTGGTGCCCACCCACCACTAAATGATTTGAGGGTGGGATACTGAAACCAATAACCAAAGGGAGATCCTATTTCAATGTCCGGTACAAGTAAGCATGTCCCTGAGCTTCTATAAACACAGGATTCAGCCTGGATTGCATCAGCACAAACCAGTTCAGACTATTCGGGTGTGGAATTTTTAATTTCATTAAAAACTGGAATTGTAATTCCACAGCTCTAATTCCTACAAAATAATAAAAGCAGGTAGTCAAGAATGGACTTTTTTTGCTTAAAATGAGATGTATTTATAGAAGAAAAATTTTGGTGGCAAAAGTCATAGGAAGGTGTACACAGTAGCTTAGTACTCAAGATATTAACTAGACTTATTTAGGGAGTGTATGGGAGAATATTCCCTGTAATTTTGCCATTAATCCAGACACTGCTTATATGTTGCTGGTGCACATCTGCCCAAAGCCACATTGCTTTAATACCCTGTTAAAATGTTCTAATTAAACATAATTTTCAAATAGGTTCTATTATTCATTTATTGTTTTGGAAATACCCTTTACACACAGTCAGGGTTTTTGCTGTGCGAGTCCCATCATCTCAGGGATGGAGACACTCATATATAGACCACCACAGTGTATCTCATGTACTCCTCAAAGAGAGCACAAAAAGTCTTGTTTCTTGCCCTTAGAAAGATTTAGCAGTTCCCTTCCCCAGCTCATATTGTCCCAGGGTGTTGGGACAGGCTGAGGGTTACTCCCTATGAGCTCGAGCTGGTGAAAAGGGGCCCCTCAATTTCTTTGCTGGGGATGTGACAGTGGTGGTGGCAAAGGGCTGGCAGGAGGCTGCAGAGCTTTGTTCACGTCTCTGTGCCTGGCTACCCACAACTGAATGGAACCTCACCAGTGGGGAGATGCATACCATGTCCCCAGCAGTATTTTATTTGGGTTTTGCACTAGATGATCTTTCCTCTGCAACAGCACAAATTCTTTTTTATTTCTTTTTTTTCCCCCAAGAATATATCTCCAAGCACAGGGGAAGATGGCAATCCGAGATCCAGACTTGCTGTAAAAGAACTGCAGACAGTAAAGTGACAGACTGTCTGTGGAATGAGCCACAGAATTTGGGACCAAATGGATCAAAATGGTCGTATTTCTCATTAAAGAACTTCTCTTAGCAGTTAAACCATGTGGCCAAGGTAGTGCTGACAAATCAAGTGCTGCAGATTGATCCAAACCACTGTCTAGCTTCCATTACTGTTTAATGCTTCATTAATGCTCGGCACCTGGAAGATTAGTGGTGTTGACTCTCCATCCCGGTAACATTACTCTATCCTTATGCAGCTTCCCTCCTCATTTACTCAGTTGGTCACTCTTTACCTTTGGGTGGAGGCTTCAGAAGGGAGAGTTCACAAAAAGAAATCAAGAAAATCTCCCTTTAAATCCCATCTATAACCTGTTTCAATCTCCTCAGAGGACTGACTCACTCTGTGAAGCACTGTAGGAGCCTGCTCCTCAGAAACACTGTAGGAAAATTCCATTCTGTGTTTCTACCATGTTGTCTTTAGTTGCCAGGGAAAGTGACTTTATTGAACCATCAGTGATTCAAAGAGCAGCAGAAAGGCTGCCTGGGGTATCAGTGTGTGAATGCTACTGACTAATACAGCAACCAATTCATGTGGCTGCGTGGAGTGGCATAGGAACCTCTCCAGGCCTTTCATTCTCTGTCCTTAATTTCTTGCACATCCTGGAACTTTAAAATATTGCCAAGCACAGCAGGATCCAGATTCTCTGGATAGTACTGTGGTCCCAGAAGATAGCAGTAGACAGGCCAAGTGAAATGCATCTAGAAAGAGAGAAGCAAGGAGTTCTAATCTTCTGAGCATCTCCTTAGCACAGGAGAAAGCAGATGGCTTAGTGAAGCCAACCCTTTACTCTTCCAGATCACAGTCACTGTCCAAGAACCACACATCTGCAGCTTAGAGTGTAACCAGGATTGTGTTGTCAAGAAAAAGATCCACAAGACCTCTTCACTCACCTGATCACTTTAGGTGTTACGAAGACCAGGGCTTGCTGGCAGAATAGCTTGTAATCAGAACTGAACTGAAGTTGCATGCAGACTAATAGCAAAATGATTACTACTGATTTAAATCTTGTAGAGAGCCAGTCACCAGAGCTGCAAGGTTGGATGGATGGGTTATACCTGTCCTATCTGGAAGGCAGTCACCATAAGAATGTAACACACCTGGCCCAGGGAAGCCATGGCACAGCAGACTGTGATGTAGGCTATCAGACATGCTCCACTCCCCATTCAAAAGATGCTCTTTTTGCCACTAGAGACTTCTTTGCATTTCTCCTGCTACTCCTGTGACTGTTCCCAGTGCATCAGCCTACAGGTAATGTTGGCTGCATGTAATGGAACGAGACGCAGCAAAGCTCAGAATCAGAGACTTGTCCTGAATATCACCCCTGAATCCCAACATACTCCTGAGATATTGTGACTCTAAAACCAGAAGGGGTTGAAACACTAGCTTGGATGGTGCACAAGCTGGTCAAAGCTGCAGATCACTGATAATTGCCAGAGATTTCACTTGTGAGCTTCCCCTGCCTCCAGGGAGCAAACTTGGAAGATTTCTTCCCCACTCCGTGGCCTTCATGATCCATTCATTCTCTGACCAAGATCCACCACGGACAATGCCTGGCCTGGGGATGCAATGATTAGGAACAGAAATGGGATACTTCCTAGAGCATCACATCAGAAGGGACCCCATTACTGGGCCCTGTATGAATCCTGCTATAGAAATACAACACCCTTGGAAATGTTACAGGTATTTTAATTGTTTATGAACCTAAAAACTGGATTTCACAGGATTAGCACTGCAGAGTGCTCCCACTCTATCATATTCACCACACACTCGGGAGAAGCTGAGAGCCCCTGGGGTGAATTTCTGAGTCCCACGGAATAGCAAGAGGGAGTAATGATGAGGCTAACATTTAAAAAGCATACCTTCCTACAACTCTCTTGCTATTTCTCATTTCATTGACTATCAGGTTGTGTAAAACCAGCCAGATCTTCCTTGGCACAGCCTCCCTCATGGCTCTTGGCAGAGACATTCCCACCCAGCCTGGAGAGAGAGGAGAAACCCTGCTGGGACCTGAAGGTCTTCATTGCCTCCTGATACCTGTGTGAGGGCAACTACAGGAGCTCCCATCGCTGCATACCCGGGACCCAGCAGATGGCACTCCTGGATGGTGTTTCTACTGGATCACGAGCAGCATCTGCCTGCAGCTGCCTCAGCTGCCCCATCCCAGCTGCCCCTCCTGGGGAGAGGGCTGCAGGGCAAGGCACGGCTGTGCCTAGGCAGGCAGGGTGAGCTCTGCCCTGCTAGTTTCATCTTGAAAGCTGGTGCTCAAACTGCGTGGGGTGCAAGGCTGGGAACCCTTGCCAGCACCCTGATGCAGTGGGCCAGTTTTCTGGAGGCTTGTGCTCCTTTGCCAAGGAAAAAGAGCCAGGGCTTGGCCTCTTTGAAAGCCATTCCTCACTTCTCCCAAGAGCCTCACTGGGTCAGACAGACTTTACATGAGGAAACAAACCTGTGGGCTATTGGTTGAGCTGCACAGTAAATACAGCCTACCAGTGGCTCTACAGACGTCAGCATCTCACACCTCAAAAAATCATGGAAGCACAGAACAGTTGAGGTTGGAAGGCAACCCTGGAGATCATCCAGTCCAACAACCTGCTCAGACCATGGTCAGCTGGAGCACATTGTCTGGGACCGTGTCCAGTTAGGGTTTGCTTATCTCCAGGGACAGAGACTCTTCAAGTTCCCAAACAATCTGCTCCAGTGTTTGACCAATTCCATAGTAAAAAAGGTTTTCTTTGAAATTTAAATGAAATTACTCATATTTTCGTTCCTGTCCATTACCATTTGTCCTATAGGCAGTGATGGACACTGGGTACTGACGAAAAGTCTGTCTCAGACTTCCTTACTATCCCCATCAGGTATTCACACACATGAATAAAATCCCTCCTGAGCATTTGCTGCCAACCCTTTGATATTTATTCTTTCTTTCTTATGAAACAGCATCAAAATTTAACAGGCTCAGAAAGGGTTCTGCTATTGAAGTACAACAGCTCTGAAAAGTTATTTATGAAATTGTTTAGGAACACAAAAACTGGCTTTCTAAAAGGATTTCACAGGAATAGCACCATGGAATGTTCACAGGTCTATAATTCTATACATGTGGGCAGGGTGCTATATAAAGAGCATCTCATTGGAAGAAGTATTTTCGTATTACGTGCCTAACTGTGGGCTGAGATCACAGCAGGGTGCATATCTCAGCACACAGTAGGTATTTGTTTGAGGTAGAGACAGCCAGGGTCAGAAATTGGATCAAACTATTCCCAACTTAGAGGAAGAGATTTCAACCCTAGATCTTAGGCTCCTGAAGCTTTGCTGTTGACAGATCCAAAACACTGAAGGCTTTTCTGGAACTGGGGTCTAGATGCAATGTTGTTCAACAGGGTGAGACGGTTTGCTCAAGCTTTTAGAAATGTTACTTAGCTTGTTCCATCCTTCTTGGCCCTTGCTACTGTGATAACTAGCTCCTAATAGCAGGTTAGGTAGGGAATTTCTTCTTACCCTTGTGTTTTCACTTGACAAGCATTGGCTCCTCTAGACAGAGTTGTCTGTATGCCAAGCCGTGATATTCTTCTCAGCATGATTTCCTAGTGATTTATTTATTTATTTCTCTGCTGCATTTGGCTTGCTTGCCAGTGGAAATCTGCCTGGGGTTTTTGTTTTGTGTCTCTTGCAATGGTATGTGGAAATCTGCCTTCCCAGCTTTATGAAAGCGCTCCTGGCCAATACGATGAGAGGAAGCCAGAACATAGCAGCTCCTGTACTATACAGGAAATGCATCTCCCTTGCTGGCTAAAAACTTAAGCTCTTTGGTGGTTCTTCCCTCCTCCTACACCTTCTCCTCCTTCTTGTCCTCCTCTTTTAGAACTGTTGTTAATAATATATTTGTTTTCCAGAAGAAGCAGAAGTCTATCTTGCAGCCCTGCCAAGGAGCCTTATCTACACACTATACCTGAAACGTAGCTTCCTCTATAGTCATGGACCCACACTTATCAAGCTCAGCTTTATTAGTTCCACCCCCTCAAACTCTTTGTCTAATAGAAGTCTTGCAAACCACTTTAATCCTCGCTTCCTACAGAATGGAGTTAAAAAGTCTTCCTTGAATGTATTGTTTAAAGCCAGGCATTGTGCAAGAGATACCACAAAGCTCTTATTGCAGGTTTTATTGCATCCAGACACAAGATCATGTTCAGACTCTTACGGCTTTCACATATGGCATGTTGAGACATAAAGGCAAGGTAAGAAGGGCGTCTGATGTAAGCCTGACTGTAGTCAATGGAAGGGTTGATGTCAGGTGACTGAAATGGGTCTTCAATCCCAAGTTGCTCTATTTCAACCCATGGGATTTTGGAGCTGATTTTATTGGTTAGATATTGGCTTTCAGCATTTCATCCAAATCAGCTTCTGACAAGGAGCATGAGACCTTCATAAATATACCTTTGACTTTGAATAAGTTTCTTTATGGAAGCATCAGCTGTATGTGACCATTTAGCTGAGTTTTACTAATGCTGCTCCACACTAGAGAAGAAGATGCAGCAGTGGGGTTTGTAAGAGCTACAGATGGCCTCCTCAATATGACATCATTCGAAAACATCATCATAGAGCTGTTCTTAATGGCAAAAATGCAGAAGACACTAGAGAGAGAGACTCAAAATGTCCTGAATGTTGCATTAGATTAATTGAAATAATCTTGATTTTTTTTTTCAATTGAAACTTACTGAAAAAACATTAAACAGTTGTTTTATGCCCATCTTCAGGTCACATCAGACAAATCAGCTGCCAAATTAGTAAAATCCTAAGAAGATTTGTACAGCAGAGACCCGGCCACATTACAGAAAAACACAGGTTATCATAGGAAAAGTGCCTATTTGCCTGTTGTGTACCAGGGACATCCAGCAGCACATCTGAGCAGCAGAGATGACAGAATGGAGAGGTGTTGTCCCAGTGGCAACTGGCGATAAAAATATGCAGATTTTGTTTCATGTTTCTTCCTACCTTCTCCTGTTAGTGAATATCAGCTGTGGAGGAATGGGAAGCCAGGGGATATGAGGTAAAAGTTTCCTATGGTTGGCAGGAGAGGCTGGAGAAAAAGGGATTAGAGATTTGAATGCATATGCCACTTGATAAAGTCAGCATTAAAGTTCCCTATTCTTGTTCTTAGCACGCTCCAACCCAACCTGACCTGCAGATTCCCACCCAGAGTTTTGATCACTCAGACTGTTCAAATGGACCAAATTCACACTTGCCAGTGCTAAACTGTAGCCCTGAGCTCTGCAGGATAGTGTGGGAGGGGAGCAAAGTACATGCACTTCCACAGCCTTTTCCCAGGCCTGGTAAATCCAGTTGTGGTCCTGGGTGTAGTTGTGCATCCAGGCTGCAAATTAAAGCTTCAAAGGAAGCTGGTGTGAGCTAGTACCAGTCCAGTCAGGCAACTTGGAAAGCCACAGCATAGAAACATGAGCTGGTATAACAGGTAAGCAGAACACTTGGGCTTACCTGAATCATCATCCTACCTTACTAATGAAGTTGGGGGCTCAGCTAGCAGTAGGAAAACTCCTTTAGAAATCAAGATCCCATAGTCTTGAACTGACATGGGTATTTTTACTACTTCTTCTCAGACCCTGAGATGAGTAAATGCATGGGCAAGATCACTAGCATCTTGAGGCAAGAATGTATGAAAACACACTGAACTGATTTAATGGAAAGTCGGTAAGAAGCCACAACTAGCAAGGAATGCAGTGGGAGATCCTCAAGGATGGTGTTGAGATGCCTGAAGCAAGAAGCAAGCAGAATGCAAGTGGCTGAACTGAAGCTCATGCTCTAGTGAACTCCCTGAACTCATTTTTATCTCCAAGTGTCTTAGCTTTTCATCTCATCACACAAATATCAGGTAGAGAGAAGCAAGAGCCCAGGTATCCCAGTGCTCTGACATGGTACAGAATCAGGCCTCTTGCTTGTTCTCTTTTGTCCAGTGACTCCTCTGTCCCTGGCTGTGTCATAGCCACCTTCAGGAGCAGAATGATGGAAATGCCCTATAACAGGTTGCTTTGGAGCATGATTACTAGGGTTTTCTTGGGAGGAGTGAGAATTCCTTTCACTTCAGCTTGTGAGGGACCCTACTATACCAACCATAGTGGGCACCGGTTCTTCCCATGCAGCCCTGAGACAAGCCCTAAATTCCTACATGGGAATGTAGAATTTATTGCATCCCTTTGTTGAGCCTTTTTATGATTTATCAACCTTTCTAGTGAATTTTTGTGGATTATTCTGAAATGGCACTGAGTTTTTCCTATAGGCTGGGAAATATTGTTCAGGTTCTTGCCTTTGACTCTACTGGGCACAGATCCATGAAGGTATATGATGAGTTCTCAGACATCTGTCATCACACGACATGAGTGGGCTCTTCTCTATTTTTGGCAGCCCTTGCCAACAGTGCCTGTCTCTGTTTCCCTTAGCTGGGATTAAGCATTTATTTTTTTTAGATAGCACAAGTTCTAAAGTGGGGCACACAGGGCTGTAAAGCACACAGTGTGCTAGGTGGTCATGGTTTCTGATGGCTGTAACAGTAAATTAAGGTTTCTTAACTCTTTCAGGAGAGAGCCTGGATGAAGTCAGACACATGCACACACATACACAGCCTGCTAAACTTGAGGCTTTAAGACCTGGAGTCTAGGAATATGTGTGACCCTTTCCTCACAGCTCCTCCACAGACCAATGAAGGCCATATATTGAAGGTCAAGTCTGGACCATGATGCTGATTAATCACTTTAACATTATGAGACTCACCCATGTTTCCGACATGAGAAAGAACTGTGAAAGCACGTTCCCATAAATAGGTCAAGCTGAACATGTCAGCATGGTGAAGAATAGTTTTTGCCTCAAAAAACTGAGCAGTAAGGCGATTTCATGTACTGTCTTATATTTGCAAACAAATCCATGGCTCCTCATGCACAAAATATTGTTGAGTGGTTATTTGGGGGTGGACAGACATACAGAAGCAAAAGGAAAGTCTTGAAGGCAGCCACAGGCTAGAGGCATGCACTGACCTCCTTGGCACTGTGAAGTGATCCATATGTATAATCCTCATTGCCTCATTTAGTTTCTCAGCAAGGCATGTTTGCTTGGTCTGGACACTGTTAGAGCAGCCACACATTTTCTGACAAGCTGCTTTGTCCCTTCTTGTGCCCCAGAATTTGATATATGCGTCTAGAAGAGATGGGCAGCATGTGTTTAGTTTGGCCTCTCCATTCTTCTCTTGACTCTGTCTTGATGCTCCATACACTGTTTCTCATTCACAGTTCAGCCTAAAAGATTAAGAATAAAACAAAAGAGAAGCAAGCAACTCTCAGACCCCATGTTTACAATCTGGAAGCTGCATCACTTCAATTATGGCCTGGAGTAGCCCTACTAAAAGCTGGTGGATGGGAGATGATCACCTGCCTGACCAATCTGGTATCACTGCATGGCATTTTGCAGGATCTGGAGTATGATAAAAAGATACCTAAATGTAAAATCAACTCAAGTCAATCAAGTCAGAGCTGCTGGCATCAGCCCTGGGGGGTAGGAGAGAGGTGGAGGCAGCACCTGGAACCACCATGCTGAATGTTTCACGCTCCAGGGTGCCGGAAATCTTACTGCTCTGCCATGGAATAGCGCCTGCCTGTGGAAGCAGCCTGGCCTTGAGTCGTGGTGAATTTGCCGTGCAACAACCAGGTGCACAGGAGCAAAGGGTTTCTGCAGTAACCAACCTTGCTGGATCAAAGCCAAATCTCTGTCAAGTTACTCAGGTATCTGGGCCTCCTGCTTCAGGAGTTTTACAGTACCAGGGACCTGTATTTCCCCAGCTGATGGGGAGTTGACTAAAAATCAATGCCTATTTAGCATGACTTGGCTTCAAAGCCCTGAGTTAAGTTTGCTGACAGTTGTCTGACAAAGGTACTCATTATCCCAAATGGGGAGGCAAAGGCATTTGCTTAACATTTCCAGGTGAATCAGTGGCAGCCCAAGGATGTGCACTGGGAGGCCCTGGCTCCCCAAAATATTTCACTAGACTTCATTGCCTCTCATGCTAATGGCTTCCATGCCCAGACAGCATTACCAAAACTCCCGAGTGAGTGTGAGAGAGATGCCTGCAAGGAACCTGTGAAGAGCCTCGTAAAGACAGGGCATGCAGGAAATGCCTGGATGATGGTTTAACTGGCCATACCTCTGTGCACGTGAAGTTTGTTGGGATCTCATCACACATACCACTAATATCCTTTCAAGAGAAGGCACTTTCCTATCCATTCATGCAGCTACGTGTCTAAAATGCACTTAAGTCAGGTAAAGCAATTTGCTTGTATTTACCTCCAGATCAAAAGCTGTTCTGATATTCAGGTATATTTGAATTACAATTAAACTCAGAGCCGTAACATCCCTTTCCACACCCATGTTATCACTCTGGTTTTAGGCAAGTGAGTGGGAGTAAGAAGGTGCCTGAAAGTATGGGCATTTTTAACAACTCAAATGAGTAAGCAGTGAAGAGTTTTGGATTGCAGATATTTGTTTCAATTCAGCTTAGGGGCAGATATTTAAGACCTGGTGAGCTTTCCTTAGAAGTCTGAATAACTGCAGTTCAGACGTGTTATTCCTAGGCACACAATTCCCCTATCTCCTCTCCTTCAAAAACAGCAGCTCTACACTCGTGAGAAGAAGTGGTGTCAAATTAATAGTTAGTAATGGCTAAGAGCTGATGAATCTCCTAGATGAAAGACACCATCTAATTACAAACTTCTGACATTTGTTTATTATTATGAAGTTATCATTTAAAGGACTATTGCCTCTAGAAATCTTTTTTATGTGTTTATAAGATTTTTAAATCATTTCAATTCTTGCACCTAGTTAGTGTTTTATTGTCAGGCTTTTGTCCTTTTTTTCTCTCCATGGATTTTTTGGTTTTGGTTTGGTTTTGTTTTTTGTTTTTTTTCTCTAAAAGACATTATTGTCTTTTCTGTTTGACAAAAGGTGACTGTATTTCCATGCATGCCTTAGCTGAAGATGCAGTATTTAAGCCTAATATTTAGTTTCTTAACAGCGTTTCTGTAAACCGCAGTGCTTGTTTGAAGTAGACAACACTTGTGACAGAAGATGGAAAAGTCCTTCGAAGTAAAAGTTCTTCAAGTCCAGCAATGATCTGGTCTGTGCCTCTGTGTATGCCTGGGCATGTGTGCGTGCAATTACTACAGTGCCAGGCTGCAGCTTGCAAATAAGAACCACAATAACAAGGCAGATATAAAATAAACAGCTCGGGAGATCAAAGAGAGAAATACTCAATATATGTGAAACAGAATATCAGACATAGCAGTAAATTGGACCAGCCTGAAAACTTAAACCACTTCTGTGTCAAGACCATGGCTGGAATAACTTCATGGAGTTTAGTGGTGAATCAAGGACGAGTTTGGCATGAGGTGAATTTTTTGGTCTTGGGTAAGTTGTGGCATAATGTTGAAATTATTGTTACTGAAGTATGGTTGTCTCAAATTGCTGAGGCTCCAAGCAGGAGTTTGGTTGCTGTGAACGGAAACTGCATGCAAAGTTAACAGAGGCTAGTTTAGACAGTGATTGCTTCCAGTTGATTAAAGTAAGATAACCATCCTGCTGAAAACTATAACTGAATTTCCACAGCCATTCACTCTCAGAAGGCTTCAATTAGACTACTGTGCATGCCTTCCTCTGCACTGGAAACCATGCTGCTGCTGCTCTCCCAGCTACTTTACATGGGCTCTCGCCTCCCAGTGCCGTGTGCCTGTAGAAGGCGGAAACACTCATCTGCATCTTCCAGACAAGGGGATGAATATTTTCAGTTTTGATCAAAATAGCTGTTTCTCTTGGTTTACTATTACAGTTTGGTAAAGGTTCAAATAGAGCAGCTGAAAACTGTGTTCTTAGCATAAGCAAATCCTAGTCTCCTGGGTTTCATCCTGCAAGGACCTGATCCTGAGCTGCTTGTAGAGACACCTGACAGTTTCACTGCTGTATCTACTGCACAAGCTGTGTACATTGCTGATGCTTTGCTGGGTAGGGACTGTGTGTGATGGAACTCGGAGTTTCTGAGATCACAGAAATAATCCAAATACAAAAGTACTGATTTTTCTGGGTTCTTAAACAAAAAAACTTCAGACCTTAGCAAAAATTTAGTGATTCAACATTATGTAGGAAGTATAACCTTGGCCTATCTCTATTTCTTTGTAAAGCAACAAACAATGCCGTTGCATCTCTGAGTTTTGTGATTCATTCTGCTCCTTTGAATCTCCACCAAAACCAGTGTAATTATTACGGGTCTTTTTTTGAGGTGAAAGAAAAATCCATCCAGTCCTAAGAGCTCATATATGGAAGATGCTCTGAATCTGGAGGACTTGTGAAAAGATACCAGTGCTGCTGTTCTGCAGTGGTGAAAGGATCTGCAAAATCTTTGGGATCCCACCTATGCCAGATAGTCCTGGTGTTTGACTGATTTATAGGCTGTCCTAAATAACTCAGCTTCCCCTTGCTGATAGCAGAGATCTGCTTTGCTTAATCCCACTGAACAGCAGAGGGTTGGTGTCATCTGCACTTCTGATGAGTGCTTACTTTTGAAGTTACTGATAACGCCCCCTCTGAGGAAGCAAATACTGACAAAACAATAGTTCCTCAGCTGACTCTAGTTATATAAAACACAAAATAATGAGGTTATGTTACATATTATTGGATCTTATAAGAAGCACTATGAGATTTAATTTCCATGGTGTATTTCAGTTATCTGATTATTTCTTAATACTGAAGTGCTTATGTCTCAGCTGTCTCCATTAGTTGCAGCTGAATGCCTTGGTGTTATCCTGGGAATGGGCCAGGCCTCAGAGCAGAGGACAGGAGATTATGTGTCTCCACCGCTAATTCTTGGTCATCCAGTGAAATAGTGGAACAGTGGAAGTAGCAGGTAATGGAGGCCAAAGAGATGTGCAGCGTGTAAGTGAGAATGATGACAGAAATTCTTATTTCCAAGGCTTTCCTGGCAAAGTAAGGCAACAAGATGCCCTGTTATTGAGTTTTGTTCTTTTAATTTTCCTACAAGACATACTGATTGCACAAATGGCTCCCAGCTGAAAAGGGTATGGGATTTTGACATGTTTAACAAGAAGAGTTTTTCTCTTCACTCTGTTTAGTGTTTGCCAATACTGCTAAAGAATTGCAGTGTTGTATGATTTTTTTTTCAGTTGCTTCCATTGCAATCTGTTTTACTTCTGTACTTATTCTGGTATGCCAATAGCCTTCCATATTATGCTAAAAAAATGTGCTGTAGCCCTGCATAACCAGATTTTTCTGTCAAAAAAATTAACCTTTAAGTGTGTGAACATTCAGAGCTACTTTTTTCCCAGTCATTCTTAAAAAGGCCACTTTTTCTGCAGTTCAGAAAACTATATTCTGCAATTACCCTTAATTTTATTTGTCCTTATCCTGAACTGTATCTTTTTTCCTTCATCCAGCTGCCATCTTTTGCTGCGAAAGGTATTTGTGGAAGAAAAGCCATTGATTTTTATCTTTAGTGCCATCTAAAAAAGATACGCATGGGGTTTACTCGTGTCTGATGTTAAAACAAAATGATAATTTGGAAGCCATGTATTCAGAATGTAAATGACTCATCTTTAGGTGAAACTGACCCTAATTAGGTCTAGATCAGCTGTCATTTGACAGAGAGAAAGAAAATTCATTTTCTCTGAAATATGGTAATGGCTAGGAAACTAGCCCCAGAACCTTAAATTAAAAGCAGGTTTTAACATGCTGGCTCCATTCCTGCCTTCAATATCAGCCTCTGCCTGTTTTAGTTAAATAAATGGTAACAAAAGAAGTCAGACTGCGTGACGTTGAATAAAGAGAAATTTAAGAGAGTAATTATAGCATTAAAAGGGGCCAGAGGTGAGGAACTATAAACTTTGTGGAACAAAGTGCAGCATTGCAGTTTCTACAAAGTTTTGTTCACTAAAACCTTGTTAGTTCTAGTCATGCAAAATTGTTTGTTAACTAAGGTGCCTGTCCCAGCCCAGGGCATGAGCCCCCTCCCAGCATCAGCCTGGCCGTGCTTCTGGTGTGCAACTGTCCTGCACAGGCAAGGGTAAGGGGTGGGATAGGAGGTGGCATGGGTGGATCCTGGGGTGGTCAGTGGCCCCGCTGCTGTGGCATCTCCCTAAGCAACATCTTATACTACTTCATCTCACTTTTCATTTCATTTCCATAGTATGAGCGACTTGCTACAAACTGATATGTGGCTTCGGAAAAAGACGTTTGCTGAAGAATGGGCTGTATCTCCTACCTGCAAGTTTTAAGGATTTTTGTTAAGGAGGTAACAATGAAGGAACAGCCCATCACAGTCAGAGTCCTTAAAGAACAGTTCTGACTGCTGGCTATTTTAATGAAATCAAAGGTATCACTGCAAAAATCTTTTGCTCTAATAGCATATGGTGGACAAAGCTCAGAAAGTTAGGGGCTTAATTCATACAAGCACCTGAGGGAGACGCACAGGGGGGAATTGAATTTAAAAAAATCATCTGTGCCTCAATTGCTTTGAAATATGATGCCCTTGTTATGAATGAGGCTATTTAGGCATCTGTGCTCTGTCAGTGTGTATCAAGACATAAGAAACATGCTCATGACCAGAACAAGCCCATAACCTGATGTTCTTGGGTAGTTCGGAAGACAAAAAATCACTTTAATGCTTTTTAAATGTTTAGTTGCAGAGGAATTATATGGAAAGGAAAAAGTTTGTCCATCAGCTGGCTTTTGGGCTGGAGCAGAGTCCTGGTGTGCAGGCATCGCTTATCATCACCTCATGCCTTTCAGGGCCCAAGCAAACCCATCTTTCATACAACTTTCTTCTGGATATTAAACTAAAGCATATCCATACTCTGGAAGAAGAGACTTTTATATTGGCTAGCAGAGAATAGCTGGGTTTCCCTGACCTAGCAAGTCCTGTCAAGTGCCAGGGAAGGCATTCCCAGGTAGGCATTCAGGAATTGGGAAGTGCACCAAAACCTCATGAAATTTTTAAGATTGCTGGCTCTCATATTGTTTGTTATTGCCTTCTACTTTCATATTTTTTCAACTGCAAGGTTTCCAGCTTAAAATAATTTTGAGGGATGGAGAAAACAAAAATTCTCAATTAATTGCATAAATTCGGGATCTGGGTATTTACAAAAAAAAACTTTAAATACTCTGAGTTGGCAGTGCTTGCTGAAAGTCCTGAGATTTTCAAGAATCTAATGCCTAATTCAGGACTGTCCTGTGTAATACTGAGTTAAATTTTTACTGAGTATTGAGCATGGTATAAAGGGCAGAAGGGAGCAAAGTGCTCACACTATCATTGATCAGACTTTCAAAATCAGTTCCTATGAAAATAAATTAAAGCACTCTAAATGACAGTATTTAATTCAAGATTCTTTTCATATGTTAGAGTCTGTAGTACAGGTACCTGCCAAGGAGGAGATAATCAGTTTTCTCTGAGATTCTTGTACAAAGAAAACTTGCATCAAGGTTTCTTATGGGATCTCTTTCCCTTGTGTTTTTGAGGTAACTTTTGCAAATGCAGGACTAGTTGCATTTTACAGAACTCCTGCTGGTTTCTCAGTCCTGACACCTTTAGGTATCTGGAGTATTTGCATCTTAAAATATTTTTAGAATGTAGAAGGCAAATTTTATGACCCTAATGGCTTGTTGGTGAATTTCAAAGTGGTGTTATCAGCACTGATGCATAGGTCTGGGGAAATGTCCCTTTTCCATCACCTAGGAAAAAAGGAAGGGCAATATGCATTGGATTCTTTAGGAAAAATGAAAATGAAAGTGCTTATTCTGAGCTGATAAAGTTTCTTTGAAAAGAGAGAAAACTCCATCCTCCCCAGTAGCATTGCCATGGTGAGAGCACACCACCTCATACCTCTAAGATTTCTCAGGAAATCCCATTTTTTTCCAGGCCATGTTGGTACTTGGAGAGCACCCTTGACAGAAGGCAAAAGGGTACATGTTCAAATCACCTTGTACAAGTGTTTTGGATTGGTTTTGGTTTGTTTTATTTTCTTGGGAGCAGTGAAGGGGGGGGGGGAGGGGAGGGATGTTCTTGATGTTTAAGATGATTTTCTCAAATTGATTGCATCATTTAAAACCATCTCATTCTCCAGGTCCTACCTTGGCACAGCCAGCCTCCTTAACCTGGTTTTAATTTATCCTGCCAACAGATTTTGCTGGAACTACTCACACACTTCACTCTGGACATGCTGTTGAGCACTTTGCCAGATTAAGACTTTTACTGCTCATCTAAGAACTGATTTAATTAAAAATTATCCAATTTTTCATATGTGTACTGTAAGAGGTTTTGCAGTGTTTGTTTGCAAACAATGAATAATACAACTATCTTCAACAACAAAACCAAAATGGTTTGAAAGTTAGGACCTTTTGAATTGAGGCAATGATCTATACAGTCTTTTACTGCAGCTTTCTTATGTTTTTTATGTTTTTATAGTGTACATCTGCTGCAGAGTGTGGTGCTCTCATATAGCAAAGGACAGGACACTTATTAGCAGAAACAAAAGGAATTAAGTCTCTGGTTTTTAGGTATTAAAAGTTCTCCTCATCCATATATTCTGAGAAGGGCAGCTATATCAAGGTAATCTTGTTGTTATTGCTCTTTGTATGTCAGCTTCTCCATGACTAATGTGTCCCATATTCTTATCATCCAAATCTTGACATCAGATGGTTCCTTTTAGAGTGGGATGTGATTAAGCATTCCCGGCACAGAGAGCTCAGAGATCAGCTTGCACTCCTTACTTCGAATGAGTCTGTAAACAACACACTGAGAATAAAGACTTCCTGAGGAGAATGAAAATAGCACCCATATGTAATATGAAACACCAGATCTTGAGCCTGCAGAGATTCCATCTGAGCCCAGGAGAAGGAGTGGACCTTGCATGCCCTGTGAATCCCAGCATTTCACTTGGACTTGCAGAACTAAAGCTGGAGCTGCCATGCTGCTATCTCTTTATTGCATGAGGGGTTCAGGGCAGGGGTGAGTAGTCCATACATCATGTGGAGATGAGGAAAACACACAAGTAATCCACTGAGCTCCAGGGACCATATTCCCTCATCACGTGTCCCTGGATAAAACCTGGCATTATCCCAAGCCCTCTAAAGTGATGTTTGCCCCATACTTCCCCAGTCAAATAAAAACCCCACAGCCAGCAAAGACTTCTTGCTTATAATCAACCATCTCCCAGGCACCTACATAGCAGTTCCACTGCTCTTGAAGTTCACAAAAGCCAAAAGCTGTGCACCAGCTTTCCCAGCCTGACAGAGCTATTTCCTCTGGTACCTCTGCAGGCACCACTGCTACTGCTGTGCCCATGTGCATCTGCTCCCTGGCACCAAGAAGAGAGGTTGTGTCTGAAAGTCACCCAGCATGGGGAGCCTCGAGTGGCTCCCAGGCTGCTGCTTCTTCTGTAGATGCTTTTCACTCTAAGGCTTTTCACTACTTTGTTGTCCCTTCTCTTCTTTTTTCTGTATCTACAGCTTCTCTGAGATGAGTTTTTGATAGAGAACAAGCCCTGTTGATCAGCTTTCTCACAAAATGATAGAATGGTTTAACTAGAGTGGAGGGTTTTTTCTTTATGTACAGGATATTGTTCTAAGGTTGGGGCTTAGAAAGATGAATGGTTTGATGAATTTAGATCAGGTAAATTATTAAGAAGTACTTTTGTTCTTGGAGAAAGTTCTCTTTCTGACAGTCTGATATCCTTGAGAAAACAAGATGAAGAACTTTCTGGTTTGATGTTTTAAACAGAACTTTGTTTATTCTTTTAATCAGAAACTTTTTTCATCAAAGTACTTTAAAGAGTACATTTTCAGGGATTAAATACTTTGAAATGAAGTGTTCCATTAGGTGTTAAATCAAAAGTTTCAGATCGAGTCTCCTAATATTTTACATTTTCTTGCCTTTTATTTTTTTTACAAATTTTAAACAATTTCTGTGTTTGCTTGATCTAAACTATTTTTCTTATCAAGCAGACATTGCCAGTTTCTAGCCCAATATTGGTATATTGACCATGCATGGATCACTGCTATATAAAAAGTAATAGTACTGTATTGATCAGTGTTTGGTGCATACTTCAGTAATGGTTTTGTTGGTTAGACTATTCCCCACAGAGATGGTAACTGGGTGTAGTCCATTAAATAATACCCAGAAAAGTGTGGCCCACCATTATACATCATTATATTGCTAATATATCTACTGAAAGATTTGTTCTGGATATCTTATTTTTCTACCAATCTTTGCTAAAGGTCATAAGAAATATAATATAAAGTTCATTGCAGTGGTGAAGGAGTGTGATTCCTTAGCAGCTTGAACAAATCTGTTCCTGTAGAGAGAAAGGACAATTTTCTCTGTGCTGTTTATAAGGATAGTTTCACTTAAATTGTCCGTCTACTTGGCATACATGGAAAAGCCTTAACATCTTCTTTGGTGTCCCTTTCCTTTGAAGTAATATAAAATGCCTCTGTCCCTTTTCTTAGGCAAATGATCTTCCCGGATTACTTTCAATGTAATTTTTGCATAGTGCTTCAGGTATGATGGTTCTGCTGCCTTTAATTACAGTCCCATATAGAATGAACAGTCATTTTTTATCAAATGATGGTATTACCTGTTCTGCCTCTTTCCATTTGTTTTTCCTTCCATCTTGTAGTTTGCCTATCTCCCCAATGGAGCACAGTACCCCCTGAAATGAGATTTTGTGTTACCATGGTTTTTCCTCCAAAGCCCATGTCACTTTCTACCCACTCCACTGATGAGCAGCTGCCTCTCCAAAGAGGTGCATTTACTTCAGTATTTTTCTTCATAATCATGGTCTTCTCTTAGATTTTCCCAGTTGTGTCAGTATGGGTGGTCTAGGTGTGACTTGGCACTGTCACATCTATTTCCTTTTTCTTTTGTTTCTTCCTCGACTGTTGCTAGGTCAGGGGGACCTCAGAAGGACTCCAGTGACTCCTGGAGCAGCCAGCCAGCCACACTACTATGTAAGACTTAACACAGGGCAAGTTAGCTCTGCATCAGCTACTGAGTCCCCCTCGGGCAGTGAGTGTCACAGCGATTTCTGAGTTGGGAATATCTGGGCAGGGTTTGGGGAATGTGTTAAGAAAACAATAAGGTTGAGGAATTGCACAAAGTCAGAAAATACCATGTGGGAGGTATGCATAGTCTGAGCTCAGCCACTCCACATCCCTGTGATGCTTGACACCCTGTAATTATAGTC
Organism: Xenops minutus; assembly: GCA_035221455.1. NCBI lineage: Eukaryota > Metazoa > Chordata > Aves > Passeriformes > Furnariidae > Xenops > Xenops minutus. Next base: position 14,664,575 of record JAWWEE010000074.1, read on the forward strand.
TCATAGACATAACTTGTACTCAAAAGTTTCACTTCAACCATAGATCCACAGAGACAGCATCTCATTTTGATGTAGCTATCCTTAATTTCTTTGACCTAAGCTTCCCAATTGTGTCTTTTGAATTTGGCATTTAATACAATCCATTCTTTTACTCCATTTCCCAAATAGTCTGTGGAGCCAGACTAATCGCCACTCATCAAGTGCCCATTGTGTTTCTATTTCCCTATCCCATGGTAACAGACACTTTTATTGTGATTATTCATCTGCTGTTCTTTCATTAATGAAACATTTAGATTTCATTGCCATAAGGCCTCTTCAATAGCCTTATACTATGAACACGCATTCAAACAGAAAACTGCTCTTTGGTAATCCCTAGCAGTGACACTGGAGGGTCTTTTCTAGCTTCTTGCTTGACCAGTGACAGGAAGAAATGTCCACTTCAGGGACCAAGGATCTTCATTCACCCTTGATAGACTAGTTGTCAGTCTACTGCAGCCTACCTGCCCCTGAGAAGGAGCCTTAAGGCAAAGGACTATCATTTTTTGAGCATGTCTCTTTCTCCCACCCTGAACTGTAATAGAAGGGTGCTTGGAAAAGTTTCCCACACCTTTGAGGTCTAGCTGAATCCCTCTGCTGGTATGTATTCACTCTAGCCTATGCCAGATTGTTCATATATTGCATGAAATGCCATTAGTAGGACCAGTAGGCTATATGAGGAGCATATTAAGGGAATGACCATTCTCCTTCATGAAGTCTGGGCTGTCAGCTCTGCCAGGTCCCTGCCAGGAACCTGATGTGTCCCCGGGTGAACTGGAAGTCTTACTCTGCCTAGAAGGCTGTGTGCAGATCAACTCTTCATGCTCTTTGTCTCTGTCTACCTTTCCCTTTAATTAAGACCAATCCAGTTAATCTAGTAGCTGGGGAAAATTAAGACATGATTAGCCTTGCATTGAGTAAGTATATTTATGATCATTCTTGGTAGCATAGAATTGTCTTTTCCAGGAAATCTCCTGGAAATCTCCTGCTTATTTCCAAGGACTGTCTGCCTTTATAGGTCTGATTTTGGGGATAACTCTGTGATCTTTCCAGGCACAGAGACCACCATATAACCTAAGTTATGTACTTTGCCCTTTGTCTTCATTTGTTTGAGGTCTCTAGTGACAAAAGAAGAGGAAGAAAACCTATCCTCATGGAATAATAATTTTTATAGATCATACTGCTCAAAGAAAAAATCTGTCAGTGGGATGGTGATGATGGCACTTTTTTAATAGGGTTAGAAGCTGTCCTCTTAATCATCTGAGAATCTTAGTCCTCCACTAAGATCCTCTCTGTCATTTTTATTCCTTCCATTCTGGTCCTTCTTCCTCTCTTCTTTAACCCCTTAGAACTGTAGGAGTTTTTTTTATGTTGCAGATTAAAAAGTAGGTCACATCCTCCTCAAAAATAAGCTCCATGTTCCTACTGTCTCTCTACTTGCAGTCATAGAAAGTGATGTTGGAATTGTCTTGCAACTGTCACTCACAGACTACACACCCGTAGCACTGAGACTCAGGCAGTCTCTCTGCTGTCTGCCTCTCTTTTCTCAGGTTCAAGCTTTTCTCACATATCCTTTTGCCATATCCTCTTACCAGCTTGATCTTTACTATTGCCTGTATCTCTGTGATTGAGCCTTTTCTTCTTGGAAGCCTGTGCTGGTTGCTGGTTTTGTTTGCCCCTCACTGTCACGCCTGTACCCTGTGTGTGAGCTGCTTCAGCAAGGGGCACTTCACAGTTTGACCAGGCACCTGCAGAGCCCAGGACTTCTTAGGAAGGACAGGATGGCAGTTTTCTGCCTGCAGTATAGCAGCACTTCCAAGACACAGCTGCAGAGCAGGTTCCTCCAGACAAACATCTTCACAAGAGGGTGCCTGCCCGAAACTAGTTCTAATTGAAGTGTAAGGCAAAAGACCATCACAGAAGCAACAAGTTCACAGCACAAAAAAACTAGTGAGTTAATACTCAGGGGGTAAATTATATAGTGAGATAATGAGGCTACAGTAACCTATAATAAGATTATTCCCCAGAGGCTTGTTTTTATAAGAATTCTAATGTGCAGTCCAGACTTTAATCCTGCTGCTGCCAGTCCTGTGCCTTGCTGCCATTGCCCTTCATGTCTGAAGAGCTGAAACAGCCCTGTCTGTTGCTTACAAGTTTGCAGAGGAGCAGAAAGCATCAAAATGCTGAACTTCGGACAGGGGATTGTGTTCAGTGTTTCAGATTATGGTGAAAGCAGCTGCTAGGGCGGACATGGGGAAAGCTGATTCAGCCTGCCTGGCTCAGCTGATGGAGATGCCTTTCAGAATTCAGTCTTTCAGCACAATTCTCATATTTTAGCCGGTTGTCAGCCTGCTCTTTGAAAAGGCATCCGTGTAACTCTGTGAACATGGTCCTTTCAGATCCCTCCACTACAGTGCTCTGTGAACTCAATACACTGAGGTGGGAGTTCACACAGATCAACCTCTTTTGTGCATTTCATTGGGTGCATCATTCTCATTTTATAGCAAAGTCGCTTGAATTTGACCTGAGCTTTCACAGCAAGGGAGATTTTGCAAGTTTTGAGGCTAATAGATTTGGTTTAGATAACAAGTCTATACTCTTTCCTAAGACTTGAGTTAACTTGATTTGTCCCCAGAAACCGCACTCCTGTGACAGCAGTGTGGCCTGTAAAGAAAGCATTCAATATTTTCTAAAATCCTTAGTCCTTGACTTTCCTCTAACCTATTCTATACATAAAGAATTATATCCAGACTGACTGCTCCTGGTTGCCCGTCTGGCTAGAGAAGTGTCATCACAAAGATGACTGGAGCATTTCTGGGAGAACTGATGTGGCTCCAGATTTCCACTGTGAATAATAAGTGGGGAATGAACTGTTCCAGATCAATAAAAAAAGTTTAAAAAATTAAGGGGGAAAAAGCAACATGAGGAAATCCTTGGATAATTATGAGTATTGGACAGACTGGCATTGATACTGTGACAGTCTTAGAAAAGAGAACTCTTCAATTACTCAAGTAGGTTTCTGTTAATTACAAAAAGGTTACTTCAGTCTAATCAGTTGTTCATAATAATAGATCAAATATATCACCACACACCTTTTCTACATAAGAATATGTAGCAGTTCAGTTCAACTTGCTGCTGTGTGTTGCATGAATATTCTTATTTAATTTAAGAATATATTTCAATTTATTATCAAATTGCCTTGAGCTCATATGTAGTGAAGCGGAAAAAGACCTGTTTCAGGAGATTGCTGAGTTAACCACACACATTCAGAGTGACTTGTCTCACAGGGTGCGGTTCCTCTGGCAGTCTTGTAGATATCTTTATCTGAAGTGGTCACCACAACCCGAGTATCTGGAGTCAATGAATCTAGGGCACAATTCATTCCATCCTAAAGCAGATGCTTAAATGAGATTAGTTGAATTATAATGTGTGGGCACATCTCCCTCCCCATTGCTCCTAAATGAAGCTAAAGGTGATGAGCTCAGCTGAAGAGCTCCTGTCTCTGATGCTGTGTACTTGGGTCATATAGTTTTGATCTGTCCTGCTGTACAGAGGTAAACTGAGCCACGCTGGACACAAAGCCCAGCCCCATGGTGATGTCTGGGGCAGGGCAGGGTCTGACTCTGCCCCAAGTGCTAGTGAATCAGTGTGGGACTGCAGAAAATATGGCACGAAGTATTTGATTGCTGCCACTACAGGCATCAACAGCAGTAGTCTCAGGAATGATGGACAGAGACAGAAAAGGAGCTTAATGCCAAAGTGAAGTGAGGTTATGAGGTGGTCAGGATGTTCACACCTGACTGCAGAAAGCATATCTGCAGGCCACTCACATTTGCTAGGAAAGAGGGATGATATAGCCAGTACACTTGCATGCATGTCTAAATATGCAGAAGAGTGGAGACAGCTGAACTCACAGGCCAGGGTACTCTGAAATCCCCAGGGGGAGAAGGGAGGAGGGGTATTATGAATTTTAAAGATGCAACCCCTATGTCAAGGATCAAGAACACCTAGACAGCAGCAGTCAGTCATCTTGAGGATGGCTGTTCTTTCCCTTCTGCCCCCTGTCTCAAGACAGATGATTGGAGTGATGGAGTCTGGACATTTAGTCAGTGTTTGAAATGACCTCCCGATAAGAACCATCAGGTACCTTCTGCTGTACAAGGCACGGGGCACCTCAAAGCCATCACTCTGTTGCCCTTCCTGTTAAATTTTCCTCGCAGTTAAAATTGTGACTTGTCAGGAGTGGCAGATCTGCTCCTCTTGCATGGTTTCCCTAGCTTCTTCCAGGGCACACAGGCAGGATGAGGATAGGGGGCGGAACAAAGCAGGAGGCTTGAGCTGCCTGCTTGATACTTCAGCAGTTCAGTCTGTGACCACAGCTGCCTCACCTCCTGCAGGCTCTTCCATGAATGGTCCTCCAGATACACTGAGCTTTCTTGAATCTGGTGGGGTTTGGAAAGAAATCTATGACTACAGGTGTTTGGAAAGCAGAAACTGACTTTATATTTTCACTTACTGATCTTCTGGTCCTGTTTGCTCCTATTAGGAGCACCCCTCTATCCATTTCGCAACATCTTATTCATAAAAATGTAAAAAAGAACATTTCATGTGGAGTTATCTGATCAATTTACTATTGACTATTAAAATTAGTGAGGTGTTTTCCTTGTTATTCTTCCCCTTAAGAAAGAAAAACGGTAACTCAAGAAAAAGTTTCTTGAAGTGATTTGGTATAGCTGAAAAAGCATCATGTGGCACAAAATGGTGGTTCTTTCTTTGGTTGTTTTCCAATCCATTTCTCCCCAGAAAGAACTAGGGATGAATTTGGGAGTAAAATCTCATGGGGTGTTATAACTGTCTTTATGGGACATGTTGAGCTGCTTAGATCCTAAATGTTTGTCAGTCTGATTGATTGGGTAGAATACTTCATGTCACAGAGGCCAGGCATGGAGTTTGACAGCCACATCCTGCAGCTAAGTCTAGTCTAGCTGATCCACTATGCTATAGTCCTAAAGAACAGCATACCTTCCTTGGAACTTCTGGCGAAAGACAACATGCTGGACTTGGTGGTCTTGCCCAGTGGAGGGGATCCTGTGGCTCCCATAGGAGACTGTGAACTCCAGTATGGAGTACAGCAGGTTAAAGAAACAATGAAGAAAATGAGAGCCAATAGTGAAATAATTTTCTAAATTCAATAACTAAGTCTAATTAAATTCTGGGAGAGGTTTTCAAATTCCAAAGGCTTCCGGGTGTTCCAATTTTTCTGACGTCTCTCTATTATCTGAGATGTTAGTGTAGTTATAGCCTGAGAAAAATGTAAGCTATTTCTGTGTATTTTGTATGGTGCTATCAGTTAATCCAAAGGCTTTCTCAAGGAATCTGGTTCTTAGTCTGGGATTTAGAAAAATTACATTAGTGTTCCTCTCCCTCCAACCCTACAACCATTAGATTTAAATCACAGTCTTTCCCAGTTTGATTGCTACAAGTCCCTACTCTTGTGTCTCTTGGCACACATTTCTCTCTCATCAGAGAATGATGCCCCCCTTACCCCTCTCTCTTGGATACACTGCACCACCTGATGCCATCCTATGACCTTTCTTTCACATAACTCATTCCTGGGTCCTCTGCAACACAGCCAGGTACTATTCGCCCACACTTCTGGTTTGGATTCCCAGTTCAGACCCTTCCATTCCTTGACCTCCTGCACATCCCTGTTTTCTCTTGAGATTTTGAAGGAGTCTAACTCAGAGAACAAGATCATGTGGCACATGGCCCAGATAATGAGGAAAATAAGAGGTCAGTGGTAGAGACAGAGGTGTTTCTTATGCCTCAGGAGGAAGCTGTATCTGCCCTTTCTGCTGAACACCAGATACCCAACCAGCTGTGGACCAAAACTGCAGATTAGCAGAAGACCTGAGACCTGGGGTCCATACAGTGGTTGAAGGCATAGCTGTGTATAATTTCAGTAGTGCTTAAGAAGGATTAGGCACTGTAATGAATTAAGGGAGCAAACTAGTCTCCAGCTGCAAATCCAGCAGAGTGGGTGCTGCAAATATAAACCCTTGACACGCAGGACATGTGATGGAGTTGACATGATGAAGTCTTTTCTCCTCAGAGTTCCTTTCCCTGCCCAGAAACAAAATCATTTGGACAAAATAACTTAGACAAAATGACTTGAGGGCTGGAAATACCCACTCCTTCAGCTGTCATGTTATGAGTGTCACTCTGGGATCCATCAGCTCCCTGGGTGATGTGACACAAAGAGACCAGCCAAACTGACCGAGGACAACTTGCTGCCTGGGAGGAGCAGGAGAAAAGGCTCTTGGTACTGACCTACTGAAAGGTGCAATAAAGACAAACACTCAAAGCAGATCTTTCCCACCCAATCCTGTAGTTTCAGCTATCACATCTGATGGGTCATGTACTAGCCTGTATAAAAGCCCTGCAGCAGGTTTTTACAGCAGAGCATCCCAGAGCTCTGGCTGGCAATCCTGCTGCCAGAGGGACTGGCTGGGGCTTGACAGGCTCCCACTTGGCCTGGGTACTCTGAGCTCTGCTGCCTAAAACCCAGCCCATGGCAGCTGAGTGGTGCACCCTGGTATGTTCCAGTGAGCTGGAGGATAAACTGAGGTCCCTCACAAGAGCCACCCACTTATTCATACAGGCAGTAAACGGCAGAAGAGAGCATGGACAAAAGAGGGCACAGAAGGGAAAGGTGAAATAAAAGAAAGTGTAGTCAGGATGAATGTCAGTAGCTGACAGAAAAGATACAAGAGAAATGACCTTCTCTACTCTCACAAGTATTGCTAAGAAAAAGGAATAAAAAAAGAAAAGAAAAACGTTTACATTTTTTTTGTACTGATGAAGAGGTACTGAAGGGACTAGATTACAGAGAAAGGGACAAAATCCATCACCCATTTTAAACCTGGCATGGCAACAGCTGGCAAGGGACTCTAGGAAAGGAGAGGAATTGCTTAAAGGTGATTGGTATCGCTGGGAGTCAGGAGATGAAGCTGAACATCAGATTGCTCATGACAGATTCAGATTCCCTTGAGTCACTGCTTCTATCAATGAAACCAAACCTCTGAGGCTGAAGGACTGTATCAACAAGAGGATATCCTCTTCTAGGAAAGGCTGGCAAGCATCATCAGACAATGATGATGAGTGCCTTTGGCAGGGCCTTAAGCCAACCTGCCCAGCAGATGATCAAATCCTGTCAAATTGTGCTGAGCTTAAAAAACCTGTACCAGGCTCTCCTCCTCTAAAGGGCACCCACAAAGGAAGGCAAAAGGGTGTGTTTCCAGCAGGGAACTTCTGTCTGGTTGTCATGGCAGTATACCAAGCTGGTCTCTAACGCTTTTCTAAAGCAATACATGAAAAAATGAGTAATAGGATTAACTGGCTAGTTTCATTGCTGAAGCCTAAATATGTTTAGTAACTCAAAGTCATTCTATTTCTGGATGGAATTCTTAGACTGGAGGTCACTTTTCACAGAAAAGAGATGATGCTCATCATTTCTAGTAGCTTGTAATTCTATATGTCTAGTTTGATGTGTGCTAGCAATATCTCCTGAAATTAGAGGGACCTTATGTTGTGGTCTCAAAGATTGCATTTATTTCTGGTCTCTTCTTAACTGCAAACAAGTTGCTTGACATAATTATATAGAAAGATCAAATTATTCTGTGTTTTATCATTTAATTAGGAGACTTTTTTTCATCGCAGGCTAGGCTAGAATTCAACTTGATTTAGTGATCCAAACTGAATAAATATGAGCCCTCACGTTTATACACTCTAAGCCTAATTTAACACAGATTTCAGTTGCACACACAGAGTATTTACGACCATTTGAGGGAGAATCAAAGGCTAAAATGAAAACAGTCTTTAAAAGTTGTTTTGTGTAGTAAATGTTGCTATTAAGGGGTCTGCTTTGACAGGCAGATTTGGTGAATGCAGTGTGTGTAATGTTTCTTGGTATTTTCCTATTTCAAGATATGTCACACATATCACTGCTGTCATGTAGCCTATAACATCAGAGATGCAATCCAAATGTGTTCTTTCAGCAGTAGCTTGGCATGAAGTGCTTTTGAGAGAAACTCTTTGCCAAGGGAAAAATATGTTGAAGGTTCTCCTACCTTTCACAAGAGAATACCATAATACTCATAAGGTATGTGGTCTTAGAAAAGCTGTAGCAGCCTTAACAGTTTGAAAGGAAGTATCTCTGCAAATGTGTATAAAACCATAAACACAGTGATTTGGATTCAAAGACATGTTTTGGACCCATGTTACTTGTACACAGTCAAAAGTTTCATTCCCCAATTTCAATACCAAAACAGGCTGTCATGAGGTTTGGAGCCCTTGGCAATGTTTGAGTGGCTGCAGGGCCATGTTGGCAATGCCAGCTGTGACAGCCACGTGTTCAGTACCTTGAGAGCCTATTTCTGAAGTATCAAATGAGAAAACATGGGTTCAAAGGATGTACCAGGACTCTAGGAAACAGGATGGTGCTGTGCCTATATTTGTTGTCCAAGGCTCAACAAAAAGGTGCCAGCTGGGTGCAAAAGCCAAAGAACATCCAGGGTGTCTCCTTCAGAGAAGTGGGATGAAAAGGTTGAGGTGGGCACCATGCAATCAGATGACACACAGGAGCTGGGGAAGCACAACATTCCAGCCACTCAGGATGTTTTGGGAGCTGCTCCAGGAGCCATAACCACATGGAAAACTGTCCCAGGAGCAGGAGCTCAGAGCCTGCATGTGCCTCAGAGGCAACAGAGCCAGCCTGGCCAGCTGTGTCTTACTGAAATGAAACACAAAGCTGTCCAGCTGGAGAGGGTGCCCAAGAGATGTCAACTGCAGTCAGCAGCAGCAAATGGGATGGCACCTTGGCACATCCCTCAGCCTGGCAAAGGTTTTACTCCAAGCCATTTTGAGCTTCCCCTGTGGTCACCCCTTGGGTCATTCTGCCAGCAATTGCATGTCATTTGTGCCCAGCACATCCCTGAGTCTTCGACCAGACAGCAACCAGGAGGACCCCAGGGAGCCCAGCACACCTTTTACCACTGTGCTGACATTACCAAGGCACATCACTTGAATTTTGGCCATGGTGTACAGATTGTTTGAATCAATGAAGGAAGGTTCTCATCAGTTCTCTGAACAATGAACGGAATTATGCATTTATTTAACAATCAGTCTTGCATGAGATGCAATAATTTCCAGTTCCTGTTTCTTGTCTATCTTCCTGTTTTAAGAAAGTATTCAATAAAAAGAAAATATTGCTCAAAGGAAGGATTTAATTATAAGTACTTTTTCATTGCCTCAGCTAGAGTGCATAAAACTACATTTTATGCTCTGATGTTGATCGAATTTTTGGATACTAGTCCAGATACTTTGATATTATTCCAAAATAAGTGGGTGAGTATTAAAGAAATTAGTCTTGGCCTATAGTTTTATAGATCAGAGCAAGATTACTTCAATTTAAATAATTGCATGGTTGCTATAGTTGCATAACTACATACTCAAAAAAATTAAAAAACAAACCAAAACAAAACAAAAAAAACCCCCAGCTTTGTTCATGCAAACATTTTATTTGACCCAATATGAGACATTTCATTTACTTTTCATGAGATAAGACCTTTTAAAAATAATTTTGCTGGCTTTCAAAATGAGTTTTTGAAAGAAAAATGCTGTTTCATTTTAATAACATCAGAACAAAAAGCTTTCACTTTTCTGATCTTCTCTCTCTAATCTCCATTTTTGTTCAAAATTATTCTTTTAATTTTATCCCAATTCACAACCTGATTGGTTTCAAAAACTGCAATTTTTAGCAAATACATTATTACTCAGAAATATGCCATCTGGCCAAATCCATGACAGATGTCTTTTTTTCTTCAGTGTCCCATTATTGTATCGACATGCCTTGCACCAAGCTGTGGGGGAGAAGGAGAGATGAAGAAAGTCTGTAAGAAATAGAGGATAATTTAATGTAAGGTATTTTTCACAGTATCCCAGACAATATATTTAAAGACACAGGAAACATACAATCCTTACCAACTAGATTGTAACAAATACATTGCTGTTGCTGGTGCCTCCACTTCAGAAATCTCTGTAGAAGCTTAATTATTTTACTAAAAGTGGCAGAGCATGATACTGCAGCTTTTAACAGAAATGGAAGGAACTGTTGCCATACAGTATCACAGTATTTATACCCTAATGAATACACTATATCCAGGGAAGTATGGCATTATTAAAGGTGAGGTATTTGCAACTTGCAGCAGCAAGATTGCTACTTCTGCAGATGACATTCCTTTACTGAACTGCAGTTCATTCCGTGAGAACACAATTTCCACGATCCAATAATTAAGCATTTGATTCTAAATCTGACGACTGCGTCCCTAATAAAAGCCAAACAAAATAGGGGTCTAAAGGATTGATCTCAAATAAAATAAACAGATTTCCAAAATAGTAGGAAGGTCCTGTGATTTTTTAATTTAACTTCATAATGCACATTGCAGCTTTAAATTTAGGCTCATCACCGTGAGATGCAAATAGAAGTAACGCCTTAACTTTAAACTTCTGTTATTTTGGCAATCATAACCTTGTTTTGCATTGCGGACTTACAAGGTTTTTGCAGGCATTGCTGAGAGACATTATGCCAGAGGAGGGGAATTGCCCGCATCGTTGACGATTTGGAGGCTTTTGGGGGGGGGATGTGCTGGCCACAGGAGCTGGATATTGCTGCTATGTATTTAATAACAGATCAGCTTTCAGTTTTTCTGATTACTTGGTCCTTTAGGAGATAAAGAAAGCTCTGCTCAGGGAAACAGGTTATATGTAGATATATACTCCCCATTTATGATATGGGATGCACATCCCACATTAACTAGCACTGGGGGAGAAATGCTAGATGAGGTTTATGGCTGGAGGCAGCAGCGGGCATATGTGCATAGCAGTGTGCTGGACTGGGGGCCTCACACAGGACTACAGAGGGACTGGAGGTCCTCCCTTCTGCAGGGAAAGTGAGTGGTATTTGTCCCTGATGGGGAAAGGAGGATGTTCATCCTGCTAAAGCACAGACATTCAATCCAGTATGTTTCCACACAGGGCATGGAGAGCTGACCTCCACCTTCCCCAGCTTCTCTTCCATGCTCATGGATGTTGCTGAGGCATCAGGAGGTTGGGCTTTTAGACACAGCATCCAAGTTACCTGCTGTAGTTAGGAGATAAATTTTTTAAAGCTGTGGCTTATTGATGGTGGTGTTGGTGCTTGCATAATGCCTGTATACTGCACCTCCTTCTGTGTCATACAGCCAATGCACACAGTCATTCCTTCTCTTTACCTCAGACCACAAGCTCATGAGAAGGTTATTTGTACTCACAAGTTTTGTCTTACTTCTGTTTTCTCTACTCACATAGTCTCTCAAACTTGCTAGATTTCCCCATAAAAATTTTCCCACAAAATCCACTCCCCTGATGTCTCACTGGTGTTGCCAGACTTTGTATGTGACATGCTCTGACCTACCTTTAGTGTTGCCCTTTCCCAACAGCTTGCCCATGGTGCTCATGCCATGGTGCTGAACCTGGTGCTGCATCCCAGATCTTCCCATTTAGCCCACATGGGACCATGGCTTGGGCCACTCTCATGGGAGACAGTGCGGTCTCTAATGGTCTCTAATAGTAACATCCATGCCTTGCACAAAGCAAAGTCTTGCACTTGGCTGGATGTACAGATCAGCATGCTGCTTTTGCTCCTCACAAGCAGTACATTCCTCAAGTCACTATCAAAAGCCAAGAAGTGTGAGAAGGGCTGCTCTGTTTTACTGATTTCTGTTCCCCATGGTTGCTGTACTGCCCTCACCACCACAGGACCAACATACTGGGTTTGCCCGTGCTGTGTGATACAGCCACACTCCACCACACAAGGGTCAGCATCTTTCATCCTTTCCTTCAGGAGAAAAAGCAGTTGTGTGTGTGTTTGCACTTCTTTTTACCACCTGTTGCTCAATGTGCTTATTAGGTCAAAGAAGTGCACCTTCATAAAAAGCAGGAGTGTTCTGCTAAAGTTTTCTCCCTGGAAAGTTCTGCTTCTCACAGACATACAGAAGGTTAACTGTGCCAAAGAAATTGTGGTATTTACCAGAGTCCTCAGTAGGAGCTTGGGATCCCTGCACCCAGGGTTATACATATGACTTGATAGCCTGCACTGAGGCAAAATGATGTTTGTTCTTGAGTTTACAGTAGCTCATGCTACTTACTGCTAGCTGATAATTCCAAGCAGCTGAAGGCTTCAGGTCCAGATATGTAGTGCAAATAGGAGGCTTCACAGGTTCAGTCACCACTAGATTATGATTTGTTAGGTTGGTGACTCCTGGCAGATAACAGAATGACCATCTCATAGCTGAATAGAGACGAGGGAAAGCACTAGTCACAGATATTTCCACATGAAAGCTTTGTAGTTCATGAAAGTTTAGTTCATGAAATGAACTAAAAAAAACTCAAATGAAATTAAATGAACCCATAATGAGCACACAATGTGTGGACTCCAAGTGGAGACTGAAAACTTTTATCTCCCAACCAGTACATTCACATTCAGTTCCAGAAAGCTCTTTTCCTTGCTTATGCTGGTTTTGATCCAGAATGGGATCATCCTGCTGATTATGATCCATATATGGCACTGGATTGGAAGGATTTTCTTCAGTCTACATGTTGCTGACATTTGATTCATGCCTGCTAAGAGGAAGTCTTTTGGCTAATTTCTACTGCGATGTCTTCAGGGCATTTTCCTTTCTCTGAGCTCATCAGACCTCCCAGCAAAACAGAGCCAAATATGTTTGGCATTTGGCTCAGAGAACCCATGAAAACTGGTAAGCAAGAATGGGGTGAAGTTCTGCCAGTGAATCAGCAGTGGTGCTCTGTGCTGGGCCCATCAGTGAGTGAGCACACATAAAATCATAGAATAGGTTAGTTTGGAAAGGACCCTTGAGATCATCAAGTCCAACCATTAACCCAGCAGTGCCAAGTCCACAATAAACCATATCCCTAAGTGCCACATCTATAAGTCTTTTAAATACCTCCAGGAATGGTGACTCCACCATTTTCCTGTGCTTACTCCAGTGCTTGACAGTCCTTTCAGTGAACAAATTTTTCCTAGTATCTAGTCTAAACCTCCCTGGCATGAGTAAAAGTGCATGAACACTGAAATGCATGCACATGTGTAAAGCACAGAATTATAGAATCATAGAATCATAGAAGCCAGGAAACACCCAAGGGATTTTTTTGCCTCCACAGAACCCTGTGCTTACTGCCTTGCAGTACTGCTGGAGATGCTGCCAGATGCCTAACAGTGAGCTGGCCAGAACAACAAATGTACAGAAAGTTGAGTGATGTTTAAAAAAAGTCTGGTTTCTCAGGTTACATGGTCTTCAGCCTCAGCCATTATGCTGTTTTCCTAAGTCCCAGAATTTTTATTTGCAATATCATTAAAAGACTCCTGCAAGTTTGCATACAAGCAGACTGGGACCCTCTGGCATGTGTTGACTCAGTCCATCGCTTGTTTGTCTGGCCTTAGTAACCAGGCTTGGAGTATGGCATTAGCAGAAGACATTAGAAGCCCTCAGTCTTGTCTCCACAGAACTCCAGTGTTATACACAGAATAAGGAGTTAACAGATCATAGAGCTTTTCTGTAACAGGCTTAGAAAAGCAGAAACCAAGGTTATTTACTGTTCCCACACTCTACACTCAGAGCAGTTTTAAATTGCTAGGTTAAAAAGCCATTCCTGAAAGAAATTTTCTGTGCACCAACGTATTCTTTGTGGTTGAAGCAAAAATTACTTACAGACAGTGCAATGTTTCTTGCAAAGGAAAACTTTGGCCAATGGAATACTTTAAAATTCAGCTGTGAAGTCTGTTAACTTACTTCTGGCTGGGGGTTAATTTGATCTATACCTTTTCTGCAGACAGAAGAAATCTCTCACTTGCTAAGAGACATTGTCATGGATATATGAAGTAAAGTAGAACATATTCAAAAATTGCCCTCTGTTCTGTCGCAGTTACTGCTAATGGCATCGAGGCGTAGTGTAAGCACACCATAAGCCAACTTCTGATGTCAATTACATCAGCATAAACAAGATTAGAAATTGGCGCAAGCGTATAGGTTTAAACATGACTGTTTTGAACTTTGTTTTCAGGACAGATAATGTTTTCGAGGAAAAAAATGTACTTTTTAATTTTAGCAGTTTTTTCTCAGCACATTTTGGCAACAGTTCTAATATATTCCTAGCACTTGACTTTATTTTACTGTTTGTTACATTGCCTGAGCAGCAGCACAAATCAGCCTGTCAGATGAGATATTTCAATGAACAAAAGACAGGTTTGAAGGCTGGGGACCAATAATGGGAGAAATGCAAACAACTGTCACTAGGCATAGATTTCATATTTTGTGAATGACATATTTTCCTCTCTGGTAGGTCTGTACCAGGTCTGCTTCTATCCCATCTGGTATTCAACACTTAGGCTGCTTATTATTAGATACAGAAATTCATAACACATTTCAAACAGATCAATGGTATCAAAAGCTTGCCATCATGCAGGAATAGAACAGTCCAACAAGATAAGAATGAATTTATTTTCTCTGGCCACTGTAGCCTTTTTGGATACTCAAAGAATAACATTTCTTTGACCTCTTGACCAATTTACATACTTATAGAAAAGAAATACCATTTGTTCTACATATGAAATCCCTTAATACAAACCTGAATATGTCCCAAGGAAAAATAGTTGGGGCTGATACTATTTAGGACAGCAAAAGTCTCAGATAGCCTTTTTGCATCACTTATGCCTTCATTTTGAGACTTGGTGAGAGGCTTTGGTGTCAACCTTCAATAGAGGCATTGTTGCTCCTATAAATGTTACTGAGCTAACCCAAGATTCAGGCCAAAGATGGGGACCTAAATGTTCTTTCCAGGCAAGATGAGAGGTCATAAAGTTCAATTTTCAAGCAAAAAAAAAGTAATCAAGAACTCTTCACAGAAGATCAAGGTTCTTAAAAAATTACCAGCAAGCATTCCAGTCCAACCCAAGTCAACTGAGAGCAAGTAAATAACCAAAGAACACAAGTAAGCAGGAAAACATGTGAAGGATTTAGTTACTAATGAGAAACATTTACTCATTCACTATCAGGATTGTGTGTTGATCTTCCATTCACTTCTTCCTTTTTCTTTTTTTAAGGAAAGAGCAGTTTCTGTGCTATAATTTATAACAGCTGGAATCATTCTGTGTGTGTGTACGTGTATGTGTGTATGTGCTGGACAAAAGAACATTATCAATATGAAAAGGAAAAGGATGGGCACTGTTTTGGAACTTGGCTCCGAAGGGGTTGTATAATGATATGAGAAAGATTAAGTAAGTGGAGGAAGCTGGGGGATCTTCTAAATGCAAAACTGCTGCAGTGTGGGTGGGCTCACAAAGGGTCTCAGCACATCCTGTCCTACCAGTGATACAGTGACCCTGGTTCAAAGATTTCACAGCACTGTGGAGCAAGAGTCTGGGTATGTTAACTGCAAAGGTTTCTTTCACCAAAATCATTTTGGGATGAAGCCTGCTAGTTACTGATAGCTATGCACTGTAATTTCAATTTCTTTACATAAACATAATGAGGCGTTGTTTATTGTTTTCCTGAAAGCTTTGGGCTGAGATATTAGGGAAAACAAACAAAGAGACAGTTTGAGAGCTCTCTGAGCAGTAAATGGTTCCCTTTGGCATGCTCTGACAGGCCATTTCATTTTAGCTTTGCTGAATCAGCTTAATGGGGAAAACTCAAACCCCATTGCCAAACTCTCATTGCAATTTCTCTTTACCACAGTGGTCATAAAGAGATATTGTTACCCTCTATACAGGGAACCAAATATTCCTTGGGGCAGGTTTGTGTAGGATGTGCAGCTTGCTCTAAAATTAGGGAAAGGCTGACAGTTAAGGATGTATGCAGTTTACGTGAGCATTTGGATTTGTCACATGGAACACACAGATTCCATCTAAAACTTGCATGGTGTGACATTGGGCAGTGTGACACCAAAACACATCACTGTCCAGGCTACATCAAATGCAGCTCTGTGCATGTGTGTGTTTGTGTGTATGGGGGTGGGTAGTAGTGATGGCTCTTTCTCATATTTTTATCTCATAAAATGCTCTAAGCGAAAGCAGTATATATATGAATTAACTGTCTTCCTTCCACAAGGCTTCTGTTACAGCAGAATGACACAACCAGGCCATTTGTATAAGTTAGAAGCTGATTTCCATGGGAGGATGTGCAGCAGGAAGATCGAAGCTTAGATGAATTAGTCTTCCAGAGGGGTATAACTAAAGTCCCATTCCCAGCCCCAAACAAAGGCAGAGATTGCATTCAGGGTCTTGGCACTGGTCTTTTGCTGGTGGACATGGTACTAACACAAGCAAATGTCCCTTGGGACAAGTTCAGCTTTTATTAAGGTAATGCACATGGGAGACAAACATACTTTTTTTCAAGTACGATATTTTTAATTGGATACAGATAAACCTTTTTCAATATTCAGAAGAGTGTGTAATTATGCTATTTTGCACATGATAATTCTTTTAATGCAATCAAACCCTGTGCTTGCATTTTATGAGAAAGTATCACATTGCTTATGGATCACTATAAACTTCAAAAAATACAACAACCACTGGAAAACATGTGCAAAATTGTTTTTGGGGGGACATTCTTCTCTGAATTATTCTCATACATTAGAGCTGTTGGGGTAAACTCCCCATGAAACAAATATGTCCAAACTTTTGGCTGTAGAAAAACCTTGGAACAAAGTTCAGGATCTCTTCCTGCCTGCTGGGCTTCTGAAAAGAAGTCACCGTCTGAGCTGTCTGCGCTACCTACATCCTTCCTGCAGCTCTCATAGATGTGAACTGGAGTATTGCTTACTCTAGTTGCACGTTTCTTACTCTTACTGCAGCAGGCTGCTCCTTGAACAAAATCCCAGCACCACTTCATCCCTGAACTGCCCTGTCCTTGTCTAGGAATCAGACAGCAAACTTCTACCCTTTGAATGAAGTGCAGGTTGCATATATGGTCAAGGCAACACCCCTGGTGAGTAAACCTGAGTCTTACAGTATTATGTGTCACAAATCTAGTTGGAATGCTATCATATTAAGGAAACTTCCCTGTCCAATCATTCAGGAGCCACTCTGGTAGTCACACTTGCACTACCTAAGGGTAGGGACCAAGGCCCTGTCACAGCTACACACATCACACACAGTGAGACCTGGTTTCCTTACTGACTCAACCCCTGGTTCCCTAGCAGAGTTTCAGACATCCCAATCCTTAAAATGATTTAATCTTGGTGCAATAACGAAATAACAAAAAAACAGCTCGAGTTGGGTGCCTCTGGACAGGGAAGTTTCCTTAGCAAGGGCATGTACAATGTGGGGCATCTTTCCACTTGGTTCTTTGCAATCCAAGGCTTAGAGGAAGACTCGCCACAGAGACAGCTCAGTATTAAAGGACAAATTTCTAGTTTTCAGCTGGTGGGGTGGATGAATGATGCTGAACTTTGTCGAATTTTGCTACACCCTGTGAGGTTACCGATTTGTTTCCTCAAGCTGACAGTGTAAGAACACCTCTGCTCAGAAGAGCACGCCCTGACTGTGGGCCACCTCAGCTAGGCTGCGCACACAGGCAATGTCAAGGCATGAACTGGATCCTCCAAATCCTCTACCATGTCCTCTTGCTCTGCAATGTCCTTCCTGACCAGTAATTCCCCTCATGTCTAATGAGACACCCTTTGCCATTCATTTTGCCAGCTTTGTATCAATTGCACCCATGTCCAGAAGAGCTGTTTCCAGCAGAAAACCCATAATGTGGATCATGGGTTTTGATTAATATACCCCTACATACTTTGTGCCTGAATGCATGCCTTAATTTATGAGTAACAACAAGAATGTATTCTCCAAAGAAAGTAATACTTGACTAAATTGTTCTCTTGACGTAAACCTGTAATTTAAAAATTATATATATTTAGAGTGCAAGTCAAAACAGGAAGTGCATTCCCAAAGCGGATAAAGATATTTCTGAACCTAAATATCTAGTGATACAAAATTGCCATGAAATGTCTCTCCGTTCCCTGCCTAACAAAACCACCCTTTACCAAATAAGCATGCTATTTAAGGGAGCACTTTGCTGTACAAGCAAGTTTGTTCTCACTGTCTCTTTCCATGGTGAGATTTGGGACGTTCACAGTCACAGGCTGCCCAAAGAGGATTCTGCCAGTGGAAGGTAAAATCATATCCACTGGCACTGGGAAACCATTTATAAAGTTCAGATAAGAAAGAATGTATCAGGGAAAATCAATACAATTCAGAGCAGAGAACTAAGTACCCCATGGGAGATACATCTAGCTAAATGCAGAATTTTGCATCTTAGCTAATACTCCATTTTTGTCTCCATTCATCTACCATAGGGGCTAGTCATAATGGAGTTAGTCTCTCCATTAGTTCTAAGCCATCTGGCTTGGCTGGTTTGGCTGCTGACAGGCATGTGGCAAGGATCAGAGATTGGGTGCTCTGATGCTACCACGGAAATGAATCTGAACATCAGGTGAGAAACATTAACAAAATAAAACACATCATAAACAGTTGGGAGGAAAAAAGATTAAACGATGGCAGCCATCAGTCAATAGGAAGAAGCTGGTATACCATCTGATTCCTTAATTCCACTCAGGGAGAAGCAGACTATGTGCAATCAACCCCTTCAGCAGGCAGGAATTGCACCTGCACAGATTGTAACACAGAGTTGCAGGAATCACTCCTCGTCTTTCATCATAGATTTGTCTGCCTGCAGCATATGCCACCAAAGCAAAGCAGTCTGCCTCTAAAAGCATTTAGGAATTCACAAGATAGCAAAATCTATACAAACACATATAAGTCTACACACACACACATATGTATTACATGTTTTATTTATCACTTGAGATTTTGCATAGGAACAGGTTGTACAGATGTTAAAGCAAGACCTCATGAAACATGTTCCAACAGAGAAGTGTGAGTCTGGCATGATAGCAACTAGAGACAGGAACACCAGTGTTGCTAAAGTCCTAAATCTCAATGTAATTTCTGATTCACAATATTCAGAAATGTAATAGTTGAAGAAGTGACTCAGAAGAGACGGAACTGTTGCCTCAGTGCTCTTTTCATTATTTTATGAGGCACAAATTAGCACAGAACTTTAACCCATAATTAATTCCTTGGCAAATTCATATTATTATTGTATTACTCTGTGCAATTGCAAACCAGTAAATATCTTTTCTCTTGTATTTCTATGAAATCCATTTACTCCAGACATGGTTGCATGACTACAGTTGCTCTTTGGGTAGGTATCCTGCAGGGATCACCTTTAAGATCAGGGCTCATCCTGGGCTCCCTTTATTTCCCAGTAGTTTTGGACACATTTCTCCTTGTAAAGACAAAATAGGGGAGACAACCTGTTCCATGACCTACCTTGGTAACTATTTCCCATAATTTCAGTCATGATTTCCCCTGGGCTATAGGGATAGCATGGCAGTAAAAAAGACAAAGAAATCCTATAGCACTAGTCCAATCGTGGCAGGTACAGGTGAAATATCCATAGGTGATCAAAGGTGGGCAGTGCAATGCCTGCATTGAATTCATACTGCATTCTGCAGCAGTATGCTTTTTAAGTAATTTAATTTGATATGTAGCCCTGAATCTATCAAGAAGCCCCTGAAGCCATAGATTTTAGAGCATCTTTTGTGTGTAATTATCTGGTTGTCAGAGTACATGCCTGTCCATTTGCTCTCCAAAACTCCATTGTAACAAGTACTAAACATCCTCATCTGTTCAGAGCTTCAAAGAAGATCTCAAGGATGCCTTATGCCAACATCTGCTCTGCAGTTTGGTTGTGCTTTGGTGAAACAGGTTTTGGAACATGCACTGTACTCCTGTGGCCTTGGATCCACAGGCCTTAGTGGCCTTAGACCAATCTAATGCAGTCTTCTCTTTTCTAGACACAACTTCATTAGTTTAATGATTGTTTAACCAAGACCATGCTAGTGCTGTCACATTGCTACATGAGCATAAGGAAAACACCACTGGCCCTCTCAGTAGCCACTTTCTCCATGAAATACATGCCTCAGTGCTAACTATTTCATTTTGATGTATCTTATTGTCAGAAGAATACATTGTATTTGAAGTTTCCTGCCTTACTAAGTAAGGTGATTCATCCAATTGTACATAATAATTTTCTTTATTTCATATAAGTCTACAGAACTTTGATAACTGAAGTTACGACTTGTCTTCAGCATATATCAGAAAGTAATCAGAGGAATGCCAGAAGAATAACAGAAATTACTTCAGGCACTTTATTCAGTTAGTTTTCACTTAAAAAATAAAAAGCTTACACCTTTGCCTGATGGTTTTACAGTGCATTACACAATAACCTGCTATTATGTGATTTTTTTTTTTTTACCACAGTCACCTAAGGCAATATGAGCTCCTATAACTGAAATATTGAAACAGAATTTTCTACCAACTACACCACTATGAGTGATACTTATCTACAGCATCCTGCTCCTAGTTTTATTTATAGGGGACAATAATAAAATATTTCTACTAACTTGATTGGTTTATGTCATGGAGCAGAAATACCAAAACCAAGGTCAAGAGCATGTCAGTGGTTTAATTTCCCTAGTGCTAACCCACAGTAAAATATCTCAGGATATAGTCTGCTGGTCTCCTGCAAGTCATTATGTATTTAATTTTCTCCCTGTAAAGTGCTTTTCTTGAATACAAAGTCTGTGTATTCTAGAGGTAAATACATTAAGATAAAAGGTTCAAAGAGTCTTTTTCTAAAGACATCTTATAATATCTCATAAGCTTCCTTATGAAATTCCAGTGCAAACCCCAACCCTACTGTCTTCAAAAGAATTCCCAGTGCATTTTCTTTATTTGCACAAAGGAAGGAAGGAAAATTAAAGGAGAGAGGGAGGGGGAAACTGCGGTCAATGTTATGGCTCTGCAGATTGCTGGAGTCAGACACTCTGGATCCTCTGAGTGAAAAGAGATCTATTAGGCAGGGCACTGCATGGGAATTTGCTTGTATCTACTTGTCTTGGCTTCCAAGGACTTCAGAGCATCTCATCTCCCAGATGCCACTGTACTGCCAACTCCCCCACCACACAGCAAAGCCCAAGAACATTTTCTGGCAGCAACTTGCTTCCTCCCTTTTGGACTGTCTCTCAGTGCAGGAGGAGCCCGCATTAGAAACAGCCCAAAGCTAACCTCTCTCAAATCACGCCTCTACCAGTACAACTCACGCAGAATTACACTAGTGAGCTGCCATTACTGGCTGATGTGCTTCCCAAACCTGTCCCACTGGTTTCTCTTGCCACCTCCCAATCTCCTTGTTTTATCTACCCATTACTGTGTTTTATAACATGGGCTCCTTAGGGTAGGCCCCACCTTCACAGTGCTTGCACATCTCCTAAAACCCTGAGATGGGTTGATCCAAACTGCCAGTGCCCTGGATGTTCTAATAATTAATAATAGAATTAGTCACATGTGGAAGTTTCACCTCTCTACACTGGAGAAAGATGATGTAGATAAAGCATACTGCAGCAACCATTCTAACACACAGTTTGGCTTTATTTTGTCTCTCTTACAAGACTCTTATCACAGAATTTTTGCCAGACTGCACACAGCTCTCCTGCACAGAGCACACCCACTGCCCCACTCAGGCAGGCTTGATGGTTCTGCAGAGCCTAGTAAAGGGGTAAGAAAATCCCTCATACACTTATGGTCTCTGTTAGGCAATTCTCATGCTGCCAGTGTCTGACTCTCATTTCAGGAAGACTGTGCCTCACCCCCCAGCACAGCTGGGTCCAGAGTTTCTGCTGAGGGCCATCATCCCTTCCTGTGACACAGGCATTCCTCCCTGGAGCCCTGCCCAGACATGTACCCTGGGCTCATCTGGACAGGAGGGCCCCAGTCTTTATGATGCTATTTGTCTGCACTGTGACTGGGCACTTGTGAAGGTGGCTTATCTGCATTCAGCTTTTGTCTCAAGAAAATAGGTCCTGCAAATTCAGTCTGCCCCTCTGCGTGACAAACAAAAGTCTCCAGTTGGCAGGAAGAGCTCAGAAAATCATAGTCAAGATTTATGGAAAGTCATAGAAAAAACTCCAGAAATAAAACATATTGAACTTACTAGTGTTTGTGCTGTTTGCTTGGCACACTGGGACAGAACAGCTGCTATCTGGGTTCAAAACAGTTTGTTATCTAAAAGGGAGGTGAGGCTTGCTAGGTGTAGAAGGGGCAGTGGCCAGGAGGTCTGTAAAGAACTTGGTAGCATGACTGTTACACATCTCTCTTCCTAGTGCTCCAAGGAAGTGAAGGAAAAGGGGTTTACATTACCTAGACTGAGTGTAACTGACTGACTTTTGCCTTTTTTTGTGATTATTTAAATGTATTCTTTCACTGTGCAAACACAGATACAATATCTGGGAGAGAAAATTAAATGAGAGCACACCTTATCATAGAATCATAGGATGGTCTGGGTGAAAGGGACCTTTAAAGGTCATCTAGTCCAACTCTCCTGCAATATAAGCAGAGGCATCTGACTCATAGATGACCATAAGAAGATCTGACCTATGGCAGAGCCTTATCAGGGAACTGAAATAAAATGAACATTGGTGATACAGGACATTAGCAAGGATGAACACAGTAGAGTTGTTCTTTGAGGGAATGTAAATGGGGACAAGCAGTGTAAAATCAGACCATGCAAATACATAAGTCCATAATGGAACCTACATCCTCCTCTGAAGATACGTGATCCAACCATAGTGCATGAGCCCTGGGTAGCTCTGGTGGAGATAAGAAGGAAGGGAGAGCAACACTCTTCCCAGGTGTACAGGAAACTGTTTCCCATCACAGTGGGTCATGGTGGACCATGCAGTTTAAAACAGGTTAAATTCCCTCTGCTTTTTGGTCTACAGGAAGGACTTGGTTTTGTGCTTGCTTGTTCTGCATCTGACAGCTGGATACTCAATTATCTTGGCAACTGGCTCATTTGCCAATACAATCACATAGGCTTAGTGCTGATGATGTTCTATAAATCACCAGCAGCCCATGGAGCAGATCCAGGTGAACCTCCATCAAACAGACGCAACTGCATTTATTAGGCTACTAGTCTACCCTGCTGCTGAAAAAGCTCTGAGTTGAACATTTATGTGTTCCAGACTGTGAGAAAATTACTCCAAAGCGACCTTTGTTTTACCTGCAGGTATACTGCCCTGTGCTGTGATCTTGTTAGATCTTGTTAAGTCATCAGCACTAGGGTAATCTTGGATGATAAAAGCCAGAGAAGACCTCACTGCTGAGGGAGGCTGTGCCTGTAGAATCATGAAAATGGGAACAATGTGGGACCAGCATCCTTTTTTAACTCATTTTATGAAGAACTTTACAGGAGTCATTACTAGCATATTACTTCCCTAACTTTAAAAGAAAATAGCGTGCATCGCACTATATGGTCTGCAATTATTTTCTGAAACAGATTTCAGGATGCCTTGTTTACTATGGATGTACACCATGATGTTTCTTGGTCTCTGCAATGGGTTTCAATGCCACCACAATGGGTGTAGCCACCTCTGGAGCTGCGACACCTACAGACTCCCTGCAGTGAAACCCAGGAAGCAGAAATCAGGAAGGTGGTGTGCCAGGCTGGGGTTTTTTTCTGAAGTTAGAGAATGTGCCTGGCAGCAGCAATGTAAAGGAAAGGAACAGAAACACTCTCTACGTGTCAAGATGTCTCTGTGTCCCCTTCCAGCAATGCCATATCCAATCGCAGGAAGTGTGGTGGGAATTGAGATGGAGTGGGTGCCCTGCTCAAATGCATCTTAAGATGTGTTGTCTATCAGCTAAGGGTCTGTAAGGAAATGCAAACGATTCTTGTTGCCAAGCACGATCTCACAGTGATGCCACAATGAAAATTGCTCTGTAAATTTAGGTTTTTCAAGCTTTGGAAGTACAACTAAAAATCTTTGGTTATGGTTTTAGCCCATTCTGAGTCCTAGTGACAATAGAACAGAGGGACAGTGTAACCCGCTACAGAGACCACAGCTCAGTGAATGTGTCCCTGTACCCAAGCAGGGGGTTGCAGATTTCCCAGCAGAAGTTTCAGCTCTGGGTCCTTACTCTGAGCTCTGTCAAGGTCAGCTGGTTACATAGGTGCTAAGGAACATATTTAACATAACTTAGTGTGTAAACAGAAGACAGTCACCTCCACAGAAAAATTATTTACCACCTTTTTTAAATGCAGATGTACCTCCAAAAGTCATGGCTGGCTGAACCAAAAAGAGTATCATGTCCCAAACTTCTTCCAAGGGAAAATGAAAAAAAAAATAAAAATCAACATAGAACTATAAAGTAATGGCCTCTGTGTGCTGTGACCAGTCACATCTGCTCATGGAAAGACCTGTCAGGATCCAACAACCTTCGTGAAACAAGGAAGAAGAGGAAATCCAAGTCACCTCACTTAGCTCAGTTAATCTCCCCTAACTGATGGAATAAAAGCCAAAGCACTGAGCACTAAGGTACTCTGGATTCCAGATGCTTTAAATATTCAGGGTGGTTATAAAGCTACCATGATCCTTTAATACTGAATCCTAACGGTTATTTTCTCAAGATTAAATGTTTGGAATTCAGTAGGTTAGGGTTAATTGCAGAATAATAGATGAGGAAATGTTTGTGATACTGGAAAACACACAGAAGGGGATGTAATACTGAAACTTCGAGTCCTGGGTCTGCTTTTGGAAAATCTTGCTGAGAAAGTCCTGGTCCTCTGGACAACCAAGGGAAATCACCCTCAACGTAAGCATTGGACCACCCATCTCTGCTTCCAGCCTATGGTGTGAGAACAGGGAAGGATGAAGTCTGAAGGGATAGAGACCTGAATAGGAAGTGAAAAAAAGCCTAAGGAAGACAGTCTGTAAATGGAGCACAGAGATTACTCCCAAAATGAAAGACAAAACGTAGTGTTCATGTGTCCCTCAGGACAGGGCACTGGTAGTAAGTCAGTGGGTGGTGACCAGAGAAAGAGCGCAAAGGTTGGATTGGTGGGATGAGGTTTTGCAGATAGTGTCCAAAGATGAAAGTGAAAGCATCTTATTTACATTTGTTGTGGATCCAGGAATATATGGGAGAAGGAGTAAATATGACATTAGTCTTGGAAATTGGGCAGAAGTTTTCAGAATGCTGGGAATATGAGTGTCTATAAGATAGCTATGGAAGATTTCCTTCAACATGTACTTCTAGTCAGTAGATTCTGGAAAATGAAACAATTAATTTTGCTCATGTTATGTTCAGTTAGCTGCTTGTTATTAAAATTAGCAGTTAGTGCTATATGACCAGTTAGTTCCCCATTTTTCTGGGTATAAAACCTGAGTGACAGATCAGATGCTGGTCTAAGGTGGAGAAACAAAATGGCAGGGTGGGATCTGTTCTACCAGATTTGTCTGCAATGCTCCTGAAGCTAGTTAAAAATATGTTGAGCTTGCCAGTAAAAAATATTCAATGCTGCTGACTCTCCTGCTACATTCAGTGGTGTTTGTCTCACATCCCCACTGTCCTGGTGAGGTAGCCCCATGACGTGCAGATGGCTGCAGTGCTGGCATGCTCATCTCCTCCCTGCTGGTCCCTCTCCTCTTCTGCATGAGACAGATCCCTGAGGGAAGCAAATCTTCACTTATACTCAGTTTGCACAAGTAATTACAACAGGTTTGTTGCTTAAGAGTGCAAACAGTACACATTTTTAAAGATTGTGCAAGAAACTTCACTGAGAATAAAGCCTGAGCTTCAGAGAGTTGGGTTCTTTTTTTTAGGTGTAAGCTGAAATAAAAGTTTCCATAGCTATTTTGCATTTCTAACACAGCCTTTCTGTTTGTAAACACCGAGGCAGCAGAGGCTGTCCTCTCTACCCTCTCCCACACAGAACCTCCTCGCTGCTTTACCTCACCCTCTCCAAGCTGCTCTCCAAGCCTGCCAGCTCTAGCAGCTGCCTGGAAATGAGACAACAAAGGCTATGTGGACAGCAGTTAAAACTGCCTGGAAAAGCAGTCCTTGGTGAGCAGATGAGCTGTCCGTTTTCCCTGTCTGTGACCGCTGTATGCCTCTGCACAGGGAGCCTTTGTGTTCAGAAAGGAAAGACAAGCTAGAAGCCACTGTGCTAATTGTTCCTAGTGTTTCAGTCCCATTTTTCAGTCAAGCTCAGGGATTTTCCATGTTATTGAGTGCTAAAGATTTAGGGTTTGTGGCATCTGTAAACATGGCTACAGATAGATGAATTTTAGGTGTCGAGATTTCACCTTTGAACTTTCCTTTATTGAAGTTGTCATAATTGGGCCAGACAGGAACACTGCTTTGGGCACAGTGTGTGTAGTTTCAGTGTAAAACAATCCCTCTGAGGCTGGGCAGTGCTTCTGTTTCTGTGACTTCCCTGCAAACTCTCTCTTGGTGACCTTTGCCCTGCTGTGCACAAGTATTTCATGCCCACTCAGGAAAGTGGTGTGGCTCTACCTGCTTACATCAGGATAAGGCACCTTCTTGAGACAAGCTGGGAGTGCTCTCTATTCCTTTTAAAATTTTCTTTCCTTTCTTCAGATGCACTTTGCTCCTGTGGCTTGCACATACAATGAGAGGAGCGTGTCATTGATTGCACAATGGTGGGATATGTGAACTGAGGGGAGTCCATCTCTGCTTGCTCCCACTTGCCGTGGAGCGGTCTGGTGTCAAATGGGGACCCTTGTCCAGGCTCCATCAGCCTCCATGCTCTGTTCGTCATCAGTGGAAACTACAGAAAGGACAGAGGGATCCTGGGGTTTTGCAAGTGTCTCCCCAGACACAGAGCCAAATCACACTGGAAATCACAAGCAGGAAGGCTCCATTTCAGTACATTCCCATCTCCTGCTGGGGTGGCTGCTGGCTGTGGGTAGTGAAGGTTCTGGCAAGTCAGTGTGACATCTCAACTCCAGACATTCTTTCACTAGTATCTCTCACCTTTCCTGATCAGAAACTTCTGATGCAAACAAAAGGAGAAAGGTTTTTCTTCATTGGAGCTATACTGTTATATTATGGCTTTTAAAAGTTTATTATTAATCATTTATTCCTTTCAACTTTTCCCAAGGCATAAAAAGTAGGACATACCTCTAGAGACTAAACAGTTCAAATATAAAACTGGAGCACACAGGCATATGGAAAATCCAAATGAAGGAAGCACCTAAAGCTTTAATTTAGATGAGTGATTTTTTTAGCAGCTCCTTTCATAGACATTGTAGGAAAAATGGGTCTTACACGGTCCCATGAATGTGAACAGGTTGTCAGTTTGGTAGATCAGTCTTGCAAATAAAGGTAATAGAAAAAGGGAAGGGAAGGGAAGGGAAGGGAAGGGAAGG
>JAWWEE010000074.1:14692181-14732647 GCA_035221455.1 Xenops minutus
AAGGGAAGGGAAGGGAAGGGAAGGGAAGGGAAGGGAAGGGAAGGGAAGGGAAAATGATAACAAGAACAGCAGCCTCCCTCTGGAATATGAGAACAAGAAGAGAAACATTGTTAAATCCCACACATGGATATGAAGGCATGGAATTTTCATCCGGAAAAGAGAATTTCAGAGACTTTCAAAGACTGAGCATACAACTAAGGTGATTTTTTTAGGAAACAGCAAGGCATTGGAATTTTTCCTTAGGTACCTGGCATCAAAACACAAGCACATAGACAGCTGAGGCTTGCAGATAGTCCTAAGCATCCCCAGGCAGCTTACTCTGTAGAACTGGCTCTGTGTATTTGGACACAACTGCAGCAACGTGGACTGCTTCAGCAGGCTCATATGGGCTGAAAAGTCAATATGAGAACTCAGAGCATGGAAGTGCTGACAGGATAAAGGCATCCTCACAGCGTTTGAACCCTGTCCAAGACTAACATAAATGAAAACCTCTGAAGAGGCTGTTCTTGTAGAATTGCAAGTTATTGTTTCCCCCCTATTTAAATAAACCAAAGTAGTTAAATTGAGATGATAAGAATCTGAACTTTATCAGTGAATTCTACCTTTCAAAAATAGTTATTCAAATTCTTACTTCATCATGCTTTAGGAGGTAACACATTCAAAGAAATAAAATGTGGAAGAAATCCATTTGAAGGTGTTGGGCTCATCTGCATGGCAATGAAATGTTCTCAAGAAAGACATTTACTTTTAATTAATAATAAAGCAAATGCAAACCATCATAGGCCACATTTGAAAAAATGCTGCAGTTCAAAGTGAGAAAAGACCTTTATGATATGAAATTGCAAGTGAATACCTTAAAAAATGTCAACACAGTCATTAGAGCAATCTATCAACGAGCATAAAGAAAGTATAAAATCACACAGGCAAGTTATGGGCATAATAGAAGTGTGATTGTATTTTTGCACTTTGACTCCAGGAGAAAAAGGTCTCTCCACAACAGAAGATCTCAAAAGCAAACCTCAGCCCTAACCAGAAGGAGCTGGTTCAAACCTAGCATGTTCCCACAGCAAAGTTTTTGTAACATGCTCCTCACCAGTGGGATTATTTCATGCTCTGTCATATATACTTGTAGCTCATGCCTCCATTAATGCTTACTACTATTGCATGCTGACTCCTGTGACTAAGGCCTCAGATAAGCCACATCCTCACATGACTGAAGGCTGTGCCTGCTGCTCTGTGTCACAGTAACCCCACACTTGGCTAGACAAAGGACCACGGCCAGGGAGGATGTAGACTTTGGGGTCAGAGGACGTGTAGCTCCTGTTTCACCCAGGGATGCACAGTACTCCTACAAGTGACCAGCTGTTGTTTGGGGCAGGACAGACTACAGGTCATCCATGCGTCAATGTGTCCTGCTCTGCTCCCACCTGCTGAGAACAGCACATAGAATTGACTTTTTAATTGCTAGTCTTCATTTCTTTCTCTCTGTGGTCCACTTCTTCTTGAGCTTGGAGTTAGTTTTGTGGGCTGGGTCTGCCTCTTCTTCAGTGGCAGAAAACATGTAATGTATTGTGGGTGCTGTTAGCAGCCAATATATACCAAGTGATTATAACAAACAAGTTTCTGGACCAATTTCCAACCTCCCTCCAGGAAGTGAAAGCCAACTTCCATCATACTCAGTCTGAGTGGAAAGACCCCCAAGGACACTTTCCCAAGGTGTTTTTCATTTTATTTACTTTGGCTCAGAAGAAAGGAGTGCACAGTAATGCTGATCATGTTTAGATGCATTGAGAGAATGTTGCTATTTTCTTGATTTGGTGTGCTCCCCTTCTGTTTGCAAATCCATTGAGAATCTGCAGGAGCAGAGGGTGGTGATGCTGCAGAAGAAAATGTTAAATATAAGAGTAGCTAAATGGGAGTTTGTTGATCTCAGCTCTGTGTGAAACAGAAAAAACAAGAACTGCGTTCAGCTCCACTGCGCTCAACTGCAAGGGCATAAAGTACTTCTGAGTGGGCTAAACAGCTCCAGACCCAGAAAAAGACAGTTCAGTCGCTGAGATTATACTTAATTGGCATTGTGGGAAGGCAGCGTCTCTGCAATGCAGCCTACGCTGTCCCTTCATACAAAGCCTTTTCATGTGCTGCAGGGGATACACTGCCAAACATCTCAGTAAATACCAGTCTTGTAATGTCATCTCAGGAAACAGAGAAGCCCAAAGCCACCAGGACAGTCTCACTGCCCTAATGATCCATCCTTGCCATCCCTGTTCTTTCTGATGTGGGACAATTTGACGCTGTTACCCATGCCCCAGCCCTGCTAGCAGGCTGGATGGGGACCGCATCCCACCTCTTGTATGTCAGTAGCAGCATGAGAAAGGTTTTCATGTAGGGAAGGACTTGGGTCTTTTCCCATGTCATCAGGTCTTGTTTATTCATTTTTTGGGGATTCATCCCCAGCTGGGAGGAGGCAGGGTTAAAGAGCAAGACAGTGAAGATACTTTGCCCAAGCCAGCTTTCCCTGAAGTGACACCGCACACACATGGCTTTTTGTCATCACATCAAGAGGCCAAACTTTCCGTCCTGTCTGTGGGTGCACCTGGCTGTGCTGGGCTGGTCTGATAGCAGGACTTGTCCTAAATACACTACTGCCTAGCTAGCAGTGCTCAGACTGCTTGGAGCTCATCTGGAGAGATGTTTAAAATAGGATTCCTGGAATATGCTGGAGATACACTTTTAGAGAGAATTATTCACACCAGTTCCAGGGAATTTGGTGACAGGTCTGTTTCTCTGTGCTTTCTCTGCTGCTAATGGAAAGTTTCCCAAAGGAAAATGATATTTTTGGAAACTTTGTCATTGATAGTTTCCACCTCTAGGTGAATGTCACCAGGAACCAGCAGAATCATGTGCCATGTAGAGTGGACAAGTCATGAACTTGCTTAGGACTTCATGTTACACAGAAGGGGGCCATAATTTCACTCTGAATTTTTCACATTCCACATTAACTTTTGCATGAGATATTAGGAACAATGGCTTTGCTGCACCTCATTCATGTGTGCGTTTGTGCACGTTTGATGCACACAAATGCATGCAACATCTATGTTCATAGCCAAATGTCTGACTTAAGCACAAAAAACAAGTACAAATGGCCGAGAAAAAAGTGAGAATAATTTTTCTGGGCTAGAGGGGTGGAAGGCCCTTTTTTTCTTGTTCCTTTTTTTTTTTTTAATTGGGCTTTTATGTGTTGAAGGTGTGGTCCAGTTGATTTAGCAATTTTTTTTCTCCAAAGGAACCATTTGACTATTCTTAGTGTATTTTCTCAGCTTTGAAACCTGAACCTAAGCCTTTTTTCCTAATCATGCCTTGAAAATTAAAGCACTTGGGGCCACACGCTGAACTGGAATATCCATAGGAATCCATCATTTTGTTTCCTAAAGGGTGCTTTTTCACGCACCCTATTCTGAGGTCAGACATAGCAGAGCAAGTTTGACCAGGCTGTTTCCAGGGGTCATTCCAGCTGAAATTTGTGGTTACATGAGCCCAGCCTAGTGGCTCCTAAATGGTGAGACAGTAGTTCCCAAGGGAATTAACTGGAGTAACACTGTTTGCTGGAGCTGGGAGCACTGGGGAGGTGCCCAAGAAGCCCTGGGCAGAGCCAGCCTGCGCCAGTCATGCCTCCTGGCCCTGGAGCTGGACAGGCTGAGATGTAGAGTTCTGCCAAGGTCCTCTGGTGAAGAAGACTGGGAGAAAGACGACCTTTTGGGGCTGTAGCTGCCACATAGATGTTGCAAAATGCCTCCCTAAAAGAAACAAAGGGGCTGCTGCATATAATGCAAAGTCCCCAGTGAGGAGTGCTGCAGATGGTATGAGAAAAAGTCCTCAGAGCAGAGCAGAAGAGTCCTTTGACTCGCTATGTTGTTTTCAGCATTCCCACAATACTTTGTCTTTTGAGCTCAGCCTTCCAAGCTCCAAGGCAAATCAACAAGTTCAAGCAGGAACCTAATTCAAGCTCTGAATAAAACCCATACCTGACAACTTTAATTATTAGGCTGATGCGTCATATTTACATTAATTTGAGCACTACTTAGATTCAATTACAATAATTCTTCCATATATTCATTCCAAAACATTTCAATGACTTAGCAGATAGCATATATAATCAAAGCTTAGCTACAGAAACAGGTTTGCTCTCTACAGACATATTATTCCTTTAACTGGGTGCTGACTACAGCACCCTGTGCACAGGTCTGCATTGATGTGCCTAAAATAGTGCCAGCATCTGGAACACCAGTGAGTCAAAGGACAGGGACTGGAAAGCCCATGAGCCTTGGCCATAGTCCTAGGACCAAATTACAGCCTCTGTGATGGGGTCCATGTCCACCATGGCATGTGCTTTTGCATTCTGGAAGTGTTCCTGTATTTCTCTTTTGCTGTTCCTTGATCATCCTGCAGCAATGTCCAGTACAAACTTTATCAACAGTTGGCCAGAAAGTTAATTCCAGATGATCTTGAGTTTCCTTGCAATCTGGTATTCTCTGATTCCAGGTGGTACTTGGCTCACTCTTCCTCTCCTTTCCCCGTGCATTTTTCAGGAACACAACTTACATCTGTTCGATGTAGAATGTGACAAAGCACTCAAGCAGGGTGCCACACCAGCAGTTCCTTGCACCGTATCACAGTCTGTTCTAGTTGTTTGGCAACTCCTAGGTATACCCTATGTTGTTTGTGACTGATAAGTTGTTAAATGATCTGCATTCCCAAAGTGGAGAAATTGTCTCCCTCTTTCCACTACCAACAGCCCAGGACAATACTCCCATACTCATGAACTACAGAATGAAGAGTGAAAGTTACTACTCAGGTATTTTCCACCCTTCTCTTTGGGTTTCATTCACTTGTCTGGTGTAATATGAAGAGTTGAGATGCATGGCAAAGAACTGAACTTTTTGCAGGCATTATTGATGAGGGCATAAGCAAACAAGTTTTATAATCCAAGTACAGTTTGGAGACCTATGTTCTCACAAAACTTTTTCTCAGTGTTCTGGAGGGACAACAGTGAGCAGAAAAGCCATCTCTCTCAACAAGAATTTCACTCGCAGGGTAGGGAATGAGCAAATAAACTGGGACTACTTTAAAAACTAGCAAAATTTCTGTGTTTCCCTGACTGTACTATACTTTGCAGCAGTGGGGATTAGTTTCCTGAGCAGTTTGTCTGCCCTGAGGAAGGTCCTGATTTCAAAGGCAGCAAGAGCTGGCTCTGAAAGCTAGTTTGCCATCAATTATCTCCACGCTGCTTGTTCCTCCCTCCAGGGTGTCCCTGCCCGAGCCGCCCCAGGCGCTGCCGCCGGAGCGCTGCGGACCCGGCGCGGGGGTGCCCGGCGCGCCCCGCCGCGCTGCAGTGGGGTGCGCGCTCCACTCGAGGGAGCTCCTGCTTCTGTGTAGCCGAAATCACAACCCTCGCAGCACCTTCAGGCCAAATTCTGCGGGCGGCAAACCCTTTGTGCCGGGGAAGGCTACAGGCAGGGACCCCGTTCATCTGGAGGGCTGAGAAGGTGCTTGCACCGGAGCCTGCGATGCTTCTGGGTGAAGTAAAGCATTTCCAAGACTTTTGTGTTTCAGCCCAGGGTGTACAGGGCTCAGGTTCCCACTGAGGAGCCGACTGACGCGGGCCACAGGACCACTGAACAATTCCAAAAAAAGCAGACTCGAGAAACAAAATCTCCTTTGGCTATTGCTTAATTAGCAATAGTGTCCTGCACAGTGACTTAGCCCTACAGAAATCTGCTTTTTCCCGAGTAATCACTCTTCTAAGGAATCTGACTGTGTGTAAAGAGAATGACTGAGGACATAATTTCATGTCTTAAAAAAAAAAATAAATAAATTAAAAACCCTTAATGTCACACATTCATGACTCACAATATCAAGACAATGACAGGGTCTAGTCAGATGCTTAGAAAGCCTCTGTGCCTGTGGCAGGACAGCAGTAAAGGAGCTGCTCCTTGCATCCCTGGTCAGCGAGGAATCCCAGAAGTGCAGATGCTTTTGGAGAAGGCCATAGGGCAAAATCCACCCCTGGCATCATTAAAGACAGTTAAACTTGATTCATTCTGTCTCCAGCCACTCCTTGCCTTGTCTCCCGAAAGCAGCACACACCAAGGAGAGGCGTTCCCCAGCCAGGTCAGGTGTCACAGGCAGCTTCTCCAACAAGTCGGTGTGAGTCAGAGTGTTTGGGAACTGCTCCAAGCTATTGGAAAAAAAACAACTCCCAAATTAGCTGGGGTGGCTCCCAAGCGAATCCACCTCCGCGGGGAAGGAGGTGATCTAATGAAAGCGTGCGGTCAGAAATCAAAAGAGCCTGGAAAGCATTCCAAGCTGCATAATAAGATTTCACATTTCATATCTTCAAAGCATTAAGTGAACATTATCTAATTAATCCTCACAACACTCCTCAGAGATATTATCCCTATTTTACAGACGGAGAAACCAAGGCACAAAGTTAAGTCACTTGCCTGGGGCCAGAGCAGGGAGTGTCAGAGCTAGGATTAGAGTCCAGGAGTTCCTGGCGCCCAACTTTTTCCTCAGTCTACTGGGTCATGTGTCTTCCCTGCAGGGAAGATAATAATGAGCCCATAATTACCCATACAAATTCCCAGTGACCAGGCTAACCCGTCTGTATAAAGCTATTTGTAATTTCAATAAACACGCCCACGATTTCGCTGCCTCCATGAACTACCAGTATTCTCTCAGCCATAGGAAGCCAGACCTTCAAAGAGGGACTGTTCTTTGACAGAGCAAATTGCAGTTGTAACACACTCCAATGGCCATTGGAGAACATCTTGTCACTTGTAAATTCATGGTGACCATCCATGTATGGAATGAGCACTGTGGGAGCTGTGGTGGCAAGGCAAGGTTTGTGGAGGGACAGAATAGAGCTGGAAAAAATGGACAAGCCCTTCGGACATACATGCCCTTTTCCAAGCCTGATGCAGAAAGAGTAACTTTGTGCTCAGTGCAGGCTGAGGGCAACTCCTCACATCAAAAAGAGGTTGTATCATCAAACTCATTGCTCAGCTCAGTCTACCAGTCTTATAAAATAGATGACCCCTTCCCCATGTAGACACGGTTCCCTGAAATGGCCTTAAGCAGACTCACTGCAGCATCACTGAAAAAGTCAGAGCACTCAAAGTGCCCCATGCCTTTGGCTCGTTTCCCATCCTGGCCAGGGGTAGAGGGGAACAATCTGTGGTCTCTGCAGTGCTTGAGTTCCTGTGTACATCCCAAAGAGACCACTCTGCTCCAAGACACCCACTGTGGCTGGGGTTTACCCTGTTTTTCCAGCATGATAAAGCCTCTGTGATTATATGTAAGCATGTGTGTGTGTGTGTGTGTGTGTGTGTGTGTGTGTGTGTGTGTGTATTCACATGCAGCTGTAAATGTGCCTGTACTTCTGTGGCATTCTGTTCCCTCTTCCACCAGTATGTTTGAACCCAGATGAGCTGGTCTTCCCAAGCTGAGGCTTGGGCATTGGGTGCCTAGAGCCCTCCATCATTTTTCATCCTTCATCATTTTTCTGCTGTCATCTTGGCAGGAACCCTTTTCCACAAAACCTCTATCATCCCTACTCAAAATCAATGTATTGTTACTCCAGGAAAGAAATCACCATGAAATCACCATGTGGGATGTGATACCTTGCTGTGTCAAGCAGCACACATTATTTTAGCTAAGACTTGTTTGTGTGCCTGACTCTTCTCCTGCTTGCTTGCAATGTACTTTGCCAGGGACACCTATGGCTCCTGTCACAGGCAAGCAGAGCACCCCACTGTGAAACACAGGAATAGCCCCTCTTCCTGCCATGTCTGCCTCTGTGGTCAAGCAACTCATGGTGATGCCAGGGATGCTGCAAGAACTAACAGCTAACAAAGTTTTTGGTGCTCATGAGACCTATGGTCTGGATGTAGGATAGCCCTTGGGATGGGCAGTTCTGTCCCCTCCACCAGGCTCAGGACTCAGGCTCGCTCGTCCAAAGCGGTATCATCAGAGTGATAAGGACTTACCTGGGTGCCTTGTCTCTAGGCACACAGTTGTCATTTCCCAGCCAGGTGATGCCACAGGTAACTGCCTATGGCTCCCGGAGGTTTGCTTCTGCTCAGGCACCAGTGTCAGAGATCCTCCCACACAGCTGAAATGCTTCTTAGTATTTCCTCTGATCCACAGTGATGTGGAGGAGCCCATCTGCTACTTTTCAGCACCTTAAGCAGTATTTTAAGGCAGGGCCAGGCCAGCAGCAATGTTGAGCTCCAGATAATTTGTGCTGGCTGAAAGCTGTCCCACACTAACCACAGTGCTTCCTTAAAGTACTGGCCCATTGGCTTTAGGGAGTCTGGGATTTAGAAAGGGCAAGGAGGACAGGAGGGCCTTGGGTAGACAAAGGATGCCATTGCAGGAGTCCTCAAAATGGGAGAAGAGAAGGTTGAGGAAAGGGCGGCAGCAAGGACATTTCCTCCAAGAAGGGTTGCACTCTAACAGTCTGTAAGCACTCTGTATGGTGTGATAGCACCTTGTAGTTGAGGAGAGAACAAAAGGGCATTTTCAAAGATTTAAAAAAAAATTAAAAAAAGTAGCCATGTCTGTCAAGCTCCAGGGTGCCACATCAGAACTTCAATGGTCTTCAGGATTATAATGGAGTATTTGGGAACATGCACAACTCTTTGTCTGCCAAAAGTCACACAGTAAAGCCAACCACTTAGTAGCAGAAGAGGGACTACTGAGCATTTAGGGTCATATTTCTCAAACTTGTTCAAAACCTGCTCTGATCCCAGGCTTTTAATGCACCCCTTTGAAGAGACTCATTGTGGTGACTGTGTTTTCAAAGTACAGAGCAGTAGCTTCTGCGAAGGGCCAAGTGCTTTGCACAGAGGACTGCTTCAGTGCTGTGCTAAAATAAGAGATGCTACTCTTTGGAAAATCGGGATTTTCCTTTATTTTTTATTATTTCTTATAGTTGTTTTTACTTCTATATCCAGAATTATCATTAAAAGAAATTAAAGCCACATTTTGTTTACTAAAATGGTTTCATGTAATTTTTTTATAAATAATTATAATAAATGCGCATACACATTTCATCTAACCTTTATATTTATGAGCAGATTTACTTTTGTGAGGAATCAAATTACCTTTTCCTCACTTTTTTGACCCAAATATCCAGAAGTCCCATGCAAGAACTCATGTAATCAGTTTTCAAGTTATAGGTATGTTTTCACTGCAATAATTACCAGAAGTTCAGGAGAGCTTCTTGTTGGGTCATCTTCTACTGAGCTAAACATAAAAATATGTATATGTCTGTGTGTGTCTCTCCCCACACATGCAAACCTTTATATAAAAAATATTAACAAAAAATGTTGACAGACAGGAATTAGATTATTCCAGAAATACTGCAAACCATACAACTATTTTTTTTTCTGTAAATGATGTGTTTTAATGTCATAAAGCGATAGTATGAAATGGCCTGTTAGAGGCTCATTAGACACTGACAGCTGTAAGCATTTCAGAATGCTGTATTAAAAACATCTGCAGAAAGGAAAAAATAGCATTAAAAAAAGAAAGGAATGAAAAGTTGAGAACACCCTCAACTCCTCACATCCAATTTGTTGTTTGGTAGCTGCTGAAACTAGGAGTGACCAAGACCTCCCAATTTCAAGAACCTAAATATAGCGAAGACCAAATCTTTGGGATCTGAGTACACTGTGCCTTAAGTTACACAATTAGTCTCACGTTCCCTGGCTTGTGGAGCATGTGCTTTGTGAAATGCATTTGTACAGCTGTCACATGGGAGGTGGTTCCAATAAGAAATGTAACCACTGCACCAGCAATTTCTTACCCATTCTGGTCTAGCAGATTTTTCAGTCAACATTCTCAAGTCAGGTTTCAGACATGAAGAGATCGTGGGCTGCAAAGGAAGACTAAAATGTTTGCTTAGGATATTGTGTAGTAATGGGAAAATACATGTGGAGTCGATCACCCAAAATCCAGGTGCAGCTACTGTTTGGCATCTGCTTCTGCTGTTTCTAATTTTGTTTTTCCTGAAGCTGAGTTACCGTACCTTTGGTGTCCTCAGCTACCAGGTGCTGGCATGCAGACAAGGAATCCAGGAGGAGGTGACCTCACGGTGCCTCTACGCCAAATAACACAGAAGGGTTTAAAAGACCCAAACACTGATACACAAAGAGGCTTGGGTGAAGCACTGCAGTTTCAGTTACTAAATGAATGACTTGCAGCCATGGATGGAAGCTATTACTCCTATTCTGTTGGAGAAAAATATACCGCTGCAAACTGAAACTGGAATTGTAATACTTCGTGAAGTGCTATTCTGTTTCCTAAATAGAACAGTTAGTGTTTGAAAGAGAGAAGTGTAAACAAAAAGACATGTATGTGCAACTTTTTCTTTACACAAATTTTTTAAATTCAAAATTTTTCAGTGCCATTTCATAAGAAAAGTTTCTGGGTTGTCAGCTAACTGGAAGCATGAGCATCTGATGCCTGGAAATTGGACTGACAATAAATATCAAAGCAAAGGTTCTTCAAGCATTTGAAGTTACTTACTCCTCACAAGACAGAAAACCTGAAAGAGAAAAATTGCCTCTAGTGGAAAACCACTGAAATATAGGAAAGCTGAGCAAGCAAGTCACCCTATTGAAACAGGAGACTCAGTCCATCTTGAGAATTGGGTGAGTCTGAAAGTTTAAAAGCCCAGAAATAAGGTCAAGTCCCTGAGATTTCAGTTGCTGAGCTGTGTGTACTCTCAAAACGCCAAGTAATGCAACTGCACATAGCTGAAGTGAAAGAAGGTTTGATGACATTTGAAGCATTTGGATTATACTCTCAGGCACAAGGTGTGACTTTTGGGAATGGTCTTGTGAAGGGCTAAGGGTTGGACTCAGTGATCCTTGTGGGTCCCTTCCAGCTCAGCATATTCTGTGATTCTATGATTCTGTGATACTGTGAATTTTCCACAGCCTAACCTACACATATCCACGGACAGCCTCTGCCTCAGCTGAGGTGTGACTTGGACAGCTGTAGTAAGGACTGAGCTGGAGACACAGCTGCAATTTATGTGTCTGGTCTAAAGCCTGTATGGACTTCATTGTGGCTTTCCTTTCACTTCATTGGATTTTGGCCCAAACCAAAAGTGAAGTGAAAGGAGAGCCGCTACAGTTGCTGATCTGTTACACCTAGACAGTATTTCTGACATGGAGAAACACATTCCCCTTTACACTTAATGTGTCACTGGAAGCAAGTCGCAACACCTGAAACCAATGTTTTTGATTTTTCTCCTTTTCAGACTTTCTCATTTTGTTAGGAAACAAAATAAAATCTCACAAAACATTTCACCAAAGTGCTGCTCTTCAGCATCGGTTTTACGTCCCAGCAGTCCATTTACCCAAAGCCATCCTTCGACAGATATGAAGTATCCCTTCCTCTTGCCAACTCACAGTGAATTTCATGGGCAATTATCTCCTGCTTCCATCTTGAAACAAGGACTCATAGAAAGATTTATTTCTGAGCAAACATCTAAAAGCTTCTCTGGTTGTGTCTAAATATTTATGTTCATGTCTACATAGTAAAGATTGCATCTCATATAAAAGAAAGAGGTACAGACAAATAAAGGAAGTCTTGGTGACAAAGTGAAGTGATGAAAACTGTGAGCCAGTTTGAAGGTTAGACAAATGGCTCCTGAGGCTCAGATCACACCACTGTAACTTCATTGTTAATATTGCTAAATGCAATTTTGCACAGTCTTAGGAGAGGTATTCTGTACAGCACAGCTTTCATAATTAAGAAGATGACTATTGTCTCTTTTCCAAGTCAAATAAACCATGTTTATCTGGGGAATGGGGAGGGGGGACGAAAGTAAGTGTGGAGAGCTGGTCTGAGAGACAATTTTGAAACTTTAGATGAAGAGGATTCTGAAAGTCTGAGTTGGGAACCCATCTGCAGCATGGGACAGAAAGCTATCAGGGTTCTGGCTGCAAATACCCTGGATATGTTGAAAGCCTAAGGATGATAGACCTGACTCAGAAGGCAAACCTGTAGTATGCACAGCATCAAATTCCAGGGGACAGAAGCAGAAGGGACACAACGACAGTGAGCTTTCCCCAGCTGCTGCCCTGCCTGCACATCACTGCCTGAACAGGCTTTGCACTGGCCATGAGGGTCTCTCTGGACACAGTTGTCATGGTGTTACCAGAGAGCAACAAGAAAGCATGCAGGGTGAGATAGGGTTTGCAGATGGAGGAGTTTGTATTTTGAGTCTCATCTGGTGGCCACTGGGAGATGGTCCAAGTAAATATTATCAGTTCTATAGGAGGGTAGGCTCAGAAATTATCAAGGCCAGAGCTAGCTGCCATTCTTCATCAATTCACTTTGGAGGTCTCCCCTGTGCCCTTGCTATATTGCCACATACCGTTAATTGCTATGCTGACCGTGAACTAGGAGGAAAAACTTCAAACAAACATTTTTTTCCTTAAGAAATCTTGCAATTTCAAAGATTCATCTTAAATGTGGTGCTTCTGATGATGTGCTTGGTGTTCCTTCTTTCATCTGCAGAACTCTATCAATAGTCAGTAATCGTGGCCATTCTCACAGTAAGAATGGCAGGTTCATAGTGCCAACTGAGATGTATCGTTTGCAATGAGCGGTAAGGTTTGTGGCAGGATTTAGCTGAAGTCCCTGGCAAATTCCAATGCTGACTCCACTGGAAGGTCTTCAGAGACAGCCTCTGGGGCTGTTTTGGATTCAGGCAATTGCTGGTTTGGCCTCTCTCATGTCTTCTTGGACATAGCTCCCCTTTGTCTTTCTCTCTGTGACATGTATTCCCTCTGAAACAATTAGGACCTTCACAAGCTCTTTGTTTCTAATTCTGGGCAGTTTAGCACAAAGTATATTTATGCTAATTGCATACTGAAAGTACACTTGGCTTGGCTTGGCTTTTCCTTGTTAGGACTTTTAAGAAGATATTTATCATTGCTGGGAGGAACACTGGAGTTGGAAGAGCTGCAAACTTAAAGAGTCTGCCCTTACCCACTTTACATTCTGTCCTAGAGTTGAGTGGCATAGGGTATTGATGTCTTGAAAGTTTTTCAGCTCTTGTTTCACTTTAAAGTGTCAGCTTTACTTTAAAACTTCATGGTTTCCATCCAAGCAAGCATATCTGTTCTGAACCTGACTGATGTCAGGCTCAGATCTGAGCAGATCTTCCTTTCAATGGAGCAGACATGGAGGAAAAAAAACTCTTGTGTCTCACCTTTGGAGACTATGTTCCAAGCCTGAGGTTGTGGATATGGTACATGAAATGAGTCCTTGAACTGAAAACTAGCTCAGGTATTTCTACATAGCATGGAGCACATTCAGGTTTTGCACAGAAGTGGTTCCCAGTGGACAGTCTGTAGAAAACTCTGCTTTGAGCTCCTACTGCCTCACAGACTTCTTAAGTCGTTAGGGTTCTGCTAATGCTGTAGCTATACTGCTAACCCCCTTCATCTCTGTGCTCTTACCCTGCAGCATAAGGGCCAACATGGGGAGTTATGGTCCTGTAATCATGCCATGCAGTTGCCTATGAAGATAAGCCTCTAGCCCCTGCTGTGTCTCAGTCTCCCAGTGGGAAACTTCAAGTAATATTTTTGTCCCTTCCAGGAAGGTCATGGGAGCTCCTTTGAAGAGCTCACATAGTATGGTGGGATGGGCCACGGATGTGCAGGTTCCCCTGGCCAAAAGAGAGGTCACTCTTCATTCTTGCCAAATTCAAACAGCAAAAGAGATTAAAAAATATTTTTAGGAGCCTTCCAGATTGTAGCAAAGAATTTGCTATTAAGTTATATTTAAATGCCTACAGTGTTTGGTTCCATGGTTTTCCTTCTTCCTCGCTCCCTCTCCCCTCTTTTCTCTTTCTTACATTCTTACGTCTTTTCCCACAGTAAGCTGTCTCCAGTATTTCTGCTTCCCATTTTGCAGGCTGTCCCCAACAGCAGGAACTAACATAATGTCAGCAGTTATGGTGTAACTGGAACTAAAATGCAAGACAGTTCTGCAAAACAACAGTACTTATCTCTGTACCCTCCACTGCACAGTCCCTCTAAATATGGTATCAAGAGGCTGCTAAGTAATCCAGGAAAATTATGATAGCTTGCACAAGCAGGTGTACTACAGCCGCCTTCAAAATGCCTTTGAAATACCTATAAAGTAGAAAGGACACCATGGTAACTTCCTGACTTCTGTGGAAAGCAAGATCTTCGAGATTTTTACCCACAACCACCAGGAAGAAGGGAGATTACTCGTGGCTAATGACTCTTTTCCCCCATGTATTAAGGAGAAAAGGAAACAGGAGCACCTCAAGGATTCCTTTTTTTGGTTTTGTTTTTGTTTGTTTGTTTTTGTTTTGGGTTTTGGGTTGTTTGGTTTTTTTGTGTGTATCTGTGGTTCTTTGGTCAAAATTCTGTTAAGATGCACGTATGAGTGTTTTAAAAGAACATTCTCTATTTCAGACATTGAAGGGACAAGGGTGACCTGTCAAAGGTGCCAGGGGAAAGATGCATGCAACCAGGCATGTCTGCAGGGTGCTTTGCAGACCTTGATCACACACACAGATCAGCTGGGTGCAATCCAGCTGCAAACTGGAGGCTGGTGTACTGGTGAACACCCCAGATGCTGCTGAGGTGCAAGGTAGAGTTGGCTCAACCTGAGGAGATACTGAAGTATCTTATGTTCAAGGCTGTGTGTAAGCCCAACAGGTAGAACTAATTCTCCTGGGTTTTTTTCTGGCTAGCTTCAGAAAACTTGATCATCTGTGCTCCCTTTTAGGTAGGAACATCTTGCATATGACATGGATGTGCTTGCTAGGCATGTAGGTGACCCTAACAAAAAAGTCAAATCACCTTCCAAGAATGATCCTCTCAGAGCCCTGTCACTGGTCCTTCAGCAAGATGCACAGGTTGATGCATCTGGCAAAATTCCATCCGGACAGGCAGCCATCTCTCCCCGTGCTTGGGGGCGTGCAAGTAGATTTCGCAAATTGTCTCCAAATCCTGGTGTTGCATTTCACAGCCATTTTGAGTTTGCTACAGAGCAATGGCAACTGAATGCTGAGCATGGGCTGCAAATCTCAGCCCAGAAACAGTGTCAATGGCCTCTGTGAGCTCCCAGCTGCTGCTGCAGTGATGGGAGAGCTGGCATACCTCAGCTTTTGAGCGCTGGTGCAAGTTTTTAGCACAACCCTGTCCTAAATGCAGCTGTAAGTCAGGAGCTAGAAAGGCTTTGTAGTCAGCTCCCACCTTCAGGTCTTTCTGAGGTGGAAGCTAACCTACTTGTACCTTGACATTTTCTGCCCAAAGGACCTAATGGCCTTGGGTGGGATGGGTTGGAGGGGACATGCCGTCTGTCAGCTTAATTCAAAGCAGTGTGAGCAGACCCTGACCCAGCTGGCTGATGGGCTTCCTGTGCAGCTGTGAGTGCCAGAAGAGAGCAGAAACTGGCTGGCACCAGGATGGCCCTTTACACCCTGGGATTTCCCATCAGTGGACAAGTTTATGGTTAAAATGGCTTCCTGTTTGCTTTACACCAAAAAAAGATGCAGTCAGGGTCTGACGCAAATACCCCAATAATAATACTTCAATTTGTCTTTCAG
Organism: Xenops minutus; assembly: GCA_035221455.1. NCBI lineage: Eukaryota > Metazoa > Chordata > Aves > Passeriformes > Furnariidae > Xenops > Xenops minutus. The sequence goes on from JAWWEE010000074.1 coordinate 14,707,852, forward strand.
CTTAGACTATTTCAATTTCCCAATCTGCATTCAGCCTTATGAAGAAAATGGAACTTTATAGACCAAAAGGATTCAATTGTTTAAAATAATATATGGCAGTGGGTGTGTGCCACTGGATTTATGGCTGAGAAGGTAAGCTTTGATAGCTTAGCACTTCTGTGATGTGTGAATGAAGTCCAGCAGGCCCAGGACCACGTTAATCTCCGCGGTTTGATCTCTGTCTGTAATGAGATGCCAGCAGCCTGTACTTCAAAGCCTGCATTGATACAGATAATCTTGTGAAAGGCTCTCTGCATTTCGAGCCAGCTTGTGTTAGGGATTACAGCAACAACAGGAGAAGATGATGGAAGAGCAGGCACTTGTTTGATGATCACTCTTTCAGTTTCTTTCTAATATTCTTTTTGTTTTTAATTTCCAAAGGGTGGTGTGGTCCCATCCTTCCACCCCCAGCTCAGCAGGACTCAGTCAGATGAACCCTGTGTGCTATGGGGCAGGTGGGCTGGCCAGGTTGTTCTTCCACCCAAGAAGTCTGTGAAAATATGTCCATTTGGTGCTGAAGCAATTGATGCTACATTGTCTTGGCTGAAATATGGGCAGAGATTCCTTTAGAAATGGCACAGGCAGTTAAAAGTTACACTTCCAAACTTCTGAGGTTATTTCTTTCTCAAAATTGTTGTAAGGGAGTAGAGGAGAGGGTAAAGATGACAGGAGACCACGGGCTATGAGAAGCATGTTATAAAGCAAAATGAACACTAGTTTCGTGTACACAATTATGCTTTCTGTTGAAAGTATATAATTTTCAAGGCGTGTCTGACCAGGAAACAGAACTGAAATATTTTTATGTTGACGAACACTACTAATCTAAGAGAAAAACAGTGGCAAATATGTATCTTGATTGCTCTCCAGCAACATTTACAAGAATAAACCAAAAATTACACTATAAATTTAATTGAAATAGATAAATGTTAATATCTGGGACTCCAGTACCGGGTACATTCTTCTCAGAAATCTTTCTGAAGACAACTCATCTATTAAAGGACAGTAAAACCTGTATTTTCCAAGCCTAAAAAATAATAATGTGGCGTTGGTCTGTATTTCTGCCTGTCTTACAGGGGCAGCAGCACTTTGCAGCATTTTGCAGAGAGAAATCATAGGGGGTAGCATGAGCAGAAAAGTGCTTGCACTAGATAAATTCAGTCACGGTCATGTGCCCTGGCTGTTTACCACATGGGGACATGAAGCCCATTAGGTTTTGGGATGCTACTACTAAGAGCATCCAGGCATTAGCAAGTTAGTGACTCCACAGAGGAAATCCAGCCCTGTCCTCAGGACAAAGTGATGTACTGGGTTTCTCAAAGATCTCATAAAGGAAATATCCCTTCATATTTTAACCACCACACACTTAGATCCAGCATCCCTTCTCGAGCAAAAGAGCCCCAGAACTCTTTCACAGACATGACAAAATGCAAAGATGTAAACTGTATAAATGAGGAACTTGAGAGCAGAAGCTGCGGCAGCTAAATCTTTCTTGCAATATGGAGAGGGCTGGATAGCAGACACCACACTGGGAGTGGAGTGATATACACAGAACCCAGCAAGAGAGGCTTGAGAAAGGATGGATGTTTGCTTGACTGAATCACCAAAAGCAACATTAAAGGAGTTTTATCCAAATAATGATGGTAAACTCAGTGGTCTAAATTTAAAAATATAATTAGGCTATAAAATACTTGCAGAAGCAACAGTATAAAAGGAATGAAAGCTCTAAGCACTTCTTCAACACATCAGAATCAAAAGGTTTGGTGGAGGTCTGTGGGGCCAGCTGAAGCCAGGGTTCTAAAAGCCATGCTCACGGAGGGCAAGACCACTGCAGAGAAGCCAGGTGGATTCTTTGTGCCTATGGGCTCTTGTAGCAGGAACTGGGAGATTCCCACACTGGAATCTTCTTGGGAGAGGATTTGGCCAGGGTTCTTCCAAAATTTAGAAGGATTGCATGGAAGAAAACATAGCAAAAATAGATGTGATGGGGCCCACCAGACTGCCAGAAGGAAACAGCAAGAGATTCAAGACAACCTAAGGATGTCTGGATTCAATTACTGAGGTAGTCCCCACCTTGCAGAACAATTCATTGGTATGTTGTGAAGCAAAAGTGCCACCAAGGTTAAGAAAGGCATTAGGAGGAGCTGGTGTGCTAGAGACATGTAAGCCTGAGGTCTGTACCAGCCAAAATAATAAAAGTTACAATAAAAGATCAGACTAATGAACACCTTAAAACAGTATGATCTGGATAGATATGATACACTTGGTAAGAGCCAACATGGCTTCTGGAAATCCTGCCCTTCCAATCTCTCAAAGTTCTTGAAAGAAGTAGTGAAGGTATTGAAAAGGGTTATCCAGGAAAGTCTCTCCCCACAGACTTTTAGGGAAACTGAGAAACTAAGTAAAGGGGGAAGTCCTGGAGTACAGAAATAGATGAAAGTCAGGAAACAGAGCACAGGCCAAATGGTCATTTAACTCAATAGAGGAAAGTTACCAGTAGAAATTTCAGGGATCTGCACTAAGGTCTATTCTGTTTAAAATACCCATAAATAACATGGAAAAGGGCATGAGCACTGAGAGACAAAGGTCATACATGATACAAAATTGTTTAAAGTAATAAGGGCAGGTTGTGACAAATTGCAAAAGCATCATGTGAGACCGTATGAAATGTCAGATGAAGTTTGGTAGCTAAGGGTAAAGAAAAGAAACACCATGAAAACAGATCTTAGTATCACACATCACATTTTGACCATTGATTTGACTGTTTTCTGTTGAGGAGCAAGTCTTTGGGATTAGGACAGGTGACTGCATAAAAGTAGTGCTGCCAGGCTGTTGAACTACTTGAAAAAGTATGCAAAGGACAGAAGTAGTTTCAATCAGCTCAAGAGAAGACTGGACAAGTACTTGGAAGGAAATCCATTGTAAGTCACTAGGCAAATTGCCATGGGTTCACAAAAAGCCCAGTGCTTCTTCCTTATTCCTCTCCTGTCTCTAGACAAGGCTGGGGGCTCTGAGAAGGCCAAAGAAAGACTAGGACAAGGTGGAAATGAGGTGGTGATGGGTGCATGGAGGAATGAGCCTGCGTAGCTGATACAGAGCAGCTGGGCTGCTGCCTCTGTCTTACACCACATACTTGTGGCGAAGCTGATGTTTAAGACATGGCATGTCTGGAGCCGTACCTCACAAACTGTCTAGGGATTTTAAAACAATGGTATGAGATAATTACTGTTCACAAAGTCACATGTGAGTGCAGTGGAACGAAGACTAGATGTATCCAGTAATTGAGAGAGACAGGGCATACACATTCCCAGTAAAACCCAGTCTACACTGAGATCCAGCAAAAGGGTTGAAATGGTTTAAGTAGGAAGCAGGCAGAGACTGACCAGTTGGGAAGTAAGTTGACTGGAGCAAGGAATCAGAGTGCATTCTTGTCTGAGCAGGGTTACAAGGGACAAAAGCTAGCTCTGCACTGCAGGGAACAAGAACACTCACAGGTGACCTGTCTCACAATGTGGGTCAGTCACAATGATAGGGGCAGGGAGATCTTTGAGGGAAGAAATTTTGAATTATAAAATAATATATATATAAATATAAAATTATTATATTTGCTATAAAAATATCATGATGGGTGTTGCCACATGAGATGAATTGGGGGGACGCAGAGAAAGAGAGGAAAACTGGAAAGAGAATGAGAGAGCTTTGAGGGCTGAACAGATCAGAAAAACTAACAGAACAGAGAAGACAGAGTAAGCATTAAAAAAAGAAAAAAAAGATTAGTTTCAATCCATGAAGTAAAGCTTGGGCATGGAGGCAAAAGTGAGAGATGCATAGGTGAGGACTGTGTTTGATTTCAGTGACATGTTATGGACATGTTGCTGTGTCTCATATCCAGTTGTATATTATCTCACTTTGTCTGTACATGGGACTCTTCTTGTGTGAAAGCTTCTGGTAAGTTGCAGAACTATGATTTGCATTTTTTCACAAGCTTTGTAGCATTAGTCCTCCATGCAGAGTATGCCGCTTATGTCCCTGCCCCAGCTGATTCCCCTTGGATACACGGGTACAAACAGAACCCCCCACAAGCTCCAGAGCATCTCCATTCTTTTGAAAGGTTTCAAATCCCAGTTCAGAAATGGTGGACTCATCCACTGCATTCACCCTCAGACCTGACAAGACCCCACAGTGCCAGGAGCCTCACAGAGAGCCTCTCTAAAGACATAGTTGGTGGAAATGCAAGTAATACAGAGAAATTTATTTTTCCAAGTTGGACTGTCTCAGAAGCAGCACACCACAACTGTACTGTCCATTATAAATTGTAAAAAATACCAAAGAATTGCTGAGGTTCATAGTCTGTGATTAGGCAGAGACCTTAATTTATGCTTGCTATATCCAGAGGATGTCTACTCAGGGCTGAGCCTAACAGCTTTTGCACAGAGAGCAAAAAAGAAGCAGATGCCATCAAAGTGTACTGACTTGCTTCATTAAAACCAGCAGCTGCCATAGAGGAAGTTTCCTGCAGGACCACTAGTCAAGCAGCATACTCTTTCAGGCAGTCTTGATGGAAAGAGGAGATAAATCCCCACTGTTAGTGCCTTGCTCTGTCTCAGCTTCCTATGGACAAACCATGCTGTGTTGAGTGCGTGAGGCCACTCAAGGAGAGAAAATGGGGCATGAGGATGAGGGACACAGCATGAGGAAGCTGGAAGGGAAACTCTCCCCTCGTTTCCCACTCCTCACAACACCAGCACTTCGACATGCTGAGCATCTGCAATATGATTCCTGAGGTGCGGATGGAGGGTACCTGTTCCCCCCACAGATGCAGCACTTCTCTTCTTCATCTGTGCAGGAGCACAGGGTGGAGGGAAAGGTGTATAAATTAATGAAATTTAAAAAGCTTTCCAGCTTCAGCAATGCAACAACTGGAGATGTTCTGCACTCACAGTAGCTGTGTTCCTCCAAAACACAAAAAACAAAGCCAAACAGTAAAATAGCAATGAGAGATGTTTAACTTATTTTAAACAAATAAGTTATTACGTAGGTAAAGAAAACAGATCATCAAAACTACTGAACTCCTCCTGGACTTGAAATGATCACAAATCCTGTTTCATTAATGGCAGAAGCAATGACTTTACTGGAAGGCAGTCAAATGTTTCTCTGCTTAGCAGAACAAGAAAGGCAGAAAGTTAAATTAGTATCTCTTGCTTCAGAAAGCATCAAAGAACAATTTTTTATAGCACATATTAAAGAGAAAATTTGTTTGTGCAGTGTAATATATTATTATATTCTATTAAATGTACTTTCTAAATATATATCCTCCACCTGTCCCTGTACTTCTATGAGATTTACACTAATTTATACACCTCCAGAGTCATAAAATGCTGCTATTCTTTTACTTCAAAGACTTTCGACTTTTCTTTCGAATGAGCTGGATATTTTCATCAAGCATTTCACATCACCTAGATGTTCTTGCTTTTAACTATCAACACAGTAAAGAAATCTCTCTCCAAGCTTTTATTTGGTTGAAACAAGCACCTGCAAGATATGTGCAGAATCATTTTCCTGGGAGACAGGCTTATCATGGTTTCAGCCAGAGGGAATCTGTATTTTATCTACCTGATGTTAGTTTTAATTCACACTTCACTTCTGGTAACCTCTAGGGCACCTTTAATGACTACTGGAAATCTTCTCTAGCAGGCTGTACATTTTAGAAAGAAATCCTTTGACTGAAGTCAATGGTTTCTGGCTTCTGGAAAGGTTTTGCTCCTTGTTTCCAGTTACTACATACTTGGAAACACTCCCAAATGCTTCTGACTATAAAGTGGCCGTAGAAATGCAATTCCACTACAGGGGTACAGCCACAAAATCTACCCAAAGTCTTGACATTGCACATGCTCTGCTATCTTATTTGCCTTGTCTGCCTCCCTATACTACTAGGCTCATAACATATGTACTTGCAAGGTGAATAAAAAGCTGTGCCTGATGTGAGACACCAGAGAATTGGTCTCACCAGCTAGGAAACAGGGTTCCAGACCAAATGACTGCTTTGTGAGAGGTCACTCAGGTTGCCAATCCTTCACAGACAGAGAGATGTTAACATCCTCTCAGGAGCCCCCAGCCAAAGGTGTCTTCCCAAGTTTCCCTCAGGGTCAAGAGCCTCTCCTTCATTTGTAGCACTAGAAAATCATGTCTGAAGAGTCTTGAATGTCATCCACCTGTGGAAGAAGAATATATACTTCTTAAATAATAACAGCACCTTTGCAGCAATATGAGAAACTTTTCTAAACTCTCATGACTCTGTGATGCTGCCTCTATTTTTCAGGTGAAGGAACAGTGAAGCAAGAATCCATTGTGTCTTCTGGATCAGAGCAGATCAATGCCAGAAATTAAGTCAGCTGTTCTGACTTCCTGAGCTAAGACCATGCTTTTTTAGCCTTTTAGACCAAAATGTTGTTGTCCAGTGAGAAACAAGGAGAGCCAGAACTGTGTTAATATGGATTGGTTCTTGTGGTCTTCCCAGAGCAGAGCACAGGCCATTCCATGGCATCAGGGTTGGGAAAGCCACAGTGCCCATAGCACTGCAGTACTTGCCCAGTCCAGTCAGCCAGCACTAGGGTGCAATTTATGCATGTTTTTTCACTCTGCAAAATGCTTTCTCAGTGTGCTTCTCACCTTTATAACTGAAGGTTCATTGAACCAATTCTGAAATGGAATCTTAGAATTAAAAAAAAAATAAAATTAAAAGATACAACAAAAAGTCCAATAACAAAACCAAACAAAAAACCCCCAGAGCTTCTGGGAAGGGTGAATGTAGATTAAAACTGGTGTCTTTGTACACAGAGACTCTACATGGGATTTTTCTCCTATGATTAATTTGTAAAGCTGTACTTGTAAATCAGGGAAAATATAAAAAATTAATAGAGGAAACAACTGGCATATTTGGAGAAAGTGTAAGAACTTTTCCTTTGGAGAAGACTTTAATTTTTTTAAGAAATAAGGGATATCTGTAAGGTCAGAAGATTTCCATATCTCTGTTCTGCATCATTAAAAAAAACCCAGCCCTCTTATGGCTAGGAAATAAAAGTCAGAGCTATTTAAATTTCAAATCTGCTACAGAAGACAGAAGAAAATAAGGAATGCTTATCTTTGGTGAGCCATTGTCTAGTACTGGTATAATTCTGAAAATACAAGTTCTCCATCAGAAACTTGGTTGTTGTACCTCTTTGCTCTGAAATGTCTGTATATTAAAAATGTATCCATTGGCACTTGTATCATTTTGGCAAGTGTGACACAGGTGCATATCTTGGAATACTCACAGTAGTGTTCTACCTTATTTACAGAAGATGGAATTTTAGGAATCCCATTTTTCAGAGGACAGTTTGGCTTTCATTGAGCTCCCCCAATCCATATCACAGACTTGGTATTTGAATTATCCCACTGTAAGAGTAATTGGATCAGACTTGTAGATTAAACCTGTGTCATTCTAGCACTGACAAAAATAAATGTTTTCCATGTAAGGCCTAAATGGTAAGCCTGGGACCAGGAAAATAACCTGTTTGGGAAGTAAGATTTCTGAAGATGCAGCAATAAAAACCCCAAAATTACACTGACAAGAAATTGTTAGAGCAGCTAGCTAAGGATGCTGGGATTTCCATGCCCTAAATTTTTACTCTTATTTCTGGAACTGTCTACTTACTACACTGTTCAATTTTGTTAAAAAAGTATTTGACCCACACTCTAGAGCTGAATCAGTGGTAGCTACTTCTGGGACACCTCACTTCAAATTGTGCTTAAAGCAAAGGTTACTGAGCAGCTCATTGTCTGATTGCAATCTCAAGTATTGCTACAGGCCTGCCTCTGCAACTCAGAGGTATAGCATATACTTTCAAGGTGATATTAATACCAGTGCTACTAGAAACCGCAAGAAATTATTGTGGTTTGCAGTTTCATTCCAAGGTCTCAACTCAATCCAGATGTTTGTTTCAGGTTTGCACATTTTTTTCAGGGAATCTGGACAAAATTCTTCAAAAATTAAGTTACTTCATTGTTTGTGATAAAAAATGAAATAAAATAAAAACAAGTAAACAAAAACAAACTCACACAAACAAACAACGAAAAAAAACAAATCCCAAACTACAGAATTTACAAAAGGAGCAAAAATACTCATGTTTTTAATCAAATTTTATATGTAATTTCTGTACGTGATACACATCCTCACACAATATGCACTTTAAAGAGCTAAAACAAGGAAGGTGATGTTTGTGGGGAGAAATAATGTTTTATTTGAGCAGCTGATCAAGTCAGAAAAGGCTGGGAGTATGCAAGCTCTTCCAGTTCTGAAACAGAGGCTGCAGACTTCAAAGCTTCAAAGCTTCTGTTGGATGTGTGAAGTGACTTGACTCTGCCTGAACAACAACATGAACTCTATCCACCCATAAAGACCCAGCATCCTGCATCCTAATAGCCATTTCTCCCTGGAGGCAGCACGCTTAACCCCATGCCTGCCTTGGTGGAAACCACACAGGGCGAAAGGGAACAACCACCATGCACTGGGGTGCACTCACATGGACAATGGATCTCCTCTCTTATCAGGAGATCTGTTCCCATGCAACAGTTGTTCTAGCCCTTGAATCTTTGCTTTCAAGAAAAAACTGTAAAGTATTTTAAACTGGTGGAACTCTTCAGGATGAGACATTGTAGATTTAGCAGGTTATTTTTTTTATATTACTTTTTATAATTACCCCTTCTAACTGCCCTCTCCCTTTTACTGTCTCTTTTTCCCTTGAGTTAAACAAATCATCAACCCTCCAAATCCAGTATCCCACCCCTTGTTCCACAGAATAAGTGATGTTTCTTTGCAGGTGGGTCATGCAATCACTGTATCTAGTGAAACAGGAACAGGTTGTTCCCAGTTTTCACTCAGCATTAGCATTTACTGCCTCTGTTTCAAATCTGATGTTCAGAAGATATCAAGACAAAGGAATACCCTATCTTGAAAGTGTGTTCTACAACATAATCATCTTCATAGATAGGAATTTGTCTGTCTCTCTCCTCTTTCAATTCCTTTCTTTACTTAGGAAGAGCCCTTAAATATTCTGTGAATAAATTCAACAATGTGGAAAAGACTTTGCAGGAGTGGCATGATCAGTGCTACATTTAGATATGTAACCCCATTTCTGATCTTTTCACTGTTCTTCTTATACTTGGGTCATGTTAGGTCATGTTAGGTGTTCTTACTCTACAGTCCTTCTGTACTGTTCAGCCACACAAGTCCTAAATAATTTTCATAGATACTGCTTTTAGGACATGTCCTTTCCTTTTGCTGCGTATTTTTGTTCCTAACTATTAAAACAGACTAAGAGCTCTGGATATTCTTTGTAATTGAGTTCAGCATCAGGTTTTCCATGATATGAAGTTCCGATTAATAGCTGTCCAACTCACCCAAACATCTTTCAAAGTAGCATCAATTTAACTTTCTTTGGCACTTTTGAAATTAACATGGTGTTTCAAGATTTATTTCAAATAAGCATCAGCAAATGAAAGATCTAATCTTCAACTATTAAAAATATTTATTTCTAATAGCTGTTGTCCAACAGCCTACTTAGTCTTTAACAGACTACAGTTATTTATCATCCTCTTGTGGTAGTAGCCCATTATCTTGCTATTTCCTAAATGGAAAATAGTGGGGTTTATTGAATATTTTATTTTATATCATTATTATCTCTCTTTCAAATACTGATCCTGTATCATTGCTTCCATTTCTCTTATTCCTGATGCAGGAATGTCATTTGCTTCACATTGGTGCCAGCTTGTTATGCCAGAGTTGTTTTCATCTTCCACCTTTAGTGTTTTCTACTACAGAACCTGCAATCTCTCTTCATTGGCATTTGGGTGGTGGGAAGTGGATACTTGCTATTTATTTTATTTTTAACTTTTTCTCCCTTTCCCACTGCACCAGAATGAGCTTTCACACAAACTTGTCTTCTCTCCTGCCTGATGTCCTAATCTATATATATATTTTGTCCATCTAAACAGCTCCTTTTAGAGAATTCTCAGCATCTGCTCACATTTTTTCTGTCCACGCTCTTCCCCACAGGATTTTCACTGGTAATGCTCCTCAGCTGGACAACACCAGCTGGCTGAAGCATAGGATAACTCCGAGTTGGATCCATCTGGCTAACCACTGGCCCCAGGTGCCAGCATCTGCAGCTCAGGGAGGTGGAAAGCTTCACTCCTCATGGATGAACCTTTCCTGTGCTCTCTTTAGCACAATTTGACACATATCAGTGCATGGAGATTGATTTTCAGACACTGCACAGGATGCTACTACGGTGGAGGCCAAGTAACTCATAATCATCTTCCCTTTTGCATGGTTTCTAAAGATGCTAATGTCAAGCCAGAGAAATTCCACCTGTGCCCTAGGCCTCACTGGAGTGGGGCAGGGGAAAGAGATAACTTGAATTTGCTGACAGACAACCTTCTGCAGAGGTACAAAGCATATCCATTACAGCTCCCTAGCACAGTAGGATTTAGGAAATTAGGAATTCCATTGAGAATTAAATTATTTTCAGTCTCAGAGGTTGCCTTGTTTTTAATTTTTGTCTGTATATTCTCTTCTTCCTGCAGAGATCAGACACAAAAATAGTTTGTTTTCAAAGAAATTCAATTTTCCATTAATTCATTGGAAGATTTTGGAAGATGCTCAGTACACACTGTGGGCACAGCACATTTCACTTAAATGTGAATAATGTCATTAACAAAAGGAATTAATGATGCAGTGCAGTACTACTCTGCAAAGTTCTACCAAGAGGTTGTGATCCCCCCATCCTGCCATGGATCCACAGTGACAGATGGAGAGGAAAGGAGCAAAATGAACATGATATCCTTGCAATCAAAGCGTAGTAGTCCCTGGAGTGAGTTAGGAGCTGTACTTGTTTGTGTATAAGCAAGACAAAGACCAGGCAATTTAGTTCCTATCTGGAACGGACTAAGAGCCTGCTGCAGTGATATTTGGGATTATCCTGCACAGAGATTTCAGCACAATTTTATACAGAGTTATCACAACTCTGTAGCTCCCGGCAGGAGCAAACACATAGGTTCATCTGTGCAACATTACAAACTGGCAGGTCTGGGTAGGTCAAATGACTGGGTAGGAATAATCCTGTCTAGCATTTTTATGTGATCTCATAGCACACACTCACACCGTGCAAAATTTACTTTGTGATATAGTAAAGTCTAAACACTTCAAACATTTTTAGTTTCCTGAGGCTTGTCAGAGCCCTGTCCCATTATATTGAGTTGCATGTTTAATTTTATGAGTCTATCAGATGAATTCTAAAGTAAATAATATTTGAACAAGATGAAGAACATGAAGTTGCAAAATAAAAAGCTTTTTTAAAAGCACCCTATTACTCTGTTCAAATACCTCAGCATTAGAGTGCTTGGAAACCTCTTAGAGCTAAGTGTGCATTTTTAAATAACATAAGTTGTTCAGGCTGCAGTTACTGAATTCCAGCTTGACACTGAGCACTTAAAGAGTTTAGGGAATCCAGACTCTTTTATCAGCTTGCAGACAAGGGCACTAAATGTCATGTGGGCTTCCTTTTGGCTTGCAGCCACAGGCTGCACATAGTATTTAATGTAGTCTCTGGTTCTTAAAGTATTAGGAAAACCTGAAAACAAAGTGCCTGCCATTAGTGAAATTGGTGCTGTCTTTTGACATTCTGCAGTATGCATTTCAGGTTTGGTATGCCTCAAAACTTCCCTAAAAGCAGAGGTGGGGAGGTTGCCTGGAATTTCTTTACAAGATGAAGAGAAAATTCTCAGTGAGGGTCCTGGAAGCATGTGCTCAAATTTTCTATCTGTGTATTTGGTATTTTGACTAAATAACCCATGTTGTTATGCTTTTTTGTCCCACACTTTATCAGAAAAGAAGGTATGGATCCTGTGCATTACAGTACTGATTGTGACATTTCTTTTGTATGTAGTAAGATATTTAAATTATGGAGCTAAATTCACCATAAGTTAAGGTTTAAAAAACAGAAAAAAACATAGTAAGGAAAGAGGATAAAATCATCTGTTCAACATGGGTTTTTTTAAGAATTAAATTTTTTACATCAAGTGATGCATAATATTATAGAAAGGAAAACATTACTTTGAAAAATTAACAAACATCAATGAGTATTTATAGAAAGATCAGGATAAAAAATACAAACAGACAATATGCTATCTTAAAAGAAATTAAGCCAGTTTAATCTCAGTAGCAGCAATAAAATGAAGCAGTAGGAAATAAAGATATGAGATATCCTTAAATTATAAATTCCAAGAGGAGAAAAAAGAGTGGGGTTTTTTTAATACGATTTTAACCATGAACACATCTCACAAACACACGCATTTCCAAAGATTCTGTGAAGGTAATACTCTGGTTTGCTTCCAGGAACCTGTGATGTTGAGCACAGTGTTATCAGATCTAACTCATAATTTCTACTCTGTGTTTACCCCAGACTAACATCTCCTCCACCCAACTGCTTCAGAGTGTCCAGACCCATTCAATGATAGGATAATCCCTGTTCTCTCGTCATCTAGGTAAACTCTTGTTTCTACTCATTCTTAACTCCATTCCTCCTATTTGCTCTGTTTTCAGCAATATGTGACCCTTGCCTTTACAAAGATGCTCACTCATTTCAAACCAAAGGGAGCATAGATGAGGAAAAATATCTGGACCTTCACAGGGAAATACAAAAAGGGTGTGTAAATTGGTGGAAAGATGGTGGGCATGCTTTGGGGGCAGTTTTGCACACCCCAGCCTACAAAGCTACTGCTGTCTTGGGGTTAACCACGAGGAAAAGGTGACCTTCCCAGATAAACTTCACATGTGTGGCTGTAATATGCACCTCAGGTGACCAACATCTTGCAAGATGTAGAGGGACATCCCTTAGGAACTGGAGGATACCCCTCAGGTCCCTTCTCAGGCTGGAATTTGGATCCTGAATACTGAGGTGAGAGTACCTGCTATGTATAAGCAATCATGAAATTATTCAGCACCCTAGATTGCTCATGTTGCCAGCCATACCACATCCAGTGCTGAGAGGCTGCCTCAAGAACCAAAGTGACAGCAGTATGGACCCTGTATCTCTCTCTGGCTCCCTGGTTCAATGTCAGTGACATCAGTGATGTCCCTAAGCCTCAGCTCAGCTGTGACAAAGCCCCCCACCAGGCTTTAGGCTCACTTTTATGGATCCCAAGGCAGCTTGGCACCTCCAGATCTGGGGAGTGTTTCCTTGAGAATCTGGAACGCTGATTCTCACGCTGCCTGAGCTGTAGCCCCATGTTGCCTCCCAGTCTGGTTGTGAGCTTGTTGCTGTACTCGGACGCCATGTGGCTTGGCAGTCCCCAGCCCTGTGCCACCTTCCATTGCAGCTTTCCCTGCGGATGGCACTCCTCTCGTCCAACCATAGTCACCAAACTGTGCTAGCTATGGAGAGTAGGATAAAATAATACAAAATATAGTGAAGTTCACTGGGAAGACAGTTCCAGGGGTAACTCATCATATCCTAAAAGAGGGTTCTTCCAAGGTTTTTGGATGCTAAAACCCAGATGAAGCAGTGCAGACTGTGTTTCAGCTCAATCAGAGGGTGAGCATCTAGCCATCAGCTGTGTCTTATGCAAGAAAGTGAGGAATTGTCTGCATTTACAGAACAGGGAAATTTATAGGAAAATTGCAAGTTCTGAAACTGATTTTGTTGAAAATCTGTATTTCCTTTCCACATATGGGTTTCTTACTTTCTTTTATGCATTTTGACATTATGTACACAAAAGGGCTTTAATTCAATTACTTCTCTCAGTATTAAATTATTCTGACATTGTTTATTCCATTACTTCTTCTACAAATTTGAGGAGGGCTGAGCACTGGTTTTAATTCTGTCTGTCAGTTCCTGATTCATTGCCATTGCAATGTACATCATTTGAAGTGGGAAGTATTAGCAAAAACTGGAAATTGCTCAAGGACATACTACTGGATGCACCCAGACTGACAACCCAGAGAGAGAAGGGGAAAAATGGTTTTTCTGGCCACAAAAACATCCTGGCTAGAAGGATATCTGAACAGAATAACAGAAATAAAATATTTGTGTTTTAATATAAAAGGAAAGTTAATAGCTACAAATTGAAATTGGAGCCAACTGATAAAACAGACAAAAGGTAACAAAATGAATGGAAATTCAGTCATCAGTGACATTAATAATACACTATATAAAATGTGTGAGTCAGAAAAGGAACTCAGACAAAAGGACTGTGGATATTTAATGGTTGCTTTTGCCTTCAGAACAAAGTGGGAGAACTGATTCAACTCATAGGACATACATTCACTGGAAAGCTAATCATCTTTCATGAAGAAGGATTCAAGCCAGAATCTGCTAAAATTGAATCTTCTTAAATCAAAAGGCCAAATAACTTACCCCAGAGGGTCCTGGAGACTGGGGAATTGCTGAAATTAATACTTGAGCAGTAAACACATTGGCATTTCCCCTGGCTTCAACACATTCTTATTTTTCCAAGACTGAAAAAGGAGGAGAGGATCTACCCAGGAACTGCTACATTGCTTCAGTACCCAAGCAAAATAATGGAACATATTCTTTCTAAACAAACAAAAAAAAAATTATGAGAGCAATACAGAACCAGCGCAGGCATGTGGGGTTTCTAAGAACACAGATCTTGTCAAACAAACCATTTCTGTTTTGGAGAAGATGACATTTCTTGTTGATAAAGGCAACCCTGTTGACTGGTGCAGTTTATTTGAACTTCTCCAAAGTGTTTGGTTTGGTACTACACTAAATTTTAACTCAAATATTTATACAGAAATAAACAGACACACCCAAGATTAAAAATCTGGCTCTCGTACCATCTCTGCTATGTCAGTACTTCTAGTAATGCAGTGCAGTGGTGTGGGCAGCAGGGCAGACACTGAAGTGACGCAGGCATGGGGATGGTAGTGACAAGGCAGTGACAAAGGAGATTCACAGTGGGTCAGTGTGGACACTTAGGGGATGAAGAAACTTGTCAAGGCAAAGTTACCTAACAGCGAGGAGACAACTTAATGCTGCTCACAGACATCACAGGAAAGTGAAGAACTTCTTTATTCTTGTCACTATTTAAGAAGCAGTGACTGCCAATGAAGAATAAGCCAGGCTGGATCAGATAGGATGAGGCTTCGAGAAACCTGGTCTAGTGGAAGGTGTCCCTGCCCATGGAAGGGGAGTTAAAACTGCATGATCTTTAAGGTCCCTTTCAACCCAAACCATTCTGTGATTTCATGTAGGGTTTGAAAACTCTAACTCGAAGACAACACAACATACATACTCCATACAGGCTAAAAAAATCACTATTTTTTTAAATGGCATTTTTACTTACTTCAATATTGTGAATGTATATTCTAGTCTTGTAAATTACCATAGACCTAGGAAAGACACATAAACAATTAACTTTACAAGATATGTTTGTACATATACAGGAATGGTGAAATCTTTGTCCCTTACATGTTTAAATATGGTGCATTATTAGCACAGGTTAGTCTGATGAACTTGAGACTCCATTTTTTGAAACCATTTCTCTTTCTACATCAAATATTTACAATGTTGTAAAATAGGCACTAAAAACTTATAACCGAACTTGGACTAGCCATGGAAATATCATACACACATTTTCACAGTTCAATTACAGTTGTTATTAAAAGATGAGAACAGAAAGACATATGAACATAGCTGAAGCAAATAACACATGAAACAGAAAACAATAATTTCCATGATTCTGGATTTTGAGGAACAATTGTCCTACACATCAGGCTTTGCATTTGCTAACTCAATGTTTCTGGAGCAAAATGTTTATTCTATGTAACAAAAGTAAAATAAAGCAGTGCTAGAACCCATCAGCCATAGTGCATGTGCTTGGGGTCACTGCTATGCACTCAAATAGTATCACACTGCTGTCACCCCCCACTCCTGGGAATCTGCAGAGCTATAGATTTGGCAGCCTGGATAATAAATAGTCCAATACACGTGCCTGATCAACGAAGTAAAAGAAAAAAAGTTGCTTAATTAGACAGTTCAGATCCTCTATGGTTTTCTGTTTAAGTGTTTAATAAATTCCTGCTTTCTTGTTTTAAATTTCATAGACACTTGCAGTGGACCAGAAAACCTGAAATGAAGCTCTAACCAAGCCCCAGTGGTGACTCTGCATGGGTGACCAAAGATGTCACCAATGGCTGGCACAGCAGGTAGCTGTGGGTCGAGTACGGTCCATAGCAGAACATACTCCTTAATGGATGCTGCTCCAGGCTGGGCTGCCTTGCAGAGTCCCCCCATCTGTCCATCTATCCGCATGTGAGCTATGCCTGCTCAGAGATAGGTCTTGATCACTCATCCTGTACAAAAGAGAGGCAACTGCTCCAGCAGGACAAAATGAACAGGTGAGGAGACAGTGAGTCCAGCTTCTGCTCTGCTGCTCATGGGCAGTCCACTGTGCCATCAGAGGTCACAGAATATGATCATAAGCCAGTAAGAGTCTAAATTTCCACTGACTTTAACAGGCCATGATTTTGCAAGCATCATTTTAAGTCTAACATGAACAGAGTATTTCCCCTTCTTTTTTTATCTTCAATAGCATTTAAAATAGGTTTATCCTTGCTATGTAGGTCAAAGAAGATTTTTGCAGTTTCTAAAGCTTAATAAAAAACTGTTAAATGCTAAATCAAGTATTGAAAACATATTTCTCGGCCAGATGTATAGCATTTAGTAACTTAAGAACTCTATTTCCTCTTATTGAATTTTTATTTTCTTTAATTGTGGGACTTAATTAACTAGAGCACAATAAAAGTGAAATGGGAACTATAACTTAGGCAGCATTAGTTGAAGATATTTTGGAAGGGCAAGGAGCTGAGAAATCACATATTTCTGAGTTTACAGTCACCCTGTCTGTGATGCAGAGCTGTGCAGTTTAAATTTAGATCAGCCTGAAAGATAACTGTTCCTCTAGGCTCAATTTCATATTATTTTTCAAACAGCTTATGTAATTACTCTTTTTATTATGTTCTGCCATCGCAAGTGGCCTTAGCTAAGAATCAGTCATTTTAAAATAAATTTACTACCCCAATTAATTAACTTTTTGTAATACTGCACTTGGAGTTATTGGACAGATTGGCTTGACCCAGTGAACAAGTTTTCCTGCGAAGTAGGTAAAGGAATATGGAATAAGCCCTATTGTCATACTGGGGCAAAAAGTTGATGAACAGTTTATCTGTCAAATCAAAGTTCAAAGCCCAGTGTATTCATACACAGTGTTTAGAGAAATAGTGTGAGCCAGTCTTGGGAGGAACAAACACCAAATTGCTCTATTGATGTTTGCTTTGTTTGATGTAAGTTTTAATCTAAATGGGAAAGTTTTGCCTCCTTCTGTGATGTGCGGTTGGTGCGACCTCATCCCTGGAGGGGCAGAATGAGTAATTGCTATCCAATGCCCAGAAATTGTTTATTTTACAATAAATATAAAACAAGTTTGATAGAAGAAAACCATTCCCCCACCACCACTGCCAAACCGGCTGGGAGGATCCTCCACAATTATTCTCTGCTCTCCCGAACCAGGCAGTGCGGCTTTTTCTCTCTTAATTCGGTTCAGCACTCAGCTTTGATTTCGGAAATCCTATCATCATCGTGGCTTGTAAAGAGAGCACAAAAGTGAGCAAAGCCTGCTTTCAATTAGAGAATTACAGAGAAATGCTGCTAGTTAAGAACAATGAGAGCTTGTGATCTTTTTATCTTAGGCAGTTACATCCCCAACAACAGCTATGTCCAGAGAGTGGGAACAGAGGTGGTTTAACCTTTTAGAGCCATTACCCTACCATGGAGCCAAGTCCAGCCTGCTGGGCACGTCTTGCAGTCAGAGCTCTCTACAGCTCAGCTGAATTGTGGGTGAGCTCCCTTCTCTGTTCAGAGTGGAAAATGTCTCCATTGATGCTATCTGCAGGGTTTCCAGTTAGTTTGTACCTCCAAGGTAGCCCAAATACTGGACGTAGAGGAAAAAAATCTGTCTGGCTGCCTGGATTTGTGACAGGGTGCCAAGGACTGTCACCAAAACCCTGTGCCTGCCTCAATTCTGACAGCTAAGAAACGACCTGATCATGAGAGCCATGCTGGGCTGTGTGGCTGCAGCCTCCCAGACCTGATGGGTAGGGATCAAGAGGTAGCAAATAAGTCTAAACTGAAGAGAAGATGAAGATGCAGAGGCAAGCACTATGCATATAAAGTCATCTCTTTCACTCTTTCCTCCCCCATCTCCTGTATGTAGTAGTTGACAGGCTACTTTCAAAGAACTTTTCAAAGAAAAAGATTATGAGAGAGCTCTGTGAGTAAAATATGCCTTACAAAGCTGGAACATTTGGTGGCTCATCCCTGCTTGCCTTGCAGTCCCAAAGTGTGAACACATAGCAAGAGGGGAGATTTGGTCCTGGGACTTGGAAACTTGTTTCATTCTTGGACAGTTTTCACATCAAAAATAACACCTCATAGCACCTCCCATAATGTCAGTCCAGTATGAAAGAATGCATAGACTGGGACTATACAAGTGTCCAAAATGTTAATACAACAAAAATAAACCTACATTTTTTATGAAGATAATATAGTGACAACTGCAGAAAAAACCGCAACCAACCAACAAAAAAAAAAAAAAAAAATAAAAAAAAAAACAAAAAACAACCAAAAAACCCCCCACCAAATAAAAACAAAGGAAAAAAAAACCCACCTCACATCTAGTGAGGTTTTTTCATACTCTTACAGTTATAAAATGGTTAAAATACAAAAAAATCCCTAAAGCATGAGTTTTCCTTTCTATTTCACAGTTACTACCAAATAAAATGAGAAAATTATTTTCAGTGGGATTTATATTGTAAGACTAAAGTTATGTATTAGAAATTATATTTAGGAAACCTCTGAGGGCAGTTGTTGTAACCTACTACAGAAATCCTGTGGGGCAGTATGGACCTGTAAGTAGCCAATCACTAGACTATCCCAATTACCTATTATTTTAGAATTAATACAGAGGAGAGTCAGGAAGCATAATTGTAGGTGGATTTCTAGAAACCTATTGCAAATGTCATATGATACATTAGGGACCCAATTCTCTAAATAGGACTTTGAGTGAATGAAACAGGAATGAAATTATATGTTGAAGACAGATTTCAGGAAAAAAAAAAAAGAAGATCATACTTTTATGAATATTAAATCTGGACTTCACGATAAGCAAAGTACACTTTGCATCTCTTCCACAGTCTCCTTGCTGCTGAGTAGGGCTGAGGAGCTGGTCCTTATGAAGTGGTTGAATTCAAGCACTAACCCTTCCCCAGAGGCCTAGTGCCTTTTCATCCACTGTAGTGGAATCCCCCTGCCAGGTACCCAGCAATTCACCCAATGATTCTGACTTCGTTTCTCAGCTAAATGTTTTATTATATACCAAGTGTGAATTGTGCTGCCTATTGTATCAAAAAAAGGTTAGTTTTCCACCTGTTACAAGGCTCTTTCCCATTCAGAAAGTAATGTTAATCTCTAAATCTGAAGAGAATAAACTAAAAGACTTGTAAAGAAAACTGGCCCTACAAAACATTTATTAAGTCTGTAATCAAATTAAGCCCTAACAAATGCTTCAGAGACACTTGAAACCTTGCATTCATCTTACTTTTTTCCAAGCTAGACCAAGAAAAGAAACTTGACTATTCAGATAAAACACTTGCACAATACTGGTTTTTAAAGCTCAGTCAACCCAGCCTTTTTCTATACAAAGAAATACTAAAATCCATCATCATTCAATTGTAGCGGCACTCTCCCTAACTGATGACTGCTCTTGTTGCTGAAACTAACAATAACCATTTGCTCATCAAAGGCTGCTCAGTCCATCTGCTTCCAGACATTATTTCCAGTTTGAAAGTCATCCTCAAAAAATAAGAAATTCATTATGTGTACAGTCCAGAGATAAATACATTTGTATATATGGGCTGTGCTCTGTGCAAGTATATATGTATGAAGCAATAAATACATATTTACTGACACCGTATCTGGCTTCAGCCCAGGCAGGACCAAGGCAGCACAGATGTTGGTTAACATGTGGGCCATGAGCAGAATGGCTTCTGGAGGCAGCCCTGCTCTCCACGGAAACTCATGCTAATTCAATTTCTATAGAGCTAATTAGGAATGGAAATGGCCTCACTCCATTTGCGGAGGCTGGCAAGAAACTTTAACATTCATCCCAGGACACTGCACTGCATTCATCAGAGTTATTGTCATGGACCAAAATCTCCTTCACCCCTGGAAAATCTGTCTCAGTGCAGCTGCTCAGACAGTTCCCTGAGGAGCACCAGTAGCTGTCCTCCCAAACCAGAGGCCAGAATAGTTCTGGCAGTGGGGCAGCCCTATGTCCTAAGCATCAGAAGTGCATGGCACCATCTCCTGTGTGCTCCTCAAACAGCAGCACAATGATGGTGGCTCAGGTTATGTCCGAGCAAACACCAAGGAGCACTGTGTTGCCATCTCACAGAAACTCTGGTTTAACATCTTAGACTGAAGAGGACACCTGTGTCTGGTATGCTGTGTCTGCATTTTTCACAAACTTCCCTTAGGTAACACTAAGTACTTCCCGCAAAGGCCCCAGACAGCTGCTTTCTCAGACACAGGGATGCCGTTTGCCATATTTCTGAAACACAGGTTAGAGAATCATCTGGACAGCCATAACTGCAGATCTACACAACAGTTGCACAAAGGATCTGTCCCATCTGAACTGCAAAGAGGGCTGTACTTCATCACAGGTTAACAGTCAATCAACCTGTCCAGCTTCACTACCCAGACCACACTCTGGCCTCTTCTAAAGGCTCCAAAACAAACAGGAGCTTGAGTTCAAAAAATCGGAGAGTGAGACAGAATAATGCTTGTACACAGGCTTGCATATAAGCTATAACACTGATGTCCCTAGCCATGTCACCAAAACCAGCTGTATTGGCAGGAAATGGGAAGAGGAACAGCAGATGAAGACAAGCAGAGCATCAATGCTAGTCACAGGTATAGTCCTATCTGTGACCACAGACCTGCATTCACAGATCAAACTACCCTCATGCTGAGCTGGACAAATTAAGGGTTTATGCACTCTTAGCTGAATTTTGGATCAAATTATATTTCTGTGTGGTAAGTGCTTGAGATCACTAGACATCTGGTTTTAATGCCTCAATGGACAAACCAGCTTAGATAACTAAGATGTCATATACCCCCTTCCCATTGCCAGGAGGTCATATATAGTGCACCTTCAAGCCTTCTCAGGGTCTAGACAACTCTGCAGCTACCAGTGATTTCAAGTCATGTCTCTAAGACATGGCCTTTGTAGCCCTTTGGGAATTGATCCATTGCTTGGTTAGTCCTGAGTGTAGAGACTTTTGGAGCACTGGTTCTTATGAGAGAGAAAGTTCCACTCAAAGGTCCATTTCACTCCTCAATTTAGTTTCCAGGAGTTTTTTGATACGCAAATGCAGTTCTTGTTTTGAGTGCTGAATAAGAGAACTTAATAAACCATGCATTTGTTTCCCCCATAAATCATGCACTTGAACTGTTATTTTGTACAAGGTGACACTTTTTACTTCATGGTACCGATAACTAAACTTCTATTGGATGCTATGGAAAGTTTTGCCATGACACAACTTATGTATTCATCATGCATTGTTCAACACATTTCTACTAGACCAGTTAAAAAAAAAACCCTGGATTTTTTTGTAGATGTAATAGTCTTTGAAAAAAAAATGTAAAGGGAAGAAGCAATATGAATCAATGAAGCAATCCCTCAATCACAGAATCATAGAATGGTTTGGGTTGGAAGGGACCTTAGAAATTATTTAGTTTCAACCCCCTTGACATGGGCAGAGACACCTTCCACTAAACCAGGTTGCTAAGAGCCCCATCCAATGTGGCCTTCAACACTTCTAGGGGTGGGCCACCCACAACTTCTCTGGACAACCTGTTCCAGTGTTTCATCATCCTCACAATAAAGAATTTCTTCTTAATATGTAATCTAGACCTACTTTCAGTTTGTAACCATTACGCCTTGTCCTGTCACTACACATTCTTGTAAAAGGTCCCTCTCCCCCTTTCTTGTAGGCTCCCTTCAGGTACTGGAAAGCCACAATTTCATCAACCCAAAGCCTTCTCTTCCCCAGGCTAAACAACTGCAATTCTCTCAGCTTTTCCTCACAGGAAACAACAGGGAAGTGGTATTTGTCCTTCCTTGTAAGAATTCTCCAACATCATACTTGGTCTCAATTTGATAAGAATCAGAAGATGTCAATTCCCAGAGTAAAGCTCTGGACTAGGTAGGGGCAATGGAAAATGCTGAAGAACCATTTTTATAAACCAGTTATTGTTATGATTTTCTGGTGAAGTCAGAGTAGTGTTTGTGAGATCATTTCCAAAACAAAGGAAGGTGGGCAACTTTTTCAAAGCCCATAAAGATACATGGCTGCAGAAACACTCAGTCTTTTAGCTGCCTAGCTGCTTGACCCCATCCATCCAAGGCACTTCTATGTCACTGTCCAGCTCTGTGGGTATACCTTTTTGGCCATTTAACCTTCTGAAGCCATTGGAACCCCAGTGTCTGAGAGCTAAGAGACTACTTCAGTTATGCCACAGTAATCAAATTTTCCAAACACCCATTAAAGACAGTTCATTTCCAGTTTTAAAGTCTAGAAGTGAGGGTACCCATTTGAAATGTGACAACTGAGGCTCATGCCCCTCTGTAATGGCTTCTAGACATCAGCAGCATGGTGCTTATTGCAACCTCTGGGGTGTGAGATGAAGTCATGGCTTTAAATCCCTCCCTGTCTCAGAATGTGGGATAGGATAGTGCCATGTGAGAGTTCATCTGGTGTTCTGAAGTTATGCCTTCAGACAGATAAGGATCCAGGCCAGGAGTGCTGTTTGAGCCCTTATGTAGATATACATCATCAAATGCTGTTTCTGCTCTTCAGCTGGTTTGCGCTTTGTTTTACATATTATTTTAAGTCACTGGTGCTGGAAAGTTGGGCTTTGTCACAAAATACTGGCCTCAGTATAACAGACACTGTATGAAAAAAAATCCACACTGAACAGCACCCCTGACTAATATAAGTTAAATCTCAATCTACCCATCTCTTTAAATACTGAATAAAGCTTAGAAAATACTTACTCCAGCATCAGCAGTGGAATTACAATCACAGATGTCTATAGATTACCTCTCCAGCCATGACCATGGTAACAAAAGCCAAAAGTAGTTGGAAGTTTGCACTTGAATTCTCCAGATGAAGAATGTCAATTTAATTGAACCCAGATGATACCAATAATGAGAAATCCTCACTGCTACAGTAGAAACTATTGAAAGCTGCAACCCCCCCAGCAGAGACAGTCTGCAGGAGATAAGGAATTCTCTTTACTTGAACTTGGCCCACTTTCTTCCCTACTGTGATGAAATTCATGGCCAACCAACAGAGATGCAAAGAAATTTCCCTACAGCAGAACAGGAGTTGGCAACCAAAAAATAAGATAAACAGTGTATTTCTGACTTCTGGAGGTACCAGGAATGCCAAAGCAGTGATGTCTGTCTCCTTACCTTTTTTATCAGTTCTGGATTACAGTGGAGGAGGTACATGTGGGGCACTGAAAAGGGGAGATATTCACGCTCTGCAACTCTCCTCTCCCAGTTTTGCTTCCAAACACATTCTGCCCATTAGAACTTCCCAACTTAATTTTCTGGCACAAGTCAGCAGTAGGATGAAATACCAGAAAACATCTTCTGGATTGTGTGAAGTGAAACAGTTCTGTGGCAGGTCATAGAGATCAGTAAACATCAAAACAGGTGGGGATTTTTTCTAGAATTAAGGAAGCATGGTACAATATTTTGGGATTAGGCTTCTAGAACTTAAAAATACAGACATGTCATTCTTATTACACCAAGAGGAGTCTGAAAAAGTGCAGTGAGGACTCATTTTAGTGTTACAAGTCCTAATACTGAGATTTAAAGTGCTGTCTGACCCCATAAGAGGATCTCATGTTTGAGATTAGGACTGAGGCAAGTAATCCAGATCCTGAAGACATGAGAAGGCACTTCTTCCTCTTTATGCAGAAGCCAGAAGGGATTTGCAGAGAGCATGGTATGAGTAAGACTCCAGATATTTTTAACTGAGTGTACTGAAGCAACGAAGTACAGATAAATACAGCTATTGATGGTACTGAAGATACTGTGCAGATACTACATTGCCTTTGACTGTATAGATCAACATTTAGATAATTTAAAAGTTAGGATTAGGGTCAATGTTATGGAACATAAAACTCTATAAATTAATTATTGCTGCAATCTGCAAAATCTGGGGCAACCCTAATTGTTCATAAAGATTGGGGAATGAGATGCTGAAGAGCAGCGTCAAGGAAAGGGCCCTGGGGGTCCTGGTGGATGGAAAATTGAACATGAGTCAGCAGTGCCCTGGCAGCCAAGAGGGCCAACCCTGTACTGGGGGCATCAGGCAAAGCATTACCAACCAGTCAAGGGAGGGGATTGTCCTGCTCTGCTCTGCACTGAGGTGGCCTCACCTTGGATATTGTGTGCAGTTTTGGGCACCACAATATTAGAAAGACATTAAACCATTAGAGAGTGTCCAAAGGAGAGCAAAGAAAATGGTGAAGGGCCTTGAGGTGAAGCCCTGTGAGGAGCAGCTGAG
>JAWWEE010000074.1:14732747-14750193 GCA_035221455.1 Xenops minutus
TCATATTCTGTGATTCTGTGTGATTCTGTAATATATAAAGTACTATAAGTACTTCTCAGCCTTTTTTCATTTTTATGTAAGTGGAGGTCCCTGAGCACACTACAGGTTTGCATTGGGGATGAAAGACCAAAAGCATCTTGAAGAACAAATTATATTTGTTAAGCATTGAGGAAGATGGAAAGATTGTGAGAAAAACTGAAGCAGAGGGTCTATAGGAATCTCATATTGTTTTTTGGTGCATGAGCCACTTGCTTTCTTTATGATTGATAGAATCAGGTTTTATTCTAGAAGAAAACGCATCTAGACGAGCCACATCATGTAGATGATACTGTGTCTTTCAGACCCCCAATTATTGTGGAGATGAGTGGTACTACCCAATCCTGTGTTATGTGTAATTTCTGACCCAGAAGCCTTGCCAAACAGGTTGTTGATAAATATTTTTAGCATTTGTAAAGCCAGGGCTCCACACATGCTGCTCTAACAGTATCACACAGGGCTCGATATGACAAAGATTGGTATTAGAGGGTTGTCTGAGTTGCCATTGAATACAGGCAATGGACAGGCTGGATTTAACTTTGAGTTCTAGAACCTGATGCATTTCTCAGAATTGTTATCGGAGCATATTGTAGTAAAAAGAGTACAAAGCAATGCTTTTGTTAGGGCTGGTGAAGGCCCTGTGATGTCTCTTGCTGGGTGATAGACTGCACGAGCCAGAATATATTTCAGGTCAAGGTTCAGGTTATGGTTATCATTAAGGAATCTAAGGCAGCCTTGCTGCACTCTGTAAAGCACAGTGGCACAGAACAGGACTGGTGTTAGTGCAGTTCTACAGTAACTCCAAGGGTAATGAGGGTTGGGTTATGATTAGAACACCTACAGAAAACAGCCAGTTTATTTTTGTAGCATCATGAAAAGTCTGAAAAGTTAGGGATAGGATTGCTGTTAGGAGTTTCCAGGGTTTCTCTTGCGATGTAGAAGAAGCAAAGGTCTGACTACATATCATGTTGGGGGTACCAGCTGCTACAACCTAGTGTACTTGAAGACTCTACTTTTGTGTTGTCCTGCAAGGCCCATAACACTTCAAATGCATGAGGTGAACGCCTTATGCTACCTCTGAACATATGAATTACTAACTGGATAAATAGGGCCAAGAATGGTGTTAGACCTAACTTTATCATTGCTGTGACTTTCTTCAGGGACAAAAAAAGAAGAGGGGTTACCTTCCACAGTGTCCTAGCCTATGAACTACAGTTCTTCTACATTTCATGCTAAGATTGTGATTTAGAGCAACAGTTCTGACCTAAAGCAGTCAGGTGGAATATTTTCACTATATGGGTCTATGTATAGAAAGTTGGTGAATTTTTAAGAAATCAGTTGTGAAATTCAAATATAGTCATATGTTACATTTTATGGTAACACTTTGACACATGAGAAAATCTTGTTTTAAGGTTAGAGCTAGGGTTAGAGAAACTAATAGACTCAAAGTTTACTCTCACAGAGATATGATGAATACTAAGTGGGCTATAGGAAAGGGTGTATTTGGTTCTCTGATGACCTATCAGAATGAGGAAACTTTGTGGCCCAGGGATTAATGTAGTTAAAAATATTACTAGGCATTCTGCAGGCCCTAAGGGAAAAGAAGCTAATAGAAGAGTCGAAAGGCTTAGATTTAGAGTCCCAGTTTCTGAACTCCTATGTGGATACACTTCAGACTATGTTTAGGGTTACAGAGGCAAAATAGCCAGACGGGGTTTTTTTTGCATCCTCCAGGTGGAGAAGCATCATGGGGATGAGTGGTAAATGTGAGTCCAGGAACTTTATGACTTCAGATGCAGTTTGGTTTCCTGCAGCCATCTCACCTTGACCAGATCCTGTGATTTTATTACTAAAATGTCTTAAATCAAGGTAGGGCTTGGGGGTGTGTGTGTGTTATGGCTCCATTTAAAAAAAAACTACAGAAGGAAGAATGTCTGGTCTTGCTGTGCCTTGTTCACTCTAGGAATATGAGGAGAGGATCTAGGTTACTAAAAAGCTGTCTAACCCTTAATGTAAATACCATTAAAGTAAACACCAATGACCAGAGCTCTTGTTCCTATCAAAATTTTCTGTGTTGTGCAGTACTGAAGAATAATACACTTTCTAGCTGCATCTGGTTCTGTGAAAGCACTCCACTCCCTCAGCTTTATCCCAAATCCCCACCAAAACTCAGCATGAAATGCACTGTATTAGGAGTTATTTCAGACTGAAACTAAGCTTCTCCACCCTTACTGCCTGTAGCATGCAAGATAGCGCATCAAGACCTGGACCCCAAAAGCAGGTGGATTGGAAGCAGTACCTTCCCTGAAATCATTGCAGAAGCGCTCAGGACTGCCAAACACCTCTGCTCACTTCATTCTCCTGAGCGGTTGCACAGCAAGAAAAACCTGTTTGGCTGTTTCTAGCTCTTCATCCCTACTCCCAATTACAAGGCCCAGACTGGGATGTGCAAGGAATCTCCATGTCTATGGAGACATGAGGGACAGACAGCCTTCATTTCCACATCATCACCACATTTACAACCTCTGCCTGGCCACTACAGCACCACACAGAGAAGGCATTAGGATCGCACAACTGATCCCCACCCATAAGCTCAGAAGTTACCAAAAGACCATACCTGCTTGAAGTCCTCTCTGTAAAACTCTCCTAGCTCTGCATAAGGCATCAAGAACAGGTTTTTTCGCTTCTCCAACTCAAACCTTAAATTTGACAGTAACTTAGCATGTTACCTTATTCCTGAGGGAATCTTTTCTTGGAATATAAGACACTAGGTCATGCACAATGATGTAATGACTTCAACCCTCCAGAGCAGAACTCTTCTTTCCAATAACCTTGTTGCTGCAAAGCAACTTAAAAAAAAATATCTCTAAATGCATTGGGATTTGCACCCAACATCCAAGGTAGTTGTGTAGACAGGACCACGCCCTGCCTTACCTGGGTGTATCTAACTTCTGTCCTTTCCTGTCTGTTTAGGAGAAGCTCTCTAGCTGCTTTAGGTATTCTCCCATCACACTGATAGCAGTAAATATACTCTAAGACAGCACCAGACTTAAGCACAAAGAGATGCCTCTCTTGCTTTTTGTGCCCTGCATAAAAACACTGTCTAGATGCTTTAAATTCTCATATCCTAATTGTAATCCAGCCCCTAACATCATAACTTCTCAGGGAACCATGAGCTACATCAGAAGCCCTGATTCCCTTTAGTATGAATCCTCTCCCTATCTTTCTGGTCCGTGCAGGAAGCAGCTAGCATAACTTGTTTGACTGCCTCTTTTCCTCTACCTCTAGCCTGAAATGTATTGTGAAATGCAATTATATAGCAGGACACAAAGCCTTCAGCCCCATAGTTTATTGCCTGGGCTTCACAGTATATCTCAGTAAAAATGTCTGTAAATGCATAAGCATCTACCACAAGAAATTTACCCCTAAAGTGATATGTAGCCCATGGTGCCACCCCATTTCTGAAATCAGTTAAGTCAGAGAAGCAAAAGCAGCCAGACAGGTTATTCCTGTCACAACCTGCAGAGCCCAGAAAGGCAGTCAAATTGCTGCTTTTAGTGGGGTACTCATGCTCACAATTTACAGAAGTAACTGGTGCCCTAAGTACATTTGAGGTTAAAGCTGTTTAGGAGTTCAGAGCCAAAGGAATTTTAGGACATCATTGCTGCAGCATCCTCCAGTGGCCAGGCAGGTAGATGGGATGTAGGAGAGAAAGTAGCACATTGAGCAGAGGATCTCTTCCTGTTTGAACTGCTACTCAGGTACATTTCAGGTTAAGATTAGGGTTAGGTCTAGTGTTTCAAGATCTAAAGCAGACAGACAGGCTCTTCTTGGTGTATCAGGCAGAGCACAGAAAGTTAGTGAGCAGACACTGTTTGGTAGGCTAGGGCCCTGTCTAACATTTTGAGATGTTAGCCTAGTGATCCAGAAAATATTTTATTTCAAGTCATAATTATTATAATACTTTCCAGGGCCTATAAATTAAAATAATTGCGCTGCTTGGGAAGCTATATGTCTTTCTCAGCCCCTGATAAAGTGACACGGTGCCTTATTGCATGGCCAGCTAGGGCAGGGGTATAAGCTGGTCCCCTTGTCTTAGTATCACAGAATGGTTTGTGTTGGGAGGGACCTTAAAGAACACCCAGCTCCAAATCCCCTGCCATAGGCAGGAAACCTTCCACGGGCAGGGAACTTTCCACTGGGCCAGCTTACTCAGAGTCCAATCCAGCCTGGTCTCTCCAGGGATGGGGAGTCCACAACCTCTGTGGACAACCTGTTCCAGTGCCTCACCACCCTCACAGTAAAGAATTTATTCACAATATCTAATCTAAATCTACTGTCCTTCAGCTTAAGGTTGTTGTTCCTTGTCATGTCACTACATGCCCTTGTGATAGGTCCCTCTCCAGCTTTTTTTGTATGCCATCTTTATGTCCAGAAAGACTACTATCAGGTCTCCCTGAATTCTCCTCCACACTGAATAGACCCAACTCTCTCAGTGTGCTTTCATTGGAGAAGTGTTCCAGCCCTCTGATCAACTTAGTAACTCTTCTCTGGACTTAGTGGCTCTCCTCTGGGAGCCTCCTTACAGTGAAGAACTGTGTTAAGGACACTGAAGTGTTTTGAGTTAATAGGAGTCAAAATTTGGTGCTGTTCTTTATTTTAGGGACTGATTTCTGCGTCTTTTGTGATGGGTATCCAAGAGTGAGCGAAGGAATCTAAGGCATGAAGAAACCTTCTAACTGTTGAATGCCTCAGGGACACGAGAGCTGGGAAGAGGCTGTGTGTGTGTGGGCACCAAGGTGGAACATTCTATCTTACTGAAAAGCTTTGTTTCCTGTTTATAGTAGAGTCTTGGATAGAGACCAGGACTTGGGTCTCTACCAGGACAAGCATGTAGGAGTCGGTCACTTTAAAAAAATACCTGCTTTTGATGGCCTCTTCTTACAAGGTTCATACTCCATAAATGCTGAATTCTTTTGTCTGAAAATGTCCTCAATGGTGCCCCTGATGGTCCTGAACAACTGGTGGACAAGCAGCCATCCCCCAACATCCCAGTCTTGCTGCTCCCTTTGGAGCAGGTCGGTTCTGGCAACCATGGCAGCACAGGGAAGATGGGACAGGATTTGTATCTCCAGCCTTAAACACTTCAGGAAGTAGGTAGCAACAAATGTCTCTTTAACACAATACTCTTGTGAAGCCATTATTTCCTCCCCTCTACCCATGCCTGTGGCTCTCTTGGTCCACCACAGGATGCCACTCTGGCATTCTGCCCAGTGCAAATGACCACTTCTGTGCTCCCCTCACTGCACATCTGCCTGTGGGCTTGGTGATGTGTGTCAGACATCAATTTCTGATTCTTGCAGGTCAGCAGGTAACCTCCATAAGTAAGCGAGCAACCAAATTAAAGACAGACGTGTTTCAACAAGGGAACTCAATCTGATTCCGAAGGTGAAAGATCAAGTTTATTAACTAAGCCACCCACCTCCCAAGGAATATTACATGAATTAAAACCAGACTTCCTGGTGTTATATGTGCAATGGCTGTCAACAGCATAAATTATGCCTGAAGAGGTTTTAGCTGCTCTTCTGCAAATTATGAACACTTCTTATGATTTAAGGGTTGCAAAGTTGTGTTTTTTAAATTTATGTGAACGACATCCTGTCTTCTACTTACAGACTTGGACAGTTGCAGTAAGATGTTCCTTAAAGGCACGAAGCAGATATCCAAATATTTACCATATTTGTCAATTAAAGACTTTTTTCATAGTTTAAATGAGAAACCATCTTTGAACTGGCCATTCAAAATGAGATAATGTGCTCCAGCTACAGTCATCTCTGAAACATAATGGTAGGATAAAAATTTTCTTCAAAAAGCAAGACTTTAATTATCAGTTCCTTCGTGAACATTAAGGGCATTAGATCCAGATAGTTTATGGCACTTCTCATGCAAATGCTAAGTGCTAAAAGTCAAAACGAACTGCTTATATTGAATATAATCAGTGTTGAAAGTTACTTCAGGGGCTAGAAAGCCTGACAGCTCATTTGCAGCACAAAGGG
This sequence comes from Xenops minutus, assembly GCA_035221455.1. Lineage (NCBI taxonomy): Eukaryota > Metazoa > Chordata > Aves > Passeriformes > Furnariidae > Xenops > Xenops minutus. The sequence goes on from JAWWEE010000074.1 coordinate 14,738,840, forward strand.
GAATTACCATACCATTCATGATAGGCAAAGTTTGAACCAATAAGAAAGAAATTACCTTCTCTCCATTAGTTGCACTGATTAGATATGTTTTCACAGTATTTCCTTGAATAGACATGAGCATTATTGACTTAATTCAGTTCAGGCTGGTGTAAATAAGCACTAATTCAATTTTAATCTGTGATGTTAGTCTGATACAAGTAGGTTCCTCATTATATTTTCTCTCTGATCAAATTGCTGAATGTGAGCTTCACCACATAATAATTTTTTCTAGGTTCCCCATCAGTGTTTAGAGTAAAAGGTCATAACAATAATTGTAAAGTCTCCCACAAGAATGAATCTGGTAAGATGCTTACTACAGCAAGGCTCATGTATACTTGGCACTTGGCACAAAGAGGACATAAGATGTGTTGAAATCTCTCTGGAGAAAGTCAACCATCAACAGTAGTTCTCCAGTTCTTTCTGAAGGAATCATGACAAAATAAAAAACCAGCAATCTACATTTATTTAGCTACTTATTTAAAAATAAAATTACTAATCATCCCAAATGTAGTTGGGTGTATTGACAATTAGTGAGTGGAGTAATTTTACATATGTTCTTCTGATTTATCTAAAACCAACACAAAATCTAGGAATTTATTCATTCATTAGTACTACTCACTATTGCTTGCAAAAACATTCTTCTGGGAAAGTATTCTTCTGCTCTAAAGTGATAAAAGCCATCCTGAGCCACAGAGACCCTCTGAATGAGGGCATGTTAGAGACACAAATGCGGCATCAGCCTGACCTACCAGGTCTTTATAAAACCACTTTCCCATTAAGCACTGGGTAATTCTGATCCTAATATATATGCTTCCTCACCTTTTCATTGGAATGCTTCTTTGGGCACATGGGTGGAACATGAGTCTGGAGTGCTTGGTTGTGCTCAGCTGACTGCCTCCCTCATAGGCCATCTCCTCATCCACTCAGTGTTACCTGTTCCAGCATTCACTATGGGAGAAGTTTCAATGTGTGGAGTTCTTGTCTGATCTTCAATTTGCTTTTGGAAATGAGCCATACACAACAGAAATACACTTGCAGCCTTACTTTTGGTGTAGAAATGTTTTGTTTTCTGGCAGGTAATAAAAATTACCATGAGCTCCCAATTCTCATCCTTGTGCAGAACTTCCTGTGAAGTTCTGATGAAGCAGACTGAGTGACACCACATGGGACTGCAGAGTGTTAGAGGTGTCCATCACGCATGCACATCTATGAGGTTCAACAGCAGAGCATTCTAAATATTCAGAAGAGTTTGCTTGCACTTTTCAGACATGGCTGCAGAACTCTGCAAGAGCTTCAGACCTCCCATTTTGAGCTGTGCACACACAGGCATGTGAGACATGGAGACGCAAACATCGACCCAAACAAACTTGAAGAATTTCCAGCAAGGCCATGGTTTCTCCTTGGATGGTACAGGGGGAGAGCTGGCAGCACCAAAAACCCAAAGCTCCCAGTGTTGCAGCAGGAACACGCAAGAGATACTGGGGTTACTGGGCATTTTCCGTGCTGCTTGAAATGGCTGCGGAAGCAAACAAAAGGAAACTGTTGGGAAGCACTAAGCCCGGCGTCCCAGCAGAGCTGGCCGGCTCTGCTGGCGTCGCGGCAGGGCTCTGTCCCCACCCACACGTCGTGGACTGGCACCACGGCGTCCTCAAGAAGAATATACCCATTTTTTAATGAGAAATTCAGTGATTTATCTGATAAGGGAGCAATTATCTGAAGACAATATCGTCATTTGTGGGTAGGAAGCCATCCTCCGTCATGCCAGGGATGTGACCAAACACAGTACATATTTCACTTTGGACTAAGTGTTCCCTTTCATCTAGAATGTGGCTTCCTTTCACAACTCTAGCTGGCTTGCATAAAGCTACCTTTCATCTGATTTCCTAATAAATAAGTCTTTTAATTCACATGGGGTCATTTGCTGGTGACTAGAATATTTTCTGCAGGAACATGTCAGAGCAGGTACATAATAGTCTACTACAATGTATCTTCTTAAAGAATGAACCGTACAGGAGTGTATCACAACAGTGCATCTTGAACACTGCAAATTGGCTGTGAGCGCCCTTCCCTCCCATATCCCCTCAGCACCACACCACAGAAGGGAGCTGCAGGGAAATCCCAGATATCTGATTGCTCAGTCCCTCGTTTTACTTAGAGAATGTTAAAGATGATTACTTCCTCTGGAGGAAAAGGGTAAAACTCAAATTCCTATAAAAATCTGCTTCCAAACTCTTGAAAGCAGGAATAGTTTCTCCTGCTGGGAAAGCAGTAGCAGTTTTAGAGCCCATTCAGCTACATCTGCTGGGAACCCCAGCATGCACACAGCCATGAGCTAATCCATCTTCCTGCAAGCCAAGGCAGATCTTTGCCTGCTTCTAGGTTGCAGGTAATCATAGTTCTTTGCATCAGTGTCTATAGGTGAACAGAGCTTGCAAGCCTTGGAGTGAAGGGCAACAGTTGCTTTAAGTTCAGCATGCATATAAGTGATTTGCAGCCCTGTGACAGCTCAGAGTCCTGCAGAGCTGAGTCACACCTAGTCATCATCCCACAGTTACACTTTTGGTCCCTTTGTTACAATGAAGTAGTAGCTCTAATTTATCTATTTCAAACCATACACAACAAAATCCTTAAAGAATATAATCCAATTTCTGTTGCTTCCAGTGAAGTTGATTTAGTCTAACAGAATACAGCTACACACAGAGCTGGAATATATATGACACTGAAAAAATTTACTTGCTCCTGCTTAAGAAAAAACCCTACCATCAGATCTTAATTTCTTTCCACAGAAAACAAAGAACAGATTTTTCAGTGTTTTGTCTGTTTCCTTGCTGCTATTACCAATGCACTGGCATTAGTTTAGAAGAAGACTGTCCTACTAAGCATGACTATCCTTTTTAAAAAATAATTGCTAGGGGCAACTTACAACAGGCTCAAAGAGGGTAGAGAGCGAGATGAGGAAAGAAGAGAATTGCTTTGTTTTGATCTGTTGCACTCACAGTCCCTCAAACCCTCTTTGATTTATCTTCTTAGACTGCTTTCACCATCCTAAACAGCCAGAATCACAACCCAATTTCTCCCATGTCAGCAGTAATACTAAAACTGAATCACAGCTACCCGTTTTCTCTCCACTGCATTTTTTTTTTATATGTTACAACATGCAACTTTATGTGCTATGGCAGAATAATTGTTCAAAGTGCCCAGCAGACACTGACTGTGTGGGCTTTCCCCACAAGTGATTTCCATATATTGAAACTACGCACATTGTAGTTTGAAAACCCTCCTGAATCCAATGTGGATAGTCCAAAAGGCACTCCAGTCTTAAAAGCTGTATTAACCTAGTCTTAAGTCTGAGATTATATCATAGTTTGAGGGTAAAATACTACAGAAATACTATTGTTAGTCCCAGACAGGCTATTCAAGTCTAGGAAATGGTTATTAAACATTATAAAGTAGATTAAAGATAAGTAAAAACGCAATAAGGCACCTAAATAATCCTTCTTAGAGTAATACTATCTGAGGACTGAACAGTTCTGATTAGCTCTGTGTTCGCAGTCTAAATTTTCGAGTCATCTGAATTTTTCTTAATCATGTCACTCAAGAACTGCTGCAAGGTTGTCAGTAAACTTAATAATGGGAGAGAAATGAGGAGGAAAAATACTCAAAGTGTCTTCAGGAAGGATTAGGGCTCTCCTTTATTAGGGCATACATGTGGGATTGCTCCATATATACAGTTTATAATCTTATTCTCAGGAAACTGCTGAGAGATATTAGCAGGCAGGAGAGGTAGTACTTCATACTCAAGTGGCTGAATAACATTTTGCAGCTTGTATTGAGGCAGTGCCCAGAGCTGCAATTTATCTGTATCAGGATGACAAGCTTTGAGGTTTCTTTTTCACTATTGCATCTGTTATGTTTGTGGCAGAGCATCAGCTCCCCATATATTAAGAAATTTACAAATGCAAAAGCAGACAAAGTTCATGAGCACAAGATCTTGTAGCCTCAGGAAAGATTTATTTAGAGAAGTAGATTTTTCTTAAACTAGTAAGCAAAGCATTATCTTAGCTGTTGGAATCACCAGTGTTAAGGGAATTTTTTTCATGTCCCAAAGTTAGTAAAGGCCAGGCTAAAATGGGAAACCTGATACGGGTCCCTTTCAGTGATGATGTGCAAACACTTCATGCCCTATTCAAGTATGCCCAAGCCAAAAGAGCAGGGATGCTAGCAGGGACATTGCCCGACTGACCTCATTCCCTGCTCCTCTTCCTCCCAGGCCATAGATATAAGGGAAGGTGAGCAAGACAGTGGCTATACCACTTTTCACATTTCCTATAGGACGAGTTGCCCAGAGCTGCAGCAGAGCTTAGGAAAACCTCAACCAAGACCCTGGTGCAATCACAGCAAGGGAAGAACTCTTCCTTACCCCATGAACTGGCATCATGGTGAATGGGAAGAGAATCTCATGCATCTGAGATCACTTCCAGTAGCTAACATAGAAACTGAAAATGTTTCAGTGTAAGGTGGAGAGCTCTGTACTCCCACTGGAGGCCCTTCCTCCATTTTGAAGCTTTCCAGCCACGTCCCTGGAAGCAAAGAAGCTGCTTACAGGATTGACGAAAATAATTGTTTTCCAGAACTTTTTGAAATGCTCTTTGCGAGGATTTTACTGTGTCCACACTTCAGTTTTTGTTGTTCTTACAGAAGGGGCTGGGAACAACAACATTTTAAAGAATAAAAGAGGCATTGGTTGCAAAAGCATTTCCCACAGCTGCCTGGTTTGCACAGCACAGCCCCAGGCTGTAGTTAGGGCAGCATTCTCCTTAACAGTAAAGCTTGTTTGGTTAAGGTTAAGAAGCTCTTGCCCTCAGCCTGTTGTTTCTGTCCATATGCTATATTTCAGCATCTTTTTGCTTACACCAGTGCAACTCTTTGTTAAACCATGCCATAATGTAGATTTAAGAAACTTTTCAAGAAAATATTGTGGGCTTGCAGGGGTTATTTTTGCCTCTAATGCATGGTTTTCATGTCTGGTCGAGATGAGAAAGCCCTTCAAGCAGAATTATGCACAATGGAAGAAGTAGTGCAGGCAAGAAGAAAGGCAAGGATTTTTTTTTTAACAGCTTTGGTCTCAGAGAAATCTCATGTGTAACTGCAGTATGAGATCCCCAAGTACTGCAGACTGTGCCCTTCTCTGATGCAGCCCTTCTGCTCATCCATCCTCCTCTCTTGCCATTTCCCTCACTGTGGGCTGGGGAGGGCATGCTCAGATGCCATGAAATAGCTGTCTTCCACCTGTCATTTCAGAAATTTTTTTGATACCAATGGTTCCTGGTTTTATACACACTATCCCAGGTGTTCATGTAAAAGGGAAATAGAATTAATGTTTTGGGTTTTGTGATATTTTTGTCCTCAAACTCAAGTTCCACAGGAGAACCTTAGCTCTTCCAGGCCCTCATGCACAGCTTAATCCCACTGTAGATTATATCTGTCTAATGGCCTGAAAAGGAACGTCAGAAGGGTGCCAGTAAAAGCTTCTCTGTCATATCAACAAATCATCCAATAAAACCATGCAGGCAGGTTTGACAAGGTATTAAAAAAACCTCAAAATAAAACCCAAACAAAAAAAGAAAAATATCCCCCTTCTTTACACTCAGGATAAGCAAGCAACAGAATACAACATCAGTGTATCTGTTTCCCTCATAGGTCTTCTTTTAAAATTGGTATCTTGTCAGTTAGATTACAGATGAAGGGGAAACAGAAAGATGATACCAGCTGGATTTCAGGGATGTGATAGTAGGATTCCACTGCTTATTCATGATGCATTAATTTGAAAGAGAAAAGACATCTTTCTGAATGGCCCTCATGATAGTCTTGTGAGAATAAGCAACAGACAGAGTGGAGCCCATCTGGGATTTTACCAGTTAGACTCTCTCAGGGCAAAGACCTTGGATTGCATTAAAATATAATCTTGAAAGACACCATTTGACTCTTGCAGAAATCATTTCATGAGTATTGAATTGGAATTGCATATAACATCATGTTATTTTTATCAGTTACTTCACAATTATGTATTTTGTTCCTGCATCCAAGGCAATAAAGTTTATTAATTTAATTTCATCTTATCAAGCAGCAGCCAAACAGATGCTCAGTGAAGATGAGGAGAGGAAAACAAAAAGCTTTTTCACTTTAGGGGCTCTGCTGTATGTCATGGATGCTTACATGGGCTCACAAATCATCGCTGATAAAATGGATGCCTACTGCAAAGCAAAGCCATCAGCCTGAGAAAAGGGAGCCAGAAGCTGACTCTGTGTGACAGTAGCTGGAATGAACTTTAAACCAGTTGTATGCTGTCATATAAAATCTCCATACTGGAGTCATAACTTTTATTATTTATTCATACATGCAGAATAGTGCTGCTACAGTGATTGTGCAAGAGGACTGTCATAAGCAACCCAGAGGCAGGCACACTGGACACTCAGGCTTGCAGTCCAAGCACACTGGCATATTTTTACTAAACACAGAGCTGTGGTGTTTTCTTACACAAGCACCAGCATTACCCTTCAAAAACAAGCTTGTTTCTTCAGTGTTTTATCAACAAATACTGAACGTGCTTTTCATGTTCATAAGAAACCGGATATTCCTTTGTCCAAAACCCTTTGTAAGAAGAATTTCTGCCCTCGTTTCACTGTCTGCAGTGTGTGCAGAGGGAGTCTTGACAGAGCACCCACAATGGTTTAGATAATGTCTGATAATAATATTTTCAAGAATGAGAGTTAAGTATTTCACTTAAACTGTATCACCCTAAAATGAGACAGCTTTTAGCAATTCCGTAGATCAAAAGCATCAGCAACAGAGAAAAAAAGGAAATTTTAATTCTAGGAAGGAAATTCACATTAAAGAATGCTGTGCTTCCATTTCTTCATCATAGCCTAAACAAATGAGATAAATCCAGGCTATTCAGTGCTCCATATTTCAAATAGGATGTATTGTTTTTAACAAATTTGGGGCATTAATACATGGCATAGTCTACCAAAGGTGTACCATAGGACTGTATTTATTCTCTGGTTCTGTCCTTCTATGTGCATAAGCATGGAAATTTTACTTTATTACCAGGACAGGCCAAATGTCCATTCTACACAAATTTCAGGTCTCTGACCATGGCAAGCTGCAGATGCTTCTAGAAAGATTACAGCAGGGCAAGTATAGACCAGTTCTTCTGCTGGAGAGTAACCACAAGAAAATTCTTAGGCCAGAGACTAACCTTAATTAAAGGCTATTGACAAGCTATGAAATCATTAATCTAAGTTGAGGAGAAGAAAAAATGTAGATTCCTTTAGCTTTTGTAGAAGCATAAAACCTGCCCACATCTCAGCTTTTGGGGGATTCCCCTGCAATTAGGAATAAAGTGTGAAGTCTCTACACAGTCTGTACCTCTCAAAGAACACCACTACTAACCCATTGTGATACTCTTTGGCAAGCAATGCCTTGACACATCCTGGGAGTTTGAAGGTCAGGCTTGTTCATCTTCAGAAATGGCATCAATATAACTTAGAAATAGCTGAGCTGGTCCAATGCCCCATGTCTTGGCAAGGCACTGATACATCCAGATGACTGCTGGAACAAGACTCTTTCAGCCAAAACCAGCTGAGAAACCTCTGCTGAACTGTAGCTGAACTGCCTTTAGTTCTTATATCAAAAATTTTGTTGCTAATATTCAATAACTATTTTTAGGGAACACTTTAATAAACACTTCCTTTTTCATTTTTGTAAGTCTGGCAACAAGTATTTTTCTTCACTTGTAACATGAACGTCCAGCAGACCCAAAGAAATGAACCACTGTTGCATGAGTTTCTGCCCTCACTTCTCCCACAAATGCAGGAGCTGTGCTATAGCAGGTCAGACACAGGCTGGGCATTAGGAGACCAGATCATTTTGGTACCTCAGCAGTGACTCACTTCTGAACTCATTGTTCCCAAGTTGCCTCAGGAAGCCATTCATTCTCTCTCTGCATCACTGTTTCCAACTGGTAAGCGGAGATAATGTTGTTTAGCCATCTTCATAAAGTGGTCTGACTAATGAAGGTGGAAAAACACTCATAAACTATCATGCTGAAGACACCAAATCTAGGGAAAATACAGAGACAAACCAGAAGTTATTGGTAGTCTGACTGCTCTTGGAAAGATTTCTTAGAGTGATACAATCAAATATGACAGTGAATTAAAAAGAAATAAAAGTGAAGCTAGTAAAATATTATGGGTGACAACAACACAAAGCAACAACGACTAGCCTGTAGGAAAAGAAAGCTGTTCGTTTGCCGATGGCTGTAAAATTAGCCAGCAAAATGCCCAAGGAAATGTTGAGTAGATAAAGACTTGTTTGCCTTGAGTGCCTTCAATTCATCGACTTTAATTTAGCAACATTCACAAGAACTCGTTCTTTGTTTATTCTCCCATCAATTTATTTGAACCAGTATGTCTTTAAAGTCAACCAAATGCAATAAAAAGATATTTTCCAGCATGGATTGTTGCAACAAAGAAGAGGACAGTGGAACACTTTTTCCCAAACCATTTACTAGTCTCCAGGGAGATATAATTTCCTTTCAAACTGAACTAATTTCAATTCATAGGACATTTTTATTAGCCATTTTGGACTAAGTAATTGACTCCTTTGGAAGCAGTTCCCTCATTGTCGCAATACCAATTAGTCAACAAAATATCACAAGGTAAAGTGAGAAACAGACAAGATATACATCTGTTCCCTCTCAGCACTTCAAATAAAACCCTTCTTCTTGTACTCAGTTGCTTAACTGATACTCACAACTATATATTTTCATATCTAAGTAAGCAACAATTCATTTCTTTATGTGGAGTTGTGGAAAATACTGCCATGTGAAAAAGGCAACAAGACATTCCCACCCTCCATAAGTAGGAGCAAGGTGTAAGGCAGGAGGAGACTCCTGTACACTTGCTGAAGTGCACCTCTTCTGAAAACAGATGCAGTAATTCACACCGAGCGATGGAAGGGACAAGTGTTTACTTCAGCATGAAACTGCAGCTCAAGAATTCTGACATCTTGCAGCTTTTGGGGATGATACAGAACATACTCAGTTACCTTGTGTGACTGATGTGCTTGGGATCATCACAGCTGCTGCCAATGCACAGAAAAACAATACATGAAGGAATCGTAGACTGAGCTCTTGAAAAGAAAGCCCATGAGCAAAGAAAAGGTGGAGCCTCTGGACCTGTCAGCTACATACAGTGAGTCTGCTCTGTGTGACTGCAACTGCACAAACCACCATCACACACTGGGGACGTGGACACAGAGTGATGTATGTGCACTGTGCATTTTGGGTTGGATTTAGTTTCCTTTCATACTCTGTTTTGAAAGAGCTTACTATTCTGGACAGTTGAGGAACATAGGAAAGTTCGCAGTTAATGACTAGTTGGTCATTGCTGCTTGCTTTTATATTAGTTTCTCTTTTTTCAAGGAAAGGCTCAATAGCACATGTTCAACACAAAACTAATGGAATCAATGCTATGATCTGAAGGATTAAACTGACACTTTGTCAGAAAATATCAGAAAAAGTTATCTGAAAAGCTAAAAATACTCTTGGGCAGCACCGTGCCTAAACTGTGTATTAAAAATGCCAGAAAGAAGATGATATGAGACCTTCTTTATTGCAAACTGGACTGAATGACCAGTATTTGTGTGACATGATATGACAAGACATATGACTGTCACAAACTGAAACCTGATTAGTAACAGTAGCTTTTTAGAGCTGTATTCAAACAAGGAGGAAGAATTAAAGATGCAGGCAAAGTTTCACAAAGCAAATAATTTCCTTTTAATTGAAACCATAAGGGCATAGTTTTGGATGCAGTGAATGTTTTGGAACGCTTTGCTTCATTTGAACATAAGTGATTTTAAACTTATTATTACATGAATATATTGTACTACATCCCTCAGTTGAAAAAAAAAGACACGGAAAGGCAGCAGAAAAATACATTTCTCTCATCCCTTCCATTCTGAATGTGGTATACCAGCAAACTTTTGGCATGGCAGCATGTATTAATACTACACATCTATATGGGAATCATATACCACATTTTTATGTTACAGTCTTAGCCAATGTTTCCTTCTTGTAAAACATCCAAGGTTTCTGGTAGAAGCTTTATTACAAAAGATGCATTGTTTCCACTGAGTTATGTACTAAGAATAATCAGGCAAAATTGTGATATTAACCCTAATGGAAACAAGACATCCCTTATTATTTGCTGTTGATGAAAATTTGTGATTTAAGGAGACCAAAAACCCCCCTAGGATTAGCTTCAGAAAGGTAGAGAAAATTATGTTAATTTCTGTGTCTTTATTTTGCAAGCTGCCTGGTCTTAAAAAGACCCTTAATAGGGGCAGAAGTTCTTGAAAGCTGCAAATCTTTGACCATTGGCCCACTGAGCCAGGGTAAGGGATGAGAGCTGGGGAGTGGGACAAGGCAAGCACTGCAATGGCATTTTGCCAGCTGGGGACATGGTAAATGATGGTCTGCAAAGTACACATGGATGACATGAGATTTTTGTTGTTTCTATTTGCTAAATGTCATGAAAATATGCTTAAATGCTTTAAATAGTTTCCAAACATCATTTTACTGTTTCTGTGGTTATACCAGGTATGTTCTGTGATCATAGATTAAATATTCTGGTCAATTTTAAGTGGAAGAGCAGACAGCAGGGCTCAATCACAGAAATAAAGTGGAAGCTCTTGCAAGCACGTGTGGCTCAATTGCAGGGATTTTCCACTGAATCCATAGTATAAAGGTGTTAAAGGATTTCTCACAGGAGTATGGACAGGAAAGCAACATGAGCAGGGAAAAAGTGGTCATGCAACCACTACCTCTGCAAAGCTGCCCATTGGGGGATGCACACAGAACAGGTGTTGCAGACAGGGCAGGCCAAAGTGTCACATGGAGAGCAGGAGTACTTCTTTCCTCCCACACAGTTCACTAAAAAATGAGACTTCTAATTAAATTTCAGGTAGTACATATTATTACAGTGTTTGCTAGCTTACAACAATGAAGGTACATTGCTTATCCACATAAAGCTGTTAGGGTGAACTCAAGCGTGCTGTCAGAGTCCAAAGCTGTCTGGGGAAGTAATGTCTCCATCTTCAGAATAGGAGAATGCCATTTTTTGAGTACTTTGGGATGTAGAACAGTATAGGGAAGAAGCCATGCTCTCCTCCATAAAAATTAGGGAAACACATGTTCATATGAATTAAGTAGTCACACAAACTAGGATTTTACACAGAATCACAGAATATGG